>CM075980.1:36028633-36116711 GCA_038087875.1 Malacoraja senta
GCTCGGCTCATTTCCCCTCATCACCGAGCACTCCCTCCCCCTCCTCTTCATGTGGAGGGGAGGGGAGGGAAGTGGGGTGTGTGTGGATGGGGCGGTGTAGGAGGGGGGAAGATGGTGATGTGGGGGGTGGGAGGGTGTGGAGGAGTGAGGTGTGTTGCGGGAGGGTGTGTAGCGGGGAGGAGGTGTGTATGTGGGCGGGAGGGGTGTGGGAGGGGGGAGAAGGGATGTGGGAGGGGGGAGGAGGGATGTGTGGGGGAGGGTGTGTGTGGGAGCGGGGTTGTGTGTGGGCGGGGGGTGTGTGTGTTGGGGGTGTGTGTGGGCGGGGGGTTGTGTAGGGGAATGGTTGTATGTACGCGGGTGGGTGTGGGGGTGGTGGGGTAGCGGGGGCATGGGTGTTGTGGGCTGGGGGGAAGTTGTGGGGGAGGAGGGTGTGTGGGTGGAAAGGGGGGAGGTTTGGGGGAGAGGGGTGTGTGGGTGGGGGATGAGGGGGAGAGTGAGCTTAGAGAAAAGACGGGGAAGACCCATGGGGAGAGGGGGGCATCACGGGGGAGGAGGGGAGGAGCCAGCGAGGGTGACCAGAGGGGTAGTGGCCGGAATTGGCGGTGCGATGGGGACTCACAGTGGGCGCTGGTCGCTGGTTGTTCTACTCCGCCAGGATCAGAGTCTCCGCTTTCTGCTTGCCGACATCGGCGACATCTCTGACTCCGGGCTGGGCCGTGTCTCTGACTCCGGGCTGGGCAGGGTCTCCGACGCTGGGCAGGGTTGCTGAAGCTGGGCTGCTCGACGCTGGGCTGCTCGACGCTGGGCTGTTCAGGGCTGGGCTGCTTCGGGTCCCTCTGAAAATTGTGTCCAGTTGTCTGGTTAGACTGATCTCATCGACCTGTGCATGGTCCATTTCCCTCTATTTCCTGCATATCCATGCACTTATCTAAAAGCTTCTTAAACTTCACTAATGTATCTGCCACCAACACCCTGGCAATGCATTCCATGTCCCCACTACTCTTTGTGTAAAAACCTTGTCCTGCACATCTTTAATAAACTTTTCCTTCTCACCTCATAGCTATGCCCACTAGCGTTGGACAATCCCACCCTGGGAAATATATATCTATGCTTCTCATAATTTTATATACTTCTATCAAGTCTCCCCTCAACCTCCGACTTCCCTGAGAAAACAATCCTCATCTATTCAACCCCTCCCTGTAGCTGAAACCCTCAAATCCAGGCAGCATTCTGGTAAACCTCCTCTGCACCCTCTGCACCCTCTGCACCCTCTCCAAAGCCTCCACATCTTTCCTGTAAAGGGGCGACCAGAACAACATGCAATACTCTAAATGTGTCCTTGTAGTGGCACCTAGTGGTGGCTTGGGGAAGTGCGAACCCTCGTTATGGGTTGGCACCATCACGTGACCGCGGGTGTTGGTTCGCGGGCTTTTCTCCTTAGTCGACAGCGCTCCTCCCGGTAGCAGGAGCTATTATGCAGTTGGCTGCCCTGGCGCGCGGTTTCTGAGTACTTTTCTAGTTTTCTGTTCAACAAAAAAAATCGTTCAACTCAACCTGCCGGTCTCGCTAAAGTGGTGACCCCGCTGGTCTGATCGTTATTTCGGATCTTGATAATGAACGCCGCCGAAAACCTAGATGCCCCGCCCGCCCAGCAAAACGTGTCCCTGAAACTGCCCGTTTTCTGGGCGGTACAGCCTCAAGTGCGGTTCACCCACATTGAGGCCCAATTTGAGGTGCGCAACACCGTCGCGGATGCCACCCGCTACTTTTACGTGGTTGGGGCGCTCAGTCAGGAGACTGCCACCCGATTGCTGCCTTACCTGCAAAATCCGCCCGCGTTCGGCAACTACGAGGGTCTCAGTCACCGCGATCGCTCGACCCGCCTTTTGCACATGGACGGCCTCGGCGATCGTAAGCCGTCTGTGCTAATGAGCGAGATGCTCGCACTGATGGATGGCCATCAGCCCTGCCTGCTGTTTGAACAGGCCTTCTTCGAGCAGATGAACGACAACATCCGCCTGCTCCTCGCTGGATCGGATTTCGCCGACCCCCTGCAGCTCGCTGAACGGGCCGACGAGCTGTGGCTCGCCAAGCAGCAAGACGGTGGATCCATCAACTGGGTGTCCGCGCCCTCGCACCAGCAGCCTCGCAGGGACGTCCTGCCCTCCGCTGCCATCGCCGCGCCGCAGTCGCCCACCGGATATCGCAGTAAGCGCCAGTGGTGCTACTATCACCAATGCTGGGGTGCAGAGGCCCGCCGATGCCAGTGCCCCCACTCGTTTCTGGGAAATGACTCGGCCGATCGCCAGAGGAGGCTATCGCGGTCAGCCAGAACCATCGCCTCTACGTCTGGGATCGTCATTCCGGACTTAGCTTCCTGGTGCACACTGGGGCTGTGCTGAGCATTCTTCCTCCGTCTGGACTCGATACTCAGGCTGGTAAACGTGGCCCCGCCCTGACCGCCATCAACGGCAGCCCCATCCGCACTTACGGTACTCGGACCCTTTCCCTCGTCCTCGACTCCCGTCATTACTCGTGGGCTTTCACCATTGCGGACATTTTCAAGCCGTTGCTGGGTGCCGATTTTCTGAGGGCCTTTTCTTTAATGGTAGACGTGCGGGGCCGGCGCCTCGTGCCTCCAGAGACCCCTTGGCCCGAGGTCCCCTCCAGCCCCCACCTGGGATCTGTGATGGATGAGGGCCTCCTGAACCCTCGCTTTCACGCGACGTCCCCTAAGCATGGGGTGGTCCATCATATTCCTACTGCATGCACGGGCGTGCAGGCTCCCGCCCGACAAGCTGCGTCTCGCTAAGGAGGAGTTCCAGCAAATGGAGGACATGGGGATTGTGTGGCGTGCCGACAGCCCGTGGGCATCCCCGTTACACATGGTTCCCAAATCATCTGGGGGGTGGAGACCGTGTGGGAATTACCGACGCCTGAACGCTGTCACAACCGCGGATAGCTACCCAGTCCCACACATTCAGGACTTCACAGCCCATCTGGACGGTGCTACCGTTTTTGCCAAGGTGGATCTGGTGCGTGGCTACCACCAGATTCCCGTCCACCCCGATGATGTGCCCAAAACCCCCATCATCACCCCGCTCGGCCTATTTGAGTGACTGCGGATGCTGTTCGGTTTAAAGAACGCCGCGCAGGCTTTCCAGCGGTTGATGGATATCAATCAATCAATCAATTTTATTTGTATAGCCCATTTAAAAACAACTCACGTTGACCAAAGTGCTGTACATCAGTGCAGATACTAATGTGCTACATACAATGGTACACAGACCTAACAATACATACATAAACTGTTTACAGCGCCCCCTCAGAGGGAATCAAAAATGCTAGGGAGTAGAAATAGGTTTTGAGCCTCGAATTAAAGGAGACGATGGAGGGGGCAGTTCAGATGAGAAGAGGGATGCTGTTCCACAGTCTAGGTGCTGCAACCGCAAAAGCGCGGTCAACCCTGAGCTTAAACCTAGACAGCGGGATAGTCAGTAGCCCCAAATCGGCCAACCTGAGGGTCCTGGAGGTAGAATAGTGGGTTAGAAGATTTTTGATATAAGGGGGGGGGGGGGGGAGGGGCGGGAGGGAAAGCCTGTTAAGGGCTTTGTATACGAATAAGAGGAGCTTGAAGTTGATTCTGTACCGTACTGGGAGCCAGTGGAGAGAGGCCAGAATCGGGGTGATGTGGTCCCTTTTACGTGTACCGGTCAGAAGTCTCGCTGCGGCGTTTTGAACCAATTGCAGGTGGGACAGGGATGATTGGCTGATGCCAGTGTATAGGTAGTTGCAGTAATCAAGGCGGGAGGAGATGAATGTGTGGATGATTTTTTTCAAGGTCGTCGAATTGGAGGAATGGTTTGATTTTTGCTATGGTACGAAGGTGGAAGAAACTAGCTTTTACCACAGAGTTGACTTGCTTGTCAAATTTTAATGCGGAGTCAAATATCACGCCAAGGTTTTTGACGTGCGGTTTGACTAAGGAGGTTAGGCTTCCAAGGCTGCCTGTTATGGTTTTGATGGAGTCCGAAGGGCCGAATAGGATGACCTCAGACTTGCTCTCGTTTAGTTGGAGGAAGTTCTGCACCATCCAACATTTTATGTACTCGAGCCAGTGCATGAGGCTGAATAAATTTGACTGGTTGTTGGATTTCAGGGGGAGATAGACATGTGTGTCATCTGCATAACACAGACACAGTGGAAAGAAATGCCGTGCCTTTGAATGACTTGGCCGAGGGGGAGCATGTACAGAGAGAAGAGAATGGGGCCTAGGATGGAGCCTTGTGGCACCCAGCACAGAAGGCTAGCTGGGGAGGAGAAAGAATAGTAAGATTAAATGAGAACTTACCAGTTTGAAGTTTGATCTTTATGTTATGAGGAGTTACGATGAGCGATTACGTGAAGAACCTCGCCAGTTGGCATGCGAGTCAATCTTCAAAGCAGCGGTGAGAAATCACAGATAAAACGTAACTGAAGTAACATAGTAAGAATATAAAACAGACCTTCCAGTTGACCTTTATGATATTGAGGGCCGGGAGCGGTGGGCACGTAATCGCTCATCGTAACTCCTCATAAAATAAAGATCAAACTTCAAACGGGTAAGTTCTGGTTTAATCTTACTATTTTACTTCGGAGTCATGTGAGTGATTCCGTGAAGATTTCAAAGCTCTGTGATTTCATGCCGTAGATACGAATCCAGGCGTCTCACACTGCATCAGTTGACTCAGGAGGAGTGAATAATGAGCAATACAGTGAAACATGGTACAGATTAACATGTTGATGGTTTAATTCACAAACAAAATAAAGAAAATACAATAGCGACCCCTCTCTCGCACGGGGAAGCTATGAAACAGAACTTAAAATGGAATGGGCGAACACCCCGGTTACGATAAGTGGTTTATTATAAAACCGGTGAAATGTCAGTTCATTTGACCATCCTGAGGCAGCGAGGATATGATCTAGAGGGATGTCCATTGCCCTCGCTGCTGACGTTGATGCCGCCCTAGAGGAGTGAGATTTAAAATTGTAGGTATTAACTCCTGCACAAAGCAGCACTTGTTTCAGCCATCTTGAAATGGTCTGAACTGACACTTTCCTATGTGGCTTTTTGTGGCTAATAAACAATGATACTTCCGAGCCTCTGAGGCCCTTGGTGACCTCGATATAACATCGCAAGTGCGCCACTACACACAGTCGTAAATCTGTGGGATATGCTGACAGTACAAGCTTGAATCCTGACACCCCTGGTCTGCTCTGTTTTATGAGATCATATATGTAAAACATAACGTCATTCCCAGATGACCCCATCCTGTCCAGTCGCAACTTCTGCAGAGTCTGAACCCTTTGCGCTGACACCAGCGCCATGAGCATGACCAACTTCAGGGTAATCTTTACCAAAGACAAGGATGTGGCTGGACCCCACTGACGAAGCAGCATGAGTACCACACTCACATCCCAGATTTCTGAATATCTAGGCCTGGGGTGATTGGAATTAAAAACACCCTTCATAAATCGGGATATTAACGGATGAGATCCTACAGACTGCAGGTCTGACCCCAAACATAAATACGATGAGAGAGCATTCCTGGCACTATTGATGGCACTATAGCTCAACCCATCATCAAAATACAATTTGGACAGAAACTCTAACACATCTGGGATGGAAGCTGTGTGGTAACTGATGTTCCCTTGTAAGCAAAACTCCTCCCATTTCCTGACATGAGATATGTACTGCTTTTTTGTACTATCCCTCCAGGATGATGTGATGATATCCACGGTCCGATTGAATAGTCCCAGACCCAGGTATGGCCTCCTTAAAACCTGCAAATTAACAAATTAATACGATCATACAACGGGTGTTGATCACCAGTCACAGGGTTCACCAATAGGTTGTTACGTTTTGGAACCACCATAATAGGTTGAGTTATAATGTCCGAAATGAGAGGGAACCATGGCTGTGTAGGCCAGTCAGGCACCACCAAAACTCCTGAAGTGGAGTCCTGCTTGATCTTGGTCAAGCACCGACTGATGAGGCAGAATGGGGGAAATGCATATATAAGCACCCCACCCCAGTGTAGCGCGAAAGCATCTACCGCTACTGCCCCATGGTCTGGTTCCCATGAAACATACTTCGGTACCTGGTGATTGAGTCTGGATGCAAACAAATCGATATCTGGCATCCCATACCGAACAACAGTATCATTAAATACATCATGATTCAACATCCATTCTGTGTTGTCATTGAATTTGCATGACCTGGTGTCTGCCACCATGTTGAACCTGCCTGGCAAGTAAACAGCTGAAACCCAAATGTTTATTTTAATGCACCAATGCCAAATAAGGTTAGCCAATCTGTCACAAGATTCTGACTTGATTCCACCCATTTGATTCACATATGCCACTGCCGTGGTGTTGTCAATCTGAAGCTGAACATGTAAGTGATGCTTGGTGGTACAATAAGCCTTAAGCCCATAAAATAGTAAGATTAAACGAGAACTTACCAGTTTGAAGTTTGATCTGTATTTTATGAGGAGTTACGATGAGGGATTACGTGAAGACCCCGTCCAGCACGCATGCGCGACATTCTTCAAAGCAGCGGTGTGGAATCACAGGAAACACAATAATTGAAATAAACATAGTAAAGAAAAGGAGAACTAAGATACCTGTTGATCTATATATTTGAGGGTGGGAGCGGAGGGCACGTAATCCCTCATCGTAACTCCTCATAAAATACAGATCAAACTTCAAACTGGTAAGTTCTCGTTTAATCTTACTATTTTACTTCGGAGTCACGTGAGTGACTACGTGAAGATTTTAAAGCTCTGTGATTTCAAACCGTGTAACAGTTCATACTTCACTCGCTGCCAAAGTCATTCAAGGGAGGAAGTATGTTATCGTAATCAACCATAATCTGTTTGTAAACAATAATGGTATCTATTAAACAATAACAAAAGACAAAATGCTCCCCCGGGCTTAAATTATATATTTTTGCAGATTTTAAAACTCTTTCTGCAAATAACACAGGTTCTGCTAGCGGCTTGTGGTAGAACGTTTGGAACGTTTTCTCCATGTTCATTCTTTTAGCCGCCGATGTGGATGCTGCCCTGGTGGAGTGAGATGTATATACATCAGTATCTACTCCAGCAGCTCCCAGTACCTACTTGAGCCATCTCGAGATGGTTTGGCTCGACACCCAACCATGAGGTTTCTTGTGGCTGACCCATAAGGCTTTTTTATTTATTTATTTATCTTTTTTATTTTTTATTTTTTTTATTTTTTATTTTTTATTTTTTTTCCCCCTTTCTCCCTCGAGAATCTCTTGTTGTGTTGATGTAAGTGAATAAGTGAGTCATGACACACAACCGTAGGTCAGGGGGGTATGCCTGGAAATCCATAACTAGGACTCAAGTTCCTGGCTTGCTCTGCTTTAGCAGCTCCTGAATGGTGAATGAGACCCGGTCTGGTGTTATAACCATGTTGTCCAGTCGCAGTAAGTGGAGGGACTGGACTCTTTGTGCTGAGACTAGTAGCATCAGCATGACCGTTTTCAGGGTTAGCTTTTCCAGGGTGAGAGACCTGGCTGGGGACCATCCCCTTAGGTATGTCAGGACCACACTGACATCCCAGATTTGTGTATACCTAGGTCTAAGAGGGTTGGAGTTGACGATACTCCTCATGAGTTTGATCACCAGTGGGTGAGACCCTATGGCCTGTTGTCCTGGCACCTGTTTTAAGTAGGCTGACAGCGCACGTCTGGCAGTATTGATGGCGCTGTAGCTCAATCCTTCATTATGGTGAAGGCCCCCCAGGAACTCCAGTACATTGGTTATGGTTGCAGATGATTACGTTGTCCCAGTCGTCGAGCAGTATCTTTCCCACTTCCTGATGCTCGATAGGTATTGTTTCCTGGTGGACATACGGTGTCATCATGTTGATGGTCCTGTCAGACAATCCCAGTCCCAGCAGTGGTCTTTTGATAATCTGCAACCCAGTAGGTTAATTTTGGCATGGCATGGATGACTTATGCCTGATACAGGTCTGGGCTACTGGGAAAGGTCATAGGAGTTTCGATGATCATGTCGAGGACCACTGGGAACCATGGCTGTGTAGGCCAGTTGGTACTATCAAAATACCTGAAGCAGAGTCCATCTGTATTTTGCGTAGTACCCTACAGATTAAGGCAGAAGGGGAAAAAGCATAGAAGAAATCTGTCCCCCAGTTCAGCGCGAATGCATCTATCGCTGCTGCCTCAGGGTGTGGTTCCCAAGGGACATACATTGGTACGTGGTGATTTAGTCTGGATGCAAAGAGATCGATATCTGGTGTGCCATATTGGTTTATAATTTTAGCGAAAGCTCTAGGATTTAACATCCATTCGGTGTTTATCATTGAATTTGCGTGACCTGGCACTGTATTTAGCTTACCTGGTAGGTAAGTTGCTGATAGCCAAATATGTCTATCGACCCACCATTACCAGATTGTGTTGACCCAATTGTCACATGATATCGATTTTATTCCGGTCATATGGTTAATATAGGCCACCACCGTGATATTATCAATTTGTAAATGAACATGCAAGTTGTGCATATTCCTAGAATATGCTTTAAAACCATAAAACGCACCCAACATTTCCAAATAATTTATGCCCAGTGTTTGTAGTAAAGACGAGTCTAGGTTAGTCCATCTACCACCTGTGCTGGATATGGTATTAGTTGCTCCCCAGCCTTGAGCACTGGCATCTGTTTGTATAGTTAACGTTGGGTTATTGATGATGATAGGGCTGGAACTATGCCAAATGTGTTATATCCACCATTGTAACTCTGATATTGCTTCAATGGGTAGTTTCATGGATCTGTCAAAGTGACCTGCATGTCGTTTCAACGCCTGTACTTTTGCCCTCTGTAGGTGCTGATAGTGCAGGAGTCCAAATTGTGTAGCTGAAAATGCTGCTACCATTTTGCCAATTACTCTTGCCACTTGTCGGATGGTTGGTCGATTGCTTACCATTAAATTGTTGCACATCTGTGCCAATTCTGCTGCTTTACCTTTTGGCAACGTTACAGACATGTGGATTGAGTTAATTGTGAATCCCAGATAGTCCATAGTTGTGGATGGCGTCAACTTAGATTTATCTGGATGTATGACAAACCCAGGGTTTCAAACAATTGTTTGGTAGCTAATACAGCTGATTTAGCCAACTCCATGGTTTTGCCAACTATTAGGATATCATCAAGCTACGCCATGACAATATGTCTTTGTTTTCTTAATGTTGCCAAGGCTGGTTTTAATATCTTGGTAAATAGTCTAGGGCTGATGTCAACCCATTAGGCAACACTTTATACTGCCATAGTTGCCCCATCCAGGTAAATTTTCAGGTATCTGCGATGACCCTTGTGAATGGGTACTGAATAGTAGGCATCTTTTAAATCAATGCTTGCCATAAAGTATCCTTTGGAAATCAGTTGTTTAGCAGTTACAAATGTTTCCATTTTGAAATGTACATACTTAACAAAGGTATTTAGTGAGGTTAAGTCAATGATGATGCGACATCCACCATCTTTTTTGCTTTTGGTAAATATATTTGAGACAAATTCCAAAGGATCATGTTTGGATTTCTCAATGACACCCTTTGTAAGTAACCTCCCCAGTTCTGCTTGAGCCTCTAGTTCTCTTTGACTGAGAGGGTAAAGACCCTTTGGGGTACGTGCTGAACTGGTGGCATGTTTTCTTGAATGAACTCTATTTTGTATCCCCGAATACTGTTAAGTATATAACTATCATTCGTGAGACACCTCCTGTTAGTACAGACCTCCTGTTAGTACAGTTCGCCATTTACATGCTGGTAGGAACCAGACCCACCTACCTCCATAGTTATGGTAGTGTTCCTTTCTTCCCTTTGTTCATCCGTCGTTATACTGCTGGATGTACTGCTGATGTACTGCTGATTGGGGGTGGCGCATTTTCCATGGGGTCCGCTCTGGGCCCTGGCCTAAAAAGGCTTTCGGGGATAGTATGCGGACCCCAAGCTTTCACCAGTTACCTAAATTTGACCTTGACTGGTGGACGCGGTGGGGTACTGCCGTCTGGTTTTTTGTGTGGGTCTGCTCGTTCCGGGGCCTGCCCTAATGAGGCCAAATGCTTTGGACTCTTCCTCCAGGTCTTTCACTTGTCCTTCCAAATAACAGGATCTGCGGCTCTGAGGCCGGTGTTTTACACAGTCCTGCAAACCTGGGATTGAGGGCAGGTCTTATTCTCTCCTTGCGGAGGTTATTTATCTCATATTGGGTGTAGCACAGCAGTGCCAGAGTGTCTTGCTGGTTTGTGGTCATATCCACCCCATCCACGGAACGAGCATAGGCTGTTATCCCTGTCGTCAGGAGCTTGAGGATTTTAGCTCCTGGTTCCGGATACTCTGTCCCCCCCCCCAGATTTGGCTGTTAACAGCCGGTACATTGAGCGAACTGCAGTTTTCCAGCTCTAGTGCCTCATTAAGTACCTGTCTTGTAGGGGTTTGAGGGACAGGTGGTTGATGCTGGCCGCCAGTTTTGGCTCCAATGGCCGCCCTGCTCGTGGTGAAACCACGTAGCGAATCTCCACACCCAGCAGCTCTTCCTGATCCTGTACCCCAAGCGTACTCCCGACATCTTCAGCCAATGACCCCTGTTCCTGACCAGCCCAGCCCTGGTCGCCAACGCTGCCCTGCTTTGAGGGGAAAGCGATGGCCAGTGCATTGTAGAGCACTGCTGTGGGAGTGCCTGATCCCCCTGGCGAGACTGCTCTAGTTCCTGAAGCAAGTCTCGCTGGAGCAGTTGCTCCATGAGCCTTTCCATTCGGCTCAGGCGGCTAGCTCTGCTGCTCTAAGGCGGACCCTCCTCATCGGAGTCAGACATAACCGGCCGGTTTTTTTAAATTTTTTTTATTTTTTTTAAAAACTTTTCCTCCAGCCCGCTGCCGCTCATCAGGCTGCGCTAGCGGGACTGGGCTCGGCTCGGTCTCGATGAGGGTGGACCGCCGCATATACGGTCCAGGTGCCGCCTCTCGCCCCCCACTGATGGAACACTCCCGTTCTGTTGGAGTCGAACGGGGGGCGGTTTTCTTCCTTTGCCGTGCTGCTCCTGTTCCCAGTTCCTCTGGAATAGAGAGCAGAGCACAGCTTGCTGATTACGACCTCAGTGTAAGACTTACCTGATGGTCCGCTGTTTAGTTTTCACCGACGTGTAGCGGGAGCGCCTGTACTCCCGGTCGTCGCTGTTGCACTGCGTGAACGCTAATGTCGCGCATGCGTGCTGGACGGGGTCTTCACGTAGTCACTCACGTGACTCCGAAGTAAAATGCTCCCAGTAACTCTAAATAATTAATTCCATGTGATTGGAGAATAAATGCCTCATGCACATTCCATCTGCCTCCACAGCTAGAGATGGTATCAGTAGCCCCCCAACCCAGGGCACTAACATCAGTCTGTAAAACAACTGAAGGTGCTTCAATCAAAATTTTGCTGCAACAACTCGAAATGTTTCTAATCCACCACTGAACTTCAGCAATGGCTTCAGCTGGTAATTGCATGGGCCTGTTGAAATGACCTGCATGATTCCTGAGTGCCTGTACCTTTTCCCTCTGTAAATGTTGGTAATGCAAAGGCCCATACTGTGCAGCTGGAAATATGCATCTTTTAGATCTATACATGCCATATAACACCCGCTGGAAACCAATTGCTTGGCAGTGGCAAAAGTTTCCATTTTGAAATGCCTATACTGCACAACCGGATTATGGTCCGTCAGGTCCAAAATGATCTGACTCCCACCATCTTTCTTTGGTCTACGAAATATATTAGATACGAATTGGTGAGGTTGACATTGGTGAGGTCTTCTCATTTACACCTTTTATATATAATTTTTTTATTTCAGCCTGAACCTCCAAATTCTCTTTATGTGAGAAAACAAGTGCCCACCTTGGTGTATGTTGTGTAGGCAGACACAAATTAGAAATGAATTCAATTCGAAACCCTTGTATAGCTTGCAGTATAAACAATTCTGATGTTATCCCATACCATTCTTTCAGAAACCAGTGTAACCTCCCCCCAACTGGTAGGTAATTCTCACTGAATATGTTTCGACAAGCACCAGACCCACCTACCTCCATGGTTACCGGTGGAGTTCTTTGTCCCCTGGATCTGGTGGGAAACTGCATGGTTGCTCGTGCTCTTGCTGCAGTGCGCCAGCTGCGCATATTGAATGGCCGGCTTGGTCCTTGCCCGGACCCGGTTTCGGCAAACCGCTTGTAGGGGTGCTGCCTCCGTAAGGTTCTGCTGGTCATTGGCACCTTGATGAGCCCGACGGTTTTTGCCTCGTCGTCCAGCTCCTTCACCCGTTTAGCGAGGTCTTCCCCAAACAAAAGATTTGGTAGCTGGACGTTGCCAGGCTTACACAGGGCAGCGAATTTTGGGTTGATTGTAGGGCGGATGGCGCTCTTTCTAAGGCAGTTTATCTCAAAGTGCACATTGCACATGAGAGCCAGGGCATCCTGCTGAACCTCAGTCAGGTGCCCACCATCCACCAACCTCCCGAATGCCGTAATGCCGGAAGCGAGTAGCTTCAGTACCCTCTGCAGCTTCATCTCCTGCACCCTGATGCCTACTCCCATATGGCCCGAGATGGCATGGTTTACTGCCAGCACTTTAAGCAGGATACAATTAGCCGGTGTGTCATATTTCCGAGCTGTTGCATCCATGGTCAGCTCCTGAAGCTGGTGTGAGGCCAAGTAATTTATTGTGGCACCAATTCTTCACCCAGTGGCTCTCCGGATTCTGTCCGTACGGCAAAGCTAGCTGCCAGGAATAGGACCTCCGGCTCGTGCCCTTCGTCCTTTGGGGCAGCCTCCAATGCTAAGCCCATAGACTCGGCGTCAGACTCATACTGACCCGTTATGCTCTCCTCCTCCGAGAGGGAGACATTAAGCAGCCCTGTAGTAGGTGCCGCTGGCGCAGGCTCTTGGAGAGGCCGGCGTTCTTGATGGATCATCCCCTCCATTAGGAGCTCCATCCTGGATAACCATCCAAACACGGTATCCATTCTTGGATGAGAACCCTCCCGACCGGACTCGTCGGAGTCTATCGGCCGTACAGACTTTCTGGTAGCTTTACGCCCCACCGGCGCAGCCACGGTGCCCTCAGACACCAAGTCTGCAGTCGCTGGTTTCACTATTAGCGACTCTGTAGATGAGCTAGGCGGCCGCCCTCTTCCCGCACTCCCACGGGCCTTAGTTACTTTCGCAACGGCTCACCTTGCTCTCAATGATTTCTCCATGCTTGGACTTGCCCTCCTGTAACAAGATTTTTAACAAGCGCAGAAAACGACCTCCGACTAAGTTTGACACTTACCTGAGGCTTTTTAAACTTACCGCTGGAGGAGCTCTGCCCTCCGAGCTGGTCGCTGTGCCATGCGTCAGACGTAATGACGCGCATGACGACTGGCGGGGTTCTTCACGGAATCACTCACGTGACTCCAAAGTAAAATTGCCTATGTTGGTGGAGAAACTCGTATTTTTGAGGTAATAATAATAATAATCATTTTATTTACTGGCGCCTTTCTAAAACCCAAGGACACCTTACAATGCATAGAATCACAACAAAACAAAAAACACATAATCGGAATAAATTAAATAAGAAAACACCACAGTACACAAATCAAGGACAGAATTCAATTTCAAAAGCACCAAAAGAAAATAAGAAACACAATTTGATGAGATGAGGAGATGAACCAGCTCAGGGCAGTGCCATCAACACCAATGGTGTGGTCGACAGTATCAAACGCTGCGCTGAGGTTGAGAAGGAGCAGGATTGTACAGTCGCCGGAATCCATGGCGAGTAGCATGTCGTTGTGTACCTTCAACAAGGCTGTGGTGTGCCCTGAAACCTGATTGGAAACTTTCCAGGGTGGTATTTTGGTGTAGGTAAGGCATTAGTTGATTTAGAATTACCTTTTCAAGGACTTTATATGGTGGGTCAGGGGTTGGAGTTCATGTTCGTGTACCCGGACGCAGTGGTGGAAATCCAGGGGAGGGGGCAGGGGAGACATGTCCCCCCCTGTTTTGAGAGGTGGGGGGACGATCCCCCCCATTTTTTGTGATCCAGATTTTAAAACCCGGTGAAATCTCCGCTTCCGCAAGACAGTGGGGTTCGGATTGCTGATCGAGGGCGCCGATTGGACGAGAGAGATGCCGGTCAGCAGGCAATGGGGGCGGGACATGATGATTCAGCGCAATCATTGGAGGAGCGAGGTGTCGGTCAGAGGCGGAAGTAGGGGGGGGTGGAACTGAGGATAGAGTGCAGTGATTGGAGGAGGGAGACGTGCCAAAACACTCTCAGCAGCCATGGACACAGACTTGCGCCTCATCCACAGCCAGGATCGATCCTGGCTGGCTCTCTGGCGCTGCAGTCGCTGCCGAACCGCCCCGTCCCCACCCGAGTGCCCCCCCCATGCCCGGGGTTGGCCAGAGAAGTCGGGAGTCAGATGGGTGCGGTGCCCCCAGGCCCACAGCAAGCGCAGAGAAGCAGCGTTAAACCCAGCTCAACTCTGCCTGTCCCGCCGGGTTAACCTACAGTCCTACCTGGACTTAAGGGAAATATGGCCCAGGCTTACAGCCAGTGCGGAGAAGCAGGGCTAGCTCCACGGCTCCGGACTGGTATTCCGTCAGTCCAGGCAGGGCTGTAGGTTAACCCGGCGAGACAGGCAGAGTTGAACTGCATTTAGCGCTGGATTGAGCTATAATTACCGTTCACAGGGCCCACGGCAGAAGCCTTCGAAGCCTCGCGTGTGTTGTGAGTGTGCACATGCGCGGCGGCCACCAAGAAATTGTGTTCCCCGGTCCCCTCCATAATTTGATAACGATTTCCGTCACTGCCCGGATGACATTCTGGTCACAAGCCGCTCCCACCAGGAACACTGCCCGCACCTCCGGGTGCTGTTCCAGTGGCTTCAGGATCACGGGCTGGTGATCAACCCCACCAAATGTCAGTTTGGGCACCATTCTATTTCATTCCTGGGACACCATGTCAACTCGCAGTGTGCTGCACCTCTGCCCGCTAAGGTGGAGGCTATTTGGCAGTTTCCTCGGCACACCATCAGGGGCTGCAGGAGTTCGTCGGCATGGTCAATTTCTACCATCACTTCATGCCGGCGGCGGCCTGGATCATGCGGCTTTGTTCCAGTGCCTCATCGGTAAGCCACCTGACCTGGTGTGGGACGCCAAGACCGCGGCTGCTTTAGACGGTGCGAAGGAGGCGCTGGCCATGCTGGTGCACCTGCGGGCTGCTGCTCCGACCGCCCTCACCGTGGATGCCTCGGATACGGCTGTAGGAGGGGTCCTGGAGCAGTTCATCGACGGCCGCTGGCAGCCGGAGCGGAGCTACAGCTCTTTCGACCGGGAGCTCCTGGCCCTTTATTTGGCGGTCCGCCATTTTCGCTATTTCCTCGAGGGCCGGCGTTTCGCAGCGTTCACGGACCACAAACCCCTGACCTTCGCCTTTACCAAGGTGTCCGACCCCTGGTCAGCACGGCAACAGTGGCACCTGCCGTTCATGTCAGAGTACTCCACTGACGTTCAGCACAAGGCAGGCAAGCTGAACCTGGTCGCGGATACTTTGTCTCGCCCGGCAGTCCCGGCCGTGTCGTCTGTGGACCCTGGAGTGGACTATTCGGGGCTGGCTGCCGCGCAACGTGAGGGTGGTGAGATGGACGCTTATCGGACGGCAGCTTCGGGATTAGTATTGGCCGATGTCCCGTTCGGTCCGGCAGGTGTGTCGGTCCTCTGAGACGTTTCCACCGGGAGACCACGCCCTATCGTCCCCGTGGGTTGGCGGCGGCGTGTGTTCGACGCTGTCCACGGTCTGGCCCATCTTCCCACCCGGGCGACTTCTGCGTTGGTGGCGGACAGGTTTGTCTGGCTGGGCCTGCGTAAACAGGTTGCGGCCTGGGCTAGGGCATGCATTACCATCGTGGATCGCTTCACGAGGTGGCCAGAGGCCGTTCCACTCGCTGACACCTCCACCGCATCTTGTGCTTGGGTCCCCGTGGCCCACTCGATAGCTCGTGTTGGTGTGCCTGTGGACATCTCCACCAACTGTGGGGCACAGTTTACTTCGGCTTTGTGTTCCTGGGTATCCGCACAGCCCCGAAGGCGGATTTGGACGCGTTGTCCGCCGAGCTCGTGTACGGCTGCCCGCTGCGGGTGCCTGGGGATTTCCTTCCTGCAGGTCGGGCCCACTTCGTCTGTGTTGGCGAACCTCCAGGAGAAAGTGGGCGGCCTGGCTCCTATTCCAAACTCCCGGCATGGGTTGCTCCGGTATATGTGCCGCCGGAACTTAGGGACTGTTTGTTTGTGTTTATCCACAGGGACTCGCACTGGACTCCTCTGCAGCGGACGTATGAGGGTCCTTTCCGGGTGTTACGCCCCGGCGTCGCAATTTTTCTCTTGGATGTCGGGGGTCGGGAGGAAAATCGATCCGGTGGCTCGCCACAAGCCCACCCACCTGGATATCGATAGCCCGGTGGTATTGAGCAACCCCGTCGTAGAGGTCATCCGCTGGTCGTTCCTGTTGCACCTGTTGTGCCTGTTTTCCCTGTGACTTTGCTGCCTGCTGGCTCTGTTCTGCCAGTTCCTCCTGTACCACCGGTTGTGTCTGCTCCTCCGGTCTCCACTCGGTCTGGTTGACTCATTTGGCTTCTCGCCCGGTTCCTTACCTCGGGTTCTGGGGGTGGGGGGGGTGTTCCTGTAGTGGCACCTAGTGGTGGCTTGGGGAAGTGCGAACCCTCGTTATTGGTTGGCGCCATCACGTGACTGCGGGTGTTGGTTCGCGGGCTTTTCTCCTCAGTTGACAGCGTTCCTTCCTGTAGCAGGAGCTATTATACAGTTGGCTGACCCGGCACGCGGTTTCTGAGTACTTTTCTTGTTTTCTGTTCAACAATAAAAATTGTTCAACTCAACCTGCCGGTCTCGCTAAATCCTAACCAAAGTCCAACAGAGCTGCATCACAACATCCTGACTCCTATATTCAATGCCCCTAGCAATGAAGGCATATATACCATATGCCTTCTTTACCACCCTCTGTGCTGTCATCTTCAGTAAGCTATGAACGTGGACTCCAAGATCATTCTGCACATCAATGCTGTTAAAAGTCTTCCCCTTATATACAACCTCTGAAAGTGCAACTTGGGGCAATGCAGATTATAATGGCATTAGGCAGGAGCAAAGGAGGGTAGATTGGGAGCTGTTGTTATTGGGTAAGTCCACAATTGACATGTGGGACTTGTTTAAAGGCCAGCTGCTCCAAGTGCAGGATCAGCATGGTCCAGAACGGCAAGGTAAGGGATCATGGGTGACCAAGTAGTTTGGAAACTTGATCAGGAGGAAAAAGGAAGAGTTAAGAAGGTGGCATCAAACTGGGGTTATGAGGAATATAAAACGAGTAGGAAAGAACTCAAGCGGGCGATTGGAAGGGCCAAATGCGGCCATGAAATGTCATTGGCGAGATGAATTAAGGAAAATCATAAGGCTTTTTATACGTATGTTAAATATAAGGGTGACCAGGGAGAAGGTAGGACAGCTCAAAGATAAAGGGTGGTATCTATGCATGTAGTTGGAGGATGTAGGCGAGGTACTAAACTAAAACTTTGCATCTGTATTCACCGAGGAGAAGAACTTTGAGGTGGTGAGGTCAGGGTGGAGAATACAAATTTGCCAGGGAAGTTTCAGATGGAGAAGGAGTTGGTGCTGAGGCTCTTGAAGAACATTAAGGTGGATGTTCCCAGGGCCAGATGGGACCTATGCCAGGTTATTGATTGAGGGAAGCATGAGAGGAGATTGCGGAGGCCTTGATAAGGATCTTCACCAGCCACAGGTGAAGTCCTGGAGCACTGGAGAGTGGCCAATGTTGTTCCTTGGTGTAAGAAACGAAGTGGAGTGAATCCGGAAAGCTATAGGTCGGTGACCCTCAAGTCAGTGTGGGGAAACTATTGGAGTTTCTTTGCAATAGGATTTATTCCCATTTTGAAGAGAATATTAAGAATAGCCAGCATGGATTTGTACGTGGCAGGTCGTGTCTCACTAACTTGATTGAGTTATATGAGGAGGTGACAATGTAGATTGATGAAGGTAGGGAGGTGGATGTTGTATACATGGGTTTTGGCAAGGCTTTTGACAAGATTCCTCATGGTAGGCTGATCCAGCAAATAAAAATGTATGGGATTCATAATGAATTGGCCATATTGAATCAGAACTGGCTTATTCATAGAATATAGGGTTGTGGTGGAAGGTCGATACTCTGGCTGGAGGTTTGTGACCAGTGGAGTTGCGCAGGGATCGGTGCTGGAAACACTGCTGTTTGTGATATATATATATAAATGACCTGGACATAAGTATAGGTGGGTTGTTGAGTAAGTTTGCTGACGACACCTGTTGTGGTTCAGTATTCTTAAACAGACAAAACGCAAATAAAATCAGTGATCAAGCAGTAAAATTTCGCCAGGTGGGTGTGGTAAAATTCTTAACAATATGCAGACCACACAAAGGGGCAGTGATCTAATTACATATATATACTCCAATAACCAACGATTCAGCAATACCTCATCTAAAGATCATATTACAGCCTCTTGCTTCTTAAGATTGACAGCTTCTTAAGAGTGACAGGTTCTTCTGACAGAGGAAGGGTTAGCCATATATGGTTATATGAGAACGATATATTTCTGCAGAACAAGCATTTTGTTTTTTTCTACTTATGGCGCACACTATAATCTAATAGTCTGAATTCTCTCTCAATGTTTATATTGTAGAGGAGACATTCATGTTATCTCACTTATGTTATTTGAAAGGGAACATCAACAGTCTGCTAGCTTTGTTAATGTCCTGAAAGCAAAGGTTAGTGCTTTTTTGCTAGCTTTGCAATTTAATAGAAGATGGCGAGAGCCTGTCTTAGTTTCAGCGGAATCCATTTTGTATCTTTAAATCATTATTAACTTCCACATTCCTTCCTGTTTATCAGTTTATGATAACATTCACAATCCCCAGTAGGTACATAATGGTCGCAAGCAATTAACAATAAAAAATTAGAGCGATGATTAATAAAACGATAGAGCCAACTGAATGGCCAGCATCTCCCATTTCATTGTACTCATGCATGTCACTGTCAACCTTATGGATTTTCTCAATTTCTTGGGAGATGTGGGTAGCAAGGTGGGTGATATTGGTAGACTCATCGGGGATATAAGTGCAACACTCACGGTTTATGATAGCACAGCTGCCTCCTTTTCCTGCCAAGATAAAGTCCAATGCCATGCGATTTTGTAAGGCCAAAGTGCGGATGGCAACCATCTCTGCTGTAATAGACATCATGGCTTTATTTACATCTGGTAAGGCACTAGCGGTTGCATTTGCCAACATCTCCATGGCGGAGGCCATATTGATCAATTCTCGAGAGGCACGTGCAGTCCCCCAGAATGGGAAGGCAATCATCCAAAATCCTTCTGATTCTGATATGCCCCATCTTGTTCTAAAGGGAAGGGACAACTGAGTTAGTTGTTGCACCATACGCATGTGGGGAATGACAGGAGCCAGATAGCAGCATCCTCTCCAGTTGTCGTTCTTACCCAACCTCATGTCAAAAGTGGAGTCGTCTCCTGGTGGCATCCCTGGCAGCCAAGGGTACGCCCATGATCCACATACAAAGTGTGTTCCATTTACTGGTCATGATGGTCTCATAATAGAGAATGGGAGGTATGAAGTGCAAGAACTGTTTACCAAATACACTCCTTTTCCTTTGTCGTTACAATGACAGGTGCCATTTACAGAGATACGGGCATTGCTTGCTAGTTTCAGTCGGGGAATTTTCCAACTTTTGGTCTCATCTTTCTTCCAACCTGATTCAAATGGGGGAGTGTACCATCCTTTAAAGTCGTTATACACAATTTTCCCACCATTTGTCCTTCTTGTGTTCTCTCTGCACCTGCTAACAAATGTTCCATTGTGAAAGCAGTATACGGCCATAACTTTGGCCTGGTTTAGGGGTATTGGTACCAATGGTATGCCTTCCCCCGCTGTTGTGTGGAATGTAGGTGCACATCTTCGAGCAAACTCATAGCTCATGGCATAAAAGGTATTAGTCCAGGCCACCTGGGCCATTCCCAGGATGCTGAGGAGAGTTATGCTTCTTTCCTTTACCAATTCTTTTGCAATCAGGAAGGCATCTAGGGACAACACTCTTCTTATTATAATACAGGTTCCCCTTTGTTGATCTTTCTTTCTGTGTCATTGGCAACTTTAAAACATGATTTGTCTGTTTGTCCTTCAACCATTAACATTTTTCCTACTTCTTTCGCTGTCGCTGTTGCTGGAGGTCAGGCAGTTAGACTAAGTGTGACTCAGGTGTGTCTTACATTTCTAATTGATCCCTTTGGTTTTATTCCTAAGCCCAGGACCCCAAAGAACAAATGAGAGGTGACTGTTAATTGTTCAAGTTTATTCAACCAGGGGGAGACTCGTTCCAAGTATCCAGAATTAGGGAGGCATATATATAATTCAGTGTAGTGCGTTCGCTTATGTTCATGGCTGGTTTTAACTGTAAATACTGGCCTTTTTTATTTGTGTGTCTGGCTTCCTTTTACCTCCAGTCTTGCAGGAGGACATCCAAGTTCATACTTCCTTTTTCCAGTTTCCAATTAGGTGTATCCAACGAGGATTATTTTCGACCTTCACTGTGGGTAGGTGTAGTCAGTAGTACTGGGAAGGGCTCCTTCCACCGTTCTCCCAATTTCCTCCGATCCCAATTTCTTATCAGTTTGTGATCTCCTGGTTGTAAGGATTTGCCGTTATGGTCAGCTGATAATGGTTTCTGCGTTTCTCTGGTTCAGTGGTTTCTGTAAGACTAACAAGGTTCTGGTCAATTGCTGTGCATATGTAAATAATTCACCCTAAGGTCCTGTCCAGTCTCAATCAAGGCTTTACTTAAACTCTTTAACTACTTACAAGGCAGACCCTTTAAAAATAGGTCACTATAAAGAAAAAAACTATTTAAAAATGATTCCCAATTCTCATCCAACACCTTAATCTGAATTTCACATGGCCAGTGCGTAATTCAGATCTCTCTTGAATTCATTTTAAAAGGTAAGAAATAGGAAGAAATCATAATTAAAATTAGGATTGGTGACAACAAGGTCACCAATCCTAATGCCAGGTTATGTGGCGAAGAAAATGAAC
The DNA here is from genome assembly GCA_038087875.1 of Malacoraja senta. Lineage (NCBI taxonomy): Eukaryota > Metazoa > Chordata > Chondrichthyes > Rajiformes > Rajidae > Malacoraja > Malacoraja senta. The sequence goes on from CM075980.1 coordinate 36,049,880, forward strand.
AGTCTCTTTGCTGAGCCACATCCCCTGTTTAATAAAAGTCGAGAAGACAGAGAATACACAGTTAATTTCTACATAGATAACCAATACATTTTCAAAGAGCAAAGAAAAAGAAAATAACTTTGTCCCAGGCTCAATGCCAATACAGCTGCAACTTCTTAAAGAGACACTACCTTTTAACACATGAGATTCTACAAAGATTTATCAAGTAAATGAGCAAGCTCATTCAATGACATCCTATTTCATCTTAATTATATGATTAATTCAATATTCACCCAGAACTGGTTCCACAGACAAGTAACAGTCTTTAAACTCACTCACCCTACACCCTCTTTCTGTGCCATTCACTCACAAATTTCCACACCTCGTGCAATATGCTAAATCTCAGATATTCACACACGTTAAAGCAATAAAATTCTCACTCAAGAGTAAAGCACAGTTATGTACTTCTCAATGAAATCATATAAAACTCTTAAACTTTGAAACACACAAAAATGAGAAATTTACATTTGAATATCAGATTTTATGAGGCAAAGGCACCATGTCTTGTGCTGTTGTGTTGCTAACCTTGACCAAAATAGCTTTGGAGAATTATAAAACAGAAGCCATATACTTCTCAAGTATATGGCTTCTGAAGATTGAGGGGGGATCTTATAGAAACTTACAAAATTCTTAAGGGGTTGGACAGGCTAGATGCAGGAAGATTGTTCCCGATGTTGGGGAAGTCCAGGACAAGGGGTCACAGTTTAAGGATTAAGGGGAAATCCTTTAGGACCGAGATGAGAAAAACATTTTTCACACAGAGAGTGGTGAATCTCTGGAACTCTCTGCCACAGAAGGTAGTTGAGGCCAGTTCATTGGCTATATTTAAGAGGGAGTTAGATGTGGCCCTTGTGGCTAAAGGGATCGGGGGGTATGGAGGGAAAGCAGGTACAGGATACTGAGTTGGATGATCAGCCATGATCATAGTGAATGGCGGTGCAGGCTCGAAGGGCCGAATGGCCTACTCCTGCACCTATTTTCTATGTTTCTATGTTTCTAAATTTAATTTAATAAAAACAATATGATAATAGACAAGATTCATATATATATATATATATATATATATATATATATATATAGTTTGTATCAGAGAAAAATGTTATTGGTTATTGGTCAGCCAGCCATTCACCAAAAATGTTCATACTTTATTCATAAGTACAACACATACTGAAGAACGGTCTCAATCAAAAACTCACTCTGGAATCTCTCTCTTGAACACAGGTAAATTCATTAAAAACTTCAAAGTGTAAGCGACTTTCCACATTCTCTTCCCTCCTTATCAATACAAATTTAATATGAAAGTTGCAGGAAGACATAATTATGTAACGACTTTTACTCAGCTCCTGGTGCACCCCCCTTTATTATCCCTGTTAAAATGAATTTCAATTGTCACAAATGCATTTGTCTTGATTTATATTTTACACAGAAACCAAATTGAAGCACATTGTTGCTGTTTCTTTACAATTCTCAACAATCCTCACAACATAATTAATTAACTTTACATTCCCTTGTCTGAAAGAGCCATTATGTCTACTAGAATCTCTGGTTCTGTGGGGACCAATGTGCATAATTCGTAATCTGCTGTGTGGGCAATAATGTCAGCGGGAGACTTCGTTGTGGCCACTTGTATGGGCATTACACTTAATAATGGCCAGTTGGACCGGGAGAGTTAAGGTATGCAGTACGTGGTGCAGTAGCAAGCGCTGTTTTTAAGTTGCGAAAGTCATCTTCTTATTGGAGTGAGAGAGTTTGAGAGAATTGGTGTTTCTCTTTCCTGGTGCTCTGTGCTGTTTAACTCTCTCACTGCTCCTCCTCTTCTGCCTTAAGCTCTCTCCCTTCTTCTTCCTCATCTTCCTTATCAGTTCTTCCTTCTTCTGGAGGTGCCCTTCCCTGTAGGCGTACTGGAACCCCTTCCTCTTCACGGGATCTGAGTGTCGTAGCTCCTGCTGTTAGTGCCCGGGTGTCCAGGGCATTGGGGAGGTAGTCTACACTATTTCCAATTGCATCTCTCCCCAAATTTGTTCCTTATCCCCCCCCCCTCTCTCTCTCTGTAAACAAAGTTGCTATGTCAGACAAGGGGTCCCCGGGAGTATTTTGCTTAAGTTTCCATTTTTACATACCAATCGTTTAATATTATGTTGGCCAACCATATTCTCTCTCTTTTTTGTATACATTATGCAATCATATTTTCCCTGGATCCAAATAACACATATGCTGTACAGAAGCTCCCACGTACCGGAACTCCCACATGTACCGAAGCTCACACATTACTCTTATCCTGAGCCTATCCCATTACGTGGCTCAATATCGGCTTAATACTACAGATAGCCTACTGAGTCTGTCAACAATCCCCAAAATTGCCTTACCTTGCGTTGTCTGTTCTGAAAGATCTTGGCAGGAACCAGATCACTTCGGACGAAGGACAACAGTGTTCCCTGGTACTCTTAGGAGTTCAGACTCGAGGGGTCTGAAAGTGCACTTTCTTCCCCCTTCGAGACCCTGGCCAAACTGTAGCCTCTTACTCAGTCTTCAGCGATTGTTTCCAGCAAGAGCTGCCGACTACGCCAATGTTGTGGTTCAGTATTCTTTTTTAAAATATTTTTTTATTTATTAGAAGTACATTACATTACAACCACATACATTAGTACTCGTCACTTATGTCTTCTTACAATTAATGTACTCCATTTGTTTTTTACACTAGTAAAAGGAAAGGATAAGATTGAAAGAAAGAAGAAAGTGAAGGAAAAAGTGAGAGTGTAGAAAATGTGACAACAAAAAAGAACGAAGACCCTATAAGAACAAAATTAAAAACAAAAGAAAAAGAGTTAAGAAATAGACACTAGAAAAGGAGAAAGAGAAAGAGGAAAAAGAGAGAAACAAATATTTTTTATGAGTATTACGCAAATGGGACATACCAACTCTTCAACTATCATCCCCCATTACCTGACCTCAATTTTTTAAGGTACCTTTGCACCCTATATTTGTAATAATTCTATAAATGCAGACCACGTCAGGTGGAAGTGATCTGGTTTACCAGCCAGGAGGAGTCTTATCTCTTCTAGGTGTAATGTTTCGAACATATTTGAAATCCACATGTTTATAGTTGGTATTGGAGCCTTCTTCCAAAATTTTAGGATTAGCTTTTTTCCAGTTATTAACCCATAGTCTATTAGTTTTTTTTGAAACACATTCAGTTCTGGACTATCTTCCGTTATTCCGAAGATAATCCATTCTGCTTTGGGTATCAGTTTTATTTTAAATAATTTTGTAAAGATTTCGAAAATTTCATTCCAAAATTTTTGAATTTTTGTACAGAAAACAAATGAGTGCGCTATAGTAGCTTCTTGGGATTGACATTTATCACAAATAGATGATACATTTGGGAAAATTTTATGGATTTTAGTTTTGGAATAATATAATCTATGTAAAATTTTAAATTGTATTAAAGTGTATCTTACATTAATCGAACATTTATGCACGTTTAGTAAGTGTTCATTCCAACTTTCCTTTGAAATTTTAATAGCTAACTCTTGTTCCCAGTCTCTTCTGATACCCTCCGTAGATGGTATTTCTACATTTAAGATAATATTATACAAATATGATATTAAGTTTGCTGATTCAGCTTTTATCTGCATTGCCTCATCCAATACATCTGCTGGGTTATTATAATGATCTTTTGTATAATTTTTCAAATAGTCGCATATTTGAAAATATTTAATATATTGATTATTTCCGAGTTTATATTTTATTTGTAATTGTTGAAATGAAAGTAATTTTCCAGTTTCATACAAGTCACCGAACGTTTTAATTCCTAGTCTATCCCAATGTGTAAAAGCTTTATCTATAATAGAAGGATTAAATGAAGGGTTATTAACTATGGGTAATAAAAGTGATACATTTCTTAATTTTAAATTTTGTTTTATTTGTTTCCAAATTCGGATTGTGCTATGAATAATTGGGTTCTTATTATAATTTATATTATTCAGTTTCATTGGAGAAAGGAGGATCGCTCCAATGTTTCCAGAGGAGCAATCCTCTTTCTCCATTACAATCCAGTCCACTTGCTGGGCGGAGTTATCCATCAGTTGAATCATATTTTTAATATTTACTGACCAATAATAATACATAAAATTAGGTAGTGCTAAACCCCCTAATACTTTAGGTTTATTCAGATGAGTTTTTTGTATTCTATGTGATTTATAGTCCCATATAAAATTAGTGATATCTGAGTCGAGTTTTTTTTTAAACTTCTTTGGTAAGTATATAGGAATCGATTGAAATAGGTATAAAATTTGTGGTAGAAAGATCATTTTTATTGCATTTATTCGGCATATTAAAGACATCGGGAGCGTTTTCCAGAATTTAATTAGTGTGTTTAATTTATTAAGTAGGGGTTCAAAATTTGCCTTAAACATACCTTGATATGTTCTAGTAATTTCGATTCCCAAGTATTTAAATTTTTCTGTAGCTATTTTAAAAGGGAATTTTAAAAGATGTGTTGAATCTTTCGGTTTTATTGACATAATTTCACTTTTATTCCAATTTATTCTATATCCAGAAAAAGATCCAAAGTCTTCAATTAAATTTAATATATTTGGTGTAGTGATTTGAGGTTTTGTAATGTACAGTAATATATCATCCGCGTATGATATGTTATTATATGAATCTTTAGTATTATATCCATGGATATCAGGGTGTATTCTAATTTTTTCTGCTAGCGGTTCAATAATGAGAGCAAACAGCTGTGGTGATAATGAGCATCCTTGTCTATTTCCCCTTGATAGTTGGAATTTCGAGGATAATATGTTATTAGTTAATATTCTAGCTGTAGGTTTATTATATAGTAATTTGATCCATAGAATAAAATTCTCTTCCAGTTGGAATTTTTGTAATACTTTATCCATATAATTCCATTCTACTTGGTCAAATGCTTTTTCAGCATCCAGCGAAATAATTGATAATTCTTGATCTTCAGATTTGTGTGAGTGCATTATGTTGAGTAAACGTCTCATATTGTTAGATGAGTATCTCTTAGGGATAAACCCCATCTGATCTGGGTTTATTAATTTACTAATGTATTTACTTAATCTTCTAGCTAATGTTTTCGCTAATATTTTTTGAGCTGTGTTTAACAATGCTATAGCTCTATATGAGCCAGGTTCTTCTAAATCTTTATTTTTCTTAGGTATTAATGTAATCGTTGATTCCGCTAATGTATCAGGTAGTATTTGTTTTTCAAAAGCATATTGGTACATTTTTTGTAATCTTGGTATTATTTTATCATAAAAGCTTTTATAAAATTCATTAGTAAATCCATCAGGACCTGGTGTTTTTCCATTCTTTAGTGAGTTTATTGTATCTTCTAATTCCTTAATTGAAATTTGTGCACCCAATTCCTCTTGTTCCTTCAGCTCTAACTTTGGAAGATTACAATTATCCAAAAACTTTGTGATATTATTGGAATCAATTGTCGTTTTAGATGTATACAAATTCTCATAAAATTGCGCAAATCTTTTATTAATATCCTTCGGTGTTGTTAATAATTCCCCTTGATCTGATTTAATCTTTGGGATAGTATGTTCCTTTTCTCGTTTTTATAGCTGGCGAGCCAAAAGTTTATGCGGTTTATCCCCAAATTCAAAGTGCTCTTGTTTTGTAATTTGAAAAAGTCTTATAAGTTTGGCAGATAATAATTTATTTTATTTAAATTTCAAAATTATTATTTTATTATGTTTATCTATTGATGGATCTTTAGCATTATCTATATCCATTTGTCTAATAAGTTCTTCTAACTGTCTGTGTTCATTCTTATTATTTTTATTTTGAAAAGCTTGATATGAAATTATAATACCCCTAATGTATGCTTTAAAAGATTCCCATAATACAGTAGATGATATATCTGGAGTATCATTTATTTGAAAAAAGGCATCCATTTGTTTTTTTAAATATATACTCGCTTGTGGATCTTTTAGAATTTGAGAATTAAACCTCCAAAACGATTTATTCTTAAACATTCCTTCCAGTTTTAAAAAGAAAGTTAGTGGAGAATGGTCTGAAATCGAATTTGTATGGTATGTTGGGTTAAATGTTTGAGGGATTAATTTTGTATCCAGCAGGAAGTAATCTATACATGAGTATGTCTTATGTACCATTGAATAAAACGAGTATTCCCTGCCAGTTGGATTAACAATTCTCCAAACATCTGCTATATTAGTATTGTTTATATAAGTATTGAGAAGTTCCCCGGTTTTCGTTTTCATATCCCCTCTCTGTTTTTGGCTTGATTTATCTAAGTACGGATCTAAAACACAGTTAAAGTCTCCTCCTATTATAACATTTTGATAGTTTTTTTTTTTTTTTTTTTTTTTTAATTTTTATTTATTAGAAGTACATTACATTACAACCACATACATTAATACTCGTCATTTATATCTTCTTACAATTAATGTACTCCCTTTATTTATTTTTTTACACTAGAAAAGGAAAAGATTGAAAGAAAGAAGAAAGTGAAGGAAAAAGTGCAAGTGTAGAAAAGTGTAGAAAATGTAACAACAAAAAAGGACGAAGACCCTATAAGAGCGAAATTAAAAACAAAAAGAAAAAGAGTTAAGAAATAGGCCCTAAGAAAAGAAAAGAGAAAGAGAAAAAAAGAGAAACAAATGTTTTTTTTTGAGCATCACGTAAATAGGACATACCAACTCTTCAACTATCATCCCTCCTTACCTGACCTCAATTTTTTATTTTTTTAAAGTACTTTTGCACCCTATGTTTGTAATAATTCTATAAATGCAGACCACGTCAGGTGGAAGTGATCTGGTTTACCTGCTAGGAGGAGTCTTATCTCTTCTAGGTGTAATGTTTCAAACATATTTGAAATCCACATATTTATAGTTGGTATTGGAGCCTTCTTCCAAAATTTTAGAATTAGCTTTTTTCCAGTTATTAACCCATAGTCCATTAATTTCTTTTGAAACACATTTAGTTCTGGATCATCTTCCGTTATTCTGAAGATAATCCATTCTGCTTTGGGTATCAGTCTTGTTTTAAATAACTTTGTAAAGATTTCAAAAATTTCATTCCAAAATTTTTGAATTTTTGTACAGAAGACAAATGAGTGCGCTATAGTTGCTTCTTGGGATTGACATTTATCACAAATAGATGATACGTTTGGGAAAATTTTATGAATTTTAGTTTTCGAATAATATAATCTATGTAAAATTTTAAATTGTATTAAAGTGTGTCTTACATTAATCGAGCATTTATGCACGTTTAATAAGTATTCATTCCAACGTTCCTTTGAAATTTTAATAGCTAACTCTTCTTCCCAGTCTCTGCTGATACCCTCCGTAGGTGGTATTTGTACATTTAAAATAATATTATACAAATATGATATTAAGTTTGCTGATTCCGCTTTTATCTGCATTGCCTCGTCCAATACATCTACTGGATTATTATAATGATCTTTTGTATATTTTTTCAAATAGTCGCATATTTGAAAATATTTAAAATATTGATTATTTCCGAGTTTATATTTTATTTGTAATTGTTGAAATGAAAGTAATTTTCCAGTTTCATACAAGTCACCAAGCGTTTTAATTCCTAGTCTATCCCATTGTGTATAAGCTTTATCTATAATAGAAGGACTAAACGAAGGGTTATTGACTATAGGTAATAAAAGTGATAAGTTTCTTAATTTTAAATTTTGTTTTATTTGTTTCCAAATACGGATTGTACTATGAATAATTGGGTTCTTATTATAATTTATGTTATTCAGTTTCATTGGAGAGAGGAGGATCGCTCCAATGTTTCTAGAGGAGCAATCCTCTTTCTCCATTACAATCCAGTCTACTTGCTGGGCGGAGTTATCCATCAGTTGAATCATGTTTTTAATATTTACTGACCAATAATAATACATAAAATTAGGTAGTGCTAGACCCCCCAATACTTTAGGTTTATTCAGATGGTTTTTTTGTATTCTATGTGATTTATAGTCCCATATAAAATTAGTGATATCTGAGTCGAGTCTTTTAAAAAACTTCTTAGGTAAGTATATAGGAATTGATTGAAATATGTATAAAATTTGTGGTAAAAAGATCATTTTTATTGCGTTTATTCGGCCTATTAAAGACATCGGGAGCGTTTTCCAGAATTTAATTAATGTATTTAGTTTAATAAGTAGGGGGTCAAAATTTGCCCTGAACATACCTTGATATGTTCTGGTAATTTCGATTCCCAAATATTTAAATTTTTCTGTAGCTATTTTAAAAGAGAATTTTAAAAGATGTGTTGAATCTTTCGGTTTTATTGACATAATTTCACTTTTATTCCAATTTATTCTATATCCAGAAAAAGATCCGAAGTCTTCAATTAAATTTAATATGTTTGGTATAGTGATTTGAGGTTTTGTAATATACAATAATATATCATCCGCGTATAAAGATATTTTATTATATGAGTCTTTAGTATTATATCCATGAATATCAGGGTGTATTCTAATTTTTTCTGCTAGCGGTTCAATAATGAGAGCAAACAGCTGTGGTGATAATGAGCATCCTTGTCTATTTCCCCTTGATAGTTGAAATTTCGAGGATAATATGTTATTAGTAAGTATTCTAGCTGTAGGTTTGTTATATAGTAACTTAATCCATAAAATAAAATTCTCTCCCAGTTGAAATTTTTGTAATACTTTATCCATATAATTCCATTCTACTTGATCAAATGCTTTTTCAGCATCCAGCGAAATAATTGATAATTCTTGATCTTCAGATTTGTGTGAGTGCATTATGTTGAGTAGACGTCTCATATTATTAGAAGAGTATCTCTTAGGGATAAACCCTGTCTGATCTGGGTTTATTAATTTACTAATGTATTTACTTAATCTTCTAGCTAATGTTTTCGCTAATATTTTTTGATCTGTGTTTAACAATGCTATAGCTCTATATGAGCCAGGTTCTTCTAAATCTTTATTTTTCTTAGGTATTAATGTAATCGTTGATTCCGCTAATGTATCAGGTAGTATTCGTTTTTTAAAAGCGTATTGGTACATTTTTTGTAATCTTGGTATTATTTTATCATAAAAGCTTTTATAAAATTCATCAGTAAATCCATCAGGGCCTGGTGTTTTTCCATTCTTTAATGAGTTTATTGTATCTTCTAATTCCTTAATTGAGATTTGTGCACCCAGTTCCTCTTGTTCCTTCAGCTCTAACTTTGGAAGATTACAGGTATCCAAGAACTTTGTGATATTATTGGAATCAGTTATCGTTTTAGATGTATACAAATTCTCGTAAAATTGCGCAAATCTTTTATTAATATCCTTCGGTGTTGTTAATAATTCCCCTTTATCTGATTTGATCTTTGGTATAGTATGTTCCTTTTCTCGTTTTTTTAGCTGGCGAGCCAAAAGTTTATGCGGTTTATCCCCAAATTCAAAGTGCTCTTGTTTTGTAATTTGAAAAAGTCTTATAAGTTTGGCAGATAATAATTTATTTTATTTAAATTTCAAAATTATTATTTTATTATGTTTATCTATTGATGGATCTTTAGAATTATCTATATCCATTTGTCTAATAAGTTCTTCTAACTGTCTGTGTTCATTCTTATTCTTTTTATTTTGAAAAGCTTGATATGAAATTATAATACCCCTAATGTATGCTTTAAAAGATTCCCATAATACAGTAGATGATATATCTGGAGTATCATTTATTTGAAAAAAGGCATCCATTTGTTTTTTTAAATATATACTCGCTTGTGGATCTTTTAGAATTTGAGAATTAAACCTCCAAAACGATTTATTCTTAAACATTCCTTCCAGTTTTAAAAAGAAAGTTAGTGGAGAATGGTCTGAAATCGAATTTGTATGGTATGTTGGGTTAAATGTTTGAGGGATTAATTTTGTATCCAGCAGGAAGTAATCTATACACGAGTATGTCTTATGTACCATTGAATAAAACGAGTATTCCCTGCCAGTTGGATTAACAATTCTCCAAACATCTGCTATATTAGTATTGTTTATATAAGTATTGAGAAGTTCCCCGGTTTTCGTTTTCATATCCCCTCTCTGTTTTTGGCTTGATTTATCTAAGTACGGATCTAAAACACAGTTAAAGTCTCCTCCTATTATAACATTTTGATAGTTAAACTCTGCAATTATGTTGAAAATTTTATTGAAAAAGTGGGGGTTGTCAAAGTTAGGGGCATATATATTTACCAAGGTAAGTAGAGTATCATGAATTTCTCCATTAACTATTAAGTATCTCCCTTCTATATCTGTTATGATATTCTTTGCTTTAAATGGTATACCTTTTCTTATATTGATTGACGTGCCTCTAGATTTCGAAGTGAATGAAGAATGGTATGTTTGACCTATCCATTTCGCCCTCAACCTAGCTTGATCCTGAGATTTTAAGTGTGTTTCTTGTAAGAAGATAATGTCAGAGTTGTACAGTTTCAGCTGAGCTAGTATCTTACCCCTTTTAATAGGTTCGTTAATACCTCTTATATTCCAACTACAAAATGAGATTCCTCCTAGGTTCTTTTGTTTAGTATCATGCATTTTCAATAATTATAGTACCTTTAAATCTTGTGGTGCATCCATATCCCAGGTCTTTGGGTATTGGGGGAACTTTTGAATTTTTAAGTTTTGTTGGTATATCCATTTTACGCTTATCACTAAACACAAAACACAAACATGTGAGTTTATGTGGTAATAAAAAAAAAGCTAAAAAAGTGAAAATACAGTGTCTAATATAGTCGGCACTGTAGCGAGTGTCCCACCTGTAGGTGGGAAAAAACCTTGTTTCGACTTCCATTGTGTTGTTAAACAAATAGCTCCGCTCTCTTGGTTAATCATAACATATTAAAATATTAAAACGGGGCCTCACATTCAGATATATAATACAATTTTACCCTATATATTTCATTATAACATATCATATATATATCGCAATTTTAGCTACTAATTATTAAACCGATACTTTTGACTTCAATAAGAATCAACTGTTGGTTGAAGGGGTGTTTTTTATTTAACTCTGAAATTGAAGATAGACACAAAAAGGTGGAGTAACTCACCGGGACAGGCAGCATCTCTGGGGAGAAGGAATGGGTGAGGTTTCGGGTAGAACCACTTCTTCAGAAAATCACGTACTCTCACCGACGAGAGTTCAGTTCAGTCTGAAGAAGGGTCTCGACCCGAAACGTCACACATTCCTTATTTCCAGAGTCGCTGCCTGTCCTGCTGAGTTACTCCAGCATTTTGTGTCTTTTCCCAAGTACTCTTTGTATTTCTGTGGAATATAGACCCCGTGGAGAGGTTGTATGGAATTATGTAACTGGTTTGGACTGATGGTGGGATGGGAGAGGTGGAGTATCTGCTGTCCATATGCTTTCTGTAAGAGCAGTCGATTTACTGCCATTGTTTATGTATCTCCTGGAACCTGTTTCAGTTAAGATACTCACAAATCGCAAATAAGAAACATGATTTAAGGCCCTGTCCCACGATGCGAGTTTACCCAAGAGCACTCCCGAGTTTAAAAAAAAATCAAACTCATGGTAAGTACATAGAATATACGTAGCGGGTACATCGGACCTCGTGGATGTCTCGTAGAGGTTTGTAATGCTAACGGCAGGTACGCGGAAAACGCGGAAACTCGTGAAGTTTTTTCAACAGTGTGAAAAATTTCCAAGAGTAAAAAACTACTCGTGATAAGGTACCACGAGTTTGCTTTTTTTAAAACTCGGGAGAGCTCTTGGGTGTACTCGCATCGTGGGACAGGGGCTTTAAGCTCCTTCTACCTCGGCAGGCTTTGGATTCAGATCCTAGTTACTCATTAAGTTTTTTCTTCGCGACATCCCTGTTTCTTTTGTCAACCATTTAAAGTCTATGGTCTCCAGCTCTCAAGTCTAGTTTGTTTTCGGATACGCAAGTGTATTGAGGTACAGGAACAATGAAAAACTTGCTTGCAGCAGCATCGCAGGCACACATAGACAACGCACGAAAACATAAATTATACATAAATTGTACAAGACAGTGAAAAGAAAAACACTGTGCAATTAAATCAAAACATTGGATCAAACAGCCCAAACTTGGGTGCAACCCATTCCACCTTAATCCCTCTGCCCGCGATGATTTTGAAACAAATCTCTCAGCCTTCACTCCTCCTAAAAGACATTCTCCAGCATTGCAACCAAAGTTCCAGGTCGCAGGGCTGTTCTAAGAAATAGACACTAAATGCTGGAGTAACTCAGCCGGGACAGGCAGCATCCCCGGAGAGAAGGAATGGGTGACGTTTCGGGTCGAGACCCTTCTTCAGACCGAAGAAGGGGCTCGATCCGAAACGTCACCCATTCCTGCTCTCCAGAGATGCTGCCTGGCCCACTGAGTTACTCCAGCAATTTGCATCTACCTTCAGTGTAAACCAGCATCTGCAGTTCCTTTCTACACTGTTCTCGTAAATCCTGTCTGCGCTCTCTGCCGTGCTTTCGCGCTGTACAGTGCAGTGCCCAATATCCCAGCCTTAATGAAACCCATGTTTTAACGAAGTTCAACACAATCTCCTTGCCTTTGTACCCAGCACCTTCAGTTACAAACGCGTGCAAATGGTTGGCATTGTTGATACTGCATATTTTTATATAATTTCCCCGATCATCCTGAGTGTATTTCCTATTGGAAAGCAGAATATTGTTGATGCGGTCAGATAGATCAGACGAAAGCTGGTTCCAAACTTTGTTTAATTTTGCCCAATGCATTTGATAAAGGTTTTCTCTACAACTGACCCACTTTTCCAACCCGAAGGAAATCGCCGAGCAGGAAACGACCAGTACTGTCATATCACTGAACCAACTCAGGGAGCTAAGATATTCTTTCAAAAAAACAGTAATATTTTTTCATCTGGTTTCTCGATTCACACCCAAAGGACCACTGGCCCTCAAGATGCACGGTAGTGTATGTATTGTGGTAGTCATAATTGTTACAGCGTTATTGTTGATGTAAATATCTATGGAAACAATTTGGATTATCATTTTGTTAAATCAACCGAAAGATCCTATCACACGAGGTTTTATTTTATATTCAGGAAAGTCCAAAAGCCGCGAAGGAAAATTAAAAATCCCCCCCAACCTCCTGTCTCCCCACCCCCCACCCTCCCGTCTCCCCCGGCCAGTGATGTGATGGACGCAGGGTCTGGACCAATCGCTGACAAGGTCTCGGACAAATCCTGTCCCCGGAGGCATCGTGTCCGTTCTGTATCTTGGCTTCCACTTCTTTGCTTCGGCATCTCGTCCATCGACATCTTGTCTGAGTACCGTGAAAAGGGCCTTCGGCCCAACTTGCCCACGCGACCTACATGCCCCATCTACACTAGTCCCACCTGCCTGCATTTGGCCCATCTATACATAACTAAAACTCTGATCTTGTTATCTTCCGGTTTGTGTGGTCTTTCTATTTGCGCAAAAACGGGTTCGCGATAGCGCTACGATTTTTCACCAGTTCACACACCGTTCTCCTGATGCTGTGATTCCACGAAGTTTCATTCCGATCGGTTGAATGTTGTAAAAGTTAGCGAGGTTTAAAAAATCGTAAAATACGCTTGTGCGCAGATCAATCTCTTCTCCTGCCGTTCAGCGCCATGTGGATTACTCTCTTCCCCTGTCACTAACCGGGATGGTCCGCCCCTTCCTGCGTCATCGCTTCTTTACTGGAGCGGGAGGATGGCCGGCGGAGGTTTCCAACTGGACACAGTTTTCGGAGGGACCCGAAGAAGCCCAGCCCCAGCCCCAGCCCAGCCCCGAGCAGCCCAGCCCCGAGCAGCCCAGCCCCGAGCAACCCAGCCCCAGCCCAGCCCAGCCCCAGCCCCGAGCAGCCAGCCCCGAGCAGCCCAGCCCCAGCCCAGCCCCGAGCAGCCCAGCCCAGCCCCGAGCAGCCCAGCCCCGAGCAGCCCAGCCCCGAGCAACCAGCCCCGAGCAGCCCAGCCCCGAGCAGCCCAGCCCCGAGCAACCCAGCCCCGAGCAGCCCAGCCTAGCCCCAGCCCAGCCCCAGCCCCCAGCCCAGCCCAGCCCGAGCAACCCAGCCCCGAGCAGCCCAGTGTCGAGCAGCCAAATGTCAAGCAGCCCAGTCAGAAGACCCGGCCCAGCCCAGAGTCTCCATGTCACTGTTGTTGCCAAACAGAAAGCGGAGACTCTGATCCCGGTGGAGGAGAACAACCAGCGACCAGCGCCCGCTGTGAGCCCCCATCGCACCGCCAATTCCAGCCACTACCCCTCTGGTCCCCTCGTTTGGCTCCTCCCCCCCTCTCCCGTGATGCCCCCTCTCTCACAACCCCCCCGCCCACACCCCCCCCCAACACACACACACACACACACCGTCCACACACACGCTCCTCCCACACAAACACCCTCCCCCACAAATCCCTCCTCCCCCCTCCCACATCCCTTCTCCCCCCTCCCACACCCCTCCCAGCCCACATACACACCCCCTCCCCGCAACACACCCCCTTCCCCCACACCACCATCTTCCCCCCTTCTACACCTCCCTCCCACCCCACCCCCCTTCCACCACACACCCCACTTCCCTCCCCCCTCCCCTCCTCCACATGAAGAGGAGGGGGAGGGTGGCTCGGGACGAGGGGAAATGAGCCGTTGCCTGCGCAGTTAGGGGCTTTGGGTGAGTGGTGGAATATTGCGTTGGGGAATGGGTTGCGTTGGGGGACCAGGCCTCCCGTGTGACTGGGACCAAACGGGTCCCACTTAGTGTAGTATCTTTCTAAACCTATCCTATCCATATGCCTGTCTAAAGGTTTCTTAAATGTTTGTGATAGTACTTGGCTTAACTCCTCCTGAAGCCTCATTCTATACCCGTACTACCCTTTGTTTAGTTTAGTTTAGTTTAGTTTAGAGATACAGTGCGCAAACAAGACCTTTGGCCCACCGGGTCTGCACCGACCAGCGATCCCCTATAATGAACACTATCTTACACCAACTAGGGGCCATTGCACTTGTACCAAGCCAAGTAACCTACAAACCTGTACGTCTGTGGAAAATGGGAGGAAACCGAAGATCTCTGAGAAAACTAGGAGGCTGTAAGGCAGCAACACCACCACTGAGTCACCATGCCGCCCTTGTGTAAAAAAATGTTGCCCCTCAGGTTTCTATTAAATCATCCCCCCCTCACCTTAAACCCATGTCCTCTGGTTCTGTCGGACTTTGGTCAGGTCGGGTTTGAGGTATTGCGTGGACTGCTGGTTGCCCCCAATCCAAGAAAGATGTGGAGAATTTGGGGAGGGTGCAGAGAAGATTTACCAGAATGCTGCCTGGATTAGAGGGTTTCAGATACAGGGAGAGGTTGGATAGACTTGGATTGTTCCCTCTGGACATCAGTGGTTTAGGGGAGGTGATAGAAGTATATAAAATTATAAGAGTCATAGATAAGGTAGACAGTCAAAACATTTTTCCCATGGTGGAAATGTACAACACTAGAGGGCATAGCAATAAGGTGAAAGGGGAAAAGATTAATGGAGATGTGAGGAGTTTACACAGAGAATCGTGGGGGCCTGGAATGCATTGCCAGGGGTGGTGGTGGAGGCGGACATTATAGTGGCGTTTAAGAGGTTTTTAGACAGGCTGGAGATGATCGGCACGTACATTATGGGCTAAAGGGCCTGTTGCTCTGCTGTGCTGTTCTATGTTCTATGTTCTATGGACCAAACGAGGTACACGGAATTATGAGGGGCATAGACATAGTGGATAGTAAAAACCATTTCCCCATAGCAAAGGTGTTTAAAACTAGAGCGCATAGGTTTAGGGCTACAGGATAAAAGGTTCAGAGGGGATAGCGGGCGGCACAGTGGCGCAGAGATAGAATTGCTGCCTTACAGCGCTAGAGACCCGGGTTTGGTCCTGACTATGGGTGCTGTCTGTACGGAGTTTGTACATTCTCCTTGTGACCGTGTGGGTTTTCTCCGGGTGATCCGGACTCCTCCAAAGATGTACAGGCTTGCTTCAGTAGGATTGTAAATTGTCCCTAGTATGTGGAATAGTGTCAGTGTGATTGCGGGTCGGCATGGACTCAGGGGGCTGAACAGCCTGTTTACATGCTGTAGCTCTAAAGCCTTAAGTAAAGTCTAACGCTGAACATTTTCGTCCAGAGGGTGGTTGGAAACTGGAACACACTGCCCTGAGTTTGTGACAGAGGAAGCCATTTAAAACGTGAGCCCTTGAATCACCATAGCATGGTAGACTAAGGACAATGGGCTGGTAAATGAGATTTTCTTGGCTGTGTACTGGATGGTTGGCATGGACATGGAAGGCCAAAGAGGTTGTTTCTGTGTTGTATGACTCAGTAATGCGAGAACATCCCTTGCTTACAACAGCTTTAGGAATGAAAACAGACAACCGAACTTCAATCAATTAGATAAGCTAAACGCAAATTGGAGGAACAGCATCTCATATTTCGCTTGGGCAGCTTACAGCCCAGTGGTACGAATATTGACTTATAGACAATAGACAATAGACAATAGACAATAGACAATAGACAGTAGGTGCAGGAGTAGGCCATTCAGCCGTTCGAGCCAGCACCGCCATTCAATGTGATCATGGCTGATCATCCACAATCAGTACCCCGTTCCTGCCTTCTCCCCATATCCCCTGACTCCGCTATCTTTAAGAGCTCTATCTAACCCTCTCTTGAAAGTATCCAGAGAACCGGCCTCCACCGTCCCCTGAGGCAGAGAATTCCACACCCACAACTCTCTGTGTTGAAAAGTTTCCTCATCTCCTTTCTAAATGGCTTACCCCTTATTCTTAAACTGTGGCCCCTGGTTCTGGACTCCCCCAACATCGGGAACATGTTTAAAAAGGAACTGCAGATGCTGGAAAATCGAAGGTAGACAAAAATGCTGGAGAAACTCAGCGGGTGAGGCAGCATCTATGGAGCGAAGGAAATAGGCGATGTTTTTCGGGTCGAGACCCTTCTTCAGACCGGCGATCTGCAATCGGGAACATGTTTTCTGCCTCCAGCGTGTCCAGTCCCTTAATAATCTTATATGTTTCAATAAGATTCCCTCTCATCCTTCTAAACTCCAGAGTATACAAGCTCAGCCGCTCCATTCTCTCAGCATATGACGGTCCCGCCATCCCGGGAATTAACCTTGTGAACCTACACTGCACTCCCTCAATAGCAAGAATGTCCTTCCTCAAATTTGGAGACCAAAACTGCACACACTCCTCCAGGTGTGGTCTCACTAGGGCCCTGTACAACTGCAGAAGGACCTCTTTGCTCCTATACTCAACTCCAATTCTTCTCTCACTACAGGTAGCCCTGGAATTACCTCTCTCACAACCCTTCCCCCACCCAAGTCGCACTGGCTTCTTGTGCACACCCAACAAACAGCTAACATTGGCCCGTTTCCTTTATCATCGTCACTTTTTGGCATTTCTTTCATTCATTGCTCTATACCTGTCTACATCATCGATTATATCTCTCATTTCCCTTTTCCCTAACGAGACTGAGGAAAGGTCGCGAACCGAAACGTCACCCATTCCTTCTCTCCAGTGATGCTGCCTGTCCTGCTGAGTTAGATATTAGATAGCACTGATTGGCAAGCTCCTTCCCCATTGAGAAAACTGTTCTGGTATGTGAACGGTTAGCTTTGCATTCATTCAAAGTCCACCTCAGAGGCCATGAGGGAGAACTGCACAAGGTTTAATTAATGAGTACGTTTCAAAGACTTTGTTCAGGTAGGTCAAGAAGCTAAATCCTGTCACTTTATTAATATATTACCCTACCTCTGCGACAACAAATCCATACTCTTGACTTTCTTAATCAGCAATCAACACTTTCTATAAAAGAAACTTCAAAGGCTCGGGTTCAGTTGCTTATGCTATTATGATTAACATCAGTACATTTGCAAGGGCTCTTTATAATAGTTCTAGTCGGGCTTGCCAAATGTTTACTGCTTCTGTTTACAGATTGAAATTACTACTAGTGTGATTTATACAGGACCTAAGAATAATCTGAATGTGAAAAATAACAATGTGACGCCATGATTAAGTGAAAAGGGGAAAGAAAGGTTCTCACGGAAGGTTTAACATAAAGCCGGCTCCCAACTTTGAAAAGGAAAAACAAGTGATTGGCGTGATCTGGGAGGTGATAGACACTTTTGAAGTGGCGCAGGTGTGTAAACACAACAAGTAATTATTAGCTTTGGTTATGAAGGGGAATTCCAGAGATATTTGCGTTTTACATAAAAATGCCAAAAAACACACCCTGACAACCAGAATCATAGATTGTGCACAATTCCAGCTGCTTCAGCTGGGCTGGAGTTCAAAATCAGCAACAACCCAACATTTATAATAAAAACTGTTAAAATCTGATGCCGAAAATAAACTCCTATATGTGTTGGAAGGAACTGCAGGTTTAATCCAAGGATAGACACAGAATGCTGGAGTAACTCAACGGGACAGGCAGCATCTCTGGAGAGAAGGAATGGGTGATGTTTCGGGTTGAGAACCTTCTTCACAGTTGGGGGAAAGGGATATATAAAGTTCTATATGTTTTACTTGAGAATTCCATTGACAAAGTGGCCTTTAATTTGTTTTGTTTCCATCTCTGCCTTAAAATTAGTGCAATTGC
The DNA here is from genome assembly GCA_038087875.1 of Malacoraja senta. Classification (NCBI taxonomy): domain Eukaryota; kingdom Metazoa; phylum Chordata; class Chondrichthyes; order Rajiformes; family Rajidae; genus Malacoraja; species Malacoraja senta. The sequence continues at coordinate 36,068,544 of CM075980.1, forward strand.
AATGTTTGGCTTAAAAGCAGGAACATCACAGCCCAAAATTGGGGGATTGTTTTAATTTGTTTGTCCAACATTCGCAGAGTCACAGAACATCACAACATGGAAGAAGGCCATTCAGCCCATTGAAGCTGTACTGACTCTATGTGAAAGGAATCCAGCAAGTCACACTCTCTGGAGCTCTCCCTAAAGAAGTGCTCTCATCTGAGGAAGGGTCTCGACCCGAAACATCAACCATTCCTTCTATCCAGAGATGCTGCCCGTCCCGCTGAGTTATTTTTAAATTTCAAAATTGTCTTTATTCAGGTATTAAATATATACAATACATGAACCGTGCAAAAAAGTTCATCCGACATTTCCGGAGGCTATACAAACATTCAATACTGTTTACACACATTGCTCAAATTTCACAAATGTATCCCCCACCCATGTGGCCCACTGGCGTGGAATCCATTCCCTTATTTTGAGGGGTGTCTCCACCGCACCCTGTCCCCCATGTTCAGCAGCGGAAGGTCCTTAGACTTTGGTCCTCCCCCACCGAGCCTTGGCATTGGCTGCACCAAGCTTCAGTGCGTTCCTCAGCATGCCTTTAGTTATTCAAAGAATTAAAGAAAGAATACCCCTAGAGTCTGCAAGAGTGGGGGCGGAAAATGACTCATTGATGGATAATACGGCTATAGACCTAGGAACGGAAAAGACCATGAGCAATACATGCACTCAACAAGAACCATGTGCACAATTATCATCCGAGAAGAGGCTTCAGGTCTGCTCCTGCAGCTGGATGAAAATAACATCTTCAAAGGGTTTGAAAATACATCAAGGAAAGAAAGGGTGCTTGAGAGATGGAAAACAGGGACGTCGCATTGATAAGTACTTCCTGAGAAGTCAATCAAGTAAGTTGAATGAATTCCAGCGACTGGAGTCTCACCAAAGTTCGCAGGGCATCAGCCCCCTGATGAAGGAAACTCAAGCACAGTTACGCAGGCAGAGGAAGATATGGAGCCCATCCAGCCAAGAAAACCAGCAATGGAGAAAAAGATCAGCGGAAGAAAATCTCGGGTCAAATGCCCTGGAGCCTCGGAGAAGAAAGAATGGGAGACCATAAATGAAGACCTGACCCTATCTTACAGGGTGTAAGGGGTATAGTTGAAAGAAAGCTTGATAAGATGGGGGACATCATCTATGGCTATGGAGCAGAACGATATGGAATAAGGGAGAAAAAGGAAAAGGCACCAGCTGTGGAAAGCAAGTCCAGACCGCAAAAGGAGATGGAATGCCTAATCCGGGAGAGAAGGCAGCTCAAGAAGCAGTGGAGGAAGGCTTCTGATAGTGAGAAGGAGGGAATCAACATTCTCCAGGGAAACATCAAAAACCGTTTAGCAACCCTGAGAGGAGCAGAGTACCTGCGGAAATCACGAAAAAAGAAAGAACGAACGAGATCACGCTTCTTCAAGGACCCCTATAAGTTCGTAAAATCACTTTTCATCAAAGAAAAGGGAGGAAACCTGAAAACATCAAGGCAGGAGCTGGACGAGGATCTGGAAAGAATGCATATGGATGACAAGAGACACCAGAGGACGGCTATTCCATCGGACATCCCACCAATTGAACAACCAGAGCATAAGATGGACATTAGTCCTCCAAAGTGGAGGGAGGTGGAACAGACAGTAAAGCGGGCAAGAGCATCTTCAGCCCCAGGGCCAAATGGGGTTCCGTATTGAATCTACAAGGGTGCTCCTGATGTTCTTCGCTTCCTGTGGAGGCTAATGAGAGTGGCTTGGGAGAAGAGAGTCATACCCAAAGCATGGCGCAGGGCAGGAGGAATCCTGATTCCGAAAGAGAAGAAATCCACAGATATCAGCCAATTCCGCCCTATCAGTCTCCTCAATGTAGAGGGTAAGATTTTCTTCAGCATCATAGCTCGGAGGATGACCAGCTATTTAGAGAGAAACAACCTTATGGATAAAACAGTCCAAAAAGCAGGCATCCCAGGGTTCTCTGGATGTCTCGAACATACCAGCATGATTTGGCAGCAAATCCAGACTGCAAGAAAAGAGAAGAGAGATCTGCATGTCATTTGTCTTGACCTTGCCAACGCGTTCGGAACTGTCCCTCACAGTTTCCTCTGGGCATCCTTTGACTTCTTCAGGATACCAGAGACTATCACAAGCCTTGTCGAGGCTTATTTTCAAGATCTGCAGCTCTGTTTCACCACGCCTGACTTCACGACCACATGGCACTGCATTATGGCGGGGTGTACCATCTCCCCATTGATTTTTGCAATGGCCATGGAAGTCATCATAAGGGCCTCCAAGTGGGTAGTGGGTGGCGAGCGGCTGAAGTCTGTAGTCCGTCTACCACCCACCAGGGCCTACATGGATGACATGACAATCATAACAACAACAGCACCTTGCACCAGGCGCCTTTTAGGAAAGCTTCAAGAGAACATCACTGGGGTCAGAATGAAATTCAAGCCATCCAAATCAAGAAGCATTTCTATAATCAAAGGCAAACTGACAGATCAAAGGTTCTTCATTGATCAATAACCTATTCCAACTGTGTCAGAGAAGCCAATCAAAAGTCTGGGAAGATGGTATAACTCTAAACTGAAGGACACTGATCAGGCTAACGAGTTTAGGCAAGAAGTCATCAAAGGTCTGGCGAACATCGACCGATCCATGCTGCCTGGAAAGCTGAAAACCTGGTGCCTGCAGTTTGGGTTACTACCTCGCCTTATGTGGCCACTAACCATGTATGACATCACCCTCACAAGAGTCGAGAAGATAGAAAGAACAATCAGCTCTTTCATGAGAAAGTGGTTAGGTGTTCCTCGGTGCCTGAGGAGTGTAGGCCTGTACGGTCAGGGGGTACTCCAGCTGCCTCTCTCTAGTCTCACAGAGGAGTTCAAGTGCACTAAAGTCAGACTAGAGATGACCCTGGCAGAATCAAGGGACACTGTCATCCGAGCTGCTGCTCCAACCCTGGCAACAGGACAGAAGTGGACGGCTAAGAATGCGACACAGCAGGCAAAATCTGCTCTCCACCAAGGCGACATGTTAGGGCAAATCCAACATGGAAGAAGTGGCTTGGGGCTTGGCGGAAAGCGACCTTGCTGGAACAAGGCATCATCACTGGAGCGCCGGCAGGAGGAGTTGAGTAGGTGTGTCAAGGCTGTGTTGCAAGATAAACAGGGCCAGTGGATGAGATGGGAGAGTGTGGAAAAGAGGAAGATCAGCTGGAAGGACATGTGGGAGATGGAGGCGAGCAGGATAAGTTTCCTCATTCGGGCAACCTATGATGTCCATCCTAGCCAAAAACATCTCAACCAATGGCTGTGCGAAGATCCATCATGCCCCCTGTGTTCAACACCAGCCACACTTAGGCACATCCTTACTGGGTGTAAAGTAAGCCTCTCCCAAGGACGGTACACCTGGAGACATAATCAAGTGCTCAAATGCCTGGCAGCGACTCTGGAACGCAGGAGAACAGCCAACAATGCCCTGCCGCCCAGAACAACCAACCCAGTTAAGACAATTGCCTTTGTTCGGGGGGGGGGGGGGGGAACAAAAGCAATGGAAAATTCCACCAAGGACCAGGTTTGGACAGCTGGAGGCAGCCCGGGATTGGCAGATGCTGGTGGATGTGGACCAATGGCTTACAGTTCCATCAGAGATAGCCATCACCAACTTGAGGCCTGATCTTGTGCTCTGGTCGAACTCTCAGCACATGGTGTATTTTGTGGAGCTCACAGTCCCTTGGGAGGATGCTGTGCAGGAAGCCTTCGAAAGAAAGAAACTGCGATATACAGAGCTTGCAGCGGAGGGAGAACAGCGGGGCTGGAAAGCTAAGATCTGCCCGGTAGATGTAGGATGTCGAAGATTCGTGGCAACATCTACCTTAAGGCTGATGAAGGACCTGGGGATCAGCGGACAAGCCCTACGCCAGGCCATCAAAGAGATATCTTTGGCAGAGCGGAGTAGCCAGTGGCTCTGGCTGAAGAGGAAAGACCCCATTTGGTCTGCTAAATAACCGACTAGACAGATGCAGAAGGGGTTGGTTCTGGGATGCCAGAATGCACCGCTGAGCCTACTGGAGACGTCGTGGGTTCAATCAGCGAAACGTCGATGAAAGTAGGTGCCCACTTGATAACCCCAATGACGTGTCTGCCTAGCCTTTCTCAACATCGGAGGAGCAAAGTTGAACGCAGAAGGCTCCCATCACCATCGGGAGTAAATTGATATTTGGCACTTTGGACTTTTAACATCTAGTCCTGTGTATTTGTAAACAGATTCCTTTTGAATGCATAATTGAATCTACATCCATTATTAACCCAGGCAGTGAATTGCTGACCTAAACTGCACCCTGCCCAATGAAGCTTTTCCTTCTCATCTCTTTGGTTTCATATGCCTTGTACACTCTGTGAGTGTGATCAGTTTCACTTTATCTACTCTGTCCACCCCTAATGATGTTAACTATCTCATAACATCCTCTATTCCCAGCTTCTCCACTCCCTCCACATAACTAAAGTCCCTCAGTATTTCAAACATTTCTTCAACACCTTCTCCAAAGCCTTCACATCTTTCATGAAGCGAGAACCCAAGAACATCACACAGATGTGGCCAAGGCGGTCGGTATTTTGCAAAGGTTTGTCTTGACCTTCTTGTTCTTCGGTTATGTTAGTTAGGTTAGCTTTATTGTTGCCATGTGTACTGTGCTCTGTTTTGCATGCTGTAATCAAATCAGATAATACTATACATAATCTTAATCAAGTAAAAAGGTAGAGTGAAGGGAAAGATACAGGGTAGACAAAAATGCTGGAGGAACTCAGCGGGTGAGGCAGCATTTATGGAGAGAAGGAATAGGCAACATTTTGGGTCGGAGATGTTCTCATTCTTCAGGGAACGGGGGTTCCCCTCCTCTACCATAGATGAGGCTCTCACCAGGTCTCTTCTATACCCCGTGACTCTGCTCTCACTCCCCATCCCCCCACTCGTAACAAGGGCAGAGTCCCCCTTGTCCTTACCTTCCACCCTACCAGCCGTCACGAACAACAAATAGTCCTCCGTCATTTTCGCCACCTCCAACGTGACCCCACCACTGGCCACATCTTCCCATCTCCTCTCCTGTCTGCTTTCCGCAGAGACCGCTCCCTCCATAACTCCCTGGTCAATTCGTCCCTTCCCACCCGAACCACCCCCTCTCAGGCACTTTCCCTTGCAACCATAAGAAATACTACACTTGTCGCTTTACCTCCCCCCTTGACTCCATTCAAGGACCCAGGCCGTCTTTCCAGGTGCGACAGAGGTTCACCTGCACCTCCTCCAACCTCATCTATTGCATCCACTGCTCTAGGTGTCTGCTGCTCTACATCGGTGAGACCAAGCGCAGGCTTGGCGATCGCTTCGCCCAACACCTCCGCTCGGTCCGCATTAACCAACCCGTTCTCCCGGCGGCTCAGCACTTGAACTCCCCCTCCCATTCCGAATCCGACCTTTCTGTCCTGGGCCTCCTCCATGGCCAGAGTGAGAACCACCGTAAATTGGAGGAGCAGCACCTCATATTCCGCTTGGGCAGTTTGCACCCCAGCGGTATGAACATTGACTTCTCTAATTTCAGGTAGTCTTTACTTTCTCCTCCCCTTCTCAGCTCTCCCTCAGCCCACTGGCTCCACCTCTTCTTTTCTTCTTCCCGCCTCCTCCCCCCCCACCCTCACATCAGTCTGAAGAAGGGTCTGGACCCGAAACGTTGCCTATTTCCTTCGCTCCATAGATGCTGCCTCACCCGCTGAGTTTCTCCAGCATTTTTGTCTACCTTAAATTTTCCAGCATCTGCAGTTCCTTCTTAAACATTTTGGGTCGAGACCCTTCTTCAGGCTGATGTCGGGGGTGCGGGAAAAAGAAAGGAAGAGGCGGAGACAGTGGGCTGTGGGAGAGCTGAGAAGGGGGAGGGGAAGGAGGGAGAAAGCAAGGACTATCCGAAATTATAGAAGTCAATGTTCATACCACTTGGGTTTAAATTACCTAAGTGAAATATGAGGTGCTGTTCCTCTAATTTACACTGGGCCTCACTCTGGCAATGGAGGAGGCCCAGGACAGAAAGGTCAGATTCAGAATGGGAGGGAGAGTTGAAGTTCTGAGACACCGGGAGATCAGGTTGGTTAATGCGAACCGAGCGGAGGTGTTGGGCGAAGAGATCAACGAGCCTGCGCTTGGTATCGCCGATGAAGAGAAGTTGACACCTGGAACAGCGGATGCAGTGGATGAGGTTGGAGGAGGTGCAGATGAACCGCTGCCTCACCTGGAAAGACTGCTTGGGTCCTTGGATGGAGTCGAGGGGGGAGGTAAAGCGACAAGTGTATTTCCTGCTGTTGCAAGGGAAAGTGCCTGGAGAGGGGGCGGTTTGGGTGGGAAGGGACAAATTGACCAGGGAGATATGGAGGGAACGGTCTCTGCGGAAAGCAGACAGGGGAGGAGATGGGATGATGTGGCCAGTGGTGGGATCCTGTTGGAGGTGGCGAAAATGTCGGAGGATTATATGTTGTATGCGACGGCTGGTGGGGTGGAAGGTGAGGACAAGGGGGACTCTGTCCTTGTACGAGTAGGGGGATTGGGTGTAAGAGCGGAGCTGCGGGATATAGAGGAGACCCTGGTGAGAGCCTCATCTATAATAGAAGAGGGGATTTCCCTAAAGAATGAGGACATCTCTGATGCCCTGGTGTGGAACACCTCATCCTGGGAGCAGATGCGGCGGAGATGCAGGAATTGGGATTAGGGGATGGAGTCCTTACAGGAAGCAGGGTGGGAAGAAGTGTAGTCAAGATAGCCATGGGAGTCAGTGGGTTTGTAGTAGATGCGTTCACTTCTCAGCATTATAACGCAACAGTTCCAAAGACACGCTCTGATATCTGCAATGAGGTAGAGGAGAATTGGACTATACACTAGCTTCTGAAAGGACCGTTCAGAAGCCTGATAACAAAGAGGAAGATGCTGTTTCTACATCCGGTGGTGCGTTTTTAAAACCTTTGAATCTTCTATTCGACAGGAACGAGGAGAAGAAGGAATATTGGTAAGGCAGAAACATGGATACATAGAAAATAGGTGCAGGAGTAGGCCATTCGGCCCTTAGAGCTAGCACAGCCATTCAATGTGATGATGGCTGATCACCCACAATCAGTACCCCGTTCCTCCCTTCTCCCCATACCCCTTGATTCCGCTGGCCCTAAAAGCTCTATCTACAGTAACTCTTTTGAATACATCCAGTGAATCGGCCTCCACTGCCTTCTGAGGCAGAGAATTTCACAGATTCACAACTCTCTGTGTGAAGAAGTGTTTCCTCATCTCAGTACTAAATGATCTACCCCTTATTCTTAAACTATGGCCCCTGGTTCTGGAATCCCCCGACATCGGGAACATGTTTCCTGCATCTAGTGTGTCCAATCCCTTAATAATTGTATATGTTTCTAAAAGATCCCCTCTTATCCTTCTAAATTCCAGTGAATGCAAGCCCAGCCGCTCCATTCTTTCATCATGTGACAGTCCCGCCATCCCGGGAATTAACCTTGTAAACCTACGCTGCACTCCCTCTATAGCAAGAATGTCCTTCCTCAAATTAGGATCCCAAAACTGCACATAATACTCCAGGTGTAGTCTCACCAGGGTCCTGTACAACTGCAGAAGGACCTCTTTACTCCTACACCCAAATCCTCTCGTTATGAAGGCCAACATACTTCCCCTTTTCCTCACCTGAGACCATTCAGATAATAATCTGTCTTCCCGTTCTTGCCACCTTAGTGGATAACCTCATATTTATTCACATTAAACTGCATCTGCCATGCTTCTGCCCACTCACCGAACCTGTCCAAGTCACCCTGCATTCTCATAGCATCCTCTTCACAGTTCACACTGCCACCCAGCTTTGTATCATCTGCAAATTTGCTAATGTTACTTTTAATCCCTTCATCTAAATCATTAATGTATATTGTAAATAGCTGCGATCCCAGCATAGAGCCTTGCGGTACCCCACTAGCCACTGCCTGCCATTCTGAAATGGACCTGTAAATCCCTACTCTTTGTTTCCTGTCTGCCAACCAATTTTCTATCCATGTCAGTACCCTACCCACAATACCATGTGCTTTAATTTTGCCCAATAATCTCCTGTGTGGGACCTTATAAAAGACTTTCTGAAAGTCCAGGTACACTACATGCACTGGCTCTCCCTTGTCCATTTTACTTGTTACATCCACCAAAAATTCCAGAAGATTAGTCAAGCATGATTTCCCCTTCGTAAATCCATGCTGACTTGGACCGATTCTGTTACTGCTATCCAAACGTGCTGCTATTTCATCTTTGATAATCGACTCCAGCATCTACCCCACCACTGATGTCACTAACTGGTCTATAATTCCATGCTTGCTCTCCCCCTCCTTTCTTGAAAAGTGGAATAACATTAGCTACCCTCCAGCCCACAGGAACTGATCCACAATGTATAGAACATTGGAAAATGATCACTAATGTGTCCACGATTTCTACAGCCACCTCCTTGTGTACCCTGGGACGCAGACCATCAGACACTGGGGATTTATCAGCCTTGAGTCCCATCAGTCTACCCAACACCATTTCCAGACTAATTTGAATTTCATTCAGTTCCTCCGTCACCCTAGGTCCTCTATCCCCTAGTACATCAGGGAGATTGTTTGTGTCTTCTTTAGCGAACTAAAGTAACTGTTCGTCTGCCATTTCCTTGTTCCCCATAATAAATTCACCTGTTTCTGTCTTCAAGGGATCCACATTTGTCTTAACTAATTTTTTCCTCTTCACATATCTAAAGAAGCTTTTACTATCCTCCTTTATATTCTTGGCCAGCTTACCTTCGTACCTCATCTTTTCTCCCCGTATTGCCTTTTTAGTTACCTTCTGTTGACCTTTAAAATGTTCCCAATCTTCTGGCTTCCCGCTCATCTTTACTATGTTATACATGTTCTCTTTTATTTTTATACTGTCTTTGACTTCCCTTGTCAGCCACGGTTGCTTCTTACTCCCCTTAGAATCTTTCTTCTTCTTTGGAATGAAATGATCCTGCATCTTCTGGATTATTCCCAGAAATACCTGCCATTGTTTTTCCACCGTCATCCCTGCTAGGGTATCTTTCCAGTCAAATTTGGCCAGCTCCTCCCTCATGCCTCCATCGTCCCCTTTGTTCAAATGCAATGCTGACACTTCCGATTTTACCTTCCTCTCAAATTGATGATTAAAACTTATCATGTTATGGTCACTACCTCCTAATGATTCCTTTACCTTGAGTTCCCTTATCAAATCCGGTTCATTACACAACACTAAATCAAGAATTGCCTTCTCCCTGGTAAGCTCCAGTACGGGATGCTCTAAGAATCCATCTTGGAGGCACTCCACACACTCCCTTTCTTGGGGTCCAGTAGCATGTTGAAATCTCCCATCACCACCGTAGCATTACCTCTGTGACCTTTATAATTTTGTAATTTTAACTCCTGATACAACTTGCACCCTATCTCCAGGCTACTGTTTGGGGGCCTGTAGAGAACTCCCATTAGGGTTTTTTTACCCGTACAATTTCGCAGTTCTGTCCACACCCGTACAATTTCTCAGAATCCATGGTAATTGTTAATGTTGTTTGCTTTCCTGAGCCAGTATGAAGTGTAAATGTAGTTATGGTGGAGAGTCTGGTCTGTATGATGGACTGGAGTACATCCACAACTCTCTGCAGGTTCTTGCCGTTTGGGCAAAGATGTTCCCTAACCAAGCTGAGATGCAACCTGACAGTGTGCTTTGGTAGAAGGTTATATTGTTAGTCATTGGAGCAATGCTGAATTTCCCCATTGCCCTGAGGAAGTAGAGGCACTGGTGTAGCTATATTATGGTTGATCTATGACACATCGTTGGTAATATTTATACCGAGGAACTTGATGCACTCAACCATTTCCACTTTGGCACATTGATGCTGATTGGGGCATATACTTCACCATGCTTCCGAAAGTCAATAACCAGCTCAGACACAAAATGCTGGAGGAACTCAGGCAGCATCTCTGGATAGAAGGAATGAGTGACGATTTGGGTCGAGGCCCTTCTTCAGACCTCTTCAGACCCTCTTGACCCGAAACATCACCCATTCCTTCATGCCAGAGATGCTGCCTGTCCCACTGAGTTTATCCAGCTTGTTGTGCCTATCTTTGGTTTCAACCAGCATCTGCAGTTCCTTCCTACATCAATAACCAGCTCATTTGTCTTGCTGCCATTGAGGGTAAGGTTGTTGTCCTGACACCATATTTCTAAGTTCTCTATCTCTATCTCCTTCATGTACCCCGTCTCGTCATTGTTTGCAATCCGGCTCACCACAGTGGTGTCATCTGCAGACGTTTAGAAGGAGTTAGAGCTGAATTTAGCTGCACAGTCATGAATGTATAAGGAGCATAATAGGGGACAGAATGCATCATTGTGGGGCACCAGTGTTGGAGATCATTGTATTGAAAGTGTTATCAGTCACCCATCCTCGCAGATTGTATTCTGTGGGCCCAAAGACCGAGGATCCAGAGGCAGAGGGCTGTGCTGACTCTCAGTCCAGGAGATTGGAAGTGAGTTTGGAAGGGGTTATGTTGGATTGCAAGCTACCCAAGCAGAATATGAGGTGTTCTTCCTCCAGTCAGAATGTGGCCTCACTCGGGCAATGGAGGGGGTTAGGAAGCTAGGGAAGAGGTGTTAAAATTGTTCACAACCTGAGTTACAGTGGGCCTTGTCGGACCCAGCGCAAGTGATCGGTGACATGGTAATCAAGTCTACACTTGGTCATGCCGATGACAAAACTGACAAAAAGGCAGTGGCCCATGTGAGACCTTTAACTTGGAGAAAAGTGAGAGGAGTGGAAAGAGAAGTTGTCAAGGATTCGCCAGTGCAGGCGGAATATAAAGCTGTTCAATAAACTTCTTGTAACTTTGTCCCCGCCAGAAACGTGGGGCCTCTTGTGGACTGCCTAGCTGAGGACTGGGATATGATTTTACTGTGTTGTATGCAAAACAAAGCACTTCACAGTTCGTAGGTACATGTGACAATAAATTATATCATTGAACCATTGAATCACTGAATTGAATCGTTGAAGTTTTGGTCCCTTTCTCAAAATAAAAGGATCAGCAGCATTGGAAGCATTCCAAAGGAAATGAACCAGGGTGATTCCTGGCATGAGCAGTGTGTCATTAGACCAGATTTTAGAGATACAGCACGGAAACAGGACCTTCGGCTCACCAAGTCCGCGCTGACCAGCGATCACCCCGCACACAAACCTATACACACTAGGGACAAATATTTTTACGACTTACCGAAGCCAATCAACCTAAAAGGGAACCGGAGCACCTCGAGAAACCCCGGTACTAACTCCGCACAGACAATACCCACAGTCAGGATCAAACCCAGGTCTCTGGCGTCTTAAGGATCAACTCTACCACTGCGCATCATGCCGCCCCTAATGCCGTGTCCTATCAAGAAATGTGAGACAGAATGGATCTGGAATCCTTGGAGTATAGAAGAATGAGGCGTGACCTTATTCAAACATATAAGATCTTAATGGGTCTAGACATGGTAAATGTCGAGATGTTTTCATCAGTGGGAGGGGCATGAACAAGGGGACATAGGTTCGAAATAAGAGGCTAGACATTTTAAATGGAGTTGCCTTCAAATTACTTCTGTCAGAATGTAAAACATCTTTGGAATCCTCGGCCTCCAAGGGTGGTGAGAACAGATCAGAGGATATATTTAAGTTGGAGATAAATACATATTTTCAAGATCAAAGTAGTTGATTTCAATATCCAATGTAGTCTGTAAAATACTGTGATGGGACTCACCATAAATGGCAGTGCAGTGGAGTCTGTGAAAAGCACCAAGTTCCTGGGAGTGCACATCACAGATGATCAGACATACATAGATACATAGATACATAGAAAATAGGTGCAGGAGTAGGCCATTCGGCCCTTCGAGCCTGCACCGCCATTCAATATGATCATGGCTGATCATCCAACTCAGTATCCCGTACCTGCCTTCTCTCCATACCCTCTGATCCCCTTAGCCACAAGGGCCACATCTAACTCCCTCTTAAATGTAGCCAATGAACTGGCCTCAACTACCCTCTGTGGCAGAGAGTTCCAGAGATTCACCACTCTCTGTGTGAAAAAGTTTTTCCTCATCTCGGTCTTAAAGGATTTCCCCCTTATCTTTAAGCTGTGACCCCTTGTCCTGGACTTCCCCAACATCGGGAACAATCTTCCTGCATCTAGCCTGTCCAACCCCATAAGAATTTTGTACGTTTCTCTAAGATCCCCTCTCAATCTCCTAAATTCTAGCGAGTATAAGCCAAGTCTATCCAGTCTTTCTTCATATGAAAGTCCTGACATCCCAGGAATGAGTCTGGTGAACCTTCTCTGCACTCCCTCTATGGCTATAATGTCCTTCCTCAGATTTGGAGACCAAAACTGTACGCAATACTCCAGGTGTGGTCTCACCAAGACCCTGTACAACTTCAGTAGAACCTCCCTGCTCCTATACTCAAATCCTCTTGCTATGAAGGCCAACATACCATTCACTTTCTTCACTGCCTGCTGCACCTGCATGCCTACTTTCAATGAGTGGTGTACCATGACATCCAGGTCTCGCTGCATCTCCCCATTTCCTAATCGGCCACCATTTAGATAATAGTCTGCCTTCCCGTTTTTGCCACCAAAGTGGATAACCTCACATTTATCCACATTATACTGCATCTGCCAAACATTTGCCCACTCACCCAGCCTATCCAAGTCACCTTGCAGTCTCCTAGCATCCTCCTCACAGCTAACACTGCCCCCCAGCTTAGTGTCATCCGCAAACTTGGAGATGTTGCTTTCAATTCCCTCATCCAGTTCATTAATATAAATTGTAAATAGCTGGGGTCCCAGCACTGAGCCTTGCGGTACCCCACTAGTCACTGCCTGCCATTGTGAAAAGGACCCGTTTACTCCTACTCTTTGCTTCCTGTTTGCCAGCCAGTTCTCTATCCACATCAATACTGAACCCCCAATACCGTGTGATTTAAGTTTGTATCCTAATCTCTTATGTGGTACCTTGTCGAAAGCCTTCTGAAAGTCCAGATACAACACATCCACTGGTTCTCCCCTATCCACTCTACTAGTTACATCCTCGAAAAATTCTATAAGATTCGTCAGACACGATTTACCTTTTGTAAATCCATGCTGACTTTGTCCAATGATTTCACCACTTTCGAAATGTGCTGCTATCCCATCTTTAATAACTGACTCTAGCAGTTTCCCCACTACCGATGTTATACTAACTGGTCTGTATTTCCCCGTTTTCTCTCTCCCTCCCTTCTTAAAAAGTGGGTTATGTTTGCTACCCTCCAATCCTCAGGAACGACTCCAGAATCTAAAGAGTTTTGAAAAATTATCACTAACATGGTCCACCAACACCATCTCCTTAGTCAAGAAAGCACAGCAACGCCTCCACTTCCTTCGACGGATGAGGAGAGCCGACCTCCCCCCTTCTGCCCTCATCACTTTTTACAGGGGTGCCATTGAGAGCATTCTTACCAGCAGTCTCTCAGTCTGGTATGGCAGTTGCTCTGCTGCTGACCAGAAGGCCCTACAGAGAGTGGTGAGGACAGCGGAGAAGATCACTAGATCACCCCAACCAGCAATCCAGGACTTATACCCATCTCGCTGTCGCAAGAGAGCAACCAATATCATCAAAGACACCACCCACCCAGCACACAAACTGTTCACCCTCCTACCATCCGGCAAGCGCTACCGCAGCATGCGGAGCAAAACCACCAGATTCAAAAACAGCTTTTTCCCTCAGGCCATCAGACTACTCAACACACTCAAGAAAATTCCATGAACATTACACAAACAAAGACCAACTGACTGTCAAATTAACTTGAACTCAATGTCTGCAGTATGCTATTTGCACTTTTCTATATTGCACCTTTTATTATTGCACCTTAATAACATACCTCAACATTTTACTACACTCTGGCACACTGTGAATATTTTATATAATGTATATGTCCATTGTCTATCTTTATTGGTATATTGTCTGTCTGTGTTATAAATATTACTTGCACATTGGAGTATGGGGAAACGCAATTTCAATCCTCTGTGTAACTCCTTGTTACATTATTTGAATTGACAATAAAGTTTACCTTGACTTTGACTTTTTTACTTTTACTTAGTTCCGAACAGATAGATTCTGTCCTTAATTGCCCCAGAATATTCTCAATCTTTTTTTTAATTTTTTTTAATTTTTTTAATTTTTTTTATTTATTAGAAGTATTTTACATTACAGTAATCTGCAATAACGTAAATTTATACAGTTCTTGTACCACTTCTGTTTTTCAACTTTAATAGAAAAAAAGGATAGAAAGAGCTAGCAAAGACAGTCAGTGAATGAATGAAAAAGTGGCCCAGGAACAACACATGTGAACCTAAACCACAGGAAGTAGTTAAAGAAGAAGAAAAAAAAAAAAAAGAGAAAAAAGAAAATAAGATCGGACCGTATGAAAGGGATGCACCTACTTCATATCTTTACTCACCCCTCGCCAGGACCTAAAACCATATTGTCAATCTTTAACTTTGTCATATTCTTTTTAATCAATACTGCTATTACACTTTTCATTTCTTCCTTATCTTTGCCTCAACCTTCTGACCAACAGACCCCAATCACTAAGGATAGGGGACAAATCATCGTCCATGATAATCCTCTACACTGGTGCTCCGCAAGGCTGCGTTCTCAGCCCCCTTCTTTACTCCTTGTCCACCCACGACTGAGCAGCCATATACAAATCGGATTCAAATGACAAATTTGCAGACGACACCACCATTGTGGGCCGGATATCAAATAATGATGAGACAGAGTACAAGAATGAGATTGAGAACCTCATGTCCTGGTGTCGAGACAACATCCTTTCTCTCAATGTCAGCAAGAGAAAAGAGATAGTAATCGACTTCAGGAAGCAAAGCGGTACACATACCCTGGTTTGCATTGACAGCGCCGAAGTAAATATTACCAACTTTCCTGCACCACCCATAGAAGGCTTAGGAAGTTTGGCATGTCCCCCAATAACTCTCACTAACATCTACATATGCACCATAGAACACATTTTATCGGGATGCATCAAAGCATGGTTTGTGAACAGCTCCATCCAAGACCGCAAGAAATTGCAGAGAATTGTGGACACAGCCCAGACCATCACACAAACCAACATCCCGCCCATTGACTCCATTTATACCTCAAGCATAATCAAGGATGAGTCGCACCCTGGCCACTTCCTCTTCTCCCATCAGGCAAAAAGATATAGAAGTGTGAAAATGCACACTTCAGATTAGGGGACAGTTTCTTCCCAGCTGTTATCGGGCAACTGAACCATCCTACCTCAATCAGAGAGCAGTTCTGAACTACTATCTACCTCATTGGAAACTCTTGGACTATCTTTGATCGGTCTTTATTGGCTTTATCTTGCGCTTAACTTTATTCACGTTATTCCCTTTATCATGTATCTGTAAACTGCGGACGACCTGATTGTAATCATGTATTTTCTTTCCGCTGACTGGTTAGCACGCAACAAAACCTTTCACTGTACTGTGAAGTGTGGAAACAGGCCCTTCGGCCCACCGAGTCCGCATCGACCAGCGATCTCCGCACATTAACAATCTCCTACACACAATTTTTACATTTATACCAAGCCAATTAACCTACAAACCTGTACATCTTTGGAGTGTGGAAAGAAACCGAAGTTCTCTGAGAAAATCCATGCTGGTCACAGGGAGAACGTACAAACTCTGTACAGATAAACACCCGTAGTTAGGATCGAACCCGGGTGTCTGCCGCTACAAGGCAGCAACTCTACCGCTGCGCCACCGTGCTGCTCTTTCTTCTGTCTGAAAACGCATAATCTTTTGACCTGCTGCTGTTTATCTTTCCCAATGCTTCTTACATCCTTTCTTTTCCTTTTCAATACTACATTCCTGTACCCAACTTCATGCTATATTAGATTAAATGTCCCCTCACTTTCATTGGCATGGTTTCAAATGCACTGGTTGATTGAACAGGAACACAGTTTCAAACAACAGAATCACACAAGATCAATCAGAAAAATGTATGGCATAGAAGGAGGCCATTTGGCCCATCTTTCCCTTACCAGTTGTAAGTGATACATCCAACCGAATCCGCCGAGCTTGATGAGAAATGGCTAAGACGGCGTCCTTAGTGTCCTAGACTGAACTAACCAAAAAGGTTGATAAAGAAAAGCCATAAACGCTGTCTATATGGACTAGCAAAACATTTGATAGGTTTTTGCATGGTGGACTTCTCTGGAATGTTCGATCGCATGGGATCCAGGGATAGCTAGCTGACTGGGCAGAGAATTGGCTTAATAGAAGGAAGCAGAGTGCATTGATGAAAGGTCATTTTTCAGAATGGGGGCCTGTGACTAATGGTGTGCCTGGAGGGATCAGTGGTGAGCCCATGGTTGTATCAATGACTTGGTTGAGAGTGTAGAAAGCATGATCAGTAAGTCTGCAGATGACATTAAATTGGGTGGTATCGTAATAGCGAAAAATTGCAGCAGGAACATGATCAGTTGGGCAAGTGGTTTGAGGAATGGTTCATGAAGTTTAATGCAGGTGAGGGTGGAACAGTGGAGCAGTGGTAGTGTTGCTTCTTTACAGCACCAGAGACCTGGGTTCAATCCTGGCCTCGGGTGCTGTCTGTATGGAGTTTATACTGTACGGTCTTGCTGTGACCACGTGGGATTTCTCCGGGTGCTCCGGTTTCCTCTCATATTCCAAAGACATACAGGTTTCCAGGTTAATGGGCTTCTGTAAATTATTCCTAGTGAGTCGGATAGAATTGATGTATGGATGATCGCTGGTCGGCACGGACTTGGTGGGCGAAGGCCACATTGTGTCACAAAAACTCAATCAATCAATCAATCAATCAGTTTTATTCGTCACTTTGCACATAAAGTGCAAGTGAAATGAATTTGCCAGCAGCGGTACAATGATAAAGAACACACAAAGACACACTAAAGATTTAACACAAACATCCACCACAGCATTCATCACTGTGGTGGAAGGCACAAAAATTTGGCCAGTCCTCCTCCATTTCCACCCGTGGTCGGAACCTCACCCCTCCGCAGTCGCCGCTGCGGGCGTCCAGATGTACAGACAGGTAAAAGTCCAGGTAAGTCCTGAATCGGCTCTTCCCCACTGGAGACCGCGGCTTCAGGTTGGTGTAGGCCGCAGGCCGGCGGTCGAAGATTTAAAGTTCCCGCCGCGCCGCAGGCAGAAGCACCGCAGACCGCAGGGCCGGCAGTCGAAGCTCCCCTCCAGGGGTCCCAGGCGAGGGACCCTGCTCCTGATGGTAAGTCCACGCCGGGCCCGCGGTAGAAATAGGCCGCGGGCCGGCGGTGGAAGCTTCTACTTCTCCCGGGTCCCCCACGAGGGATCCCAGGCTGCGGACGCCGCACCAGCTGGAGTTCACCAGACCATGGCTTCAGGCTCCTGCGGGCCAGCGAACGGAGCGCTCCCCTCCGGCGAGCCCCAGCGAGGGCTCGCCCGCTCCGCGCCGAGAGTCAGCGCTGCGCCCGCCGCTGAAGCCCCGGGCGCGACTCCGGGAAAGGCCGCCCTGTGGAGGAGGCGACCGAAACGGTTTATCCCTTACCCCCCCACACCACCCCCCACACAAGACACATAAAGAAACATTAAAAACATACTTTAAAAACACACTAAAAAAATTTAAAAAGTTGAAAAGACTAACACGCTTGCAGCGTCCCCACCGACCGAACTAAAATTCAAACTAAAGACTAAAGTGCGAGGTGTTGTTTTTGGGAAGTCAAACCAGGGCAGGACTTTCACAGTGAATGGCAGGACCGTGGGGAGTGATGTAGAGCAGAAGGATCTAGGAGTGTAGCTGCATAGTTCCTTGAAAGTAGTGTCACATGTAGAATAGTTTGGTCAAGAAGCCTTCGGAGGATTGGCCTTGATCAGTCAGGGTATTCAGTATAGAAGGTACACAAAAATGCTGGAGAAACTCAGCGGGTGCAGCAGCATCTATGGAGCGAAGGAAATAGGTAACGTTTTGGGCCGAAACCCTTCTTTATTTATTTATTTATTTATTTATTTATTTCGAACAAGTAAAGACATTAAAGACATTGATATTAACAAAATCGAAATTATCAAACAATTGAACATTGCAATCAACATTTACAATTGAGAAGAACAAAATCAAGGTTCCAATGTCCAACTCAGAGTCTGTACAAGCTCGAAAAGGAGTGAGAAGAAGAATAACTTATTAAATCTCACCCCTTTTCCCACACTTCTATCGTATTTAAAAATCAATTCCTTACTAATAATAGTACTGCCCTAGGCAATTTCCCATAATACATACAGACACTTATATACATTCAACTATTATGTACATACAATCTTCATATTTGAAGTACCCAACATCAGTGAACAATAGTAAACAAGATAAACATCAACAATAGTAACAAGATAACATCAACGATTGTAAACAAGATAAACATCAACCCCCACTTGTCAACCATCCCCTCCATCCCTGTACCCCTTGAGCATTATTTTTTTATATATCATTTTAAAATGATTCATGTTTGTGCATTGCTTCAATTCCCCGTTCAATTTATTCCACACTCCTACTCCACAAACCGAAATACAAAAGGATTTTCTAGTCGTACGGACTTGTTGTTTCTTAAAGTTAAATATTCCTCTTAAATTGTAACCCCCCACACGCTCGTTAAATAATTTTTGAATGTTTCCAGGTAAATTTTTATTTTTGGCCCTAAACATTATCTGAGCTGTTTTGAATGTGACCAAATCTTCTAATTTTAATAATTTTGACTCTAAAAATAATGGATTCGTATGACCCAGATACTTCTTCAGACTGATAGGGGGTGGGGAGAAGAAAGGAAAAAAGGAAAAGACGGAGGAGGAGCCCGAGGGCTGGGGGAGGGGAGGAGACAACCAGATGGCTGATGAAGGGGAGGGGACAGCCAGGGCTAGCAGAATTGGGAGAATTCAACGTTCAGGCCACCAGGATGTAGACTGCCCAAGCGGAATATGAGGTGCATTTCCTCCAATTTACGGTGTTGCTCGCTGTGGCCATGGAGGAGACCCAGGACAGAGAGGTCAGATACGGAATGGGAGGGGGAGTTGAAGTCACTGTGCCTTGACTTGTGACAATAAAGTATTTCATTCCATAGTCCGGTCGGCCGTGGGCTCGATGCACTAAGGCAGTTCCCATGAACTGAAGTCCCTCTCCTCACCCGGACATCTCTGCATCCCGGGGTCACCTCCTGTGGTCGACTTTGAAGGCACGGGAGGCATAACCCCAGTTCACTCTCCTACCGGCCCTTGCTCCCCATGTCCGATGGCTCCAGCTCCCTCCTGGCCCCGCCATCCACAAGCCTTCCGATGAGGCTCCGCCGACCAGCAAGTCTTCAGGTCTTCCGGGCGGGCACCGCGGTCGCACAGCCCTTGCGTCTTTGGGATGTGGAAGGAAACCACAGCACATGTTGGAAACCCATGTGCAAACACTACACAGATAGCACCCAAGGTGACAATACCCGGCTCTCTGATGCTCTGATGCTAAGCAACTCTGCCACTTTACTGCCCTGTGGGCCAAATTGGTTTATTTATTTTTTAAGCTCATGCAGTCCATTGTGTTTGAAGAAAATGATGTCTGAGCTGAGTCAACTGCAGTCTGAAGAAGGGTCTGGACCCGAAACATCACCCAGAGATGCTGCCTGTACCACTGAGTTACTCCAGCTTTTTGTGCCTATCTTCAATATTCAAGTGATTTCTCACACATTTTGCAATAACCATATCCTTCCTGTTCTCTCTGGCTCAATACCACTCAGATATTGGCAAACAATCTTTGGAAGAGTTCCCTGTTTGCTTCTTCCCTGGACTAGAAGTCTGATCAGCTGTTTTCTGAATAATTCCATTGAATCAAGAAATAGAATGTTCTTGATTTTATGGAACAGTAGACGACCCGTGGACCCGTTGGGACGCCAGAGATCCTCGAGACGTTCAGTTATTTCAAATTCCGTCTCTTC
Organism: Malacoraja senta; assembly: GCA_038087875.1. Lineage (NCBI taxonomy): Eukaryota > Metazoa > Chordata > Chondrichthyes > Rajiformes > Rajidae > Malacoraja > Malacoraja senta. The sequence goes on from CM075980.1 coordinate 36,088,674, forward strand.
ATTCCGTCTTGGTGCACCGCCGCCGGGCCCGGCCACCCTCCCCCAACTGCACAGACGCAGACGACGGGCCCGGCAAGTGGGGGCGCACTGTGCAGGCGCGACTGATGGGCCCGGCAAGTGGGGGCGCACTGCGCAGGCGCGACTGCCACGTTGAAACTCGTCCCATTCAGAGTATAAAGTTAATTAAAGTTTTGAAAGTGAATTACTTTGTAAAATATAACTAAACATGAAACTGCACAGCGCAGGTGAAGGCTGGGTAAGGCACCCTAAAATAGTTGCGCTATCGTGTACTGTTTTGGCTGTATTTCAGGAAAACACATACAAGATGAGACTTTTAGTTATAATAATAATAATAATGAATTTTATTTACGGGCGCCTTATACCGAGGTCTCAAGGACACCTTACAGAGATTTATAGGAAACATATAATCAGAATAAACAAAATAAGTTATAAAGACCAATACACAAATCAGGGACAGAATTCCTTCCAAAAACACAAAAAAGAAAATCAGAAACACAATTTGAGGAGAGAGCAGCGGCAGCGAAGCCGCGCCAGCGTCCACTCTCCCCTCCGACCGCCATCTTGAACACAGACTAACAAATACAATTACAAACAATTACATACAAAAATCATCCCCCCACAATGATTTCCACTGTGGGGGAAGGCACAATGTCCAGTCCCCAGCCCCAGTTCACCCGAAAAAAGTCAGGCCAAATGAACCCCCCGCTATTGCCTCTACGGAGGCCCGATGATCCTGGCCGTTCTCGCCGGGTGATGTAGCCCCGGCGTCGGGAGAGTCCTCCAGCAGCTGGGCCACCTGGAACGGCCGCATTCCTCACCGGAGGCCGCAACTACAGCTGGAACGGCCGATTTCCCGTTATAGAACAGTACAGCACAGGAACAGGGCCATCAGCCCACAATGTTTATGCTGAACATGATGCCCAGTTAAACTAGTCTCATCTGCCTGTATATGATCCATATCTCTCTATTCTCTGCACTTCCATATGCCTATCTAAAAGCCTCTTAAATGCTACTATCACATCAGCCTCCACCACCATCCCTGACAATGTTTTCTATGCCCCCACTACTCTCTGTGTAAAAAAAACTGCACATCCCCATTAAACGCAATGCCCTCGAGAGTTAGACATTTCCATTCTGGGAAAAAGATTCTGACTGTCAGCCCTATCTGTGCCTCTCATAATGTTCGTCAACAGACTAGTTGAAAAGCAAACTAACCAGTGGTCCTTCAAGGATGTTCATATAAACAGATCATTTCCACTTTTGAAAAGAACTATCTGTCCATTCCATTCCTACCATTGTTATATCTCGAAGACAGAAACAAAATGCTGGAGTAACTCAACGGGACAGGTAGCGTCTCTGGAGAGAAAGAATGGGTGACGTTTCGGATCGAGACTCTTCTTCAGCTTTTAAGAAAATATTGTCTGGTTCTGTGGTCGAGGAAGAAACGGAGGGCTTTAAGACCTTCCTGGTTGGGGAGGAGGTGTAGAGAGACTGGACATCCATAGTGTAGATGGTTTATGCATGCAACCAATAATATAGCTACCTCAGTACCACTAACCACGCCTTAGTTATCAAGTATAAGAACTCTATCTCCCGTGTGTTCCTCCCTTGGTTCCAGCATGATGATAGACTGGGTGTAGTCAGTGCTGGAAAGTGTTTAACCTGTCTTATTATTAAACGTTAAGTAAAGCAACAAGTGTTAAACGCACGCCTCCTGTATATCGTGTTTTTTTTTCTTTATAAGTGTTGCTTTATCTGAGTTTTGTGATTTTGCTATGGCATCCTCGTGCCGCAAGCCCTCGCCCCTGGTCTTTGATGCTGACATAGCTGAACGCTGGCCGACTTTTGAAATGGACTTCACTCATTACATCAATATCGTGCATCGCAGCGATCCTGATATTGTTAAAGCTTCTCTCCTACTGAACCTTGCGGGTCCAGGTGCCATGAGGAGAGCGCGAGCCTTTGCCTATGATCCCAAGGTCTGGGATGGGAACGACCTGGTTCAGGTACCTGCGGAGTCTGCTAACGACCCAGTGTGTCTATTGCGAAAATTTGCCGAAATTTGCGACTTGCCCTCTAACCGTATTTTAGAGCGTGCGAAGTTTTTCACGAGAAAGCAACAGCCCGACGAACCTGTTGAATGCTTTATTGCGGATCTGCGCTATCTCGCGCAGCGGTGCCGTTTTGAAAACATGACTGACCAGCTAACCAGGGACATTTTAGTGACAGGTATGTTGGATCAGAAACTGCGACCCGAGCAACTGAGGAGGCCGGATCTTACCCTGACGGACGCTATGCATGCATGCAGGTTGGCTGAAGTCGTCGACCCGTTGTTCGGACAAAGGGGCACTGATGGCCGATCGGTCAATTTAACTGGTCTCAGCAGACCACGTCCCAAAATAGATAACGCTAAACCCGCGCCGCGGGCAGGTTATGGCCCCAGGGGATGGGTGATTAAAAGGTGCCCTAATTGTAACTATATACATTCAATGCAATCGCAGTGTCCGGCTTATGGTAAAGCATGTAATTTCTGCAAGAGATTGAATCACTTCTCGGCAGTTTGCCGTTCTCGTGGGAACCTGCCACCTGTTCCTAGACAAGTATTAAACAACCTAGCACAAGTTGATAGCGATTTTGGTTCCCAGTCCTCGCTCGACACTGCCCACGACTCTGAGGCAATTAGTTCTCAAGGAGATGCTAGTATATTTACACTCCTCCATGCACCCGCTTGCCTCCCCGATCCATCGGTTCTCGTTACTGTCAACAACTGTCCGTTCACAGCTAAACTCGACACGGGGGCGAAAGTCAATGTTATGTCAACAAACCTGTTCCAGAAAGATTAGACACAATGAACCACTGACTTCAGACCGTTCCACCTTACGTGCCTATGGGGGCGAGATACTAAAACCTGTGGGAAAGGCAACTTTTAATTGTGTGCTGCAGAAGTCATCGCGGCCCCTCATGTTTTATGTTCTGGATTCTGATTGTGTGACTCTGTTGGGCAACCAGGCGTGCCAAGACCTGGGACTAGTGTCCTTCGATCGTACTGTCCACGAAATACGTTTGCCAATGGATCCGTTATCCGAGTACCCGGACCTGTTTGATAATAAACTGGGCAAACTGCCCCTTGTCTACAAGATTGTCACCGACCCCAAAGTGGTGCCAGTGGTCCGTGCACCACACAGAGTATCCCTCGCTTTAAAGGATAAAGTGGAAGCGATGCTGAAGAGCATGGTTACAATGGGGGTGCTGGCAGCAGTGAGCGAGCCCACCGAGTGGGTCTCCACCATGGTTGCTACCCTGAAAAAGGACAAAAACGAGATACGGGTGTGTATCAACCCCAAAGACCTGAACCTCGCGATCAGGCGGCCACACTACCCCATGAGAACCGTAGAGGACGTCGCAGCTCAGGTCGGTCAGGCTACGGTGTTTTCTGTCCTTGATGCAAAAAGCTCTTTCTGGCAAATACCACTCGATAAGCGCTCCTCCGACCTGACAACTTTCTCCACTCCTTATGGCAGGTTTAAGTTTCTACGAATGCCATTCGGTATTAACTCTGCCAGTGAAGTGTTTCAGCGAACCATGGAACAGCTGTTCGCTGACATGCCTTGCGCCATCATCGTTGACGACATCCTAGTTTATGGGGAGAATGCCACCGAACATGATAAGAACCTCCGCAGAGTCCTGGACCGTGCCCGGCAGATTAACTTAAAACTGAACAAGAATAAATGCCGGTTCCGGGTCTCAGAGGTGCCGTACGTCGGGCACATCTTCGCTTCCAAGGGGCTGAAACCCGACCCGCAAAAGACTATCGCTATATCCGAAATGCCTGCCCCGACTGACGTGCTTGGTCTACAACGATTCCTGGGCATGGTCAACTACCTCGGGAAGTTTGTACCGAATCTCAGTGAGCTGAGCTCATCCCTGAGACAACTAACTAAGAAAGGCATCGCCTGGTCCTGGTTTCCACAACACCAGCAGGCTTTCGACTGTCTGAAGTCTAAGCTGATCAGCACCCCAACACTCAAATTCTTCGACCTACGCCGTCCCATTGTTGTCACCTGTGATGCCTCTCGTTTTGGACTGGGTGCTGCTTGCCTGCAGCTTTACGGCGACGGCTCCCTGCTACCGGTCTCGTATGCCTCTCGGACCATGACCGACATGGAGCAACGATATGCTCAGATCGAGAAGGAGCTCCTGGCTGTGGTGTTTGCTTGTTCCAAATTCAAAGTCTTTCTCTTTGGCTGTAGATTCACAGTCGAGACCGACCACCAGCCACTGGTAACCATTCTTAACAAACCCATACATGTTGCCCCTGCCAGACTACAACGTATGATGCTGCAACTCCAGCGTTTTGATTTTGAAATCACATACAAGAAGGGAACGGAGATGCATGTTGCTGACACACTTTCTCACGCCCCACGGGCATCCTGTGACCGCCACCCTTACGAGCAGGAAAACCTACTCGTGCTTAATGTCAACTTTGTTCCAACCAAGCAGCTACAGAGCCTGATTGAGCACACCGCCGCGGACCCCGCACTGCAGCAGCTGGCTGCCATCATCAAGCGCGGGTGGCCCGTCAAACGTACCAATTTGCCATCGGGCGCACAACCGTTCTTCCTGGTCCGCGACGAGCTGGTGATCCAGGATGGGGTTATCGTCAAAGGCCACAAAGTTGTGGTCCCAGCCTCTCTATACGATCTATACTACAACGCAGCCCACAGTGGTCATCCTGGAGTCGAGGCCACTGTTTCTCATGCCCAAGGACAGTTCTACTGGCCTGGCATGGCCAACTACATCAGGAACCGGGTGTCCTCCTGTGCCTCCTGCAACAACCTTACCCCACACCAGCAGCGTCAACCTCTTCTGCAGCAGCCGGCGCCTGCCTTGGCTTGGACATCGCTGGCTGCTGACATATTCGAATGGCGGGGTAAGCTCTTTCTCGTCCTGGTGGACTCATTCTCCAATTGGTTCGACATTGACCACCTTCCGTCCGCCACCTCCGGGAGGGTCATCGCAAATATGCGGCAGCATTTCTCCGACCACGGCGTCCCTGTCCGCTTACAGACCGACAATGGTCCGCAATTCACAAGTGCCGAGTTCAAAGCTTTCGCTGCACGGTGGAACTTCCATCACTACACCAGCAGCCCGGAGTACCCTCAGAGTAACGGCCTGGCCGAACGGGCCGTGCGGAATGCTAAGGGCCTGTTGGAGCAGTCCCGCCTGTCAAACAGCGATATTTACCTGGACTTACTTAACATACGTAACGTTTCATGGGACCCGCTTATGGGTTCCCCTGCCCAACGTCTGATGTCCAGAGTGACAAGACAGCCCATGCCCATCGCCCAGCAGTCCCTAATACCCAAAGTGTTCGATCCTGCCACCGTCCAGAGACGGATCGATCATAAACATGAAGTTCAACGGCGTTCCCACGACAGGCCCTGCCGCCCTCTGCTGCCTCTGCTACCCGGGCAGGTCGTTCGGATGCGGACCGCCACCGGCTATTCCCGCCTCGCGACGGTGACTGGCGTGGACGACTCTCCAAGATCGTACCTGGTGGATTACGAAGTGACTACCTACCGACGCAGCTGTCAGCACCTGTTGGCCGTCAACGAGCCAAAGCCTCCTCCTGCGACTCCTTATGCTCCTCCGTTGTCGTTTCCACCTGCTGCCGCTGATCACCCTGCTGCTCCATGCATGCCTCACTCCCCTCGCTTATTGCGGTCTCCTGTTTCGTTGCCTCCTGGTCTTGGCCGGTCACTGTCACCTCCTGCACGTCCTTCCCCGCCTATCTCTCCCGCTCCCGCTCTGGCTGCATCTCCCCCTCCCTTGCCTTTCCTGCCTGCCTCCACTACGGCTTCTCTTCTTTCTGATGGGGGGGGGGAAGGTGCTGTACGTACGCGTTCGGGTCGCATTGTTAAGCCGCCTGTCCGTTACGGCGACTTTGTCTAAATTCGCACGTTTATTGTAATAGCACTATCCTGATTGCCTCCATGTGCACTTGTTTGTAAGGGGGAGGATGTAGGTGGTTTATGCATGCAACCAATAATATAGCTACCTCAGTACCACTAACCACGCCTTAGTTATCAAGTATAGGAACTTTATCTCCCGTGTGCTCCTCCCTTGGTTCCAGCATGATGATAGAGTGGGTGCAGTCAGTGCTGGAAAGTGTTTAACCTGTCTTATTATTAAACGTTAAGTAAAGCCACAAGTGAGTCAGACTTAGCTCCTTTACACATAGTAAAGATGACAGAGCAGGGGCCTGGAAAACACAAGTCATTGAAGAGACGAAGAGCATGTGAGGTGTCTTGGACATAGGGAGGGAGGGGTTGGATCAGGGGGGATAGGATGGAGTCGAGGTAGGTGGAAATTAATTCAGTGACACAGGAACAAACTGAAACAATGGGTCTGCCAGGGCAGTTCTGTTTATGGATTTTGGGCCGCGTGGGACTTGGGAACGATAAAGTTGGAGGCTTTGGAGAGCAGAGAGTCGGATGTGATAAAATAGTAAGATTAAACGAGAACTTACCAGTTTGAAGTTTGATCTGTATTTTATGAGGAGTTACGATGAGGGATTACGTGAAGAACCCGCTCAGTGCGCAGGCGCGGCATACTTCCAAGCAGCGGTGTGGTATCACAGATAGACACAGGTATTTGAAGTAAACATAGTAAAGAAAAGGAGACATCAATTTATTAGTTTGATCCATATAATGAGGGTGGGAGCGGAGGGCACGTAATCCCTCATCGTAACTCCTCATAAAATACAGATCAAACTTCAAACTGGTAAGTTCTCGTTTAATCTTACTATTTTACTTCAGAGTCACGTGAGTGACTTCGTGAAGATTTCAAAGCTCTGTGATTTCAAACCGTGTAACAGTTTTATTTCACTCACTGCCGAAAGTTCTTGAGGGAGGAAGTGTTATCGTAATCAACCTATGAATCTGTTTCTCAAGAAACACAAAAGGTAGTTATTAACAATAACAAAATTAAAGTGCTCCCCCGGGCTTAACTTAAATATTTGCAGCTTGTAATATTTTCTCTGCAAATAAATCAGGTTTCATCAACGGCTTATTATAAAAGTTCTGAATGTCGTTTCCCTCGACCATCCTGCTGTATTCAGAATTTGGTCAACCGGTACGTCCATTCTGTCGGCCGTTGATGTAGATGCTGCCCTAGTGGAATGAGATTTAAATGTATTAGTATCTATTCCGGAAGCCTTCAGTACCTGTTTGAGCCATCTTGAAATGGTTTGGCTCGTTACCCGGCCATGAGGTTACTTGTGGCTGACCCATAAGGCTTTTTCACTCCCTCTGATATTATGGGTTGTGTCTATGTAATGTTGTAGATGGGTCACGACACACAACCGTGGCTCTTGTGGGTAGGCCCGGAATACCATCAGTGGATTAGCTGTTCCTGGCCTGCTTTGCTTCACCAGACCCTGTATGATGAATGTGATCTGATCTGGGGTGGTCACCATGTTGTCCAGCCTTAACTTGTGTAGTGACTCGACCCTCTGAGCGGATACGAGTGCCATCAACATGAGCGTCTTTAGTGTAGATTGCTCGAGGCTGAGGGATCTGGCTGGTGGCCATTCCCTGAGGTATGTCAGGACCACACTGATATCCCAAATATGGGTATACCTGGGTTTAGGGGCTTGATATCATAAATGCCCTTCATCAGTTTTACCACCAGTGGATGGGATCCCATTGCCTGTTGTCCTGCTGGTTTGAGATAAGCAGAAAGAGCACTTCGCGCTGTGTTGATGGCACTGTAACTGATCCCTTCATCATGGTGTAGATGGGCCAGGAATTCCAGTACGTTGGTGGCTGTGGCTGTTGCATACGTTGTCCCTGTTTCCTGGCAGTACTTCTCCCATTTTCTTATGCTGATTCAGTACTGCCTCTTGGTGGATGTTCAAAGGGATGCCGACATGGTGATGATGGTTCGTTCGGACAATCCCTGTTCCAGGTAAGATCTATTCAAAGCCTGCAACCCAGGAGTTTAATTTTCTCATGGCATGGGTGGCTTATGCCTGATACTGGGTGAGTTAATAATCCTGGATCACTGGGAAAGACCATTGGTGACTCAACCACCATGTCATATAGAACCGGGAACCATGGCTGTGTAGGCCAGTCGGGCACCATCAAAATTCCAGAAGCAGAGTCCATCTGTATTTTGCGAAGTACCCGACTGATGAGGCAGAAGGGAGGGAAAGCATAGAAGAAGACATTTCCCCAATCCAGCGTGATGGCATGTATCGCTGCTGCCTCTGGGTCTGGTTCCCAAGCGACATATATAGGTAACTGGTGATTTCGTCTTGATGCAAATACATCGATATCTGGCGTTCCATACTGCTTAATAACTTTAGCAAATACTTTAGGGTTGAACATCCATTCGATGTTATCATTGAATTTGCGTGACCTGGTGTCTGCCACTGTGTTTAGCTTACCTGGTAGATAAGTAGCTGATAGCCAAATATGTCTTTCGACACACCATAGCCAAATCACATTGACCAATTTGTCGCATGATAATGATTTTATGCCGCCCATATGGTTAATATAAGCCACCACCGTAGTATTATCAATCTGTAACCGAACATGCAAGTGCTGCATATTAGCTACATATGCTTTTAACCCATAAAAGGCGCCCAACATCTCTAGATAGTTAATGCCCAGTGTCAGTAGTAATGATGACTCTAGGTTAGTCCATCTACCACCTGTGCTGGATATGGAGTAAGTTGCTCCCCAGCCTTGAGCACTGGCATCTGTTTGAAGAACTAAAGTAAGGTTAGTGATGATGATAGAGCTGAAACTATGCCAAACATTTTCTGCCCACCACTGTAGCTGATATTGCTTCAGTGGGTAATTACATGACACGAACATCGTGACCTGTATGTCGTTTTAGTGCCTGCACCTTTGCTGTTTGTAAATTTTGATAGTGCAAAGGTCCGCATTGTGTAGCTGGAAATGCTGCTACCATTTTCCCAATCACTCTTGGGACTTGTCGAATAGTTGGTCCTTTGTTGACCATTAAATAGTTGCATGATTGTGCTAATGCAACCATTTTTATTTTTATTTTTTATTTTTATTTTCCTTTTGGCAAGGTAACAGTCATATGGACTGAGTTAATTGTGAAGCCCAGGTAGTCCATAATAGTGGATGGCTTCAACTTAGATTTATCTGGATGTAGGATGAACCCCAGAGTTTCGAGGAGCTATTTTGTAGCTGATACTGCTGCCACAGCCAATTCCATCGTTTTCCCTACTATCTGAATATCATCCAGGTATGCCATGACAATATGTTTCTTAGTCTTGCCATGGCTATTTTCAATATTTTGATGAATAATCTTGGGGCTGAGGTTAGCCCATTGGGCAATGCTTTGTACTGCCTCAGCTGCCCCAACCAGATAAATTGTAGGTATCTGCAATGATCCTTGTGTATGGGTATTAGATAGTAAGCATCTTTCAGATCAATGCTTGCCATGAAGTATCCTTTGGAAATCAGTTGTTTGGCAGTAACAACTGTCTCCATTTTGAAATGTATATACTCAACAAACTTATTTAGTGATGTTAAGGCAATGATGATGCGACATCCACCATCTTTTTTGGTTTTATTTGATACAAATTCCAAAGGTTCATGTTTGGTCTTTTGGATGACCTCTCCACTAATGCTGTTGAGTATATACTGGTCACACGTGACAGTAACCCATGCTTGTTTAAACCAGTGTAAGCTCCCCTCTGTTAGTAAAGCACCCTTATTCTCTATATGCTGGCAGGAACCAGACCCACCTACCTCCATGTTCAGTGGTGTTTCTTTTGTTTCCTGATGTTTTTGTAGGTTTTGCTTGTCTGACGTGCTGGCGATGTTGGGGGGTGGCGCATTTTCCATGGGGTCCGCTGTGGGCCCTGATCTAAAAAAGATCTTTTGGGGATAAAATGCGGTCCCCGAGCTTTCACCAGTCCCATATTGAGGACGTCGACTGGTGGATGCCATGGGGTGCTGCCGCTTGGGTATTGTAGCTCTTGGTTTGCTCGTCCCAGGGCCTGCCCTCATGAGGCCGAAAGATGTCGCTGCTTCCTCCATGTCCCTCAGTTTTTTGTTGAGGTCTTTCCCAAATAACAGAGCATCCGTCTCTGCAGCTGGGCTCTGCACAACCCAGCAAATTTGGGATTGAGGGCAGGTCTTATGTTTCCCCGCCGGAGATTGTGTATTGCACATCAGTGCCAGCACATCCTGCTGGCAAGTATCCATCTCCGTACTTTGCACAGAACGAGCAAAGGCTGTAATGGCCGACGTCCGGAGCCTTAGGATCCGCTGTAGCTTGATTTCATGGTTACACATGTTTGACCCCACGTGACCCCAGATCTGGCTATTCACAGTCTTCACTCTGAGGGCCTCACAGTTCTCTGGTGCTGTATAAAATTCAAGCACCTCAAGAAGTACCTTCTCCTGCAAGGGCTTATTTGACAGATGATTGATGCTGGCCGCCATGTTTGGTTCCAGCGGTCTTCCAGCACGTGGGGTTGCTACATAGCGGTCCACCACACCCAGCAGCTCTTCCTGCTCCTGCACCCCTTGCATACTGCCGAATTCTTCCGCCAGCCCCTGTTCCAGACCAGCCCAACCCTGGTCACCAATGCTAGCCTCCAGTAATGAGGGAGCAGAGGGCAGTGCCCAAGACACTGTGGAGGAGGTGCCTGACCTACCTCCGCGAGAACGCTCCTTCTGCGTAGCTCGCTGGAGCATCTGCTCCAAGAGCTGTATAAGCTCTGGCGGCTGTCTCTCCTCCGTGTAGGTGGAGACATGTCCCCATCCGACAAATTAGACATTACCGGCCGGTTGCTCTCATGGCTTTGCTCCCTGTCCGCTGTGCAGGCATTTGCGGGACTGGGCTCGGCTCGGTGTCGGGGATAGCGGAGCGCTCTATGAGCGGTCCTGCCGCCTGTTGCTGCCCCCGTGAGATTAAACGCTCCTCTGGTGGAGTTGAGCTGGGGGCAGTTCTGTTGGAGAGTCTTCTGGTGAGTGTACTTACTTGCTAAGAACACCCACACTCTCTTTCTCTGTTAGACTTAGTTGAATATACTCACCCAACGGTCCGTTTCAAATTGCAGCCGGAGCGCCTTCCTCCTGCTGCCGCCGCTGTTGCACTGCTGGCGTAATGCCGCGCCTGCGCACTGAGCGGGTTCTTCACGAAGTCACTCACGTGACTCCGAAGTAAAATCTGAATGTTTCTCTGCCTACTTCATCTTACAAGTTCTAATTTCAAGCTTGGATCTTGATTTTCTTTTCCTGAATACTGCTGCACCACGCACACACAATTGAAATTCACCCATCACATTAGCTGGTTGAGGTCCTAGCCTGGTGATGCAAGCTCTCCTGCATGCTTTCAGTGTAAAGAGTCATTGACCTGACAATATAACTTTGTTACTCTCTCTGCCTCATGTGCTCACTTTCCCCAGCATTTTATGTTCTTATTTAATAAAACCTTATTACATGGTCGTGCATTTCAATAATGTTTAATGACCAGGTGCAGATTGACTTGTTTGTTCCCTTGTGCTGTAACATTTTGTGTCTTTTCTTGGCGGAATATAAGAAACAGAGGCAGAAGAAGTTTACAAAAGAAGACACGGAGGGCTGGAGTAGCTCTGCTGGTCAAGCAACATCTCATGAGAACAAAAGCAGTCATCAATTCTTGGCAACTCTTGCCTGCTGTGCCGTTGAATAGATCTTGCTTATTTTTTATATCAGCACCCTTTTCATGCACTGACTTCATGGATGAGTTGAATGTGCAGATAGCTATTAATGATTATGATATAGTTGGGATCACGGAGACATGACTCCAGGGTGACCAAGGCTGGGAGCTGAACATCCAGGGATATTCAATATTCAGGAGGGATAGACAGAAAGGAAAAGGAGGTGGGGTAGCGTTGCCGGTTAGAGAGGAGATGAATGCAATAGAAAGTAAGGACATTAGCTTGGAGGATGTGGAATCGATATGGGTAGAGCTGCGAAAGACTAAGGGGCAGAAAACGCTAGTGGGTGTTGTGTACAGTAGTAGTGGAGTTGGGGATGGCATCAAACAGGAAATTAGAAATGCGTGCAACAAAGGTAAAACAGTTATAATGGGTGACTTCAATCTACATATAGATTGGGTGAATCAAATTGGCAGGGGTGCTGAGGAAGAGGATCTCTTGGAATGTATGCGGGATAGTTTTCTAAACCAACATGTAGAGGAACCAACGAGAGAGCAGGCTATTCTAGACTGGGTATTGAGTAATGAGGAAGGGTTAGTTAGCAGTCTTGTTGTGCGTGGCCCCTTGGGCAAGAGTGACCATAATATGGTTGAGTTCTTCATTAGGATGGAGAGTGACATTGTAAATTCAGAAACAAGGGTCCTGAACTTAAAGAAAGGTTACTTTGAGTGTATGAGATGTGAATTGGCCAAGATAGACTGGCAATTGATTCTTAAAGGGTTGACAGTGGATATGCAATGGAAGGCATTTAAAGACTGCATGGATGAACTACAACAATTGTTCATCCCAGTTTGGCAAAGGAATAAATCAGGGAAGGTAGTGCATCTGTGGATAACAAGGGAAATCAGGGATAGTATCAAAACAAAAGATGAAGCATACAAATTAGCCAGAAAAAGCAGCCTACCAGAGGACTGGGAGAAATTCAGTCCTGCAGAGGAGGACAAAGGGCTTAATTAGGAAAGGGAAAATAGATTATGAAAGAAAACTGGCAGGGAACATAAAAATGCTAGAGTCAGTTATTAAAGATGGGATAGCAGCACATTTGGAAAGTGGTGAAGTCATTGGACAAAGTCAGCATGGATTTACGAAAGGTAAATCATGTCTGACGAATCTTATAAAAATTTTCGAGGATGTAACTAGTAGAGTGGATAAGGGAGAACCAGTGGATGTGTTATATATGGACTTTCAGAAGGCTTTCGACAAGGTCCCACATAAGAGATTAGTATACAAACTTAAAGCACACGGTATTGGGGGTTCAGTATTGATGTGGATAGAGAACTGGCTGGCAAACAGGAAGCAAAGAGTAGGAGTAAACGGGTCCTTTTCAGAATGGCAGGCAGTGACTAGTGGGGTACCGCAAGGCTCAGTGCTGGGACCCCAGCTATTTATAATATATATTAATGATTTGGACGAGGGAATTGAATGCAACATCTCCAAGTTTGCAGATGACACAAAGCTGGGGGGCAGTGTTAGCTGTGAGGAGGATACTAGGAGGCTGCAAGGTGACTTGGATAGGCTGCGTGAGTGGGCAAATGCATGGCAGATGCAGTATAATGTGGATACATGTGAGGTTATCCACTTTGGTGGCAAAAACAGGAGACTATTATCTGAATGGTGGCCGATTAGGAAAAGGGGAGATGCAACGAGACCTGGGTGTCATGGTACACCAGTCATTGAAGTAGGCATGCAGGTGCAGCAGGCAGTGAAGAAACCGAATGGTATGTTAGCATTCATAGCAAAAGGATTTGCGTATAGGAGCAGGGAGGTTCTACTGCAGTTGTACAGGGTCTTGGTGAGACCACACCTGGAGTATTGCGTACAGTTTTGGTCTCCAAATCTGAGGAAAGACATTCTTGCCACAGAGGGAGTGCAGAGAAGGTTTACCAGACTGATTCCTGGGATGTTAGGACTTAAATATGAAGAAAGATTGGATAGACTCGGCTTGTACTCGCTAGAATTTAGAACATTGAGGGGGGATCTTATAGAAACTTACAAAATTCTTAAGGGATTGGACAGGCTAGATGCAGGAAGATTGTTCCCGATGTTGGGGAAGTCCAGGACAAGGGGTCACAGTTTAAGGATAAGGGGGAAATCTTTTAGGAACGAGATGAGAAAATCATTTTTCACACAGAGAGTGGTGAATCTCTGGAATTTTCTGCCACAGAAGGTAGTTGAGGCCAGTTCATTGGCTATATTTAAGAGGGAGTTAGATGTGGCCCTTGTGGCTAAAGGGATCAAGGGGTATGGAGAGAAGGCAGGTACAGGATACTGAGTTGGATGACAGTACAGTACAGTACAGGAACAGGCCCATCGTGCCTGTGCCAAACATATGCCAAATTAGACTAATCTCATCTGTCCACATTATCCATATTCTTCTATCCTGCACCTGTTCACAAGCCACTACATATCTGCTTTCACCACCAGTCCCTGACGGCACATTCCAATCATCAAGAATTACATAGCACACAACATGCACTTCAACCCAACTAGCCTATGCCGATCGAGATGTCCCACTCCCATTTGCTTCCAGTTGCTCCATGTCCCTCAAACATTTCTATCCATGTGCCTGTCCAAATGTGTATAAAATGTTGTAATTGTACCTGACTCAACTACCTCTGCTGGCAGCTCATTCCATAAACCCACCCGTGTGGAAAAACCTGCCCTATCTTCCCCTTCACACCTTAAATCTGTACTTTCTAGTTTTAAACTCAACATGGCTTTGGAAAAAGATGGTGTCCAAGCACCTTATCCGTACTTCTATCAGCTATGACACACTACCTATTTTAAGATTCAACATAATCGTACAACACAGGAAGAGGCCATTTGGTCCATTAAGTCTATACCAGCTTTCATTAGAAGTCAATGTTGATACCGCTGGGGTGTAGACTAACCAAGCGAAATACCCAAGCTTGTCTCCTCACTACATTTATTGCTGGCTCCAGTCGCAAATCTGAGTTTTCGAGTGATTTGTGCAAGGCATTCATTGCTGCTGGAATTTCACTGTGGAAATTTGAAAACAAATCTCTCAGAGGTTTTTTAGAGAAATACACAAATACGCAATAATTATGGAAAATTATGTTGACAGCAACTTCAACTTCGTTGTGCAGAGAATTAGAGATGAAGTTGCATGCAAGAAAATATGGATCCCAACAGGCGACACAACTGATGCTGTGGGGAGATATGTTGCCAATGTGGTCATCGGTAAACTGGAGGCAGATCAACCATCAAAGGAGTATTTGTTGACATCGGAAGTATTGGGGAAGTCAAACAGCTCAGCATTGCTCAGTTATTTACATCTTCACTTGCTGTACTTTGGCCAGAAGGTATAAAACACGAGAATGTTCTTCTGTATGTGACTTAAAATGTTATTCCCCAAAATGTTGCATTTGACATGCTTAGCTCATGGACACCATAGAATTGCCAAGCACATACAAAGCTTGTTTCCAATTTTGAAAACTTAAAAGAAGTTGTCAACTGTTTTGAAGAAGAAGAATCTGCTGCAGTCAGTATCGCCAGTGAAATCACGCAGAAAAAGTCCCTCCACCGCGATCTTGTGTTTATTGTTTCCAATTTTGCAAACTTCCCACAAGCTATCACTTCCCTTGAGAAACGTGGTGAAACATTAGTGAATAACTTGCAGGTTTTCAACAAAGTAACTGACGATATTCGTAAAGATCTTGGTGATGTAGGTAAAGACATACAAGGAAAATGTGAGAGAGTGATTTTAGCTAACAAAGATCTTGAAGAAATACAAACATAGCTAAAGTTCTCAAAGGTAGTTGTAATGCACAATATATCGACACGAATATAGAGTCTGTAGCATGTTTCGGGTATGCACCAGTGACCTCAGCTGAGGTAGAAAGAAGTTTTTCACAACTGAAGCATATTCTGTCTGACAGACGGCATAGTTTAACACCAGACAATTTGAAAAAAATGCTAGTAATTATGTGCAACCAGACAACTATGGCCATTTAATGCAGTATACCTTTATATTATTATTTTTATCCATATTTGGTGGTGGAAATAAATGCCTTTTCGTGCCTTTTTTGTAATTTTATTATGCCTTTTTGCCTGCCTATTCAGAGTTTGTTAGTGCCTAAACATCCTGGCTCTACATATAACTAATTATATACTTTAATTTCATGTCATCCAAGTAGGATTTATCGTATTTGTTTCAGAATGCTTCAATCTATAATAACTGAAAATATGAAAGTGAATTTAGGTATCATTCTTTTTATGCTTTATCTTGGGATAAATTACAGGCTTGATTTTTAACGTCTCAAATTTTGTAACATCCCTATTGCCTACCCCTGCCGCTGCCTACCCCTGCTGCTGCCAGTGTGGGGAGAGGGGGAGTATGGGGGGAGGGGGAGTGTAGGTGAGGGGTGGGGATGGCGGTGGGGGACGGGGGTGGGGGAGAAGGATATGGGGGAAGCGGTGTGGGGGAGGGGAGTGTGGGTGGGTGGGGGGTTGTGGGGGAGGGGGGGTGTGGGGTATCAGTGTGGTGAGGGGATGGGTGTGTGGGCGAGAGGGGGGTCTGTGGGCAGGTGTGTGTGTGGGGGGGAGGGGAGGTTGTGACGGTAGGGGAGAGGTGTGTGTAGTAGGGGGAGGAGGGGTGTTGGAGGGGAGAGGGGGATGTGTGGGCTCAGCAGCTTCCAGCTCCGACCGCACTCTTCTGCGCCAGGACCCGGCTCCGGACTCACTCAGCGGTTCCCGTCCCCGGCTCCTGTCGCACTCAACAACTCCTGGCCCCGGCTGCACTCAACGTCTCCTGACTCATCGTGGTGGTCGCCGCCGCCGCCGCCCGCGGGAACACAGCCCCTGCTCATCCGTGAACACAGCCCCCGCCCGCGAACACAGCCCGTCTGCCCGCGAACACAGCCCCCACCCGAGAACACAGCCCCGTCCGCCCGCGAACACAGCCCCCACCCGAGAACACAGCCCCTGCCCGCGAACACAGCCCCGCCCGCGAACACATCCCCCGCCCGCCCACGAACACGGTCCCCGCTCATCCACAAACAGCCCCTGCCCGCAAACACATCCCCCGCCCGCAAACACATCCCCCGCCCGCAAACATAGCCCCCACCCTGCCCTCAACTCTTCCTCTGGTACATTGATGACTATATTGATGCTGTATGCATATAGAACTTGAGAATTTCATTACTTTTCTCGCTAATATCCACCAAACATTGTCCATCTTTGACTCATCCTTTGCCTTTCAGGATCTTTCTATCTCGATCACAGGTAATAGGTTAACCACACATATCTATTACAACCCCAGAGACCCACAAATATCCAGCAAATATTTCCTTCCATGGTGACCTCTGTAATACCTCCATTCCTTGTTCCCTGACTCCTCCATGATATTTACTCTGTAGAGGAGACTTTGAACAAAGATTCTTTTGAGATGTCTTCCTTGTACCTGAGCTTCCCTCTCCCAACGTTGCCGGCCGATTGCTGGCTTCACCCAATTCAAGCGAGGGTGATGCATAATCGAACTCACTCACCACTGGCACCTGAGGGAGGGCTCAAGGGCCTGTCCCACTTAGACGACTTTTTAGGCAAGTGCAGGAGACTCTGCGCTCGCCTCATGATCACCACATAGTCTCCACATGTTCGCTGGTGGTCTCTGGTGAGTCTCCTTCAATGTCGTGAGGAGTTCCCGCATTCTGGGAAGGAGTCGCGGCCTCAGTATGGTCGCCACAAATTTGTCAACATGTTGAAACATTTTCTGCGACCAAAAATTGGTCGCCATGGAGAAAATCGATAATCCTGTAGTCGTAGGTGCAGTTGTAGTGGGGTCGCCATGTAGTTGTAGGTAGTCGAGGTAGTCGTAGGTAGTTTTAGTTAATCGCCTTTGCTGACCGGTCATTTTTCATTGGCTCATTGGGGAAAAAAACATAAGCAGGAGTTTCAGAAACCAAGGATAACTGACCGGTAATGTTAAATGTCCGCCGAACTTCACAGCTGTGTATCTCTGGCTTATAAAAGTTTTCTGGCTTCTTAAAAATGCTCCACCACTTCTCCCCCTTCTTCCCCCCCTTCTTCCCCCCAATCTCCCCCCCCCTTCTTCCCCCCCCTTCTTCCCCCCACCTTCTTCTCCCCCCCCCTTCTTCCCCCTCTTCTTCCCCCCCTTCTTCCCCCCATTCTTTCCCCCCCGCTTCCCCCCCCGCCTCCCCCCCTTCTCCCCCCCTTCTCCCCCCCTTCTCCCCCCTTCTCCCCCCCCTTCTCTCCCCCCTCTTCTTCCCCCTTCTCTCCCCCCCTTGTCCCCCCCCCTTCTCTCCCCCCTTTCTCTCCCCCCTTCTCTCCCCCCTTCTCTCCCCCCTTCTCCCCCCCTTCTCTCCCCCTCACCCCTATCCCCCTTCTCTCCCCCCTGCTACCCCCCCTTCTCCCCCCTTCTCCCCCCCTTCTTCCGCCCCTTCTCCCCCCCCTTCTTCCCTCCATCTTCTTCCCCCCTTCTCCCCCCCTTCTCCCCCCCCTTCTCCCCCCCCTTCTCCCCCCCCTTCTCCCCCCCCTTCTCCCCCCCTTCTACCCCCCCTTCTCCCCCCCCCTTCTCCCCCCCTTCTCCCCCCTTCTCCCCCCACTTCTCCCCCCCTTCTCCCCCCCTTCTCCACCCCCCCTTCTCACCCCCCCTTCTCCCCTCCATCTCCCCCCCCTTCCCCCCCCCTCTCCACCCCCTCTCCCCCCTTCTCCCCCCCTTCTCTCCCCCCTTCTCTCACCCCTTCGCTCCCCCCCTTCTCCCCCCTTCACTCCTACCACCCCCCCGCTCCCCCATCTTTTAAAGGACTTACCATACACTGTGCTAGCCATCTTAACCTTCCTGTTCATCGTGGTGTGTGTCTGTATCACCTTGGCTTTGCACCGTGTGAATTTCAGACAGCGCTCCCCCCGCTTGCCCTGGCCCCCGCCTTTGCGATGTGTGTGTGTGTGTGTGTGTGTGTGTGTGTGTGTGTGTGTGTGTGTGTGTGTGTGTGTGTGTGTGTGCGTGTGTGTGTGTGTGCGTGCGTGCGTGCGGGCGTGCGTGCGCGTGTGTGTGTGCGTGCGTGCGTGCGTGAGTGCGTGAGTGCGTGCGTGCGTGCGTGCGTGCGTGCGTGCGTGCGTGCGCGCGTGTGTGTGTTCCACTCTGACAGTCGCCGGCAGTCCACTGAAAAATCGCCTAAGTGGGACAGGCCCTTCAAGAGCTGCAGTGGAGATGTCGTCTTCGCCTGGATAGAGCTGAGAGTAGTGTTGAACCCAGCCATCCATCTGTTTTCTTGTGTCAGTGATGAGGGTGCCCTCTGCAGATTTTGATGCAGCAAACTTGGAGACTGCTGAACCTTTTTGCTCGTTTTATGCCGTGGTAAATTGCATAACAATTCCCACCGTCACTTACAGCTTGGATTTCTTTGCACAAATTCATTCCACTACCTGTTAAAGAAGGAACTGCAGATGCTGGAAAATCGAAGGTACACAAAACTGCTGGAGAAATTCAGCGGGTGCAGCAGCATCTATGGAGCGAAGGAAATAGGTAACGTTTCGGGCCGAAACCCTTCTTCAGACTGGTTTCGAAGAAGAAGGGTTTCGGCCCGAAACGTTACCTATTTCCTTCGCTCCATAGATGCTGCTGCACCCTCTGAGTTTCTCCAGCATTTATGTGTACCTTCATTCCACTACCTGTTGCCTTGCTGCTCGCTGTGTGGCTGCATTTGCAAGCTTTTTGCCATAGACCTGAATGTAGCTGCGGCTCGTATCTGGATGGTCACCCCTCCGCAATGGTGTCCAAAAGTCTATACTTGTTCTAGAGTGGAATTGCCATGGGGTTTGCTGCAATCTCTGCCTACTCTCTTTTTTTTTTTTTTTTTTTAATTTTTATTTATTAGAAGTACATTACATTACAACCACATACATTAATACTCGTCATTTATATCTTCTTACAATTAATGTACTCCCTTTATTTATTTTTTACACTAGAAGAAGAAAAGATTGAAAGAAAGAAGAAAGTGAAGGAAAAAGTGCAAGTGTAGAAAAGTGTAGAAAATGTAACAACAAAAAAGGACGAAGACCCTATAAGAGCGAAATTAAAAACAAAAAGAAAAAGAGTTAAGAAATAGGCCCTAAGAAAAGAAAAGAGAAAGAGAAAAAAAGAGAAACAAATGTTTTTTTTTGAGCATCACGTAAATAGGACATACCAACTCTTCAACTATCATCCCCCCTTACCTGACCTCAATTTTTTATTTTTTTAAAGTACTTTTGCACCCTATGTTTGTAATAATTCTATAAATGCAGACCACGTCAGGTGGAAGTGATCTGGTTTACCTGCTAGGAGGAGTCTTATCTCTTCTAGGTGTAATGTTTCAAACATATTTGAAATCCACATATTTATAGTTGGTATTGGAGCCTTCTTCCAAAATTTTAGAATTAGCTTTTTTCCAGTTATTAAACCCATAGTCCATTAATTTCTTTTGAAACACCATTTAGTTCTGGATCATCTTCCGTTATTCCGAAGATAATTCATTCTGCTTTGGGTATCAGTCTTGTTTTAAATAACTTTGTAAAGATTTCAAAAATTTCATTCCAAAATTTTTGAATTTTTGTACAGAAGACAAATGAGTGCGCTATAGTTGCTTCTTGGGATTGACATTTATCACAAATAGATGATACGTTTGGGAAAATTTTATGAATTTTAGTTTTCGAATAATATAATCTATGTAAAATTTTAAATTGTATTAAAGTGTGTCTTACATTAATGGAGCATTTATGCACGTTTAATAAGTATTCATTCCAACTTTCCTTTGAAATTTTAATAGCTAACTCTTGTTCCCAGTCTCTTCTGATATCCTCCGTAGGTGGTATTTGTACATTTAAAATAATATTATACAAATATGATATTAAGTTTGCTGATTCCGCTTTTATCTGCATTGCCTCGTCCAATACATCTACTGGATTATTATAATGATCTTTTTGTATATTTTTTCAAATAGTCGCATATTTGAAAGTATTTAAATATTGATTATTTTCCGAGTTTATATTTTATTTGTAATTGTTGAAATGAAAGTAATTTTCCAGTTTCATACAAGTCACCAAGCGTTTTAATTCCTAGTCTATCCCATTGTGTATAAGCTTTATCTATAATAGAAGGACTAAACGAAGGGTTATTGACTATAGGTAATAAAAGTGATAAGTTTCTTAATTTTAAATTTTGTTTTATTTGTTTCCAAATACGGATTGTACTATGAATAATTGGGTTCTTATTATAGTTTTATGTTATTCAGTTTCATTGGAGAGAGGAGGATCGCTCCAATGTTTCTAGAGGAGCAATCCTCTTTCTCCATTACAATCCAGTCTACTTGCTGGGCGGAGTTATCCATCAGTTGAATCATGTTTTTAATATTTACTGACCAATAATAATGCATAAAATTAGATAGTGCTAGACCCCCCAATACTTTAGGTTTATTCAGATGGGTTTTTTGTATTCTATGTGATTTATAGTCCCATATAAATTAGTGATATCTGAGTCGAGTTTTTTAAAAAACTTCTTAGGTAAGTATATAGGAATTGATTGAAATAGGTATAAAATTTGTGGCAAAAAGATCATTTTTATTGCGTTTATTCGGCCTATTAAAGACATCGGGAGCGTTTTCCAGAATTTAATTAATGTATTCAGTTTATTAAGTAGGGGGTCAAAATTTGCCCTGAACATACCTTGATATGCTCTGGTAATTTCGATTCCCAAATATTTAAATTTTTCTGTAGCTATTTTAAAAGGGAATTTTAAAAGATGTGTTGAATCTTTCGGTTTTATTGACATAATTTCACTTTTATTCCAATTTATTCTATATCCAGAAAAAGATCCGAAGTCTTCAATTAAATTTAATATATTTGGTATAGTGATTTGAGGTTTTGTAATATACAATAATATATCATCCGCGTATAAAGATATTTTATTATATGAGTCTTTAGTATTATATCCATGAATATCAGGGTGTATTCTAATTTTTTCTGCTAGCGGTTCAATAATGAGAGCAAACAGCTGTGGTGATAATGAGCATCCTTGTCTATTTCCCCTTGATAGTTGAAATTTCGAGGATAATATGTTATTAGTAAGTATTCTAGCTGTAGGTTTGTTATATAGTAACTTAATCCATAAAATAAAATTCTCTCCCAGTTGAAATTTTTGTAATACTTTATCCATATAATTCCATTCTACTTGATCAAATGCTTTTTCAGCATCCAGCGAAATAATTGATAATTCTTGATCTTCAGATTTGTGTGAGTGCATTATGTTGAGTAGACGTCTCATATTATTAGAAGAGTATCTCTTAGGGATAAACCCTGTCTGATCTGGGTTTATTAATTTACTAATGTATTTACTTAATCTTCTAGCTAATGTTTTCGCTAATATTTTTTGATCTGTGTTTAACAATGCTATAGCTCTATATGAGCCAGGTTCTTCTAAATCTTTATTTTTCTCAGGTATTAATGTAATCGTTGATTCCGCTAATGTATCAGTAGTATTCGTTTTTAAAAGCGTATTGGTACATTTTTTGTAATCTTGGTATTATTTTATCATAAAAGCTTTTATAAAATTCATTAGTAAATCCATCAGGGCCTGGTGTTTTTCCATTTTTTAATGAGTTTATTGTATCTTCTAATTCCTTAATTGAGATTTGTGCACCCAGTTCTTCTTGTTCCTTCAGCTCTAACTTTGGAAGATTACAGGTATCCAAGAACTTTGTGATATTATTGGAATCAATTATCGTTTTAGATGTATACAAATTCTCGTAAAATTGCGCAAATCTTTTATTAATATCCTTCGGTGTTGTTAATAATTCCCCTTTATCTGATTTGATCTTTGGTATAGTATGTTCCTTTTCTCGTTTTTTTAGCTGGCGAGCCAAAAGTTTATGCGGTTTATCCCCCAAATTCAAAGTGCTCTTGTTTTGTAATTTGAAAAAGTCTTATAAGTTTGGCAGATAATAATTTATTTAATTTAAAATTTTAAAATTATTATTTTATTATGTTTATCTATTGATGGATCTTTAGCATTATCTATATCCATTTGTCTAATAAGTTCTTCTAACTGTCTTTGTTCATTCTTATTCTTTTTATTTGAAAAGCTTGATATGAAATTATAATACCCCTAATGTATGCTTTAAAAGATTCCCAAAGTAAAGTAGGCGATATATCTGAAGTATCATTTGTTTGAAAAAAGACCTCCATTTGTTCTTTTAAATATATACTCGCTTGTGGATCTTTTAAAATTTGAGAGTTAAATCTCCAGAATGAATTATTCTTAGACAATCCTTCCAGTTTTAAAAAGAAAGTTAGTGGAGAATGGTCTGAAAATTGAATTTGTATGGTATATTGCATTAGATGTTTGGGGATTAATTTTGTATCCAGCAGAAAGTAGTCTATACGTGAGTATGTCTTATGTACCATTGAGTAAAACGAATATTCCCTGCCAGTTGGATTCACAATTCTCCAAAACATCTGCTATATTAGTGTTATTTATATAGGTATTGAGGAGTTCCCCAGTTTTCGATTTCATATTCCCTCTCTGTTTTTGACTTGATTTATCTAAGTACGGATCTAAAACACAGTTAAAGTCTCCGCCTATTATAACATTTTGATAGTTTGACTCTGCAATTATATTGAAGATTTTATTGAAAAAGTGGGGGTTATCAAAGTTAGGGGCATATATATTTACCAAAGTAAGTGGAGTGTCATGGATTTCTCCATTAACTATTAGGTATCTCCCTTCTATATCTGTTATAATATTTCTTTGCTTTAAATGGTATACCTTTTCTTATGATAATTGACGTGCCTCTAGATTTTGAAGTGAATGAAGAGTGGTATGTTTGACCTATCCATTTCGCCCTCAGCCTAACTTGGTCCTGAGGTTTTAGGTGTGTTTCTTGTAGGAAGGTAATGTCAGAATTATACATTTTTAGCTGAGCTAATATCTTACCCCTTTTGATAGGTTCGTTAATACCTCTTATATTCCAACTACAAAATGAGATTCCTCCTAGGTTCTTTTGTGTGGTGTCATGCATTTTGAATAATTATAGTACCTTTGAATCTTGTGGTGCGTCCATGTCCCAGGTCTTTAGGTATTGGGGGAGTTTTTGAATTATTAACTTTTGCTGGTATGTCCATTTTACTCTTATCACTAAACACAAAACACAAACAAGTGATTTTATGTGATAAAAAAAAACCTAAAAAAGTGAGGCTACAGTGTCTGATATAGTCGGCACTGTAGCGAGTGTCCCACCTGTAGGTGGGAAAAAACCTTGTTTTGACTTCCATTGCGTTGTTACTCAACTAGCTCCGCTCTCTTAGTTAATCATAACATATTAAAATATTAAAACAAGGCCTCACATTCAGATATATAATACAATTTTACCCTGATATTTCCTTATAACATATATATATATCAGAGTTTAATTATTAAACCAATATTTTTTGATTTCAATAAGAATCAACTGTTGGTTGAAGGGGTTAACGAGACGTGCTCCTGGACATAAGCCAGGAGCTCGTTTCTCATCCCCTCCTCCCGCTTATAGACAAGGTTACAATTTATTAAAAATTCATATTAGTATGTTAGTTCATTATTTTTTTGTTTTTTTTGTTAGTATTCTAATCTAACCTGCATAACTTTTAAAGTTGTTAATAGGATAAGTTCTTACAGTTGGTTATAACATTTTAATCAATAAGCAATTATTTTCTGATTCATATTCCAACTGTTAAGTTGTTTACACGTTTTGAACAGAAAATGTCCTTGATTCAACATTCCAGAGATAACAGTGTAACTATCCCCAGACAAAACATAGCTGAGAATTGTTCGGATCTGCCAAAGCTCCCTTTCATTTCTGTTTTTCAACGATCGTTTGGGCATATTTGAATGCGTCTTCAGGCTTAACAAATGACTTTTCAAGACCATTAAAGGAAATACGCATTTTCGCGGGATAAAAAACCCCAAATCTGACCCCTTCTCTCCCTCTTAAAAGATCTTTAACCTTATCAAATTTGTTTCTTTTTTGCACAATTTCATACGGGTAGTCCCTGAATATCTTAATAGTGTCCTTGTCCAGCCGCAATTGTACACCATATTTGATTTTACTCATAACATATTCCAGTTCTGCAGTATCTCGAAATTTCACTATAATATGTCGTGGATAAGCTTTTCCCGCACCAGATCTTTTTCCAAATCTTGGGGACACGATGAGCCTTCGATTTTTGGTTCCTTGGAAAGATTCAACAGTTGTTTCAACAAGCCCATGGCAAATTCACGTACCTGTTCCCCTTCTGCCCCCTCTGAAACACCAAGAATTCTCAAATTCTGGCCACTAGAGCGAGCTTCCAGGTCCAGGCATTTGACTGAGACTTTCTCTAATTGAGTCCCCATTTGTAGTGACGCTTGTTCGTTTTCTCGCCTCATTTGCTCATGTTCTTGCCTCAATTTCGCCATGTCTTCAACCAGTCGAGCCGTGTTTTTCTCCAATTCCGTAATTGTGTGCATACTTGCAGCTACTGTTTCAAGTACAGCCGTGAACTTATCCGTAGTAATTACATCCATCTTATCCATTTTCTCTGATAGTCCATCTTTCACCTCATCAATTCGTTTATTCATAATGTCCAGTAAATCCGTCATATTCTTCTGGTTACCAGCATTTAAATCCTTCATCATCTTCTCCATTCCTTCCATCATTTTTGCCGAATTTTCCTTCATTTCCTTCTTATCTTCCACCCTATTATCCGAGATCTCATCTTTCAAATTTTTCATTGATTTCTTCAAGTCATCAAAGTCTTTCTTAGATCTTGTATCCATTTCTGCAGCCACTTCAGAGACTTCAGAGGTAACTTCTGCTTCAAACTTTTTCGACAGCTTTTTCACTGTTCTCTGAGGGCTCACAGCTGGAGGCAATTTACTCATTTAAAGGGCTTCAAACCACCGTTTAAAACATCGCGTTTAACGATGACGTCATCAGCGCGGTAACCAGAAGCTCCGGTAAGGTTTTTAAAAACAATCCCGATTTTCGGACCCGTTTTACACGATAAATCGTGAAGTTTTTCGGGAGTGGAGCTGGGTGCACGTCTGTTAGTCCAACATGACGCCACCGGAAGTCCTGCCTACTCTCTTTTAGGGTGGTCACCCATCTACATTGTGCCTGTACCTTCGGTGTGACCATCTCACTAAAACTCTTATCTGTGAGGCTCTCATTCTCTTGGAGGATCCAGAGTATATCCAGCTGCTAATCCAGTTTCCTCAATTAGAGTCATAGAGTCAGAGTGATACAGTGTGGAAACAGGCCCTTCAGCCCAATTTTCTCACTCCAGCCAACATGTCCCAGCTACACTAGTCCTACCTGCCTGTACCTGGTCCATATACTAGCAATGTTACAAAATTTTGAGATTTTAAAAATCATGCCTGCAATTTATCCCACCAGATAAAGCATACAAAGAAGTTTAATTTTACACCTAATTCACTTTCATATCTTCAGTATTAAAAATAGTGGGGAAACTGCTAGAGTCAGTTATTAAAGATGGGATAGCAGCACATTTGGAAAGTGGTGAAGTCATTGGACAAAGTCAGCATGGATTTACGAAAGGTAAATCATGTCTGACGAATCTTATAAACATTTTCGAGGATGTTACTAGTAGAGTGGATAAGGGAGAACCAGTGGATGTGTTATATATGGACTTTCAGAAGGCTTTCGACAAGGTCCCACATAAGAGATTAGTATACAAACTTAAAGCACACGGTATTGGGGGTTCAGTATTGATGTGGATAGAGAACTGGCTGGCAAACAGGAAGCAAAGAGTAGGAGTAAACGGGTCCTTTTCAGAATGGCAGGCAGTGACTAGTGGGGTACCGCAAGGCTCAGTGCTGGGACCCCAGCTATTTATAATATATATTAATGATTTGGACGAGGGAATTGAATGCAACATCTCCAAGTTTGCGGATGACACAAAGCTGGGGGGCAGTGTTAGCTGTGAGGAGGATACTAGGAGGCTGCAAGGTGACTTGGATAGGCTGCGTGAGTGGGCAAATGCATGGCAGATGCAGTATAATGTGGATACATGTGAGGTTATCCACTTTGGTGGCAAAAACAGGAGACTATTATCTGAATGGTGGCCGATTAGGAAAAGGGGAGATGCAACGAGACCTGGGTGTCATGGTACACCAGTCATTGAAGTAGGCATGCAGGTGCAGCAGGCAGTGAAGAAACCGAATGGTATGTTAGCATTCATAGCAAAAGGATTTGCGTATAGGAGCAGGGAGGTTCTACTGCAGTTGTACAGGGTCTTGGTGAGACCACACCTGGAGTATTGCGTACAGTTTTGGTCTCCAAATCTGAGGAAAGACATTCTTGCCATAGAGGGAGTGCAGAGAAAGTTTACCAGACTGATTCCTGGGATGTTAGGACTTAAATATGAAGAAAGATTGGATAGACTCGGCTTGTACTCGCTAGAATTTAGAACATTGAGGGGGATCTTATAGAAACTTACAAAATTCTTAAGGGATTGGACAGGCTAGATGCAGGAAGATTGTTCCCGATGTTAGGGAAGTCCAGGACAAGGGGTCACAGTTTAAGGATAAGGGGGAAATCTTTTAGGAACGAGATGAGAAAATCATTTTTCACACAGAGAGTGGTGAATCTCTGGAATTTTCTGCCACAGAAGGTAGTTGAGGCCAGTTCATTGGCTATATTTAAGAGGGAGTTAGATGTGGCCCTTGTGGCTAAAGGGATCAAGGGGTATGGAGAGAAGGCAGGTACAGGATACTGAGTTGGATGATCAGCCATGATCATATTGAATGGCTGTGCAGGCTCGAAGGGCCGAATGGCCTACTCCTGCACCTATTTTCTATGTTTCTATGTTTCTATGTTTCATATCCCTTCATTACACCATCCTTCATCTTGATCCCATTTTACCATGATCAGGTCAGAACATAGAACATAGAACAGTACAGTACAGGAACAGGCCCATCGTGCCTGTGCCAAACATATGCCAAATTAGACTAATCTCATCTGTCCACATTATCCATATTCTTCTATCCTGCACCTGTTCACAAGCCACCACATATCTGCTTTCACCACCAGTCCCTGACGGCACATTCCAATCATCAAGAATTACATAGCACACAACATGCACTTCAACCCAACTCGCCTATGCCGATCGAGATGTCCCACTCCCATTTGCTTGCAGTTGCTCCATGTCCCTCAAACATTTCTATCCATGTGCCTGTCCAAATGTGTATAAAATGTTGTAATTGTACCTGACTC
>CM075980.1:36116911-36162672 GCA_038087875.1 Malacoraja senta
GGGAAGGGGGATGTGGGAGAGAGTAATGGGGGTGGGAGGAGGAGGGGGATGAGAGGGAGAGGGGTGAGGAGAAGGGGATGGAGAGGGGGAGGAGAGAGGGGTGGGTAAGGCGAGGAGAAGGGTAGAGAGGTGTGGGGGAGGGGTGGAGGGTGGCGGACGGGGTTGGGAGAGAAGAGGGGAGGGGGGAGGGGGGAGAGGGAGACGGGGTGGGGAGAGAAGAGGGGAGGGAGGGGAGGGAGGAGAGAGGGGAGGAGGAAAGGGGAGAGATTGGTGAGGGAGAAATTGGTGAGGGAGAAGAGAGCAGGGTGGGGGGAGAGGGATGGAGGAGGAGAGTGGGGAGTGGGAGGAGAGCGGGGAGGGCAGGAAGGGGGGAGGGGGGAGGGGATGTTAGAGGTGGAGAGAGGGGGATGAGGGGAAGGGGAGAGGAGTAGGGGGAAGAGAGGGAGAGAGGGAGGGGGGAGGGAGAGGGGTACAGTGGTGAGTGAGGGGCAGAGGGGTAGCGGGGTGTGGGCTCTCTTTTCCTCCTATCTTTACGTGATGACGCCCTTCGACACAGGCTGCGGGGGTGGGGGGGAGGGGCTGGGGCTGGGGCTGCTGCCAAGGCATATGTAAACGTATTCATTCCGATTGGACATCTTTGAGCATTGGCCATTGTGACATCACAAAACGGAACCTTCATTTACATTCTATTGCTGAGAGCTGTTTTTTTTAAACATTTTGAAATGTCCCCATTCCCTATCACCCCCACACACGTGGCGACGCCCTTCGACACAGGCTGTGGGGTTGGGGGGGAGGGGCTGGGGCTGGGGCTGCTGCCAAGGCATATCTAAATGAATCCATTCCCATTGGACATCTGTTAGCACCGGGCATTGTGACATCACACAACGGAATCTTTACTAACATTCTATGGCTGAGCTGTTTTTTTAATCATTTTGAAATGTTTGGGGGTGGGGGGGGGAGAAGTATTTTATTTTTAAAAGTGTACATAAAAACGACCAAATTTAATCAGGGTTTTCTATTCGTAAAGATAAACGTAATCACAGGCTGCGGGGTTGGGGGGGAGGGGCTGGGGCTGCTGCAAAGGGATATGTAAACGGATTCATTTCGATTTGTCACACGTGTCGCAGGGCGTCGCCACGTGTGTGGGGGTGATAGGGAATGGGGACATTTCAAAATGTTAAACAAACAGCTCTCAGCAATAGAATGTAAATGAAGGTTCCGTTTTGTGATGTCACAATGCCCAATGCTGCGGGGGTTGGGGGGGAGGGGCCGGGGCTGGGGCCGCCGCAAAGGCATATGTAAATAGATCCATTCCGATTGGACATCTGTGACCATTGTGCATTGTGACATCACACAACGGAATCTTTACTAACATTCTACGGCTGAGCTGTTTTTTAAAACATTTTTAAATGTTTGGTTTGGGGGGGGGGGAGAGGTATTTTATTTTAAAAAGCGTACCTAAACACGACCAAATTTAATCAGGATCGTCTATTCGTAAATATAAACGTAACCTCTTTAGAAACGGTAAAAAAATATCGGCGTTTCCGCGCGCCTCGCGGACGCGGGGCGGTATCAAAGGCGGGACGTCAAGCAGAACGTTGGACGTACAGACGTACAGACGTACAGACGGACGACAGCCAGAGAGTTTTATATAATAACTAGACCAAGTGCAGACCCGTTGGGTCTGGACACCGAACGTGCGTTTGGGGCGGGGGCTGTGACGTCACACTAACCACCCGTTGGGTCTGTACCTCCAAAGCAGGGTTGCGGGGTGTGAATCTGGCACCCACAAACACACACACTCATCACACCCCTTGATATTATATTAATATTGTAATTTTCTTCTTTTATTCCATCTCCACCCTATCCACTGACGAATAGCCCTCACCTCTCAGCTACGTCTCGAGGGGGGGGGTGGTGCAGAGAGA
Organism: Malacoraja senta; assembly: GCA_038087875.1. Taxonomy (NCBI): domain Eukaryota; kingdom Metazoa; phylum Chordata; class Chondrichthyes; order Rajiformes; family Rajidae; genus Malacoraja; species Malacoraja senta. Next base: position 36,118,840 of record CM075980.1, read on the forward strand.
GAAAATTTAATGTTAGAAAAAAAAATTGTGAGGTGGGTGAGGAGGAGGGTTGAGAGGATGGAGGGTGAGGAAGGTGGGGAGAGAGGAGGGTGAGAGAGGAGAGGGGTGGAGAGAGGAAGAAGAGGATGGGGAGAGAGGTGAAGGGGGTAGGTTGGAGCAGGCGTGCATGAGTTGAGTCGCGGGCTGTGAAGAGAGAAGGGCAGAGAGAGAGAGAGAGGGGAGAGACAGATAGACTGGTACACACAATGAAACTCGAGAAACACTGCGGGTGCAGCAGCATCTATGGAGTGAAGGAAATAGGCAATGCTTTTGGCGGAAACCCATCCTCAGACGGGTTTTCACGAAACGTTGTCTATTTCTTTTGATACATAGATGCTGCTGCACCCGCTGAGGTTATGAAGCATTTTTTTGTGTACCTTTGATTTTCAAGCATCTGCAGTTCTGTCTTAAAGACAGAGAGACTGTTGGCGGGCTGTTTTCCCAACGCGCGTTTGCGGGAGGGGGGGGGCTGCGGCATCACACTCACACTAACCACCCCCCAAACACAGGCGGTGGGAGGGGTGGAGAGGAAGACGGGATGGGGAGAGAAGAGGGGAGAGGGAGACGGGGTGGGGAGAGAAGAGGAGAGGGGAGGGAGGGGAGAGGGGGAGGAGGAAAGGGGAGAAATTGGTGAGGGAGAAGAGAGCAGGGTGGGGGAGAGGGAGGGGGAGGAGAGTGGTAGGAGAGCGGGGAGGGCAGGAAGGGGGAGAGGGGGGAGGGGATGTTAGAGGTGGAGAGAGGGGATGAGGGGAAGGGGAGAGGAGTAGGGAAGAGAGGGAGAGAAGGAGGGGGGAGGGATAGAGGTGGGGGAGGGAGAGTGGAAGAGTGGGGAGTGAGGGAGAAGGGAGGGGGTTGTGGAGGGAGATGGGGATGGGTTTGGGAGTTAAGTGGAAGAATGGGGAGGGAGATGGAGAGGTGTAGGGGGATTGGTGGAAGTGGGAGAGAGGGAGGGGGAGAGGTGTAGGGGGAGTGGTTGAAGAGGGATAGCGGGGTAGGGGGAAGTGGACGGGGTGAGAGAGGGAAGGGGGATGTGGGAGAGAGTAATGGGGGTGGGAGGAGGAGGGGGATGAGAGGGAGAGGGGTGAGGAGAAGGGGATGGAGAGGGGGAGGAGAGAGGGGTGGGTAAGGCGAGGAGAAGGGTAGAGAGGTGTGGGGGAGGGTGGAGTGTGGCGACGGGGTTGGGAGAGAAGAGGGGAGGGAGGGGAGGGAGGAGAGAGGGGGAGGAGGAAAGGGGAGAGATTGGTGAGGGAGAAGAGAGCAGGGTGGGGGGAGAGGGACGGGGAGGAGAGTGGGGAGTGGGAGGAGAGCGGGGAGAGCAGGAAGGGGGGAGGGGGGAGGGGATGTTAGAGGTGGAGAGAGGGGATGAGGGGAAGGGGAGAGGAGTAGGGCGAAGAGAGGGAGAGAGGGAGGGGGGAGGGAGAGGGGAAGAGTGGTGAGTGAGGGGCAGAGGGGTAGCGGGGAGTGGTGCAAGAGAGAGGGGAAGGGGGTGGGGGGGAGATGGGTGTGAAGAGGGGTGGTGGAGGGGGAAGAGAGGGTGTGGGAGGGGAGGGAGGGGAGAGGAGAGAGGGGGGAGAGTGGGGAGGGAGAGTTGAAATAAGAAGGTTAGGGACAGTCCATCTGTTACCCATTCCCTATCACCCCCAATCCTCTTTCTCTATTCACACACACGTGATGACGCCCTTCGACACAGGCTGCGGGGGTGGGGGGGAGGGGCTGGGGCTGGGGCTGGGGCTGCTGCCAAGGCATATGTAAACGTATTCATTCCGATTGGACATCTTTGAGCATTGGCCATTGTGACATCACAAAACGGAACCTTCATTTACATTCTATTGCTGAGAGCTGTTTTTTTAAACATTTTGAAATGTCCCCATTCTCTATCCCCCCCACACACGTGGCGACGCCCTTCGACACAGGCTGTGGGGTTGGGGGGGAGGGGCTGGGGCTGGGGCTGCTGCCAAGGCATATCTAAATGAATCCATTCCCATTGGACATCTGTTAGCACCGGGCATTGTGACATCACACAACGGAATCTTTACTAACATTCTATGGCTGAGCTGTTTTATTAATAATTTTGAAATGTTTGGGGGTGGGGGGGGGAGAAGTATTTTATTTTTAAAAGTGTACATAAAAACGACCAAATTTAATCAGGGTTTTCTATTCGTAAAGATAAACGTAATCAAAGGCTGCGGGGTTGGGGGGCAGGGGCTGGGGCTGCTGCAAAGGGATATGTAAACGGATTCATTTTGATTTGTCACACGTGTCGCAGGGCGTCACCACGTGTGTGGGGGTGATAGGGAATGGGGAAATTTCAAAATGTTTAAAAAAACAGCTCTCAGCAATAGAAAGTAAATGAAGGTTCCGTTTTGTGATGTCACAATGCCCAATGCTGAAGGGGGTGGGTTGGACATCTGTGACCATTGTGCATTGTGACATCACACAACGGAATCTTTACTAACATTCTACGGCTGAGCTGTTTTTTTAAACATTTTGAAATGTTTGGTTTGGGGGGGGGAGAGGTATTTTATTTTAAAAAGCGTACCTAAACACGACCAAATTTAATCAGGATCGTCTATTCGTAAAGATAAACGTAACCTCTTTAGAAACGGTAAAAAATATCGGCGTTTCCGCGCGCCGCGCGGGGCGGTATCAAAGGCGGGACAGGTCAAGCAGAACGTTGTACGTACAGACGTACTGACGTACAGACGTACAGACGTACAGACGTACAGACGGACGGCAGCCAGAGAGTTTTAAAAGTATACTAGATCAAGTGCAGACCCGTTGGGTCTGGACACCGAACGTGCGTTTGGGGCGGGGGGCTGTGACGTCACACTAACCACCCGTTGGGTCTGTACCTCCAAAGCAGGGTTGCGGGGTGTGAATCTGGCACCCACAAACACACACACTCATCACACCCCTTGATATTATATTAATATTTTAATTTTCTTCTTTTATTCCATCTCCACCCTATCCACTGACGAATAGCCCTCACCTCTCAGGTACGTCTCGAGGGGGGGGGTGGTGCAGAGAGAGAAAATTTAATGTTAGAAAAAAAAATTGTGAGGTGGGGGAGGAGGAGGGTTGAGAGGAAGGGGGGTGAGGAAGGTGGGGAGAGAGGAGGGTGACAGAGGGAGAGGGGTGGAGAGAGGAAGAAGAGGATGGGGAGAGAGGTGAAGGGGGTGGGTTGGAGCAGGCATGCATGAGTTGAGTCGCGGGCTGTGAAGAGAAAAGGGCAGAGAGAGAGAGAGGGGGAGACAGATAGACTGGTACACACAATAAAACTCGAGAAACACTGCGGGTGCAGCAGCATCTATGGAGTGAAGGAAATAGGCAATGCTTTTGGCGGAAACCCATCCTCAGACGGGTTTTCACGAATCGTTGTCTATTTCTTTTGATACATAGATGCTGCTGCACCCGCCGAGGTTATGAAGCATTTTTTTGTGTACCTTTGATTTTCAAGCATCTGCAGTTCTGTCTTAAAGACAGAGAGACTGTTGGCGGGCTGTTTTCCCAACGCGCGTTTGCGGGAGGGGGGGGGGGGCTGCGGCATCACACTATCACTAACCACCCCCCAAACACAGTTGGGGGGAGGGGTGGAGAGGAAGACGGGTGGGGAGTGAAGAGGGGGAGAGGGAGACGGGGTGGGGAGAGAAGAGGAGAGGGGGAGGGAGGGGAGAGGGGGAGGAGGAAAGGGGAGAAATTGGTGAGGGAGAAGAGAGCACGGTGGGGGAGAGGGAGGGGGAGGAGAGTGGTAGGAGAGCGGGGAGGGCAGGAAGGGGGGAGAGGGGGGGAGGGGATGTTAGAGGTGGAGAGAGGGGATGAGGGGAAGGGGAGAGGAGTAGGGGAAGAGAGGGAGAGAAGGAGGGGGGAGGGATAGAGGTGGGGGAGGGAGAGTGGAAGAGTGGGGAGTGAGAGAGAAGGGAGGGGGAGAGGGGTGGGGGAGGGGGTTGTGGAGGGAGATGGGGATGGGTTTGGGAGTTAAGTGGAAGAATGGGGAGTGAGATGGAGAGGTGTAGGGGGAGGGTGGAGTGTGAGTAGAAGGGTAGAGTGGGGAGGGAGGGGAGGGAGGAGAGAGGGGGAGGAGGAAAGGGGAGAGATTGGTGAGGGAGAAGAGAGCAGGGTGGGGGGAGAGGGACGGGGAGGAGAGTGGGGAGTGGGAGGAGAGCGGGGAGGGCAGGAAGGGGGGAGGGGGGAGGGGATGTTAGAGGTGGAGAGAGGGGATGAGGGGAAGGGGAGAGGAGTAGGGGGAAGAGAGGGAGAGAGGGAGGGGGGAGGAGAGAGGTGGGGAGGGAGAGGGGAAGAGTGGTGAGTGAGGGGCAGAGGGGTAGCGGGGAGTGGTGCAAGAGAGAGGGGGAGGGGGTGGGGGGGAGATGGGGGTGAAGAGGTGTGTTGGAGGGGGAAGAGTGGGTGTGGGAGGGGAGGGAGGGGAGAGGAGAGAGGGGGAAGAGTGGGGAGGGAGAGTTGAAGTAGGAGGGGTAGGGACAGTCCATCTGTTACCCATTCCCTATCACCCCCAATCCTCTTTCTCTATTCACACACACGTGACGACGCCCTTCGACACAGGCTGCGGGGTTGGGGGGAGGGGCTGGGGCTGGGGCTGCTGCCAAGGCATATGTAAACGGATTCATTTCGATTGGACATCTTTGAGCATTGTGCATTGTGACATCACACAACGGAATCTTTACTAACATTCTACGGCTGAGCTGTTTTTTTAAACATTTTGAAATGTTTGGTTTGGGGGAGGGGAGAGGTATTTTATTTTAAAAAGCGTACCTAAACAGGACCAAATTTAATCAGGATCGTCTATTCGTAAAGATAAACGTAACCTCTTTAGAAACGGTAAAAAATATCGGCGTTTCCACGTGCCGCGCAGGCGCGGGGCGGTATCAAAGGCGGGACAGTTCAAGCAGAACGTTGTACGTACAGACGTACAGACGTACAGACGTACAGACGTACAGACGGACGGCAGCCAGAGAGTTTTAAAAGTATATAGATAGATAGATAGATAGATAATAGATGGATAGACAATAACACAAAATATAGACGATTCAGATGCTCTTATGACATGATTGTCCAAAAAAAAAGAGCATTTAAATCATCTTGCGAGTGGGTTTTTCTGGAATGCGATCGATTGGAACGTTGCATTTGTGGTGAATTTGAACTCCATATCGGCAGGAAAAACACTGCCGGTTCATATGGGGCCCAAATCACATTTTCACAATGTACAATTAGATTAAAGCCATCCCAAGAAGCAAGATTATATGTAAAATAAATGACTTACCCTTTGTTTTGTCCCGTTCTTGCGATCCGTCACGTTGTAGGCGTTGAGGGCGTTAGAAGTCGCTTTTTATTTTTAATCTAATTATTAAATTGTCTCGCGAAAAAAATCGGGAACGGAAATCAGATCGATTATTCTTCAGCAGCTAGCAGCCCGAGGAAATCCGCCTCTGACAGGTGGTACAAAACTGGATTTTAATCCCGGCCCCCCCCCCCTCAAAGGCGCCAAAGTCGCCCACACGGCCAGTGGCTGAACTGCAGTGCTGCTGAACGTAATTTTTGTAACATCGCTATATATACCTCCAAACCTGTTCTATCCATGTACCTGTCTAACTGCTTCTTAAACATTGGGATAGTCCCAGCCTCAACTACCTCCTCTGGCAGCTTGTTCCAGACACTCACCACTCTTTGTGTGAAAAAGTTACTCCTCAGATTCCTATTAAATCTTTTCCCCTTCACCTTGAACCTACTGTACGTCCACTGGTCCTCGATTCCCCTACTCTGGGCAAGAGATTCTGTGCATCTACCCGATCTATTCCTCCCATGATTTTATACACTTGGTCAGTCAGGAGCTGCAGATGGCAACACTTCCCACAGGAGTAGTCCTCAGGGACACCAAAAGACTTCCTAACTTTTCTCGACCTGAAACGTCAACCGTTCCTTCTCTCCAGAGATGCTGTCTGACCCGCTGAGTTACTCTATCAGTTTGTGTGATAGAGTAACTCAGACATATTAAGAATGGAGGTAGACAAAATGGAGTGCTCTTGGTTGTCCCACCCTACCTTTCCCCAATTTCAGTGGATCATCCTGATCAATTTCTGCCATCTTTAATGGCACCACACAATCCCCTTTTCCCCTCTCTGCATTCCGAAGGAATTATCCCCTTTATAGCATCCTTGTTTACTCTTCCATTTCCACCAGCTTTTTCATGCCATTTTCTCATACCACAGAAGGACATGCAATGGACTTCTTTCCTTCCCACTATCCAGGGACCCATACAGTTGTTCCAGGTGAAATGGTCATTTACCTGCACTTCTTACAATGCAATCAAACTTACACAATTCTTAAGGGGTTCGACAGGCTAGATGCAGGAAGATTGTTCCCGATGTTGGGGAAGTCCAGAACAAGGGGTCACAGTTTAAGAATATAGGGGAAATCATTTAGGACTGAGATGAGAAAAACATTTTTTACACAGAGAGTGGTGAATCTCTGGAATTCTCTGCCACAGAATGTAGTTGAGGCCAGTTCATTGGCTATATTTAAGAGGGAGTTAGATGTGGCCCTTGTGGCTAAAGGGATCAGAGGGTATGGAGAGAAGGCAGGTACAGGATACTGAGTTGGATGATCAGCCATGATCATATTGAATGGCGGTGCAGGCTCGAAGGGCCGAATGGCCTACTCCTGCACCTATTTTCTATGTTTTTATGTTTCTATGTTACTGCATTTGGTGTTCACAATGTGGTCTCCTGTATATTGGAGAAATAAAATGCAGAATTGGGTGCTGTCTTTGTGGACACCTGTGTTCAGTCCACGGATATGATCCTGATTTTCCAGTTATCTGCCACTTTAAATCTCCTTCCCACTCCAAATCAGTGGCCTCCTGCATGTTGATAATGAGGTTCTCCTTCCATCTGGTCATGTTGTGATTCTGTACTAAACACTGTATTCAACTAGTCCAGGTAATTAACTTTGTCTGTTTGGATCAGAGCTTGTCAGTTCTGCTCTGAAGTATAATCTGTAATAGTAACCTACTTTTACTTTCTGCACAGGCACTGCTGATCTGCAGGGAATTTCCTGTGCTCTGTCCTGTATTTCACAGCTGTCACGTGGCCCTTTCTTTCTGCTCTCCCTAACTACCCACCCCAACAATTTATCAACCATAGAAACCAAGAGCTCACCCACCAGAGAATTCCTTTTGTCATAACGTCCCTAACTATCTCTACCTGCAAACATAACACTCGTTTATTTCTTTGGATGGAAGGAATGGGTGATGTTTCAGGTCAAGACCCGGCCCCGCAAGGCCCGGTTTTATCTTCTCCCAAAAATCCATAAACAGAACTGCCCTGGCGGACCCATTGTTTCCGTTTGCTCCTGTCCCACTGAATTGTGAGTCTGAAGAAGGGTCTCGACCCAAAATGTCACCCATTGCTTCTCTTCAGGGATGCTGCCTGTCCCCCTGAGTTACTCCGGCATTTTGTGTCTATCATCGGTGTAAACCAGCATCTGCAGTTCCTTCCTACACACTAGTTTATTTCTGGCTCATTTGTGAGGAAGGATCTTTGTCCCCAAGTGCGAGATGTAATTCTCTTTCCACCGATGCTCCTTGACTGGCAAAGCGTTTTGAGCTGCTTGTATTTATAATTTTTGAAATTTGTTTCGACCCCAGGAATTGTAATTCCAAAGTTATTTGGGCAAAATGTTTACAGTAATTTCATTGAATGTTGCAAGTGAATGTTTGAATCTTAGTATCATTTATTTTTGCTTGTGAGGTATCCAGTGGCAAATTCCACCCACTTCATAGCCATCAACTATTTTCCTTCTCCATTCACTCCGACTGACTCCGTCTTGTGAAGATGTGCCCAGATCACATATTTTCCCCATTAAGTATATTTTTACTGGGGAAGATCAAAATCATGTCTTCCTAGCTAGCTGATAATGTTCTTAGCTTTGTGTTACCAAGAACATTATTACATTATGTACTCAGCGATAAGGTTGACAATCAGTTCATTTGTAGTTGGCTAACTTACAGTGATAATGTTGTTTTACTTGGTTATCTATTAACAATGAGGCATGTCTCTCCAGCAGTTGCCTTTCAGCTTATTTGGCTGCTTTCAAAAGGTCATGATCACTCTGCAACATTTCCACTATCTCTATGTAAAGGAAAACAATCATGTAAGTATTTAATCTGAAATATTTGCGATTCAATATTCCAAACAATATCCATTTTGTTGCGTTTGTTCTTCCCATTGTGTTTTTTCAACTTGTAAATCCCAATCTCTTATTTGTCTCAGGCAAATGGACTTCATTCACATATTTGAATAAGGTGGACACTGAAGATTGACAGAGAATGCTGAAGTAACTCAGCAGGACAGGCAGCATCTCTGGAGAGAAGGAATGGGTGACGTTTCGGGTCGAGTCGCTTATTCAGACACTGACGCCATCCATTTGAACCTAATTCATCTCTCCCCTACCTCCTTATATAGCTAGGGTGAATTGGAATAGATAGGGTGAATGTAATAGATATAGTGAATAGTGAGTCTTTTACCCAGGGAAGCATAGATTAGAACCAGCGGAGAAAGGTTTAGGCTGAGAGGGCCAAGATTTAATAGGTACCTGAGGGGCAACTTTTTCACTCAGAGGGTGGTAGGGTATATTGAACAAGCTGCCAGAGGAGTTAGTTGAGACAGGTGCTATAACAACAATTTAAACATTCATGGACATACATAGACATGGATAGGAAACATTTAGACACTTAAACACGGGCATATGGGAGTAGTTTAGACAGGGCATCTTGGTCGGCATGGATGAGTTGGGCCAAAGGGCCTTCATGACTCATGACTCTATGACTCGAAGACTTTTCCCAATGACACAAACTTGAGCCATTAGCCCACCCACACCACCCAGCCCAAACACACTAGGACTTTTAACGGTTAGAATAGATTGTTAAAATGGACATTTACATTTCATCAAGCAATGCCATCCAATGGCCCAAATTGAGCTACCTTCTGTCCACTGTCTAGGCACAGCACACTCAGCCCTGAAGACTGAAGTGGGACCATTGGCCTTTGCTTCTGAGGAAAGGCTGTGACTTGCAGTTGGATCTGCTCATTAGTCCACTGTACCCCTGAACCCAGCTCAATGTAATGACAAAACCTCTTTATCCATTAGAGATGATAGCATTTGTAGTTTAGTTTTTCCTTTTATTCAGTTTAGTTTTTAGTTTAGTTTAATTTAGTTTAGTTTAGAGATACAGCACGGAAACGAGCCCTTCGGTCCACCGAATCCGCACCAACCAGCGATCCCCACACATTAACACTATCCTACACACACTAGAGACTATTTACATTAATACCAAGCACATTAACCTGCAAACTTGTACATCTTTGGAATGTGGAAGGAAAGCAAAGATCTCAGAGAAAAACTACACGGTCACGGGGAAAACGTAAAACTCCGTACAGACACACCCGTAGTCGGGATCGATCTCAACTCTACTGCTGCACCACTGTGCCGCCGGTTTAGTTCTTTCCTAAAAACCTTGCCCGCTATTCTATGATTTGCAGCAGCTTTGGGGTGCAAGTACCAGCAAACTACTCTTTTTTTTTTTGATTAATATTTTTATTAGAAGCAAGCATATTATAAAGTATAGTAACATTATAATAGAAAAAAAAACTTTTCATATACATCATTCATACATTATTAAAATTGTCAATTGTCAATTAATTCTGCTTCTAGTGTTTTTTTTTATATAGATAGAAAAAGAGAGGTAGAAAGAAGAAAGCATTACAAATATCAAGAAAAAAAAAAGTAAAAGAGGTGGAATGAGTTATTTATAATGCGCCATTGGAGATAAGTTCGTAGGTTATGATAATTTTACATCTAAACCTGAGTTCAAGCTTCAGTTGGGTTTTCGTGCTGGGCCCATCTTTCCCTTCAAATAGTTAATGAATGGAGCCCATATTTTAACAAAAAGTTCTTGTTTGTCCATTAAGACAATTCTAATTCTTTCTAGATGTAGGGTCTCCGACATTTCTACAATCCACATTTTAATTGTGGGGGTTATAGGACCTTTCCAAAATTTTAATATTAATTTTTTCCCAGTTATTATACTGTAGTCAAGGAAGTTTCTTTGGCTTGTTGTGAGTATTAAGCTTTGTTCTGATATCCCAAGTATTATTAATTTTGATTCTGGATGCAATTTAGTATTAACAACTTCAGAAATTATTTCAAAAATATCAATCCAGAAATTTTTGATTTTTATACAATTTGCAAAAGTATGTGTTAAATTGGCCTCTAGATGTAGGCATTTATCACAGATAGAAGAAATATGTGGGAAGATTCTATTTAGTTTTATTTTGGAATAATGTAATCTGTGTAAGACTTTAAATTGTATTAAAGCATGTCTGGCATTTAACGAGCATTGATGTATATGTTGTAAACTTTCGTCCCAAATGTCTTTTGTTATAGAGTGACCTAACTCATTTGCCCATGTTTGTCTATATAGTTCCATCGGTGGTACCTCGTTGTTTAAGAGGATGTTACAGATATAAGCTATTAATTTTTCAGTGTTAGGATGCTTATTCAAACATTCATCAAGAATTTCTGGTTCCCTTGTCCTATATGTGTATTAGATTTAACATAATCTCTAATTTGTAGATATCTGAAAAAATTATTTGAGTGTAGTCCATAATTCTGTTGTAACTCTTGAAATGACAGAAAGATGCCTTCCCTATAAAGATGTCCAATCTTTTTAATTCCATAATTTTTCCATTGTATAAAACTTCTATCCAATATGGATGGCTGAATAAAGGATTATTTACAATGGGAAGACATAGTGGTATATTATTCAGTTTTAAAGCTTTTTTTAATTGTTTCCAAATTCGTATTCCACTATGTATTAAAATAATAATAATAATGGATGGGATTTATATAGCGCCTTTCTAATACTCAAGGCGCTTTTACATCACATTATTCATTCACTCCTCAGTCACACTCGGTGGTGGTGAGCTACTTCTGTAGCCACAGCTTCCCTGGGGCAGACTGACGGAAGCGTGGCTGCTAATCTGCGCCTACGGCCCCTCCGACCACCACCAATCACTCACACACATTCACACACATTCACACGCAGGCAAAGGTGGGTGAAGTGTCTTGCCCAAGGACACAACGACAGTATGCACTCCAAGCGGGATTCGAACCGGCTACCTTCCGGTTGCCAGCCGAACACTTAGCCCATTGCGCCATCTGTCGTTATAGTTCCTTATAGTTTTTTTAATGCAATTTTGTTGGAGCAAATATAATCGAACCAATTTCAAAAGGTGAACAGTCTTCCTTTTCCATCCTTAACCAATCTGGATATTGATCCATTTCTTCCAGCCAGAAATTCATGTTTTTAATATGGACTGCCCAAAAATAAAATAAGAAATTTGGCAAAGCCAAACCTCCGTTGCTCTTTGACTTACATAAATGTTTTTTACTTATTCTATGATTCTTATAATCCCAAATAAAGCTTGTAATAATGGAGTCGACTTTTTTGAAAACGTTTTTTGGGATATATATCGGAATTAATTGAAATAGATACAGTAGTTGAGGTAAGAAGATCATTTTTATAGCATTAATTCTACCAAGCATTGAAATGGGAATTGTTTTCCAGTACTGAAATTACAGTATTGTGTAATTCATTAAGTAAGGGTGGAAAATTTAGTTTAAATAAAGAGGTATATGTCTTAGTTACATAGATTCCTAAATATTTAAGTTTATCTTTAACTATTTTGAAAGGGGATTGTTGCAATGTATTTAAATTGAATTTTGTTATTGGCATGATTTCACTTTTATTCCAGTTAATTCTATATCCTGAGAACTGACCAAATTGAGTTATTACATTTAATAGATTTGGAATACTAGTTTCTAACTTTGTGATATATATTAGTACATCATCTGCATATAAGGAAATTTTATTCCTTGTATCTCTAGTGTTGTACCCATGTATTCCTGGATGGGTTCTAACGCTTTCTGCTAATGGTTCAATGGCAAGAGCAAATAATAGTGGAGATAGAGAACATCCTTGTCTGCAACCTCTAGAAAGATTAAATTTAACTGATAACATTTGGTTTGTTAATATTCTAGCTATTGGATTGGAGTATAACAGTTTAATCCATGTACAGTACTTCTCTCCTAGTTGAAATGTTTCCATTACCGAAAATAAATATGACCATTCTACCTGGTCAAATGCTTTTTCAGCATCTAACGATATAATTGCTAGATCTGCATTAGGAATTCTATTTGTATATATAATATTGAATAGTCTTCTTAAATTATAAAATGAGTAACGTTTTGGAATAAAACCAGTTTGGTCGGGGTGTATTAATTTGTTAATCACTATGCCCAATCTATGAGATAGGATTTTGGTTAATATTTTTTGATCAGTATTTAAGAGAGCTATTGCTCTATATGAACCTGGGTCTTCAGGATCCTTATCCGTTTTTGGTATAAGTATGATTGTAGATTCATTTAGAGTTTCTGGGAGTTCCTGTTGAGTATAAACATATTTGTATAGTGTCTGTAGGCGTGGAGAAATCAGATCGCAAATTTTTAAATAAAATTCAGAGCTTAGACCATCAGGACCTGAGGCCTTTCCGTTTTTTAAAGATCTAATTGACTCTTCGATGTCTTTTACCGTAATTTCTGCATCTAGTGATTCTCTCTCTTTCTGATCTAAACCTGTAAGGTTACATTTCTGTAGAAATGTTTCCATTCCTGCTGATTGTTCTGTCGTTTTAGATGAGTACAGTTTTTGATAGTATTGTAAAAATCTATCATTAATATCTTTAGGCAGTGTTAATATTTCTCCCTTGTCTGATCTAATTTTGTAAATTGTTTTTTCCCCGTCCAGTTTACGAAGTTGACGCGCTAATAGTTTTTGTGGTTTATCACCAAATTCAAAGTTTAATTGTTTTGTATATTGATATAGTTTTATAACTTGGTCTGAGTATATCTTGTTTAACTTATATTTCAGTACTGCAATTTTATTGTGTTTTGCCATAGATGGTGCTATTGCATTTTCTATGTCTAATTGCCTTATTTCCATTTCCAAAGTCTGTTGTTTGGCCCTATACTCTTTGTTAAGAAATGATTGCGAAGAGATTAGTGCTCCTCGCACAAATGCTTTAAATGTTTCCCAAAGAAGGGAGGCAGAGATTCCAGGGCTATCATTAGCCTCAAAAAACATATTAATCTGTTTTACGAGATATTCATTACATAGTTTTTCTTTTAAGATTTGGGAGTTAAGTCTCCATTTTGACTGTGTCTCGGTCATTCCATTTAGTTTAATCATAAATGTTAGTGGAGCATGGTCTGATATTATAATATTATGATATTGTGAGTTATAGGTAAATGGGATAAGTTTAGAGTCTACTAAGAAGTAGTCTATCCTTGAGTAAGTTTTATGCACTGGTGAGTAAAATGAGTATTCTCGACCAGATGGATTTTCAATTCTCCAAACATCCTTAATGTTGAATTTAATATATGAATTTAGAAATTCACTTGATTGAGATTTTGATTTTCTTTGAGTTGATGATCTATCCAAATAAGCATCCAGTGTACAATTTAAGTCTCCACCGATAATTAAGTTATGTTGTGTACATTCCGGGATAGTGTTAAGTATTCTCTTAAAAAACAGGGGGCTATCAAAATTAGGTCCATACACATTAAGGAGAGTCACTTTTTTTGAATATAACTCCCCTACTAATACAATATATCTGCCTTCAATATCTTCTATCGTTGATATAGGTTTAAAGGGTATACCTTTACGAATTAATATTGCAACCCCTCTAGATTTGTGTGAGAATGAAGAGTGATACGCTTTAGCAATCCATTTTGTTTTCAATCTATGTTGTGCTTCCTTTTTAAGATGTGTTTCCTGGAGAAATATTATATCTGATTTAAGTGATTTTAAATGAGCTAATACTTTACCATACAAACCCACCGACTCCCATGGCTATCTGGACTACACTTCTTCCCACCCTGCTTCCTGTAAGGACTCCATCCCCCACTCCCAATTCCTCCGTCTACGCCGCATCTGCTCCCAGGATGAGGCGTTCCACACCAGGGCATCTGAAATTTCCTCATTCTTCAGGGAACGGGGGTTCCCCTCCTCCACCATAGATGAGGCTCGCACCAGGGTCTCTGCCATACCTTGCAACACTGCTCTCTCTCCCCATCCCCCCACTCACAACAAGGGCAGAGTCCCCCTAGTCCTCACCTTTCACCCCACCAGCCGTCACATACAACAAGTGATCCTCCGTCAGTTTCGCCACCTCCAACGTGACCCCACCACTCGCCACATCTTCCCATCTCCCCCCATGTCTGCCTTCTGCAGAGACCGCTCCCTCTGTAACTCCCTTGTCAATTCTTCCCTTCCCTCCCATACCACCCCCTCCCCTGGTACTTTCCCTTGCAACCGCAAGAGATGCAACACTTGTCCCTTCACCTCCCCCCTCGACTCCATTCAAGGACCCAAGCAGTCGTTCCAGGTGCGACAGAGGTTCACCTGCATCTCCTCCAACCTCATCTATTGCATCCGCTGCTCTAGATGCCAGCTGATCTACATCGGTGAGACCAAGCGGAGGCTTGGCGATCGTTTCGCCGAACACCTCCGGTCGGTCCGCAATAACCAACCTGAGCTCCCGGTGGCTCAGCACTTCAACTCCCCCTCCCATTCTGTATCTGACCTCTCTGTCCTGGGTCTCCTCCATGGCCACAGCGAGCAACACCGTAAATTGGAGGAAATGCACCTCATATTCCGCTTGGGCAGTCTACATCCTGGTGGCTTGAACATTGAATTCTCCCAATTCTGCTAGCCCTTGCTGTCCCCTCTGGTTGTCTCCTCCACCCCCCGCCCAGCCCTCTGGTTATCTCCTCCCCCCCACCCCCCCAGCCCTTGGGCTTCTCCTCCGCATTTTTCCTTTTTTCCTTTGTTCCCCCCACCCCCTAACAGTCTGAAGAAGGGTTTCGGCCCAAAACGTTGCCTATTTCCTTCGCTCCATAGATGCTGCTGCACCCGCTGAGTTTCTCCAGCATTTTTGTGTGCCTAATACTTTACCTCTCTTGATTGGTTCATTAATTCCCTTAACATTCCAACTACAGAATTTAATTCCTTCACCTCCAATTTTCCTAATAACATCTTGCATCTTGTGATTAAAGTGTTCTATGTTAGAGCAGATGGCTCAGCACACCAAACCCCACCTTATACCCAAACATCAGGTAGATGAATTTTAAGTCCTGTCGATTTACCATATCTCCCTAAATAAAATATATAATTCCATTCCAAATACAAAATATAATATAACATAAGATAAAAAAGATAAAAAGAAGTTGCATTAATAACGTGTAAAGAGTAGAAAAAGAAGAAAACTACAACTGGTTAGTGCAGTTAGTGATAGCCACCCTAATGTGGCTAAGCATCTAAGGACTTCCGTAGCTTTTGGTAAAAAAAAAAATATTACTAGCTCCGTACTTTCCTTAAAAGGAAAGTTTCAATTACAATGAAAACAATTTATGCGGGGTAGGGAAACAATAGTTATATTCCATAATTGAAATAATTATTAGTCTCCAATTAAAATGTTAGTTGCCAAAAAATAAAAAATAAAACATTGTTAAAGAATAAAATCAAAAATATCAAAGACAAAACGTCCTAAATTTTTATTAATAAATTACCTGAATCACACTATACTTATATTTCATACTATTAATTAATTCAGAGTTGATCCAGTTAACAATAATTAGTATTGATTAGTATTCATAATTAGTAATAGTTGTTAGAAATTAGTACTAAAATGTAAATATTATATATCAGTAGCAATCTAATTGCCCAATTCTTATTGCAGATTTTGGACAGTTCTTAAGTATAATAGTTTAAAGTTCCATTTCTTCTCTGCAGGGTAACAATGTCCGATATCTGCAGGTGAATGTTGGGTGTAGGGTATTATTCAATCTTCGGACTTATTCACGATGCTCTGGGCGAATTCAAGTGCTTCTGTGTGCTTGATGAAGAAATGTTCCTTCCGCTCGTAGGTTACTCTTAATGTTGCGGGGTATAACAGTCCATATCTCAAATTGTTTATATTCTTAAGTATTCTTCTTGTTTCCGTAAACAGCGCTCTCTTCTTGGCGACTTCCACAGGATAATCTCTAAATATGCTGATCTTGTCTCCTTCAAATAAAAGGTTTCTGCTTTGAACAATTATCTTCATCATATTATCCAAAACATGGTCATATTGCACCTTCACTATCAGTTGTCTTGGGGGGGCGCCCTCCCCTGGGCGACGTCTCGATACTCTGCGCTCGGGCAAGTAGTGGTGCTTGATCCAAATTCAAGACTTTTTTCAGTAGATCTGCAGCAAATTCACGGGGGTCACGATTCCCCTCTCTGTCTTCCTGGATGCCCACGATTCTTAAATTCTGGCGTCTCTGTCGTCCCTCCAAGTCAATACATTTTTCGGTTATTTGATGCAATAACTTTGATAGGCGTTTATTCTCGGTAATAAGTTTATTTGTAGTTTCGGTGCTCGTCTCAGCAATTTCCTCTAATTCCGTTATGACCAGTTGGTGTTGATTTAATGTCTGGAGGATAGGCTCCAACAGAATCAAATCTAGATTCCATCGAATTCAGTTTATCATTTACTTCTTCAATATTTTGTTTCATATTTTCTTCCATGTCTAACTTCCAATCTTCCAGAATTTCATGTATAGAAGTTGTAACTTCTTCTTTAATTTGTTCTTTAATTTCCTCTTTAAAAGAAATCAGATCCTGTTTAAGATTTTTAATTTCTTTCATTATTTTAGAGATTTCCTGTGTAAAGAAGATTTTAAATTCTTCCACATCTGTCTTTTTCTTCTTTGAGATATCTTCTTGGGATGCTGTTAAAACTGAGGCCGAGGCTTCTGTTGGGCCGACCTCTTTTCCCTTGCCGGTTTTTCTCGCCTTGGGGGGGGGAGGGTATGTTGAATCGACATGCTGCCCGTGTCGCGTGCCTGATGACGTCATGAACTTACTGCAATCAATCCATTTGATATGATAGCATTTGTAGTTTAGTTTTTCCTTTTATTCAGTTTAGTTTTTAGTTTAGTTTAATTTAGTTTAGTTTAGAGATACAGCACGGAAACGAGCCCTTCGGCCCACCGAATCCGCACCAACCAGCGATCCCCACACATTAACACTATCCTACACACACTAGAGACTATTTACATTAATACCAAGCCCATTAACCTGCAAACTTGTACATCTTTAGAATGTGGAAGGAAAGCAAAGATCTCAGAGAAAAACTACACGGTCACGGGGAGAACGTAAAACTCCGTACAGACACACCCGTAGTCGGGATCGATCTCAACTCTACTGCTGTGCCAATGTGCCGCCGGTTTAGTTCTTTCCTAAAAACCCTTGCCCGCTATTCTATGATTTGCAGCAGCTTTGGGGTGCAAGTACCAGCAAACTACTCTAACGTAACGAATCAACACACGATAAAAACACACAACCTGGTTCTCTCATTATTATTCACAAACTGGAGATTATTGTTTTGTTATTGTTTTATTATTGAGAATGGATATGCTGATGTGGAGCTAGATTTTCAAAGCAGATAATCATACAGTTTGAACTTTATAAAATCTTCTACCTCTGAGTAACCTGTTGCATCAGAATATTGCCCGGATAAATAACTGCAACACAAAACCACGTATCAAAGTGAGACTGGTTGTTTTGTATTCTTAACCAAGTTGTGATGCCAACACTCTTTCAGCTTGTTCACTTCTGGCTGACTTTGAAAGAAGGAAGATCCATAAATGTGTCAAAATGTAGAAAGCAGATTGCTTACGTTCTGGGGCTTGTCTGGATCTGTCATTTTTGCTCCACTGTAGAATACACATTATTGTTATGAAGACCAACCCTTATAATACTCGCCCACCAACCTTGGCTGCTATCCATTAATGACAGCGACACTCCGCCAAATCACCCATGAGAAGGATTAATGGAGTACAAAGGACAACACGCGTTACTCTGCACAAAGAGCAGTATTGTGGTGCGGAAACAGGCGTATCTCGGCAATAGGATTGAACATCTGAGGAGGGTGAGCAGGTGAAATTCCTTGTGTGCGTTTCCTGTTGGAGGGAAGTTGGAAAGAGGCGCACTTTATGCATGGCATGACTGAACCCTCCCACTGCGCACGTGCTCCCCATCTATCAACCTCGCTCTCACATGCAAATACTCTGGCACACTCTCACACACTTTCCACATGTCGGAACCTAACATTCACACATCAGTTCCACCGCTTCCATAGGCAGCAGTTGTTCAAACATAGGCAGACACATAACTCAGTGGGCCGGGCAGCATCCCTTGGGGAAAAGGAATAGGTGACGTCTCGCTTCGAGACTCTTCTTCAGACAGAGTTAGGGAAAAGAGGAACGAGGGATACAGACGGTATTTAGGATGACAGAAGCGGTGCACCAAGAGAGGGTGTCGCAGAGATTTCGTTGGAGAGAGGAGAACTTCTTCAAAGTAGGCATACCTTGAGGAGATTTCACAATGGAGTAGACAAAATGTGTAGTAGGGACGAACTGCAGATGCTGGTTTAAACTGAAGACAGACACAAAAAGCTAGAGTAACTCAATGGGTCAGGCAGCATCTCTGTAAAAAATAAATAGGTGATGTTTCAGGTTGAGACCCTTCTGCAGACTATATTGAACTTGCTTGTTGATTATAGTGTTTGCAGACTACTACATATATGTTGAGCTGCTGCAAGTAACATTTTCATTGTACCATTTTGGGACATATGACAACGAAACACTCTTGACTCTCAAGATTCACAATTCAATTTAATTGTCACATGTACCAATTAAAGTACAGTGGAATTTGTGTTACCATACAGCCATACCAAGTGAGAAAAACCAACAATACACACAGCTACATCAAATAAAATTTAACATAAACATCCACCACAGCAGAATCCACATTCCTCACTGTGATGGAAGGCAATAAAGTTCGATCATCTTCCTCCTTAGTTCGCCCATGGTCGGGGCCGTGAACCCCGCACTTGCCGTTGCCGATGGTCCGCTGTTCAAGCCCTCTCATCGGGATGATCGAAACTCCGGTATCGGGATGAATGGATCAAGCTCTCGAGTCGGCCGCTTCTTACCGGAGACCACGGGCTTCACGGTGTTAAAGTCCACAGGCTCTGCGGTCGGAGCTCCTACACTGGCGATCCTCGGCAAAAGATCCCAGGCTCCGCAATGGTAAGTCCGCGCCGCGCCCGCGGCTTGAAGCTCCGGGCCGGTCTCCAGGAAAGGCTGCACCACTCCACGTTGTAGGCCTCAGGGGGCGACGGATATGCGACATGGAGAAAAATCGCATCTCCGTCGAGGTAAGTGACTGAAAAAAGTTTCCTCCGATCCCCCCCCCCCGCACCCCCCACATAAAACATACCAAGAGACATTAAAACAATCATTCACAACATACTTAAAATAATAAAAACAGAGAAGGGACAAGACAGACTGCTGGCGAGGCGGCCATTACGGGCGCCACCCAGTGCATACTCTGGTCTCCAATTCCACCATTTTTGGTGTTTTCTGTAAACTTACTAATCAGCCCATGTACTTTTACATTGAAGTCATTTATATATAAGCACTAACGCAGAGGTCCCACCACAGATTCCTGCAGAATTCCACTGGTCACAGACCTCCAGCCGGAATAACAGCTTTCCACATCAATCCCCTGTCTTCTATGAGTAAGACAGTTCTGAATCCATGTATCGTAATCTTCTGGATTAGCCCACCATGAGGGTCTTTATGAAATGCCTTACTAACTAAAACCCATGCACACAACATCCACTGCCCTACCCTCATTCAACACCTTTGTCGTTTCCTCAAAAAACGCAATCAAGTTCGTACAGAATGACTTGCCACAGACAAAGCCATGCTGACTGTCCCTAATTAGCCCATTCTCTTCCACACGTGAGGACATCCTTTTAGTTTAGAGATGCAGCATGGAGATCCTATCCTGTAGAATTCTCTCCAATAGTTTCGCAGCATCTGATATGAAGTGTGCCAACGTATAGATTCCTTTCTTAAACAAAGCAATAACTTTGGCTACACGCCAGTTGTCCAGGCATTTGCCTGCCTCTAGAGAAGATATAAAGATCTTCATCAAGGCCCCTCCAATCTGCTCTTTCCCCTCCCTCTATAATCTGCAATGGATCTAGCAAGAGCTCCATGGTGAGAGCTCAAAAATAAAAAAGGGTCATCGCTCTAATGGCTACACTACACTACACTACACTACACTACACTACACGACACTACACTACACTACACTACACTACACTACACTACACTACAAACTACACTACACTACACTACAAACTACACTACACGACACTACACTACACTACACTACACTACACTACACTACATTACACTACACTACAAACTACACTACACTACACTACACTACAAACTACACTACACTACACTACACTACACTACACTACACTACACTACACTACACTACACTACACTACAAACTACACTACACTACACTACAAACTACACTACACGACATTACACTACACTACACTACACTTCACTACACTACATTACACTACACTACACTACACTACACTACACTACACTACACTACAAACTACACTACACGACACTACACTACACTACACTACACTACACTACACTACACTACACTACATAGCAATGTTACATAATTTTGAGATTTAAAAAATAAAGTCTGCAATTTATCCCATCAGATAAAGCATAAAAAGAAGTTTAATTTGACACATAATTCACTTTCATATCTTCAGTATTAAAGAAGTTATGGCCATTTTCATACTCGGAAATTAGCATCTTGTTCCCTATTGCTTTTCCATTGACTTAATACAAAAGCTGTGATTGAGGACAGTTAAAAGCCCATAACTTTCTTAAAAATTAAGAGAACTGAAAGAAATGTTCAGTTATTATAGATTGAAGCATTCTGAAACAAATATGAAACAATCTTACTTAGAAGACATGAAAGTAAAGCATATAATTAGTTAGTTACCTAATTGTAGCTAATTACAAAATTCAATTACTAGATCTAAACATCTATCAATTTCTTAAGAATAGATTAACATTTTTAAATAGCCTAAGTGTCCAAATAACATTCACACAATAATTCACAATATAACATGATTTTTTTATCTCATTTTCATGAATTTACAGGCCAAATGGAAGGAATTGAATGTTTAATACCTGTAAATTAATGGGCATTAAAATCATCTTGTGAGTGAGGATTTCTGGAACGCGATCTTTTGGAACGTTCATTTGCGGTGAATTTAACCCCGTATTGGCATGAAAAATACTGCCGTTAATTCGGGGAATAAAATCACCGTGTCGCATGAAAAAATGTGAATTAAAGGCTTCTTAAGAAGCACTTTTATACATTTAAAGAAACCACTTTCGTTTACCTGTCCCGTGTGTGAAATCCGTCCCCGTTATCGGCGTTGACGCTTCAGGAGCTGATTTTAAAATTAGCGCTGACATTGACGATTTAATAAAAATAAAAAATACACAAAAGGCCACTAGGAACGATTTGTCAGCCAACGCTTGTACTCCAACAAAATATTAACCAGGACAAGGGAGGAGAAACCCGCGTTTTAACCCCGCCCCCCCTTAAAGGCGCCAAAATCGCGCACACGGCCAGTGACAGAATTACAGCGCGACTGAAGGTAAGTTTTGTAACATACCTACACTACACTACACTACACACTACACTACACACTACACTACACTACACTACACTACATTACACTACACTACACTACACTACACTACACCACATTACATTACACTACAAACTACACTACACTACATTACACTACACTACACTACAAACTACACTACACTACACTACACACTACACTACACACTACACTACACTACACTACACTACACTACACTACACTACACTACACCACATTACATTGCACTACACTACAAACTACACTACACTACATTACACTACACTACACTACAAACTACACTACACTACACTACACACTACACTACACACTACACTACACTACACTACACTACACTACACTGCACTACACTACACTACACTACACTACACTGCACTACACACTACACACTACACTACACTATACACATGGAAGTGAAATGACAGTGCCATGAGTTGTTTGGCCTGCCCTGTGCTTGAGACTGCAATGCAAAATGGAAGTGAAATGACAGTGCCATGAGTTGTTTGGCCTGCCCTGTGCTTGAGACTGCAATGCAAAAATGGAAATGGAAATGACAATGCCATGAGTTGTGTTAAAGAAGGAACTGCAGATGCTGGAAAATCGAAGGTACACAAAAATGCTGGAGAACCTCAGCGGGTGCAGCAGCATCTATGGAGCGAAGGAAATAGGCAACGTTTCGGGCCGAAACCCTTCTTCAGACTGATAGGGGGTGGGGAGAAGAAAGGAAAAAAGGAAAAAGGCGGAGGAGGAGCCCGAGGGCTGGGGGAGGGGAGGAGACAACCAGAGGGCTGATGAAGGGGAGGGGACAGCAAGGGCTAGCAGAATTGGGAGAATTTAATGTTCAAGCCCCCAGGATGTAGACTGCCCAAGCGGAACATGAGGTGCATTTCCTCCAATTTACGGTGTTGCTCGCTGTGGCCATGGAGGAGACCCATGATAGAGAGGTCAGATACGGAATGGGAGGGGGAGTTGAAGTGCTGAGCCACCGGGAGGTCAAGTTGGTTATTGCGGACCGACCGGAGGTGTTCGGCGAAACGATCGCCAAGCCTCCGCTTGGTCTCACCGATGTAGATCAGCTGGCATCTAGAGCAGCGGATGCAATAGATGAGGTTGGAGGAGATGCAGGTGAACCTCTGTCGCACCTGGAACGACTGCTTGGGTCCTTGAATGGAGTCGAGGGGGGAGGTGAAGGGACAAGTGTTGCATCTCTTGCGGTTGCAAGGGAAAGTACCAGGGGAGGGGGTAGTATGGGAGGGAAGGGAAGAATTGACAAGGGAGTTACGGAGGGAGCGGTCTTTGCGGAAGGCAGACATGGGGGGAGATGGGAAGATGTGGCGAGTGGTGGGGTCACGTTGGAGGTGGCGAAACTGACGGAGGATCACTTGTTGTATGTGACGGCTGGTGGGGTGAAAGGTGAGGACTAGGGGGACTCTGCCCTTGTTGTGAGTGGGGGGATGGGGAGAGAGAGCAGTGTTGCGGGGTATGGCAGAGACCCTGGTGCGAGCCTCATCTATGGTGGAGGAGGGGAACCGCCGTTCACTGAAGAATGAGGACATTTCAGATGCCCTGGTGTGGAACGCCTCATCCTGTGAGCAGATGCGGCGTAGACGGAGGAATTGGGAGTGGGGGATGGAGTCCTTACAGGAAGCAGGGTGGGAAGAAGTGTAGTCCAGATAGCCATGGGAGTCGGTGGGTTTGTAGTGGATGTCGGTAAGGAGTCTATCACCTTCGATGGAGATAGTGAGGTCAAGGAATGGTAGGTAAGTGTTGGAAATGGTCCAGGTGTATTTGAGTGTTTGGCCATGAGTTGTTTGGCCTGCCCTGTGCTTGAAACGGAAATGCAAAATGGAAATGGAAATGGAATGAAGTGAGTTGTTTGGCCTACCTGAAACCACTAATTTTGGCCCACAAGGCCCCTATTAGCCGAGAAACCAGTCCCTTTTGCCCAAAATGCCCGTGCCAGGTCAGGAAATGTCCAGAAAAAGTGCCTTTCACTGAGATTTCACTCAGATTTTTATTAAAGTCCCTTCTGCCCATCAGACCTGTACTAGCCCAGGAGGAGTCCCTTCGGCCCATCAGTAAGTATTCCCCCCTGCAAGTATTAAACCTCACCCCAGTATTTTTCTCCCTCCCTTCATTGGCTCCCTGTCAGATCCAGGCCAGGATAGACTTTCCTCCTTCATTGTTGTGATCTGCAGAAAAAGATAAAAAAATGTCTAAAATTGATTCTCCACCCACTCCCACTTCTCTCTCAAAGAGTCTATCACCTGTTTTGGGCAGATTTTTTGGCAGGTATCTGAGCTGCCAGGCGACCAGACCTGAGTGACTGAGCTGCCACCCCACCAGGCCTGAGTGACTGAGCTGCCAGCCCAAGAATCCATTCGGCCCACAGTCCATACTAGCCCTCTGGAAACCAGTCCCTTTGTCCACAACACCCATACTAGCACTCCAGAAAGCCCCTCCCCCCCCCCCCACTGGCCACCAATATTGGAATTGGTGGAGAGGTGGAATATTGTGTTGGGGGACCAGCCCTCCCGTGTGAACATGGGACCCAACGGGTCCCACTTAGTCTAGTACTACACTATAGGCTTCCATAACCAGCAGGAGAGAAAGGAACAGATAAGTAGATTACAGAAAGATGCAAAAGCATGAGGGTTGTCATACTGGGTAACATTCACTTCCTCAATATTGACTGGGACTTAGTGCAAAAGGCTTATATGGAGCAAAATGTGTACAGGGTATTGGGAGTAATACAGAGATTACAACCCTCAAGGTCCTGCTTTTTAAACTTTTGTCAAACTCCCTCTATTCACACTGCAAGACCTAAGCCCTGTTCCTCCCTAAGTTATTTGTGCCAATATCCACATAACAACGTCTGGCTGCTCATTTTCCCAGTTGAGAATGTTTTGTAGCCACTGTGAGGCATCCTGGACCCTGGCACCAGAGAGGCAACAAACCAAGCTGGTGTCCCGTTTGCCACCACAGAAACTCCTGTCTGTCTCCCTAACCAATGATACTCCTCTCATTACCACACTGTCTGCCCTCACCCTTCCCTGCTGTGCCTTGGAAGCAGGCCTGGTGGCACAGAGTGGACTGCTGCTGCTGTCCCCTGAACTGTCAACGTCCCAGCAGTATCCAAAAGGGTGTGACTATTGTCAAGGGGAATGCCTTCAGTAGATGACTACACCCCTCTGCCTGCTCCCTTTACTGGTGATCTGGATCAAGAAAATACTTTAGAAGTTTGCTACTATTTTAATGTAGGCAGCCAAGACAGCATCCTGAATATCAGCTGCTAATATGATGTTGTGTGACACTAATTTGGAGAGAGATATTGGCCAGGAAGGTGGAAAGAGTGCCCTCACTCTGCTTCAGAATGGAACTTTCCACCCCAACCAGGACACCAAATTCTATATCACCATCTATATCTCTCATTTCCCTCTCCCCCGACTCCCAGTCTGAAGAAGGATCTCGACCCGAAACGTCACCTTTTCTCCAGCTTTTTGTGTCTATCTTCAGTTTAAACCAGCATCTGCAGTTCCTTCCTACACCAAATTATCAATGTCTTGGTTTAAAGATTTGGAAGGTCAATAAGTGTGTCACCGTTGAAGGGTCAGGTTAACCTGAGGCAAAACTCTTAAGAGAGACCTATAGGTCACTACCTTCAGATTCAGAAACGAGGCATGAAACACAATATATAAGAAGAGAACCATTCTGTGCAATAGACACGTGGCCTCAGCTTCCAAAGCACTTTACTGCCAATGGAGTGCTTTTGTAATGTGACCATTTTTCCAGTGCAGGGAAAACGATAGCAAAATCCACAAGCAGAAACCTGGTTATGATCAAATAATCTGTTTTCTTTTAACATGTAGGTTTAAAAAGTTGTAGATTGTGGGCAGATGTAGGAAGGTGAGAGGGGTAAGTGCGTAGGAAGAAACTGCAGATGCTGGTTTCAACCAAAGATAGACACAAAATGCTGGAATAACTCAATGGGACAGGCAGCATCTCTGGAGAGAAGGAATGGATGATCTGAAGAAGTGTCTCAACCAGAAACGTCAGAGATGCTGCCTGTCCCACTGAGATACTCCAGCATTTTGTACCTTTCTTAGGGAGGGGTAAGATTGGGTGAAATGCTGAACTCCCACTTGGTCTTTTTATGTTGCTCGAGGAAAACCATGCAGACGTTAAGTGCGCGTTCACCACTTGTGTACCAATCCCATTTTTTTGGAGACCTGCAGCTGCTCACCATGAAATAAAACACAAAAGCCCTGAAAGGGATTCTCAAAGCTGGATGGAAAACAGTTGCCTTTCCAAAGCTTTAATTGGGACAGTTTTATAGTGTCTGCTATAAGATGCCCACACATAGGGAAAGGATCAAAGAATGAAATGTGTTCATGATTTAAGACTGAAATAAGAAGACTTCACATATCAGGCACTGCCACAATGGCCATTGTCAACCACATTCCTTGGCTGCCTAGATTTATAGGACTAACATCAATGGTTTGGGATGTTCTCCCCCGGTGAAAGCAGAGCAAATGAATAGGACAACCCCCCTCGCCCTCCCCTCAGAATTCAATGGATTCTTCTGCCTACTATAAAGATAATAAGGCCGCAAATCTTAACATTATCTCCCAGCCCCTTTCAAGACCTTTCAAGAAAATGCTGAGAGAAATACACAAATGAAAAAAATCAAGAGCAATGCTTCTTGTTGTGAGGGATTTATTTCCTTGGTTACTAAATAGTGGCAGAGGTTTGATCAGTAAATATCCACAGCTACCTATATTGTGACAATTAATTGCGGACTGAAGCAATATTGCCATGGCACATCTAAAAGACGGATCAATCGTACGGCTCGTCAATGATTTCCACTGGATATCATTCGTGTGGGAACTCCGAGAGACTCCCTTTACTGCTGACTCAGCATTCTACCCTGTCCACATTATAGTACAGCTGTGGGCACCATGTAAGCCTGGCCAAGCCATCTGCTTTGGGAGTGTACTTGAGATAGCAAGGAGGAGCAAGTCAAGAGAGTTTATTGTCATGTGTCCCAGATAGGACAATGAAATTCTTGCTTGCTGCAGCACAACAGAGTATTGTAAGCATAAATACAGAACAGTTCAGTGTGTCTATATAGCATATTGTGTCTATATAGCACTGCTGCCCCACATCAACAATGAGTTGAGTTCAATCCTGACCTCGGGTGCTGTCTATTTGGAGCTTGCACGATTTTCCTGCGACTGTGTGGGTTTCGTCCTCTTGCTTCATCATTGTTTTCCCCCACATCCCAAATACTCTCAGTCTGATGAAGGGTCTTGACCCGAAACGTTGCCAATTCGTTCTCTCCATAGATGCTGCCTCGCCCGCTGAGCTTCTCCAGCATTTTTTGTCTACCTTTGATTTTTCCAGCATTTGCAGTTCTTTCTTAAATAATTTGACAGAAACCCCTGCTAGTTTTGACTTACATATGGACAAAGGAAGAAAGGGATCCTGTTGGATCTCCCTCCCAATGCTGTGCCACAAGTGGTCAGGAAGAATGTCATAGGAGTTGTAGATTGGTTATTGCATGTGAACCAATCATAATAATAATAATAATAAGTTTATTTATATAGCACATTTTCCAATTGATTTAAATCAAAAGCCAAAGTGCTTTACAGTTACTAACCAAACAAATAATAAAAAGAGATAGAAAAAATGACAACACACTATAAGAGATTTTACACAAACACGAACATCCCCCCACAGTAGAATCTACACTCTCCACTGTGAGGGAAGGCACCAAAATGTCCAGTCCTCCTCCTCCTCCTAGTCCACCCGAGGTCGGGGCCAGTCTGAGGCCACTGCAGCCAGTCGCCGCAACGGCAGCCCGATGTTGTTTGCCCACCCGCATCGGGTGGAAAAGTCCTCAGCAGCTTGGAAATGTCTGGAGCGGCCGCTCCTTCCCCGGAGACTGCGACGCCCGCGGACTTCAGGCCGCGCCGGTTGCAGAAATAGCATCACTAACCCCACCCTACTGTATGATTCATACTAACACCCACTTCCTACACTGGTCAGTCTTGGAAGTGGTAATGATGAACTAACAACTAACAACCTGCTGTACCGCTATACTATGTGTACCGATTAAAGATGATCTTGAACTCCAGATTGTACAGTTTGCTTATTTACAGGAGTCACAGAATCATACAGCAGGGATCAGGCCCTTCAGATCAACAAGTCCATGCAACAAGTCATCTCATTATATTCTCCACACATTCTCATCAAATCACCTCAGATTATACCACTTACCAACACATTAAGTTTGTAGATGATACTAACATAGACTTCAGATTTTAGACTTTGGACTTTAGACTTTAGAGATACTGTGCAGAAACAGGCCCTTCGGCCCATCGAGTCCCCGCCGACCAGTGATCACCTCATACACTTGCAATATCGCGCACACACTAGGGGCAAAGCACAAAGGACATTTATTGTCACATACACCAATTGGTGAAGTGAAATTTGAGTTGCCATTTGCAGCACACCAATAAAAATAAAACACAATATTAGAGAATTTAACATTAAACATAAAAAACACCCCCCACAATGTTTCCCACTGTGAGGGAAGGCAGCAAAGTTCAGTCTTCTTCCTCTATGTTCACCCGTGGTCGGGGCCTATTTGAGGCCTCCGTAGTCGCCGCAACGGCAGCCTGATGTTTCAGGCCCTCTCGCCGGATGATGGAGCTCCGGCGTCGGAAGAACCCTCTCAGCGGCTTGGAGTGTCTGGAATGGCCGCTTCCTACCAGAGACCGCGGCTCCCGAAGTCCACAGGCCACGCTGGTCGGAGCTCCAACACTGGCGATCTCGGCGAGAGATCCCAGGCTCCACGGTGTTTAAAGTCAGCGCCCCCCGCAGCTGGACGCTCCGCGACCACAGCTCCGCGATGTTGGAGTCGGCGGTCACAGCACTCCGGAGCTTACCACACGGCGACCCGGGTAAGGCATCGCCCGCTCCGCGATGGTGCTTCAGCGCTGTAGATGAGATATGCATGTGCCTTTAACATAGTGACCTCACACCCACTAACCACTCCCCATATCACAAGTATAACTACAACCTCCACACCCACAGATCGCCCTCTAGTTCCTGTGACAGACCACGTACAGCTAGTGCAATGTATAATGTCCAGTATGAATAAAGATAGTAAAGTAACGATGTCTCGATATCAATCCTTTACATGGTGTCAAATAACGTACCTTGCGCCTCCCGTTTATCGGTTTATCATTTAATTTTGACCCAGTTTTTTGTTTCCCCCCCTAACTGTTTTTGTTATGGCCTCTTCTGCCCGTAAGCCCGATGCGCTCGTTTTCGATTTCGACATCGCCCTTCGATGGGACATATTCAAACGCGACTTTGAACACTATTTCACGATTGCCCATCCTGGCGCCACCGACGCTCTCAAAGCCTCGCTGCTTCTCAACTTGGCTGGTCCCAACGCCTTGACTCGCTCGGACTTCTTCGTCTACGCTCCTGGAGAATCAGCTCGGGACCCGGCATGTCTGTTGGCTAAGTTTGACGCTATTTGTGACATTCCTACTAATTGCATTTTAGAACGTTTTAAACTGTTCGCGCGGCGTCAACTCCCTGGGGAATCGGCTGAGAACTATGTCATTGCGCTGCGGGACCTGGGCAGGCGCTGCCGCCTCGAGACGTGGACCCCCGATAATGTCATCAGGGACCTACTGGTTTACGGTCTCCGTGATGAGAAGCTCAGGTCCGAACTACTTCGCAAGCCGGATCTGACCTTGGCCGATGCAATGCACGCTACTCGCTTAGCCGACGCTGTTTCCGCGGCGGCGCCGCCGGCTGAACAGGCGATCAACTTTGCCAGCACTCCTAGCTATCCCATGAACGCACCCCAGTCGCGACCCCCGGTGTCGCTCGCTGCTCGAGGGGGATGCGCCCCGGGGTTCGGTGGTGCCACAAGGGGAGACACCCAGCAAAGGTGCCCTAATTGCAACTTCACATCTCATCAGTTTAATGTGTGCCCTGCGCTGGGAAAGTACTGCAACTCCTGTAATAAGTTGAACCATTTTGCTGCAGCCTGTCGTTCCCATGGGAAGCCTGTCGCTGCTCGAAGGCAAAATTTAAACAACCTTCTACAGTCGGATAATGATCTCAGCTCCCAGCACTATTCCGATGAACATTCTGTTCCTACATCCAACTCCTCTCAGGCAGAAACCAGCTTGTTTACCGTGGTGAACGCACCTGCTATGATAACGGATCCTTCCGTGCAAGTCACTGTGAACAACTCGACCTTCACGGCCAAAATCGACACTGGGGCGGTTACCAATGTTATGTCAACATCTCTTTTCAACCAGATAAGGACTAATGAGAAGATATTTTCTCAGAGCTCAAACCTGCATGCCTACGGTGGGGAGATCCTTACTCCTGTGGGCAAGGCCACACTACACTGTAAGATACTGAAGGCCACTCGGCCCCTCACCTTCTTTCTCCTCAATCGAAGTTGCGTTCCCCTGCTGGGGATCCAGGCATGCCAGGAAATGGGACTGGTGTCCTTCCACCGGGACATCCACCACGTGCGGGCTCTTATGGACCCGCTGGCCGAGTATCCTGACCGCTTTGATGATAAGCTAGGCAAACTACCCTGCAGCTACAAGATTGAAGTGGACCATAAGATCGTTCCTGTGGTCCATGCTCCTCACCGTATTTCCTTCGCCATGAGGGACAAAGTGGAGGCGACCCTACACAGTATGGTACAAATGGGCGTCCTAAAGGCAGTCGTCGAGCCCACCAGCTGGGTCTCTTCCATGGTTGTTGCGGCTAAAAAGGACATGAGTGAGATACGCATCTGCATCAACCCCAGAGACCTCAACCTGGCCATTCGACGCCCTCACTACCCTATGAGAACGGTGGAAGACGTCGCTGCACGGGTTGGTCCAGCAACGGTCTTTTCGGTCCTCGATGCCAAGAGTTCATTCTGGCAGATACCACTGGACGAGCGGTCGTCCATTTTGACAACCTTCGCCACCCCCTACGGAAGGTTTCGGTTCCTCCGGATGCCCTTCGGAATCAACTCTGCCAGCGAGGTATTCCAGCGAACCATGGAACAGTTGTTTTCAGATCTGCCTTGCGCCATAATTGTTGACGACATCCTCGTTTACGGTAAGGATGTTGCCGAACACGATGTCAACCTCCGCCTGATCCTGGACCGGGCCAGGCAAATCAACTTGAAACTGAACCCCAAGAAGTGCCGATTCCGCGTCTCGGAGGTCACCTATGTTGGACACGTATTCACCGCTGAGGGGCTGAAGCCTGACCCGCAGAAAACGACTGCCATCTCAGGGATGCCTCCTCCTACTAACGTGGCAGGCCTGCAACGCTTTCTCGGCTTGGTAAACTACCTGGGGAAGTTCATCCCCGACCTAAGCGAGCTCAGCGCTCCCCTGAGGGATCTGATCAAAAAGGACACTTCCTGGCTTTGGTTACCCAATCATCAGAAGGCATTTGACATTCTTAAGTCTAAACTGATCAGCACACCCACGCTCAAGTTCTTTGACCTGCGGCATCCCATTGTCCTCACCTGCGACGCCTCTCAATTCGGACTCGGTGCCGCCTGCCTCCAGGTCCATGACGGCCTGCAGATGCCTGTCTCATTCGCGTCCCGCACCATGACCGCCACCGAACAGCACTACGCGCAGATTGAGAAGGAGCTACTGGCCGTGCTGTTTGCCTGCTCCAAATTCCGGGACTACATCGTGGGCAACACTTTCACCGTTGAAACTGACCATCAACCACTTGTTACCATCCTCAACAAACCGATCCATGTGGCCTCATCACGTCTGCAGCGCATGCTGCTGCAGCTCCAGCGTTTCACGTTCACGGTGGTTTATCGTAAGGGGAAGGACATGTTCGTAGCCGACACGTTGTCTCGCGCCCCGCTGACGTCCACTGCTCGCCACCAATACGAAACGTCCGAGTTACTAGTACTACGATTGAACTTCGTCCCCTCGCCACAGATGAAATCCCTGGTTGAACACACTACCAACGACCCTGCCCTGCAACAGCTGTCTGCCGTCATCCGGCAGGGCTGGCCTGACCGTCGCTCGGCACTGCCGGCTGGAGCCGTGCCCTACTTCCTGATTCGGGACGAGCTCGTATTGCACGACGGCGTGGTGGTGAAGGGTCACAAAGTGGTCGTGCCCGCGGCGCTGCACGACCACTATTTTCAGGTCGCACACCGCGGTCACACTGGGGCCGAAGCCACTTTGTCTCTCGCCAAGAGCCAGTTCTATTGGCCGGATATGGCAAAGTACATCCGGGAGAGGGTCTCATCGTGTTCCACCTGCAACAGCCGCGCCCCCCATCAGCAGCGTCAGCCGCTTCTACAGCAGCCCGCGCCCGGACTGCCCTGGATGGCGCTCGCCACAGACATTTTCGAGTGGCGGGGCAAACATTTCCTGGTACTCGTTGACTTCTACTCCAGCTGGTTTGCGGTTGACCGGCTGCCTTCCGTGACCTCTTCGGCCGTCATCGACAGGTTAGACCCTCACTTTAGCACTTTTGGCCCCCCGGCAAGCCTGCAGTCGGACAATGGCAGCCAGTTCACGAGCTCCGAGTTTAAAGCGTTCGCTTCCAGATGGAACTTTCGCCATTTCACAAGCAGCCCGGAGTACCCGCAAAGCAACGGTTTGGCCGAGCGCGCGGTCCGCAGTGCTAAGCACCTGTTGGAACAGTGTGGTGGCATTAACTCCGACTTCCACCTGGCCCTCCTCAGCCTTCGGAACATCTCTCGCGACCCTGCCATGGGTTCACCTGCTCAGCGGCTCCTGTCTCGCGCTACCAGGCTCCCACTCCCGGTGGCCCAGCGATCCCTCATACCCTCGGTCCTTCCACCTGCGGCGGTTCAGAAACGGATTGCCTTCAGGCAAGACGTCCAAAAGCGGTCCCATGACAGGTCCTGCCACCCGCTGCCGCCCCTCTTCCCCGGTCAAGTAGTCCGTATGCAGACCACTCCCGGTCACTCCAAGCTCGCTACTGTCGTCGGCTCTGCGGGGTCGCCCAGGTCCTATTTCGTCGACTAGGCTGGGACCATTTACCGACGGTCTCGCCAGCACCTTCGGCTCGTCCACGAGCCGCGTCCTCCTCCCGCCGATCCCTTTGCTCCCCCGCTGCCTGTTTCGCGTCCGGCCGTTGCCCTGCCCGTGATTCCCTGCATGCCTCGCTCTGCTCCTCCTTCGCCCCCTCCGCTCCAACACACTCCGACTAGTCCTCGCACGCCTCCCCGCGCTCTCCCCGGTCCCAGCCCCGCATCCCCTCCGGTTTCGGTGCCGTGATCTCTTCCGTTTCCTCCCGTTTCTCCCTTTCAGGTTCGTCTGTCCCTGCTGGTGCCTCTTCCTCCTCCAGGAAGGGTGGATGGCGACACGCGAACCCGGGCGGGACGTCTGGTCAAACCGCCTGACCGCTATGGCGATGTTGCCTAGCTATCCTAGCGCATGAGCCGTGGTCGCCATGTCACCTTTGTATTTGCCTGTCGTTTCGGGGAGGAAGGATGTAGATGAGATATGCATGTGCCTTTAACATAGTGACCTCACACCCACTAACCACTCCCCATATCACAAGTATAACTACAACCTCCACACCCACAGATCGCCCTCTAGTTCCTGTGACAGACCACGTACAGCTAGTGCAATGTATAATGTCCAGTATGAATAAAGATAGTAAAGTAACGATGTCTCGATATCAATCCTTTACAAGCGCTGTGCCGCCGCCGAAGCTGAAGTTCTGGCCGGTCTCGGCAGGAAAATGCCGCTCCAGTCCCGTTGGTAGGCCGCGAGGAGAGGGCGAAGATGCGGCTCGGAGGAAAGATGCAACTCCGACAAGGTAGGGACTGAGAAAAACAGTTTCTCCCCCTTCACTGGGCAAGTGGGCTGAGGAATGGCAAAGTAAGTTTAAATCAGATGAGTGTGAAATCCAGAGCAGGACCTTCATCATGATTGGTGGAGACCTTCAGACTTGTTGTGAAGCAGAGAGATCTAGGAGTGTAGGTTCATAGTTCTCTGAAAATGGTGTTGCAGGTGTAGTGGGCGGTAAAGAAAATTTTTGGTACAATGACCTCCATCTATCAGGGAATTTTACTTCAGAGTCACGTGAGTGACTACGTGAAGACCCCGCCAGCACGCATGCGCGACATATCGTCTATCGCACTGCGCAAACGACAGGCTGGGGGGAGCGCTGCTCCACCAGCGGACCAACCTGAAGATAAGTTTTAAACTTATCCTGGTTGTGTTTTGCAGGAATCTCTGTAGCCTTACAGAGGTCCTGCTTTATTTGGGCGAAGTCTGCCGGGCCGCGGGAGATCCTTATGGACCGCGAGGAACGCCAGTCGCTGACCACAGGGTCAGGGAAACCCGGTCATGACCTCGGGGAAACCCGCCCACGTATCGCGGGGAACCCGCTACGGAGGCCGCGATGCGGGTAGAGGGCGGCAGCTCAGTTCGCCTTTTCCGAGTCGCTGGCGGTGGAGCCATCGGCTTCAGACTGGTGGCAACCCACTGGAGGGTAAGCCACTATTTTTTCCAGGGACCGCCACGGGGACATGGACCTTGTGGGGATTCCCTTCTACAATGACTGTAGAGGGAGTCCCGGCTGCAAGAACCGCGGGGATACCAGGCTCGGTGCAAAACCCGACATGGATTTCGCTGGAAACCCCTTCTACAAGGGCTGCAGAGGGAATTCCGGCTGCGAGAACTATGGGGGGAAAACCCGACATGGACTTTGCAGGGAATCCTTTCTACAGGGGCCACAGGGAACCCACTACGGAGACCGCAGACTGCGGGTAGCGGGCAGTGGTCGAATCCGCTTTTTCCAGATAACAAGACCTGCAGGTAAGTTCTTTACTCTGGGGTCGTATATTGTTCCATTTCTGTGTTACAGGGAAGGAACTATGGACAAGTCGGGAACGAAGTCCAAACGGGCTGCATCCAGACTGGCTAGACCGCGGAAGTATGGGCCGTCAGCAGCGGCCGACTGCATCTGGATCGCAATCTATGCGGTCAGCAGTCTCCGTCCCGGCACCTGTACAGTCTGAATCAACAGCTACAGACTGGCGGAAAGACCAAGCAGAGGACGGACAGGCCATAGATTCGGACGAGTCGGGCCGTGAAGAATCACCGCCGGCAGGCAGCGACCAAGATCGCATATCCCGCATGGGCGGTTGATGCAGCAGATGCTCCAATGTGACGTGCTCCAGGATATGGAGCCTTGTCACCATGGGCCTCCTAGGATGGCCATGGCAGCACCTCGTTGAGGGCTGCATAATGCATCTCCCTCGACAGAGGGGAGCCTTAGGAGTCACTTCTGGGCTGACTCTGAAGACATGGGGTTGGCTGAAGATGCCACAAGTCTACTATGCACCCACCAGCAGACACCGAAGCTGGTGAAAGCCGAAGGCCGTACGATCAGAACAGGTATTTTTTAGACCGCGGCCCAGAACGGCCTTCGTGGAAGATGTGCTAACCCCGCAAGAGTGTGGAAGGCATGTCAGGCAGCAGCTCCTGGTTCAGGGTTGCAAATTTCCTCCCACTCAAATGAGCCGGAGTGGTAGAGGGTGCTACTGAAGTGCACATATGCCTGAAGCGACACCTGTTTCAGGGTTGCAATTCCTCCCACTCGATAAAACAGATGGATGCAGATGGTGCTTACCTAAGGCAGCTCCTGACTCAGGTTGCATAAGTCCTACCATTCGGATGAAGGATGAAGCTGATTGAAGGATGAAGCTGGTTGAGGCAGCTCCTGGGCAGGTTGCATAAGTCCTCCCATTTGGAGTATGAAGGAGAAGCTTCCGATTACGGATACTAGTTGGTAATATTTACACTTGGGGTTTACAGATCAGATTAGTTTATACTGCACAGCATTCAAGCACCAGAGTTCTCGAAAACATGGTTGGCGTTGCCTTTTTAGGCAGAATCGCAATTGGGGCAAAGAGGCCTGTTCATTGTTAACAGGTACAACTCGCTTGTGCAGTATAGACATTTCTGAATAGGGAACTTCGTGACTGTTAACTACCATGGGATCAGTTTCCATTCACAAGGCACCAGAGGTATTTCAAAATTTAGCTGGAATTGAGTTCTCATCCATCCAGTTAAATTTAAGTTAAATTTACGTTGATACCAGCTGAAATAGTCTGGGACTCCGCCCTGAGGCAAGAGATTGGAATCAATTCTCAAGTACCATTGTTACCAGACCTTTCCTATTCCCGGCTGAAACTATCAAAGTCACCATGATGGACGAATAGTATTCAGCATTGCTCCATTAACTTTTCATCAATTATCTTCAGTTAATTACAAACTGATGCTATTGCTCAAAGATGGAAAATTACTAATATCAGCTCTAAATTACGGAGACGGATGGGATTTGCATGAGTTAGCAAATGTTCAGTTATATGGTATCAACTACTTACAGACAACAGGTGCATTCTGTGGATTAAGGGGTGCATGCTTAAGTCCAAGTTGATTCACTTTGGTGGAGGTATATGTTGATCACATGGGTATAATCAGTCAAAGTATCCGGTGATAAATTACCTAACCTCATCTAGCACTGGTATATCATCAATTGTCAATACAGAATTGATGTTGGATCGCTAAGTGTTTAATGACATTGTGGCTCGATGGAACGCTGAAGATCAAAATGTCTGCATCCAAGGCTCAATCACCAGTTGCAATATATGTGGCATATCAATGGGGATGGATGTATTCTCGCTACACTGGGGAGGAATGTCTTCCTCCATTTTGCCTCATCAGACGGGACTTGCAAATTCAGCAAGCTCCCGCTTCAGGTATTTTCATAGTGCCTGCCTGGCTTCTACAGCCATGGTTCCCGCTGATGTGGGGAATGATGACAGAACCTTATATGGTTAATTCTGGACATAAAATTTGCTGGTTTTACCGTGACTCGGGGAACCATCCTTTGCATGATATAACCAATGCTTTGATTACAGACTCTGCGAAGGCCATTCCTGCGGCTCAGGTTGTCAAACCATACCTTGGACGTGCTCACTGCAGATGCAGGGATAGCACCAAACAGTAGTATCTCCTCATAAGGAGATGGGAGGTATTTGTTTTATGTTATATTACATTCAGCTCGGCACGGATGACTGACGGCTTGAAGGTCAGTTTTGTGTGGGGTTGACAATTATCAAGTTAAAGTGCTATTTACTGTGCCTAAAGTGCCTTCTCATCATGCTGGCTGCAGGGAACAGAATCCACTCTGTTGGGTCTCACCCTCTGGGATTCAGGTAATGAAGGGTATCTTCAACTCTAAACCTCCCAGGCCTGGGTACGCAGAGATATAGGATGTTAACATTGTGCCACGTTGTTCATCGGTGGGCTCCAGCTACATCCCTGTCCTTGGTCAAACTCGCCTA
This sequence comes from Malacoraja senta, assembly GCA_038087875.1. Lineage (NCBI taxonomy): Eukaryota > Metazoa > Chordata > Chondrichthyes > Rajiformes > Rajidae > Malacoraja > Malacoraja senta. The sequence goes on from CM075980.1 coordinate 36,156,070, forward strand.
CAAGTGGTTATGCCCATGGCACTGAGTTCAGCACAACGGTTCCAGACATGGCATTAGCAGTGACTGGACACGATGATAATATCTGCAGGCTAAATAACATTATGTTTATGACAGTCAAGCAGAATAGACCAGGGGCATCAGGTCTAACTAGATTGTTCACATATCTCATGGACCTTCGGTGGTGTGTAGTCACACATCTGCACCAGAATGTAGGTCACTAGAGCATTAAAGACTCTGAACTAGCAATATTGTTAGTTACATTAGCCTTGTAAGAAAGGATCACTACAGACCATCTCCAGGTGGTTATAAAGGGGCTGGCTTATACAGGAGTGAACACTAATATTCAAGTCTCATTCCACCAGGGCTGCAACTACCACAGCAGCAGGGTATGGACGTTAGGGGGACCACATCCTAGTGACTGCAGGGTGGTCAAAATAACAATCTTTCCAATCATTTATAACAACCCTTTACCAGATTGGGGGTATTGGCCAACTCTATGCTAGTTCTGTTTCATAGTTCCCTCTCGGTGGAGTGAGGTTACTATTATCATTGTTTGTTCAAATTGTGTTTCTTATTTTCTTTTTGTGCTTTTGTAATTGAATTCTGTCCTTGATTTGTGTATTGTGGTGTTTTTATATTTAATTTACTCCGATTATGTGTTTTGTATTTTTGTGATTTTATGCCTTGTAAGGTGTCCTTGGGTGTTAGAAAGGCGCGAGCAAATAAAATGAATTATTATTATTATTATTAAAAGCATCAACATGTCTATATCTAAGTCATGTCTGAATGCATTATTAATGATCACTCATCAGTAGTCAACTGATGCAGTGTGTGAAGCATGGACTCGTTTCCACGGCATGAAATCACAGATCTTTAAAATCTTCACGTAGTCACTCACGTGACTCCGAAGTAAAATAGTAAGATTAAACGAGAACTTACCAGTTTGAAGTTTGATCTATATTTTATGAGGAGTTACGTCGAGGGATTACGTGCCCTCCACGCCCACCCACTTGTAAAGATCAACTGGTATCCTAGTTCTTCTTATCTTACTATGTTTATTTCATTACTATTACTGTGATTCCACACATTTGCTTTGAAGAATGTTGCGCATGCGTGCTGGCGGGGTCTTCACGTAATCCCTCGACGTAACTCCTCATAAAATAAAGATCAAACTTCCGACTGGTAAGTTCTCATTTAATCTTACTATTTTGCACATAAGTGAGGCCATTATGTTACATTTGTACAAGTTGTTAGCGAGGCCACACTGAGTGTATTCTGTACAGTTTTGGTCATCCTGATAGAGGTGAGAAGCTGGAAAGAGTGGGACTAGGTTAGATGGGTCATCCTGGTCAGCATAGACGAGTTGGGCCAAAGGGCCTGTTTCTACCTTGTGTGATTCTATGAGTCTTTGACCAGAGGTAATTTACATGAGCCAACTAACCTACCAATTTCATCGGAAGATAGACACAAGGTGCTGGAGTCACACGTCTTGCGATGTGGGAGTTATGGGCCTGTCCCACTTAGCAACTTTTTAGGCGACTACAGGAGACTGTGCGGTTGCCACATGGTTGCCACATGTTCGCGGGTGGTTGCCGGGTTGTCGCCTGCATGGTCGTGAGTAGTTTCCTCAGACTCGCAACAAGTCGTAACGGCATTCTGGTCATCACTAATTTTTCAACATGTTGAAAAATTAGCGACGACAGTGGTTTTTACGCCATGGAGCGTAGCTTAAATTCTCGTGATGTAGGTGCAGTGGTAGTGGGTCGCCAGGTGACGTAGGTTGTCGCCAGTGCTGACTGGTGAATTTGTGGTGTGGGCTGTTTGCTGCTGGTCTTCTGATCATGTCATTCTGCCATGGTACACTACCTAGTTCGGAGTTGTAATAAGTGCAGAGATGGTCTCTCTGGTCCTTGGCTCTTTTTGCCGGTGTTTCCTGGCAATTTCTCCATTGCCACCATTGGTGCATCCTGTCCTCCAGTTCTCCATGAGCCTGGTGTGATGTTGCCTGTCTGGTAGTTCATTCGGTCACCCTCCTCCATGGCTGCTGCTGCTGCACTTCTGGTACGGATCAGGTTGTGGAGGACACATGCTGCGTAGACAATGGTCTCCACATTCTTGGGCTCCTGCTCCATCGTAGTCAGGAAGCACACAAAAATGCTGGAGAAACTCAGCGGGTGCAGCAGCATCTATGGAGCGAAGGAAATAGGTAAAGTTTCGGGCCGAAACCCTTCAGACTGAAAGCATCTGGATCTGCTGGCGAGGATGCCAAAGGCGTTTTCCACAACCCTCCTGGCCCTGGACCGCCTGTAGTTGTAGATCCTCTACTCCCTTGACATCTGCCTGTGAGGGTGTGGCTTCTTCATCCATGACATGAGTGGAAACCTGGAGTATTGTGTGCAGTTTTGGTCCCCTAATTTGAGGAAGGACATTCTTGCTATTGAGGGAGTGCAGCGTAGGATTACAAGGTTAATTCCCGGGATGGCGGGACTGTCATATGCTGAGAGAATGAAGGAGCTGGGCTTGTACAATCTGGAGTTTAGAAGGATGAGAGGAGATCTTATTGAAACATATAAGATTGTTAAGGGTTTGGACACGCTGGAGGCAGGAAACATGTTCCCAATGTTGGGGGAGTCCAGAACCGGGGGCCACAGTTTAAGAATAAGGGGTAAGCCATTTAGAATGGAGACGAAGAAACATTTTTTCTCACAGAAAGTTATTAGTGTGTGGAATTCTCTGCCTCAGAGGGTGGTGGAGGCAGGTTCTCTGGATGCTTTCAAGAGAGAGCTGGATAGGGCTTTTAAATATAGCGGAGTCAGGGGATATGGGGAAAAGGCAGGAACGGGATACTGATTGGGGATGATCAGCCATGATCACAGTGAAAGGCGGTGCTGGCTCGAAGGGCCGAATGACCTACTCCTGCACCTATTGTTTATTGTCTATTGTCTATTGTCTATTGTCTATTGTCTATTGTCGATTGAAAGGCAAGAACAGCAACCAGCATGTAGTGGATGTCAGATTTGTCGTCTCCTGGCAGAGGTTCTGGATCAGGAAAGCCAGTTGTTCCTTCTTCCAGTGCCTGCCCAAGGGAGGTCTCTCTCCAGATCCCACCATCTGCGACACTGCCAGGTGTGCCCACATCCACATACAGGAAGTTGTAGTTTGCATCCACCACAGCTAGGAGTACGATGGAATGGAACTTCTTGTAGTTAAAGTTCTTTACCCCCTCCCTTGGGTGGACACCTGATGGCCACATGCTTGCCGTCAACTGCCCCACATGTGTGCTGGAAGTTCCATCGTGTATCAAAGCCCTGTACCACTCTCTTCCACTCATCTGGTGTACTAGTGCCGTCCATGACTTCATCTTCATAAGCACTGATGATGGCCTCACAGGTCTCTCGGACAACCTTGCTGATGGTGTTGTGGGCCACAAGATAGCTGTAGGAGAGGCTCTTGTAGGAGTCTCCTGGTGCCAGGTAGCGGAGGGTGATGGCTAGGTGCAGGCCTGGTTCTAGTGGCTTCCTAGTGAAGGTCTCTTTTTTCTCCAGGAGAGGGCACACCCGTGTCTTCATCTCCTGAAACAGCTCAGGGGGGAGCCTAGTGAAGTTTCTGAAAGCAGCCTCATCTTCTTGCTGGAGCACAGTCATCAGGTTGTCATACTGGTCGAACCTAGGTCTCCTCTGGGACAAGGGCTTCAACCACGCACACCTCTTCTTGGGTTTCTTCTTCCCCATTCTTCTTGTCCTTCTGTCATTCTGATCTATAAGCATGATGCAAGCTTCTACTGAGAGCAATGCCCTCCGAAGTTTCTTCAAGGCAGTCATGATTCAGAATGATTGGAAACACCACCCTGCAAACCCTTTAATAGTAAAATAGGATGATGTCATTGCTTTGGTGGTCATTGTGACGCCTACAGGTTCGAAGCTTGTCATAGCTTGACTTCGATTGTTGTAGGTGTAGTCCTAGGTGTGTCGAAGGAGGACGTCCTAATGGGCCCGTCCCACTTAGGCGACTTTTTAGGTGACTGCAGGAGACCATGCAATAGACAATAGACAATAGACAATAGGTGCAGGAGTAGGCAATTCAGCCCTTCAAGCTAGCACCGCCATTCAATATGATCATGGCTGATCATTCCCAATCCGCTATCTATAAGAGCCCTATCTAGCTCTCTCTTGAAAATATCCAGAGAACCGGTCTCCACTGCCCTCTGAGACAGAGAATTCCACAGACTCACAACTCTCTGTGTGAAATAGTGTTTCCTCATCTCTGTTCTAATTGGCTTACCCCTTATTCTTAAACTGTGGTCCCTGGTTCTGGACTCCCCCAACATTGGGAACATTTCCTGCTTCTAGCGTGTCCAAACCCTTAATAATCTTATATGTTTTAATAAGATCCCCTCGCATCCTTCTAAACTCCAGAGTGTACAAGCCCAGCCGCTCCATTCTCTTAGCATATGACTGTCCCACCATCCCGGAAATTAACCTTGTGAACCTAGGCTGCAATCCCACAATAGCAAGAATGTCCTTCCTCAAATTAGTGGACCAAAACTGCACACAATACTTCAGGTGCGGTCTCAGTAGGGCCCTGTACAACTGCAGAAGGACCTCTTTACTCCTATACTCGATTCCTCTTGTTATAAAGGCCAACATGCCATTCGCTTTCTTCACTGCCTGCTGTACCTGCATCATTACTTTCATAGACTGATGTCCAAGGACCCCCAGATCCCGTTGTCCTTCCCCTTTTCCCACTTGACACCATTTAGATAAGAATCTGCCTTCCTGTTTTTGCTACCAAAGTGGATAACCTCACATTTATCCACATTATTCTGCCCACTCCCCCAACCTGTCCAAGTCACCCTGCATTCTCATAGCATCCTCCTCACAGTTCACCCAGCCACCCAGCTTTGTGTCACCTGCAAATTTGCTAATTTTACTTTGAATCCATTCATCTAAATCATTGATGTATATTGTGAATAGCTGTAGTCCCAGCACCGAGCCTTGCGGTACCCCACTAGTCAGTGCCTGCCATTCTGAAAGGGACCCGTTAATCCCTGTTCTTTGTTTCCTGTCTGTCAACCAAATTTCTATTGGTCGCCACATGTTCGCGGGTAGTTGCCGGGGAGTCGCCTTCATGGTCGTGAGGAGTTCAAGCATTCTGGGAACTAGGTTTCGGCCTCATTATGGTCGTCACGAATTTTTCAACACGTTGAAAAATTAGCGGCGACCAGAATGAAGCCTCCATGGAGAGTAGCGAGAATTCTCATGCTATAGGTGGGTCACCGGGAGGTCCTAGTGGGTTGCCAGGGGGTCGACGGTTCTCGTAGGTTGTAGCTGGTGCTGACCGGTGCATTTCATTGGCTCATTGGGAACCAAGAATAACCGACCGTTAATGTTAAATGTCCGCCGAGCTTCACAGCTGTGTATCTCTGGCTTCTTAAAAGTTGTCTCCACTCCTTTTCCCCCCTTCTACCCCCTCTCCCCCTCACCTCCCTCCCCCCCCTCTTTTAAAGGACTTACCGTACACTCTGCTTTAGCGTCTTAATTTCTGAGCCAATCTTCCTGTTCATCGCGGTGTGTGTCTGTATCACATTGGCTTTGCACCATGTGAATTTCACTCAGCCAATGCTCCCCCACTTGCTCTGTCCCCCGCCTGCATAACGGGCTGGTTAAGGAAGTGATGTGTGTGTGTGTTCCACTCTGACAGTCACCGTTTCAGTTGCCGGTTTTTCAGGCGAATGCTGGCTACTTGACAGTCGCTGGCAGTCGCCTGAAAAATCGCCTAAGTGGGACCAGGCCCATAAATCGCCACTATTGTGTCACCGATTGTCAAGAGCATGCCGTAGCGTGACTTCGACTAGTTCGTAGGTTGTCGCAGCTTGTCTTAGACATAGTCAGAGGACAGTTGCCGTTTTTCCACGATCTGACAAGACTATGACAGTCGCCGGCAGTTGTTTACCCTTGGTGGAAACTCACTCAGTCACTGGGGGAATGTATAAACTCCACACAAACAGGGAACCAGACAAAACACTGGTCACTGGAGCTGTGAGGCACCAGCACTATAAGCCATGTTAATCTTTGAATGTGTGGATGAGAATCGGCAGTGCTTGCTGGCTGGAACTTAGCACCCAGCCCAGAAAATGTGGGAACAGCTTCCGCATCAACTGTGACAATTCCACCTCCAAGATGAATGACATTTCTCGCAGTTGGTTGTCTTTGCCATGACTTTAAAGGTAACGAGGCAAAGGGTTTAGAGATGATGTTGAGGACAGTTGAGCTGAGGCAATGTATGGCTCTGCCGCCAGTTGCTAGAGTCACTCGACCAGAGGGAACGGAGAGGATTCTAAGGCTGGAAGACGCCAGGTCGCTCAGAGGAAGGTATTTGCTTCCACAGCAAAAATGTATGAAGAAATCTGAGATCCACTTGAATAATGTAACTGTCATGCATCTATCAAATTAAGCAAACATGTCAAACCTTTATGCTGCTCTCAGCTCCCAGGTATTTAACTTTGACTTTGATGTTCTACAGTAAGACAAGCTCGTCATGTCATGCACATTGTGTGATTTCAAAGGCCATATGTTACAAGAGGGGAATGGAGTTCTAGGCACT
>CM075980.1:36162872-36287185 GCA_038087875.1 Malacoraja senta
GTGGATGTCGGTAAGGAGTTCTATCACCTGCGATGGAGATAGTGAGGTCAAGGAATGGTAGGGAAGTGTCGGAAATGGTCAGGTGTATTTGAGTGCCGGATGAAGTTGGTGGTGAAGCGGATGAAGTCAGTCAGTTGTGTGTGGGTGCAGGGATGTGCACCAAAACAATCATCGATGTAGCGGAGGTAGAGGTCGGGGATGGGGCCCTGGTACGCATTGAACAAGATTGTTCTACGTACCCGACAAAGAGGCAAGCGTAGCTGGAGCCCATGCGTGTGCCCATAGTTACGCCTTGTATTTGGAGGAAATGGGAGGAGTCAATGAAAAGTTATTAAGTGTAAGTACCAGCTCCGCTAGGCGGAGGAGGGTGTCAGTGGCCGGGTATAGATTGCTTCTACGGTCGAGGAAAAAACGGAGGGCTTTGAGGCCATCCTGGTGGGGGATGGAGGTGTACAGTGACTGGACGTCCATGGTGAAGATGAGGGGGGTGAGGGCCTAGAGAGTGGAATGCGCGGAGATGACGGAGAGTGTCTGAGGTGTCTTGAACATAGGTGGGGAGGGATTTAACCAAGGGGGGATAGTTTGGAGTCGAGGTAGGTGGAGATGAGTTCGGTGGGGCAAGAACAGGCAGAGACAATGGGTCTACCGGGACAGTCAGGTTTGTGGATTTGGGGAGAAGGTAAAAGCGGGCTGTTGCGGGGGCTGGGGAACGATGAGGTTGGAGGCTCGTTCGGGCAGGGCGTGGGAGTGGATGAAGTTGGTGATGGTGCTGGAGATGGTGGCCTGGTGCTCGTCAGTGGGGTCATGGTCCAGGGGGTAAGTAGAAGAGGTGTCCGAGAGTTGGCGCGGTGCCTCAGCTTTGTAGAGGTCGTAACGGCGCCAGACTACCACGGCACCTCCCTTGTCGGCGGGTTTGATAACCCATCTAGGTTGTTGCGGAGTGAGTCGATGGCAGTGCGTTCAGGGGGGGAGAGATTGGAGTGCGACAGGGGAGTGGAGAAGTTGAGGCGGTTGATGTCACGGCGGCAAGTTTTTAATAAAGAGTTCTAAAGCCGGAAGGCTACGAGGGGGTTCCATGAGGATGGGGTGCGTTGGAGACGGGAAAAGGGTCATCAGTGGTGAGCGAGGACTCCTTCCCATGAAAGTGAGCTGTGAGGCGGAGGCGACGTAGAAGCGTTCCAAGTCATGGAGGGCACGGAACTCATTGAGATGGGGACGGAGGGGGACAAAGGTAAGACCTCTGCTGAGGACAGACCGTTCGATGTCGGAGAGGGGGAGGTCGGGGGGGATGGTGAACACCCAGCAGGGATGGGGGTTGGGGCCGGGAGGAAGGCAGGTGGGTGGAATGGGGACGAGGCGATGTGTGGTGGGGGGGGTGGTGTGGGGGTGGTCAGGGGGGTTGGGGGGGGGTGTGAGAGGGCAGTGGTGTGGGTTGTGGAAGAGAAGTGGTCCCATAGTTGGAGAGGGATGGGGAAGAATCAGTGGAACTGCCACTGAGATAACCAGGGCTAGGCAGACTAGCGCTAGGACCCAGTGGAGTCAAACCCAGGAGAGTGGGGAGTGAGCAGCGTGGAGGCTTCAGGCCCAGTACAGAGTCCAGTTTGCAGGTAAGGCGACGGCTGCGGGCTGCTGGAGGGAGGTGCAGTGGCGAGGGTCAGCGGACCCGACGGTCGGGGGTCCGTGGGCAGTGGAGTCGGGTCGGTGGGCTGGAGGGCGTTGCAGTGGCGAGGGTCGGCGGACCCGATGGTCGGGGTCCGTGGGCAGTAGAGTCGGGGTCCACGGGCGATGCGTGGGAGGTCCCGGTAGGCGGATGGTCGGTGGGGGCGGCGCGGGTTCGACCAACCCGGTGAGGCGACGGGGTAAATAGGGTGCGGTGCGGCGGCCAAGTTCGTGGATCCCCCGTCCGGCGGCCCGTGTAGAGTGGGCCCGGTCCGGCGGCGATGCTGGGAGGTCCCGGGGGGCGGCGAGGTTCGGAGGAATCGGCGAGGGGAAGGAAGTCCGAGTTACCGTAGAAGCGGCGAGCCTGGGCGTCATCGGTAGGCAGGTGAAGGTCGGCGGCAGCATCGACGTGGAGGTCGGTGAAGGCGGCATCCTGGTGAGTACTGGAGGCGCTCCCCGTGGACAAGATGGCGTCCTGGTGAGTACTGGAGGCGCTCCCCGTGGACAAGATGGCGTCGCGGGACCGGGGCAGGCGATGCGGCCGGAGTTGGGGCCCGGAGCCAGCGGGCGGTCGAGTCGCGGAGAGTCGGCGGCGGGAGCGCCTGGAGGCGGGCTAATTTAAGGTCCTTGGTGGAGTTGAGGTGGGCCAGGAATCTTTTATTGAAGAGGTGGATCTTCCGGCGGATAAAGTACAGTTGTGGTCCGTTGCAGGTCTGGGTGAGTGAGGCCCGAAGTTCCGGGAGAGTCAATGCGAGGTCCTGCTGATGTCGGCGCATCGCAGTCAGTGTGGATCTCAGTGCCCGGGTGGAGAATTGTTGGTATGCCGGTAGATAGCCAGTCGGTACCGATAGTCCGGCTGAGGTCCGAACAGGGAAGTAGGGAACTGGAGCTGGAAGCATGAGGTATGAGATGGAGGCGCAGGCATGCCCCGAGGAAGCAGATGTGGCTGTGGTATCGAGTTTGGGTAAGGATGTGGTCGTAGAGTTGGAGGCAGGGGGGATCACAGAGATGGGGCAGTTAGCGAGTTGGGTGTGGAACAGTCTCCGGAGAGAGGAGGAGAACTTCTTCAAAGTAGGCATACCTTGAGGAGATTCGCAGTGGAGTAGACAAAGTGTTAAAGAAGGAACTGCAGATGCTGGAAAATCGAAGGTACACAAAAATGCTGGAGAAACTCAGCGGGTGCAGCAGCATCTATGGAGCGAAGGAATAGGTAACGTTTCGGGCCGAAACCCTTCTTCAGACTGATAGGGGTGGGGAGAAGAAAGGAAAAAAGGAAAAGGCGGAGGAGGAGCCCGAGGGCTGGGGGAGGGGAGGAGACAACCAGGTGGCTGATGAAGGGGAGGGGACAGCCAGGGCTAGCAGAATTGGGAGAATTCAACGTTCAGGCCACCAGGATGTAGACTGCCCAAGCGGAATATGAGGTGCATTTCCTCCAATTTACGGTGTTGCTCGCTGTGGCCATGGAGGAGACCCAGGACAGAGAGGTCAGATACGGAATGGGAGGGGGAGTTGAAGTGCTGAGCCACCGGAGTTCAGGTTGGTTATTGCGGACCGACCGGAGGTGTTCGGCGAAACGATCGCCAAGCCTCCGCTTGGTCTCACCGATGTAGATCAGCTGGCATCTAGAGCAGCGAATGCAATAGATGAGGTTGGAGGAGATGCAGGTGAACCTCTGTCGCACCTGGAACGACTGCTTGGGTCCTTGAATGGAGTGGAGGGGGGAAGTGAAGGGACAAGTGTTGCATCTCTTGCGGTTGCAAGGGAAAGTACCAGGGGAGGGGGTGGTATGGGAGGGAAGGGAAGAATTGACAAGGGAGTTACGGGAGGGAGCGGTCTTTGCGGAAGGCAGACATGGGGGGAGATGGAAGATGTGGCGAGTGGTGGGGTCACGTTGGATGGTGGCGGAAACTGACGGAGGATCACTTGTTGTATGTGACGGCTGGTGGGGTGAAAGGTGAGGACTAGGGGGACTCTGCCTTTGTTGTGAGTGGGGGGATGGGGAGAGAGAGCAGTGTTGCGGGGTATGGCAGAGACCCTGGTGCGAGCCTCATCTATGGTGGAGGAGGGGAACCCCCGTTCCCTGAAGAATGAGGACATTAGATGCGGCGTAGACGGAGAGGAATTGGGAGAGTGGGGGATGGAGTTCCTTATCAGGAAGCAGGGTGGGAAGAAGTGTAGTCCAGTATAGCCATGGTCGTCGGTAGGATTTGTAGTGGATGTCGGTAAGGAGTCTATCACCTGCGATGGAGATAGTGAGGTCAAGGAATGGTAGGGAAGTGTCGGAAATGGTCCAGGTGTATTTGAGTGCCGGATGGAAGTTGGTGGTGAGCGGATGAAGTCAGTCAGTTGTGTGTGTGTGCAGGATGTGGCACCAAAACAATCATCGATGTAGCGGAGGTAGAGGTCGGGGGATGGGGCCCTGGTACGCATTGAACAAGGATTGTTCTACGTACCCGACAAAGAGGCAAGCGTAGCTGGGGCCCATGCGTGTGCCCCATAGTTACGCCTTGTATTTGGAGGAAATGGGAGGAGTCAAATGAAAAGTTATTAAGTGTAAGTACCAGCTCCGCTAGGCGGAGGAGGGTGTCAGTGGCCGGGTAAGATTGCTTCTACGGTCGAGGAAAAAACGGAGGGCTTTGAGACCATACTGGTGGGGGATGGAGGTGTACAGTGACTGGACGTCCATGGTGAAGATGAGGGGGTGAGGGCCTAGAGAGTGGAATGCGCGGAGATGACGGAGAGTGTCTGAGGTGTCTTGAACAATAGGTGGGGAGGGATTTAACCAAGGGGGATAGTATGGAGTCGAGGTAGGTGGAGATGAGTTCGGTGGGGCAAGAACAGGCAGAGACAATGGGTCTACCGGGACAGTCAGGTTTGTGGATTTTGGGGAGAAGGTAAAAGCGGGCTGTGCGGGGCTGGGGAACGATGAGGTTGGAGGCTCGTTCGGGCAGGGCGTGGGAGTGGATGAAGTTGGTGATGGTGCTGGAGATGGTGGCCTGGTGCTCGTCAGTGGGGTCATGGTCCAGGGGTAAGTAGGAAGAGGTGTCCGAGAGTTGGCGCGTGGCCTCAGCTTTGTAGAGGTCGACGCGCCAGACTACCACGGCACCTCCCTTGTCGGCAGGTTTGATAATACCACTGATCCTGGTGGGATTTGAAGTAGAGATTGAAAGATAATGAAAGGCTGCTCTTATTTTTAATTTGTTGCAAATTATCGTCATCCAAAAATGTGGTATATTATTCTGCACCGTGCTGAATCGTGCCTGTACACAGACAGACCTTCTCGTGTGAGAGTTATGTTGGATCCAGTCCAAACCCCAAGCAAATTTGGGCAAGCTATGTAAACGCAATTGAGTCCAACAATATCTTGCTCTTCTTAAAACTCTGTAGGAAAGGGTTGCACAATATCATTAAAAGTACACTATCCTCTCCATCCGCTGCTCTAGGTGTCAGCTGCTCTACATCGGTGAGACCAAGCGCAGGCTTGGCGATCGCTTCGCCCAACACCTCGCTCAGTCGCAATATCCAACCTGATCTCCCGGTGGCTCAGCACTTCAACTCTCCCTCCCATCCGAAATCCGACCTTTCTGTCCTGGGCCTCCTCCATGGCCAGAGTGAGTCCCACCGTAAATTGGAGGAGCAGCACCTCATATTTTGCTTGGGTAGTTTAACACCCCAGCGGTATGAACATTGAGCTCCAATTTCAGGTAGTCCTTGCTTAGTCCTTCCTTCCCCTCCCCTTCCCAGCTCTCCCACAGCCCACTGTCCCCACCGCTTGCTTTCTTCTTCCCACCCCCAACCACCCCACATCAGTCTGAAGAAGGGTCTCGACCCGAAACGTCACCTAATCCTTCACTCCATAGATGCTGCCTCACCTGCTAAGTTTCTCCAGCATTTGATTTTTCCAGCATCTGCAGTTCCTTCTTGAATTCTCCTCTTCACTGCTTGCTTCTAATGCCTCATTTTAAATTTCCACAACAGTCACGTCCTTCACTGATGGTTTTTACAGTAAATACAATCTTTATATTCCCATGGGTACATGGTTTGCCACAAGCTGATTGATAGTTTCAGCTTATTATGCTCTGTGGTCAATTGTGTAGAAATGATTCACACAGACACTGAAATAGTCAATGGAATATTGTGGTAGGATACGGGTAAAAAATGTGTTTTCTACAATTCATTCATATCATTTGGTTGTCAATGGCAATTAGTATAAATGTTTGAAGAAGGTTCTCGACCCAAAATGTCACCTATTCCTTTTCACCAGAGATGCTGTCTGACCCGCTGAGTTACTCCAGCATTTTGCGTCTATTTTCAGTTTAAACAATGTGCAATTGATGAATGTGTAGGAAGGCATTGCAGACGCTGGTTTACACTGAAGAAAGACACAAAATGCTGGAGTAACTCAGGCGGCATCTCTGGATAAAAAGAATGGGTGACGTTTGGGGTCGAGACCCTCTTCAGACTGAAAGTCAGGGGAGAGGGAGGCACAGAGATTTGGAAGGCGTAAAACAAGAGATCAAAGGGGATGAAAATCAAGGAAAAATATATGCAGTGTGGACTTGGTGAGTCAAAGGGCCTGGTTCTGTGAAGTAGACTCTATAACATCATTGCTCATCTTTAATTTCCAAATAAATAGTTGCCAGCCACTGTTATGACAGGCTCATTGGGAGTTTGATCTGAATGGATTGTTGGGCCACGTTCGAGAGTGATTAGGCATCAACCACATGCTATACAGGGTACAGGCAGAGCCTATTTCACAGGATGAAACTGTCAAATACTAGAGGGCATAGCTTTAAAGTGAGAAGGTAGTGAGAGCCTGGAATGTACTACCAGGGGTTGTGGTGGAGGTAGATATGATAGTGGTATTTGAAACTTTTAGATATGCACATTCATATGCAGGGAATGGGGGGTGGCGGGGGGGGGGGATATGGATTATATGCAGGCAGGTAAGAGGGTATGGGCAGTCACAGTGGCACAGCGGTAGAGTTGCTACCTTACAGCGAATGCAGCGCCGAAGACCTGGGTTCGATCCCGACTACGGGTGCTGTCTGTACGGAGTTTGTACGTTCTCCCCGTGACCAGCGTGGGTTTTCTCCGAGATCTTCGGTTTCCTCGCACACTCCAAAGATGTACAGGTTTGTTGGTTAATTGGCTTGATGAATGTAAAAAAAAAATAGTCCCTAGTGGATATAGAATGTGCGGGGATCGTTGGTCGACGTGGACCCGGTGGGCCGAAGGGCTTAACTAAACTAAGTTGATCTTGACATTATGTTCAGCACAGACACTGGGGGCCAAAGGGTCCGTTCCTGTCAAGTACAGTTTTTATGGTCTATGTTTTATACCATGTGTTTGATTGCACAAGACCCAGGCCAGATAGGCTCAACAGATTTCAAATCCTGTCAGTTGCTTATTGTCATATGTACGCATATGGTGAGGTTCAGGTACAATGAAATGTTAGATAATAACTCAGTCGGTCAGGCAGCATCTCTGGAGAAAAGGAATCAATAACATTTCGGGTCGAGACCCTTCTTCAGACTGAGAGTCAGGGGAAAGGGAAGCTAGTGGCATGAAAGGTACAAGCAGAAAATCTTGCATCCACATCATAGACCCAGAGACTCCGACAAATCGCAAAAACATAAATCATACAGGACAGTGAATGGAATAAAACTGCCAGCGTATCTCTGGAGAGGATCGTGGCCAGTGAGCAGACTGTGAGCAGACCCCCGTGCCATCGGAAGCATTCTAAATATTCCAACGTCAGCCAAAGGGTCGAGCTGTCCGTGGAGGAGGCCCCTCACAAGCCGGATCAGTGTGGAGATTAGCCCGAATTGCAGCGACACGGAGCGGTGATGGAAAACATCGACTGTATCGCCTGCCCAGGCCAACCTCCTACTTCACTAACCCTGTGCTGCCCCAGGTCAACAGGCCATTAAGGCCACGATAGCTTTTAAGAACTTGCTATTTGATAGGTACAAGTGCCGCCAGAAACATGGACACTCCTTGTGCAATGCCACAAAGGAAATCTACAATTTTTTACACTTTAATATATCTGTGATAGACACAAAGTGGTGGAGTAACTCAGCGAGAAAAGGAATGGGTGACGTTTCTGCAGAAGGGTCTCGCCCCGAAACATCACCCATTCCTTCTCTCCAGAGACGCTGCCTGTCCCGCTGAGTTACTCCAGCATTTTGTGTCTATCTTTGGTTTAAACCAGCATCTGCAGTTTCTTTTTACACAATGTATCTGTGGTAGGCAAGTTAATGGAGAGTATTCTGAGGAATAAGCCAAATATAGGGTTGGATACACAGAGGCTGATTAAGAATAGTCAGCACTATTCTGTACATGTGAGATCATGTCTCACAAATCTGATTGAGTTTTCTAAAGAAGTAACTAAAAAATTTGATGAGAGCAAAACTGTAGACATTGTCTATATGCAAGGCATTTGATGGTCATCAAAAATTGAAGCAGGGTCTTGATCATTTGGGCAGGTGGGCTGAAGAATGGTTTGGGGCGGCTCAGTAGCGCAGCGGTAGCGTTGCTGTCTCACAGTGCCAGAGATGTGGGTTCGATCCTGACTGCGGGCGCTGTCTGTATGGAGTTTATTCATTCTCCCTGTGACCGCATCGATTTTCTCGAGGCTCCAGTTTCCTCCTACACTACAAAGACATAGTTTGTAAGTTAATTGGCATCTGTAAATTGCAACTTGTCCCTAGCATGTAGGATGGTGCTAGTATATGGAGTGATCGCTGGTCGGCGCGGACTTAGTGGGCCGAAGGGCCTGTTTCCAAGATGCATCTCCAAAGTTAATGGAGTTTAATGTAGAATACTGTGTCAGGTGTTGGATTATAGAAAATAAGGTGCAGGAGTAGGCCATTCGGCCCCTCGAGCCAGCATCGCCATTCAATGTGATCATGGCTGATCATCCACAATCAATACCCCATTCCTGCCTTCTCCCCATATCCCCTGATTCCGCTATCTTTAAAGAGCTCTGTCTGGCTCTCTCTTGAAAGCATCCAGAGAACCAGCCTCCACCGCCCGCTGAGGCAGAGAATTCCACAGACTCACAACTCTCTGTGTGAAAAGGTTTTTCCTCATCTCCGTTCTAAATGGCTTACCCCTTATTCTTAAACTGTGGCCCCTGGTTCAAATCAAACCAGGGCAGGACCTTCTCATGGAATGGCAGGGCGTGTTGTATAGCATAGTGTTGTGTAGGATAGTGCTAGTGTTTGGGGTGATCGCTGGTAGGCGTGAACTTGGTGGGCTGAAGGGCTGTTTCCATGCTGTATCTCTAAAGCCTAAAATGAATGTACAGGTCCCCAAATAGTCAACGGGAAATTAGAAGAACAAATATGCCAGGAGATTGCAGACAGCAGCGGGTCAAATAATGTTGTCGTAGTCGGGGATTTTAACTTTCCCAATATTGACTGGGAAAATCATAGCGTGAAAGGTTTAGAAGGGGTGGAATTCATCAAATGTGTTCAGGAAAGTTTCCTGCGGCAATATGTAAAGGGCCCCACATGTCGGAGGCCAACACTTGATCTGGTCTGAGCAAATTGGGAAGGGCAAGTGGATGAAGTGTTCGTGGAGGAGCCTTTTGGGACTAGTGACCCCTGTTCGATAAGGTTATGATAGTTATGGATAGGACAGAGAAGGCCCACGTGCTAAAATGCTAAATTGGAGTAAGGCCAACATTGAGGGTATGAAAGAAGGTCTCACTCAAGTTGATTAGAGTAGGCTGTTTGAAGGAAAAGGAACATCAGGAAAGTGGGGTGTTTTTAAAGGTGTGCTGACAAGAGTTCAGGATATGCACATTCCTGTTAGAGTGAAGGGGAAGGCAGGCCAATGTAAGGAAGCCTAGATGATGAGGGAAATTGAGGCTTTGATCAAGAGTAATAAGGACGCATGAGGCAGGTGTAGGTAGCTGGGATCAAGTGTATCTCTGCTGGAGTTTTGGGAACTAAGGAGCAAACTATTAACGGAACTCAGTGGGGTAACAAGGTGGCCAGGAGATAGCTCTGGCAGGGAGCATTAAAGACAATCCCAAGAGATGTTATGTACAGAAACGGAGAGTAACTAGGGAGAGAGTGGGACCTCTCGGGAATCAAAGTGGTCACCTCAGTGTGGACCCACAGGAGATGGGCAAGGTCCTCAATGGGTATTTCTCCTCTGTATTTACCGAGGAGAAAGACAGGAGGATGGAGGAACGTGGGGCAGTCAATGGAAGTATCTTGGGAGCAATCAGTGTTATGGTCGAAGAGGCGCTGAAGATACTATCATGTATGAAGGCAGACAAATCTCCAGGGCCTGATCAGATATATCCGAGGATACTGTTGGAAACTAGAGAGGAAAATCAGGGGCCCTGGTTAAAATTTACGAGTCGTCTTTCAACACAGGAGAGGTGCTGGAAGACTGGAGGGTGGCAAATGTTGCACCTCTATCATGAAGGGCTACAGGGAAAATGCTGGGAACTATAGGCCGGTGAGCTTAACACCGTAGTTGGAAAGTTACGAGAGAATATTCTGAGTGTACAGGCATTTAGATGAACAAGGGCTGATTAGGGATAGTCAGCAGGGAAGTGGGACTAGTGCAGCAGGGACACGTTGGTCAGTGTGGGCTAGTTGGGCTGTAGGGCCTGTTTCCACACTGTATCACTCTACGAGGAGATTTTCTCAATTCTAAATTGGTTCAATGATTAACCAAATGTTGTTCCCCAAATGCAGTAAATGCACAGAACCGGTTTTATTCTAAATACTGGTGGATATGGTTCACAAAAATGTAGTAATTGAACAAACTCATAAAAAAGTCCTGGAGAACTGAAGATTATTTGACTCGTTTTTCTGGCCTTGACTGCTGTCCGAACGTTCTCTTGTTGTAGATTCAGCCCAGCTCATTCTATTTGCATCAAGAGAATAAGAAAACAAGCCAAGGTGAAAATGATGACACGGCCTTATCTTTCCCCAGAATTCCCAAGTTTACTTAATTGCCGTTTAATAATAGCTTGAATCTGATGCCTGACACAATTGATTTCTTGAATCATTTTTCACAGCTGCTGTGCTCGCCAAGGGTAAGTTAGCCTTGAGCTTCTTACAAACTTTCAATCCTGAAGCAGTTATATGAACAAAGAACGCATAGCTGCTCGAGGAACTGGAGAGAAGGAATGGGAGGGTCTTGGCCCTCTCACCCATTCCATCGGTTACGGTGGCGCAGCGGTAGAGTTGCCGCCTTACAGCGAATGCAGCGCCGGAGACCCAGGTTCGATCCCGACTACGGGTGTTGTCTGTGCGGAGTTTGTACGTTCTCCCCGTGACCTGTGTGGGTTTCCTCACACACTCCAAAGACGTACAGGTTTGTAGGTTCATTGGCCTGGTGAATGTAAACATTGTCCCTGGTGGGTGTAGGATAGTGTTAATGTGCGGGGATCACTGGTCGGTGCGGACTCAGTGGGCCGAAGGGCCTGTTTCCGTGCTGTATCTCTAAACTAAACTAAACTAAACTCTTCAGCTATGCTCTCATCCAGTCTCACCACCACAGCCACATGTTCTTCCCCGGTACTGAGTCCAGATGAAGACTCCAGACACAAAACATTGACTGTCCATTTCCCTTCATGGCCTGCCTGACCCGCTGAGTTCCTCCAGTAGCTCTTCTTCATTAACTACAAATTCCAGCATTGCAGTCTCTTGTTCTGCAGGTTATATCAATTTATATCCACCGGATTTCTACTTATGCTTGAACTCCCAAGAGGTCCTCATAAATTCTTCCTCCTTGTTTCTCAACTACTGTATCATGCACAGACTATAGCAAAGTGAGTGACATCTTCCAAATATAACAAGAGGAATCGAATATAGGAGCAAAGAGGTCCTTCTGCAGTTGTACAGAGCCCTAGTGAGACCACACCTAGAGTATTGTGTGCCGTTTTGGTCCCCTAATTTGAGGAAGGACATTCTTGCTATTGAGGGAGTGCAGCATAGGTTTACAAGGTTAATTCCCGGGATGGTGGGACAGTCATATGCTGAGAGAATGGAGCAGCTGGGCTTGTACACTCTGGAGTTTAGAAGGATGCGAGGGGATCTCATTGAAACATATAAGGTTGTTAAGGGCTTGGACACACTAGAGGCAGGAAACATGCTCCCGATGTTGGGGGAGTCCAGAACCAGGGGCCACAGTTTAAGAATAAGGAGTAAGCCATTTAGAACGGAGACGAGGAAACACTTTTTCTCACAGAGAGTGGTGAGTCTCTGCCTCAGAGGGCGGCGGAGGCAGGGTCTCTGGATGCTTTCAAGAGAGAGCTAGATGGGGCTCTTAAAAATAGCGGAGTCAGGGGATATGGGGAGAAGGCAGGAACGGGGTACTGATTGGGAATGATCAGCCATGGCAGTGCTGGCTTGAAGTGGCATTGAATGGCAGTGCTGGCTCAAAGGGCCAAATGGCCTACTCCTGCACCTATTGTCTATTGACTATTGTCTATTGTCAAATGGTTGGAAATTCCATTCTTCTTCCCCTCCACTTTAAAGATGCAAAATACCAAGTTTGGAATAGAAGTACAGAGGTCTCAAAAATAAAGGTGTTTCTGTTTAACATAAGAATGAGGTAAATCCCTATAAAATAAAAGAGGGAATAGGCTTTTGGTACAATGGCCTGCATCAGTCCGGGTATTGAGCATAGAAGTTGAGACATTATGTTGCAGTTAAACAACACAGTGGTGAGGCAACATTTGGAGTACTGTGTCCAGTTTTGGCCAGGATGTCATTAAACTGGAAAGAGTGCAGAGAAAATGAATGAGGATATTGCCAGGACTTGAGGACCTGAACAAAAGAGAAGGGTTGGGCAGGCTAAGACAGAGCTTACTCCTTGGGGTACGAGAGACTGAGGGGTGCCATACAGCACAGAAACCGGCCCCTCAGCCCAATTTGTCCGTTCCGACCAAGATGTCCCATCTAATATAGTAACTCAAAACCTTCCCTATCCAATTACCTGCCCAAGTGCCTTTTAAATGCTGTTATAGTATCTGCCTCAACTACCTCCTCTGGCAGTCGTTCCATATACCCACCGAGTGAAAATGTTGACCCTTAGGTTTCTATTAAATCTTGCCCCTCTCACCTTAAACCGATGTCCTCTGTTTTTTGATTCCCCTACCCTGGGTAAAGACACATTCACCCTGTCTATTCCTCTCATGATTTTATACACTGCTGTAAGATCATCCCTGAGCCTCCTGTGCTCCAAGGAATAATGTCCTGGCCTGCTCAACCTGTAGCAGCAGCTCAACCCCTTGAGTTCTAGCAATATCCTCCTGTCTTCTCTGCACTCTTTCCAGCTTAATAACATCCTTCCTGTAGCAGGGTGACCAAAATTGAACATAGTACTCCAAATGTGGCCTCACCAATCTCATATAGACCTGTCACATAATATCCCAACTTCTATACTCAATAGATTTCTATACTCAATACCCTGACCGATGAAGTCCAACATAACAAAAGCCTTTTGTACTACCTTATCTACCTGTGTGGCCACTTTCAGGGAACTATGTTCCTTTGGCAGAGTCCTTCGGCAGCTACACCCACCACTGAGCAGTCCACTTGAGGATCCACTCTACTCACCCCACTCGGGGAAAGGGCTAGAAAAGGCCTAAAAATAGCCTGCCTCAAACTTACCGACTGGATTACCGCGTCCAGAGGTATCATCACATGCGGTCAGAAACACAGAAATATGAATAAGAACTTTGGAGCATGGAATGTGCGCACATTGATGGATAGTGTAACCAGTAACAGACCAGAGAGGAGAACCGCCATCATCGCAAGAGAACTGAGAAGATGCCGGATTGACATAGCTGCCCTTTCTGAAAGCCGGCAGGCAGACGAAGGACAACAGGAGGAGGAGAAGGGTGGCCACACTTTCTTCTGGAAAGGAAAAGCTGCTGATGAGCCCAGGATCCATGGTGTTGGGTTTGCCATCAGGAACCAGGTCATCAGCCACCTCTCTGAACTTCCTGTGGGAATCAGTGAGCGTCTCATGACCATCCGTCTGGTCCTTGCCAACAACCAGATGGCAACAGTTGTAAGTGCCTATGCCCCTACTTTAGACTCTGAAGAGGAAGTAAAAGAGACCTTCTACGCCTGCTTGGACGAGACACTGTCTAAAATTCCCAGGGAGGATAAGATTATTCTCCTAGGAGATTTCAATACCAGGGCCAGCCGGGACCAACACATCTGGAAGGGTACCATAGGAAAGGAAGGCATCGGGAACATCAACTCCAATGGAGCTCAGCATCTCAGCAAATATGCTCAGCACGACCTCATCATCACTAACACCCTCTTTCACCAGAAAAACAAACTTAAGGCATCTTGGAGACAACCACGCTCCAAACAGTGGCATCTCATTGACTATGTCATCGTACGAGCCAGGGACCGCCGTGACGTGAACCTCACAAGGGCCATGATTGATGCCGATGACTGCTGGACAGATCATCACCTCATCTGCTCCATGATGTCCATCAAACTCAAGAGGAAGAGGAGGATTCAAACAAAGCAGATCGGGCCAAGGCTGAACCTTGAAAAACTTGACTGCCACCCAACAGCGACTTCAGGCTTCTCATGGGGAAAGCCTCCAACAGGAATATCCAGATGATATTGAAGAGCACTGGAGCCGGCTCAAATCCACCATCCTTGATACCTGTAAAAACGTCCTTGGGTGCAAGTCCAGAAAACACCAGGACTGGTTTGACGGGAACGACACAGAGATAGACCAGCTCATCTCCAAGAAAAGGATAGCCTTTCGTGCCTGGTAAAATGATGTAACCTGCAAGGCCAAAAGAGCGTCTCACTCCAGACCCAAGGTCAAAGAGCAGCTCACTCCAGAGCCAAGGTCAAAGAGCGGCTCACTCCAGAGCCAAGGTCAAAGAGCTGCTCACTCCAGACCCAAGACGGACGTCCAGAGCTGGGTGAGGGAGCTAAAGAACTCTTGGTGGATAGATAAGGCTCTGGAAATCCAGAGACTGGCAGACTCGGGTGGCACCAGAGGCTTCTTCAGCGCTACTAAGGCCGTCTATGGTCCAAGCTACCGCAGCTTAAACCCCCTGTGCTTAAAGGATGGGCAAGAACTGCTGAAGGACAAAGAGTCCGTTAACACCCGATGGAAAGAGCACTTCCAGGAACTCCTGAACCGTGACAGCACAACTGAATCAGACATTACCCAGCGCATGCCCCAGTGTCCCATCAGAGAAGATATGGAAGAACCTCCCACTATGACAGAGGTTCAAGATGCCATCAAGAGTCTTAAGAACAACAAGGCCAATGGTCCAGATGGGATCCCAGCTGAGATCTTAAAGGAAGTTTGGACCGGAGCTCCTGTACCACATCCACGCCGTACTCCTCAAGGTCTGGGAATAAGAAGAACTTCCCTCAGAACTCAGGGATGCTCTAATAGTGACCATTATCAAGAAGGGGGACAAGGCTGAATGTGGAAACTACAGGGGCATCTCGCTCCTGTCAACAATAGGCAAAGTCCTTGTGCGTCTCCTCGCAAACTGACCTACCACTGTCTGAGGAGGTACTGCCAGAATCACAGTGTGGCTTCCGCCCATCCAGAGGTACGGCAGACATGATATTCACAGCACGCCAACTCCAGGAAAAATGCCGTGAACAATGGCAATCTTTGTACATGGCCTTCATAGACCTGACAAAGGCTTTTGACTCGGTAGGCCGCCAGGCTCTTTGGAGCATACTATCAAGTTGTCACTGTGGTATTATGGAATAATAGAGTAAGGAATGCCTTTATTCTGCTGCCAGTGGTCAGACTGCAGTGACGGCATCCGGCCTGAAGGTGGGGCTGTGGGCGTAACCGGGGGAGAGGCCTAGCAGCAGGGCCCGGGGATGCAGCACGAGGTTGTTGATGTAGAGAGTTGCTAAATAAAGACAGACTCCGATTACGTCGTTGTACGAGCCTCATTATAAGAATAATTCGATATGGTGTCAGAAACGGGATACTTGTAAGCGAAAAAAAAAAAGAAGAAGAGGAAAGTGTATCGTTTTGGCGGAGAAATGTGAGATGAGCTGGCAGATATGGCGCAACCTACACCAACTGCTACGTTCACAATACAACCTCCAGAGCCATTCGATTTTACCAAGCCTCAAGAATGGAGCGTTGGATCAAGAGATTCGACCGCTTTCAGCTTGCAAGCAACTTAAACGCAACGTCGGAAGAAAACCAGGTGAACACGTTAGTGTATTGCATGGGTGATGAAGCCGAAGATGTGCTAAAGGGGCTAACGCTAACTGCAGATGAGAGGAAGGTGTACACGGATGTCAAGGCGGGCTTTGATGCATTTTTTGTGCCTAAAAAGAATGTAATCTACGAAAGAGCCAAGTTCAATCAGCGTGTGCAACTGCCAGAAGAAACGGTGGATTCCTTCATCACTGCTCTATACGGATTAGCTGAACACTGCAACTATGGACAGTTACAGAACGAGCTGATCCGCGACAGGTTAGTGGTCGGGCTGAGAAACGTCTCATTGTCAGAAAAGCTACAGCTAGACAGAGACCTAACCCTTGGAACTGCGATAACAAAGACAAGGCAGTCTGAAGCAGTTAGACGACAGCGGTCTGACTTAAGAGGAGAAAATGGCGGTGCTAGCAAGTGCGCTAATGTTGATGCTGTGCATGCTAAAA
Source organism: Malacoraja senta (assembly GCA_038087875.1). Lineage (NCBI taxonomy): Eukaryota > Metazoa > Chordata > Chondrichthyes > Rajiformes > Rajidae > Malacoraja > Malacoraja senta. The sequence continues at coordinate 36,179,192 of CM075980.1, forward strand.
GCTACAGAAAAGCCAAATTTCCCTCAAAGCCTCAGCCACAAGCACAAACACCAGGCAAAAATAAACTTAATACACGGCCACAGCCAGGTTCAAAGGCCTGTTATAGATGTGGAAAAATGCCTCGCAGGGAAAATGGGAATGCCCTGCTAAAGATGCTGTGTGTCACAACTGTGGCAAAAAGGGACATTATGGCAAAGTGTGCAGAAACAGTGCAAAATCTCTGAATGCTGTCACTACAGAGGAAGAAGAGAGCTTTTTCCTGGGAGCCGTGGATGCTGGAAAAGACCCGTGGACGGTGCAGCTACAAGTGAGACAAAAAAAAGTGTGCTTTAAAATAGACACTGGTGCTGATGTCACCGCCATGCCAGCCGAGGTGTACCATGACATTACAGGGGGGCATGATGTGAAGCGCCTGGCAGTGCCGACACGCCCGTTGTTTGGGCCAGGGGGCAATGCACTCTCTGTCCTAGGTGTAGCCAGAGAAACACTGCGCAGAGGCAAAAAGACAGCCATAGAGAACATTTATGTAGTAAAAGACCTGCACACTGCACTGTTGGGAAGGCCTGCCATAGAACAGCTTCAGCTTGTGTGCAGGGTTGACAGCATCACCATGGAATCATTGAAACAACAATATCCGAAGCTGTGTAGCGGCTTGGGTCTTGTTCTGAGGCCATACTCAATTAAATTAAAGCCAGAGGCTGTGCCCTTCTCTCTCCACACACCACGCAGAGTCCCTCTGCCGCTTATGGGAAAAGTGAAGGAGGAGATAGACCGTATGGAGAAGATGGGCGTAATCACCAAGATTGAGGAGCCGACTGATTGGTGTGCCGGGATGGTGGTGGTGCCGAAAAAAGCAGGTGATGTTCGCATTTGTGTGGATTTCACAATGATGAATGAATCAGTATGCATAGAAAAGTTTATCCTGCCTTCTGTCGAGCACACTCTGGGCATGCTAGCTGGCGCAACAGTCTTCAGCAAATTAGATGCCAACATGGGCTTTTGGCAAGTACCATTGACAAAAGAGTCTGCCAAATACACCACCTTCATCACGCCTTATGGGCGCTACTATTTTAACCGTCTACCCTTTGGCATAGCATCAGCCCCCGAGCACTTTCAAAGGATGATGGTGACAGAAGTGACCGGTGGCCTGGAGGGGGTACTGTGTCACATGGACGACATCCTGGTCTGGGGACAGACGCAGGAGGAGCATGATGTGCGGCTACATGCGGTGCTAAAGAAGGCACAAAAGGCCGGCATTACGCTCAACATGGACAAATGTGAGCTCACACGCCACACAGTCAGATTCCTGGGTCATGTGATTTCAGCAGATGGAGTGAAGCCAGATCCAGAGAAGACGAGAGCAGTACAAGAGATGGATGCACCCAAAAATGTCAGCGAACTCAGGAGTTTTCTGGCATGGTCAATCAGCTGGGCCGCTTCTTGCCTAACCTGGCTGAAAAAGACAAAGTGCTACGAGACCTGCTGTCCAAGAAGAACCACTGGTACTGGGGGACAGAGCAGCAGGCCGCCTTTGATCAGTTAAAAACAGAGCTGTCATCCACACCAGTGCTCACATTATACAACCCAAACAGTGCTTTAAAGATCTCTGCTGATGCTTCTTCCTTTGGCCTGGGGGCAGTCCTGCTGCAGAAGAGCGATGCCATGTGGTCACCTGTGGCATATGCGTCCAGGTCAATGACGCCAACAGAGCAGCGCTATGCTCAAGTAGAGAAGGAGGCATTGGCTGCAACGTGGGCATGTGAAAGGTTCAGCTGTTTCATCCTGGGAAGACCATTCGAGCTGGAAACTGACCATAAGCCGTTGGTGAGTCTGCTGGGAAGGAAAGCTTTGGATGACCTCCCACCAAGAATCCAAAGATTTAGGATGAGACTCATGAGGTACAACTATACAGTCAATCATGTCCCTGGCAAAAGCCTGTGGACAGCCGACACCTTATCTCGTGCTCCTCTGAGAGCCGCAAGAGCACACACAGACACAAGCCTATTAGAGGACACCAACATCTATGTAGACTCTGTCATCAGCAACATTCCTGTCAGTGGAGATTATCTGAGCAGCCTACGTGAGCACCTGAAGGCAGACAGCACATGCTCTGCACTGATGGAGTACTGCACAGACGGCTGGCCCGACAAAAGCCAACTGCAGGGAGTGCTGAGACATTACTGGGCTGATAGAGCAGTGCTGACTGTGCACGATGGGCTGCTGCTGCGGGGCACGAGACTCGTCATCCCAACAGCCTTACAAGGTGATGTGCTGCAGAGACTACATGAGGGACACCTGGGGGTGACAAAGTGCAGGGGCCGGGCCAAACAGACGGTATGGTGGCCAGGACTCAGCAGCCAGCTGAATGACATGGTGCTGAAATGTAGAACCTGCATCCAAGAGAGAAGGAACGTCAAAGAGCCGCTGATGCCAACGGAGATGCCAGACAGGCCTTGGCAAACCTTGGGAGCTGACCTGTTCACGCTGAAAAACAAGACTTATCTACTAGTAGTAGATTATTTCTCAAGGTATGTGGAAGTTGCGCTGCTGACACACACAAGGTCCACAGATGTGGTGGTGCACCTGAAATCCATGTTTTGTCGTCATGGAATTGGGGAATTTCTTAAAAGTGACAATGGGCCCCAGTTCTCAGGTAGCCACTTTAAAGCCTTTGCAGCAGAGTATGGCTTTGTGCACATCACGAGCAGCCCCAAGTTTCCTCAGAGCAATGGGGAGGTGGAACGCGCTGTACAAACCGTGAAAAACCTGCTAACAAAGGCATCAGACCCATATCTTGCATTGCTGGCCTACAGAGCAACCCCTCTACAGAACGGCTATAGCCCGGCCGAGCTGTTGATGGGGCGCCGCCTCCGCACTACAGTTCCTGCCCTTCCAACCATGCTGAATCCAGTTTTGCCTGACTACAACGCGCTGGGGGCCAAAGAAAGGGAGAAGAGGAGGAACGACGCAAGATCCTTCGACAAGAGGCACGGAGCGAGAAACCTGGAGCCACTCGTACCTGGGGAGGATGTGCGGATCACCGATGCACGAGTCCAGGGCACAGTGCTATCTACACACAACACCCCTCGCTCTTATATCGTCCAGGTGCCTCAGGGCACACTGAGGAGGAACCGGCATCACTTGGTGCCGCTGCAGACCAACAGTGGGGTAGTCGACGCTGATGAGCCACCGGTGGGAGAAGATTCACCTACACCAGAGCCAGCTCCACCAGTGACAACATCACCCGGCAGAGAGGGCCCCACCACAGAGACTGTGCGGACCAGGTGTGGGAGAGAGGTTAGAAAGCCGCAGAGACTTGATTGGTGATTTATTGATTTGTTTGATCAGGGACAGGTCTTTCAGCAAAAGGGCAGAATAAACCCCTTAAGACCTGCAGAGACAAAGGTAGTCCACCCTTTGTTCTCAAAGAAAGGGAGATGTGGTATTATGGAATAATAGAGTAAGGAATGCCTTTATTCTGCTGCCAGTGGTCAGACTGCAGTGACGGCATCCGGCCTGAAGGTGGGGCTGTGGGCGTAACCGGGGGAGAGGCCTAGCAGCAGGGCCCGGGGATGCAGCACGAGGTTGTTGATGTAGAGAGTTGCTAAATAAAGACAGACTCCGATTACGTCGTTGTACGAGCCTCATTATAAGAATAATTCGATAGTCACGACACGTACATCAGAATATTGAGGCTTCTAAATGATGGCATGTCAGTCACAGTGCTCAGCAACTGCGGCTGTGAGTCCGAGCCTTCACTGTGGAAACGGGGATCAAACAGGGATGCAGCATCGCACCCACCCTGTTTGTCGTCTTCATTGCTGCCATACTTCACCTCATTGGTGAAGAGCTGCCACAGGGGATCCCAATCCTCTACAGAACTGACGGTGGGCTCTTCAACCTTAATAGGTTGAAGGCCAAGAGCAAAGTCAGTAACACCGCCATCATGGAGCTTCAGTACGCGGACGACTGCGCCATTGCAGCACACTCTGCAGAAGACCTCCAGGGCATCCTGAATGCCTTTGCCAAGGCATACAGAGCTTTAAATATCAAGAAGACCCAGGTCCTACATCAACCACCACCCAACCAGTTATCTACCCAGCCCACTATAAAAGTGGACGACACCACTCTTGAAAACGTTGACCACTTCCCCTACCTTGGCAGCATTCTTTCCTCAAAAGCTGACATCGACTCTGAGGTCAACCATCGCCTGAGTTGTGCCAGCGGAGCCTACGCCACTCAGGAAAAGTGTCTTTGAAGACCGAGACCTAAAAGGCTCAAACAAAACTGCTGGTCTCCAGAGCCGTTGTCCTCTCCACCCTGTTGTATGGAGCCGAGTCATGGACCACCTACAGCAGGTACCTGAGAGCCCTGGAACAATACCATCAAAGATCCTTACAAAAGATTCTGAGGATCAGCTGGGAGGACAAACGCACCAACATCAGCGTTTTGGAGGAAGCCAACATGACCAGCATCACCACCACAATAATGCAGCACCAACTTCGATGGACTGGCCAATGTCATCCGCATGTCCTACACACGTCTCCCTAAACAGATCCTGTACTCTCAACTGAAGGAAGGTCGGCGAGCCCCCGGCGGGTCAAAGAAACGCTTCAAGTACAACATCAAAAACAGTCTGAAGAAATTCCACATCACATCGAACAACTGGGAGCACATTGCACAGGACAGGCGCTCCTGGAGGAAATCTGTGCAGGAAGGAGCCACACGTCACGAAATGGAACTATGCCGTGTCGCAGAGACAAAGCGACAGCACCGTAAGGAGAGAGAGAAGGGGGCTCGACAACTACCAACCACCGCCAGTCTCCACTGCCCACGTTGCACCAAGGTGTGTGGATCATAGATCCTATGGAGGGGAGAGGTGACTGCCGATGATGCCGATGATGCACCTGCACACTTAGCTCTGCTCTACTCCTCAGGGTCCTACCATTCACTGTGAAGGTCCTGCCCTGGTTTGATTTCCCAAATTGCAGCACCTCACACTTATCTGTATTACATTCCATAAGGCAGGGGTCGGCAACGTACGGCCCACGGGCCGGATCCGGCCCCTAACCCGAAATCATCCGGCCCGCAGGCGTATTTTTTTTCAATTCGTTTTCGCGACCTGTGAACTGTAGCCAGTCCCGGGGAAGCGAGCTGATCTGGGAACTGCATCTAGTCCTGGGGCACGCAGGCGACCTGGGAACTGTAGCCAGACCCGGGGCACGCAGTCGACCTGGGAACTGTAGCCAGACCCGGGGCACGCAGGCGACCTGGGAACTGCAGCTAGTCCTGGGGCACGCAGGCGACCTGGGAACTGCAGAAAACAAATTGAAAAACACGTGAAAACTAATGCGAAAAACAACACCAAGTGTCACACTATGGCGATAGATGTGACCCTCCATCCGCTCACAGACATGGATCCTAGCCCCTATGCAGAACAAGGTTTCCGACTCCTGGCATAAGGCATTCCTCAGTCTACCTACTCAGCTGATCCAAAGCCTGCTGTTATTTTTGTTAACTATCTTTACCGTCTATGATACCAACTATGTCAATGTCTCTGCAAATTCGCCACTCATGCCTTGTACAAACTTATCCAAATCGTTGATATAAACTACAAACAACAATGGGTCCAGCACCACACCCTGAGGCACACCGCTCATCACGAACCTCCAGTCCAACAAGCACCCTCCACCACTACCCTGCCCCTTCTCCATGAAGCCAATTCTGTATCCAGTTAGCTCGGTCTGTAAAAACAAGGAACTGCAGATGCTGGTATACAAAAAAAGACACAAAGTGCTCGAGTAACTCAGTGGGTCAGGCAGCATCTCTCGAGAACATGGATAGGTAACGTTTCGGGTCGAGGCTTTTCTTCAAACAGTTGCTGAGGTCCTACTGCTCACCTGCTCTAAAGGCTTGGATAGAGTGGATGTGGAGAGGATGTTTCCACTAGTGAGAGGCTCTCAGACTAGAGGTCATAGCCTCATAATTAAAGGTCATTCCTTCAGGAAGGAGATGAGGTGAATCTGTGAAATTCTTTCCCACAGAAGGCTCTGTGGGCCAATGGATTTTTTTAGTAAGTAAGTAAGTAAGTAATTTTACTTCGGAGTCACGTGAGTGACTACGTGAAGAACCCCGCCAGTGCGCCTGCGCGTCATTTTATGTCAGACGCATTGGCGCAAACGGACGCGAGGAGCAGAGCTCCTCTAGTGGAATTGTAGTTTTCAACTACAAAGATAAGTATAAACTTTTTTGGAAGTATTTCCGTGTCCGTTTACTGTGGGTCTGTGGGGATTTTTTCCACAGGCATCATGGGAAAAAAACGGGCAAGGGGAGGAGGCGAGCGGCACAGCCGATAGAGAGTCGCGAGATTGCGGTCGGCGACCAGCCGCCTCTGACCACGGTACAATCGCCAGCAGACAGCATAGCGACTATGGATATTGGGGCTGAAGTGAATTTAGTCAGCACCAGTGGGGCAAGGCAAAGCCGATAAAAAGCTGCGGGAATGCGGTCGGTAAAGGACTGCCTCATACCCTACAACAGTCGCCGGCTGGGAGCGGGGCGAACTGTGGACTTGTGCATTAAAGAAAAGAACGGAGCCAGCGTCAGTTGGGTGCTAGGCAACATACAAGTCAGGGCCATGGAGCAAGAGTCAGTTTGGGATTCACCTCCAAGGCTGGATACCACTTTCTGAGTGGATATTCCAAATGGAGAACCTGTACACAGGTTGCTCCAACAAAACATACTCCAGGAGGAGTGATGTCAGAACCAGGCTCCAGAAGCCAGGTCAGCAGCACCTAGTAAAGGGCTGCTTGATAGCACCCTCATTGATGAGGCGCGTGCACAGGGTCAGCAGAGTTTCCAAAACAAGCGAAGACGGCAGCTGCCAGATGGGCTATTCCTGGCAGTACGATTTGCTGCTCTGTGAGAGTTCTGACCCTGAGTCTGACGGTGAGGCCGATACAAGCGAAGATGGCAGCTGCCAGATGTTTTACTCCTGGCAGTACGATTCGCTGCCCCGTCAGAGTCAGGAGAGCCACTTGGAAAGGACGTGGCCTCTGTGATCAACTATTGTGTCTGCCATCAGCTCTAGTAGCTTACGATGGATGAAAATGCCAAAAAAGCACGAGATCCCAAGGAACTGCGTATTGCTGAAAGTACTAGCAGTGAACCAATATATAAGGGGTCAGATGGGCGAAGGCATGTAATCCTAAGGAAAGTAAACTGCAGAGAATATTGAAGCTGCTGGGTTGATGAACAACTGCAATTTGCAAAACAATGGATGGAGGCCATGGATGGAGATGCATCAAGTGGCACTAAGGTTGCTATGTAGCGCCCACTTCCAGATGAATTGTTTCATGAAGTATGCCATTCGGTCCACCATCAACCCAAAGTTGCAGCAACTCTGTAAAGCCCAGCAATGTGCAGTCATTCAACTTATTCTTCAGAGAAAAGAACTCATGAATCATGGGAAAGTTGGATAATGAGGCAAAAAACAGCAAAGTTGATCACAACATCAATGGTCGTCAAGTCTGCAAAGCGGACGTATCCTTTCAGACATCATACAAAATCCTGGACCGACATCAGGATCAAATCGACCATTGAAGCAGGTGCGCAGTTGATGTCCTGCAGCAGGAAAATGAAAAAGCATGGGTTTTGCCTGCCAGGAGCCAGAGACCACAGGTCACTCAGATGACAAAGGAGGTAGGTGGACTTGGTTCTTATGGGAACATATTAAGGCAAAAACAGCCAAATATTGGAAGCAAATTACTTCAATTATTATAGAATGGTTTCGAATTGATTCGATTCAAATACTGGTTTGCCATCCAGCATGTTCCAAGCAGAACACTCCAATTTCACATAAAAATAATTGATGGAGGTTCAAGCTGAATTGAAAACTTGTTTATAAACAAGTAATTGAAAGGTCGGTTTATCAAAACCACCAAATTGTGTTTAAAATTTCTCAACCTAAAAAGGTGAGGAGTATTTTAGATCTGACAAGTCTTTAAAATTTTGTGAAGTATGGACACTTCAAAATGGAGACTTTGAGACTGCTAAACAATTTATTTCAAAAAATATGTTTTATGGCACTTATAGATCTGAAAGATGTATATTACTTAGTGTTTGTTCATTTATAAGATAAAATTATCTGAAAGAACAATTATGGCAATTCAAAGTTCTGTCTAACGGGTTAACTTCAGTCCCTAGAAATTCACTAAATTGGGAAAACCAATTTTGGGGCTAATTAGATCCAAGGACAGATGTGGATGGCTTAACTGGATGAGGTCCTAATTAGGACGAACAAGAGAATTAGTGAGTTATCTCTCTCAAATTATTCAAACCACTTTTGAAACTTGGGTTTAATTCATCCAGGGAGAAATTAAGTTTAACGATACTTACAACAATTGATTGTTTGATTCAATTGAAAGGGTAGTAATTTACCCAGGGTAAAGGGTAAAGCTAATTGATGGTTGTATTAAGCAGTTGGAAAAGCAACAATCTTCAATTAAGACAGGTGGCCAGCTTGTTAGGAGAATTAGTGTTATTTCCAGTAATACAATATGGGCCATTGTACTACCAGCAGCTGCAGACTGCAAAAAGAAAAAACACTAAGATGCATGATGGCCATTTTTTGATAGGCCATGCAATTAAACAACAAATGCTGCTTCTGATTGCAGTAGTGGATTTAACATGTCTTCAGTAGTTCAAGCAAGATACGGATTGAACAGCCTTCCATGGTCTTAACAAACTAATATCAGTGTACTACGATTGGTGCCACTGAAAAGGTAACCCATCTGTGGACAGATGGAATATGGAAGAAGTATTATTTTACAGACATGGAGAATCGACGTTTTAAAGTCTATTGGAAGGCTTATGAGCTACAAGCTTGTTGTTAAATACAACTAATCTGCATGTTCAGTTTCAAATTAACAACACTACAGCAATGGCATGTATTAATTGTATGGGTGGAATTTCCATGATAACAAAGAATGGATGTTTAACCTTAAGATTTTTTAATGATATAATAGTCAGATTTGGGAAGCCAGATATGACTTGTTTCCATCCAGACTCAATCACCAGTTACAGAGATATGTGTTATGGGACTACATCGGGAGACAGTAGCGATGGATGTTTCTCGCTATATTAGGATGGTATGTTGTTATATGCATTTTACTTAATTCCGTCTGCTTAAAATGAAGCAGTATGCTGCCTCTGGGGTATTCCTGGTACCAGACGGGTCTACACAGCCATGGGTCCCTTTGATATTGGAATTTATGACACAGTTTCTGATAAATGTTCCCAAAAGAAGGAAGTTACTGGTGTATTCGATAATTGGAGAGTAACATCCGTCATATGCCTGTATGGATGCAGGTTTTAAAAAAGAGGATTGTCTGGGCATGCTGTGGACATGCTTACAGCAGTCTGGTGGAAGAGTACTCAAAAGCAGTACATTTGTGAATCTGAGTTGTGACTCTGTAACTGCTGCTTTCCCATTATGTAAAGAATGAGGGGAAACATTTCTGTGTATAAAAGAATATGGAATGTTGTATGGCACATGTCTCAAATGTCTTGGATTTACCTCTATTTAAGGGGTTGAGTTAACGCGATTTATTCAGACAGAAGTATATTATTCCTTGTTTTTATTGATGAGGTTGGAAAGACATCCTATTGAGTTTCGTTCTTTTATTTCCAGATTAATGAAAGGAATTTTAATTCCAGACCTTCTAAACCTAGGAGGGAATCTGGAATATAGAGTTGTTTTAAGCTATTTCATCAATGGAGTCTTGGTACGATTCTGATTTGGCCAAGTTCAGCATGAAGGTAGTCATGCTTATGGCACTTGTAACATTACAAAAGTTACAGATACACAGGATGGAAGTACCTCAGGATTATGTTATGTTTTACATTTGATGACCTACTCAAATGAAGTAGGATCAGGTGTGATAAGATTCAAGAGTGTTTTATTAGCATATTCTATGGATCCATGTCTATATGTTAAGACATATTTGTGGCAATACATTGAGGCTACAAAGGTCTTATGAAAACAAGATTGTTTATCATTCACGAAAAACCATACAAGATAGTGTCAGTTCAGACTATTTTAAGATGGTTAAAAACAAGTTTTGGTTGCTGCAGGTGTGAACATTGATGGTTTTACATTCCATTCAGTTTAGCAGCAACATTGACGACCAGGGCGAAGGACGTCCCGTCGACCATATTTTCACAGCCGCCGGGTGATTTAATAAGTTGGTGTTTCAACACGTTTACCATCGGCCTATTGCCAATACGGGGCTGTTTGCAGATACTATATTAAGTTCTGCTTAAATTTCCCTGGGTTAAAGGGGATACTGTTAATTCTTTTATTCAAATAAATGAATTACTGCATTTGTCAGGCAAATGTTATTATTAATGCATTATTGATTATTTCTCGTTCACAATGCAGTGAGAAGCCGGGATTTGTCTGCGGCATGAAATCACAAAGCTTTAAAATCTTCACGTAGTCACTCACGTGACTCCGAAGTAAAATAGTAAGATTAAACGAGAACTTACCAGTTTGAAGTTTGATCTTTATTTTATGAGGAGTTACGTTGGTGATTACGTGCCCACCACGGCCCAACCCTCTATCATAAAGGTCAGATGGAAGTTCTTGAAATACTCATTTTATTATGTTACTATATTACTTCGTTTGTTGTTTTTTGTGATTTCACACCGCTGCTTCGAAGATTGACGCGCAGGCGCACTGGCGGGGTTCTTCACGTAATCACCAACGTAACTCCTCATAAAATAAAGATCAAACTTCAAACTGGTAAGTTCTCGTTTAATCTTACTATTTTTTATTTATATAGTACTTTTAAATCAAACCACGTTGAAGCCAAAGTGCTTTACAGAGAAGAAATTACCATACATCCATATAAAATAAACAAATTAAAAAAGACACAATACACTATAGGATTCAACATGAACGTCCCCCCAACAGCAGAATCAACACTTTCCACTGTGAGGGAAGGCACCAAAAGGTCCAGTCCTCCTCCTAGTCCACCCAAGGTTGGGGCCTATTGAGGCCTCCGCGGCCAGTCGCCACAACGGCAGCCCGATGTTATAGGCCCTCTTGCCGGGAAGATGGAACTCCGGCGTTGGGTGAACATTCCTCAGCGGCTTGGAATGTCTGGAACGGCCGCTTTCTCCCCGGAGACCGCGGCTCCCGAAGTCCTCAGGCCGCGCTGGTCGGAGCTCCGACTCTGGTGATCTCGGCAAAAGATCCCAGGCTCCGCGGTGTTTTAAAGTCAGCGCCCGCAGCCACAGCTCCTCGGATGTTGGAGTCGGCGGTCTCAGCACTCCGGAGCTAACCGCACGGCGACCCGGTAGGGCATCACCCGCTCCGTGATCGTGTCCCAGTGCTGTGCTGCCGCCGAAGCTGTAGACCCGGCCGGAAACGCTGCTCCAGTCCCGCTGATAGGCCGCACGGAGAGGGCGAAGATGCGACTTGGAGGAAAACCGCATCTCCGACCAGGTAGGACTGAGAAAATACAGTTTCCCCCTTCCCCCCCACCCCCCACATAAAAAGACTAGACCTCCAGAATAAAATCATTTAAGACACTAGAAAGGGTGAAAAGACGGCCTGCAGGCAGAGCAGCCATACACAATGGCGCCCCACTCCTGCACATCCGCCCTTTTTTGCCATTTTAAGGCAGAGATATATAGATTCTTGATTAGTACGGGTGTCAGGGGTTATGGGGAAAGTCAGGAGAATGGGGTTAGGAGGGAGAAATAGATCAGCCATGATTGAATAGTGGAGTAGACTTGTTGGACCGAATGGCCTAATTCTGCTCCTATCACTTATGACCTCCCCTTTCAACGGGGGGAAATGGGATTAGCTTAGATGGGACATCTTGGTCGCATAGAGGAGTTGTGCTAAAGGCACTGTTTCCAAGTTGTGTGACTCTATGACTCCAAGTCGAGAGTAGTCTCTAAACCTGGTTAACTAGTTTCTATTCTAGTAATGAATTTTATAAAAAATTTCATGAGATAACGACTCCCTATTTATTTAATTTATATACTTACGCTTTTAAAGAAAATAAATTACCTGAAACATTAGCAGAATCAACTATTACGCTTATTCCAAAAAAAGATAAAGATCTAGAGGACCCGGGCTCATATAGAGCTATATCACTTTTAAATACCGATCAGAAAATTTTAGCAAAGACTTTAGCCAGAAGACTAAGCAAATATTTTGGTAAAATGATAAACCCTGATCAAATGGGGTTTATACCCAAAAGATATTCATTTAATAATTTGAGACGCTTGTTTAATATAATGTACTCACATAAAGTGGAGGAAGAAGATATATCAATTATTTCTTTGGACGCAGAGAAAGCATTTGATCAGGTAGAATGGCAGTATTTATACAAAGTATTACAAAAATTTAATATGGGAGAGAATTTTATTACATGGGTGAAATTATTATATGATAAACCGATGGCAAGAATATTAACTAATAATATGTTATCTCAAAAATTTCAATTATCAAGGGCTTTATCACCCCTGCTATTTGCCCTTATGATAGAACCTTTGGCTGAAAGTATAAGAAGTCATCCGAATATTCAGGGTTATAATACTAGGGACTCAAATAATACAATTTAATTATATGCAGACGATATTCTGTTATATATAACAAACTCCCAAACGAGCATACCAAATTTATTAAACTTAATAGAGGAATTTGGGTCCTTTTCTGGATATAGAATAAATTGGAACAAAAGTGAAATCATGACGTTAAAACCTCAAGAATCTACACACTTATTGAAGTTCCCCTTTAAAATAGCAACAGAAAAATTTAAATATCTGGGTATTCAGATTACTAGAAAACATAAAGCTTTATTCAATGCCAATTTTATACCTTTAATAAACAAACTTAATATAATGATTACATTTTGGAAAACACTTCCTTTATCATTAATAGGTAAAATAAACGCTATAAAATGATCTTTCTACCCCAGTTATTATACCTATTTCAGTCTATACCAGTATATGACCAAAATACTTTAAAAAAAAAAATTAAACTCTAATATTACTAATTTTGTTTGGGATTATAAATCACATAGAATTAAAAAAGAACACTTATGTAAACCAAAAGATGTCGGGGGACTTTCACTCCCGAATTTTCTGTATTATTATTGGGCAATACATATTAAGAATATAATTTACTGGTTGGATAGTTCTACCCAACAGACAGAATGGATAAAAATGGAGAAAGAAGATTGTTTTCCTTGTAATATAGGAACGAACGATCCTCTTCTCCCGAACAAAAAATGAACAATACAATATATAAGAAGAACCCAATTATACAGGATACAATAAGAATATGGAAACAAATAAAATTATCCATAAAATTAAGAAACCTATCATTGTTAACACCAATAGCGAATAATCCTTTATTTAAACCATCTCTATGGACAAAATATATAATCAATGGGAAAGTTTAGGAATTAAAAGGATCGGGTAATGGGAGATTTATTATCATTTCAACAATTACAATTAAAATTTAAATTGAAAAACAATCATTATTATAAATATCTTCAGATTTGCAATTTCTTGAAGACATACATACAAGGATATCAAAAAATTTATTGGAAGAAGCAATGAATATTAAAGCTGATACACAAAAATTAATATCATATTTATATAATAGTATTTTAAATATAGATCTACCATCGACAGAGGTACTTAGAGAAGAGTGGGAACGGGAATTAATGATAAAAATTACGAAGGTTACATGGGAAAAGTATTTGACATACATTCACAAATATTCGATTAATGCAAGACATAATCTAATTCAATTTAAAATTTTACATCGATTATATTACTCAAAAACAAGATTAAATGAATTCTACCCAAATATCCCCACTTGCGATAAATGTTTAACCCAAGATGCAACTATAACACACTCTTTTGTTTCCTGTATAAACCTTTATAGATTTTGGAGTGATATTTTCGGAATATTCACAAAATTATTTAAGATAAAAATGGAACCTAATAATGAATTGATTATATTTGGGGTAATGGAAGATGGGAATAAATTGAATCCATCTCAAAAATTATATTTAAATTATGGTTTAATAATAGCAAAAAAATTAATACTTAAATTTTGGAAAAATACACCAATACCAACGCTCAAAATGTGGATTGCAAGTATGTTGGACACCGCACATCTTGAGGAAATGCAATTCCTCCTAATAAATAAATTTGACCAATTCACAACGAGTTGGTCTCCATTTGTCGTCTTTTTGGAATCATATGGTGCAACACAATTGTAAAAGCTAACTCGTGACTGGGCGAGGGATGGCCAAGATTATAAATAAGATCTCCTTAGTTCTTTTTTCTTTTTCTTCCTTTTTTTTCTTCTTTTATTCTCTTTTCCTATTTTCTATTCTTTAACTTTCTTCTTTCACTTTCTATTTTTCTTTTCCACACACTATATATCTCACATTTTTCTATACTTTATTATCTAATTTATTTTTCTTTTTCTTCTTTATTATAATAAAAAAATAAGAAGCTGTACATAAAATGTATTATGAAAATATGATTGTATACAATTGTACTTCTAATAAAAATAAAAATATTTTTAAAAAAAACTAGTTTCTGTTCGTCCCATATTTTTCATCCAGTTCTTACCTCAGCTGCAAAATCTACCAGTCAACCTGGTAGCACTGCTGTGATATCATCCCCTGTTTTATTTACACGGCAGAGGTAATTGCTGTTCAAACAGAGCACTCGCTCCATTCATGGACAGCGCCCAACAAGTATGTTGTGGCTTGCGTTCCAGTTCTTTAACCTCACCTACTCCAGTCAAACACAGGAGAAAGAAATGAAGGTGTAGGAAAGAACTGCAGATGTTGGTTTAATCCAAAGACAGACACAAAAAACTGGTGTAACTGAGCGGGTCAAACAGCATCTCTGGAGAGAAGGAATAGGTGACGTTTTGGGTCGAGACGCTACAGTATCTCCCTTGCAATTTTGTATCGGTGAACAATGTGACCCAGTTCTGCCAATTGTTCTGTCAGAAGTATATCAGCAAAGTTCTTATGAGAACAGAAAGTGGGGACCTTCATGAAATAAACGTCGCAAAATTTTGATTTTATGAAGTATTAAGACTACAGGATTACTCTTTTTCGCAAAGGGGAGAGGTGGTGTTTAGAAGTCAGGATGACATTAAGCTACACATCAGGAAATGTTTAGTCAAGTAAATGAACTGTAGAAAGTGGATTGGTCCTGGAAGCCTGTTTGTTCTGATTAATTTAACTATTTAATTATCACTCCCGGCGAGCCGCGGGTCGTGGAACAGATATTTGAGTCGGTTCACTGGCTCGCCAGCTGCCTGTCACATCTGCAGAAAGGAAGCGACGTGTTCCTTATGTATATGGATTGTGAAAGGTTACATCCCCCGTACGAGTATCTGAAGGGGCTGCTCCTCATGTTTTGACTGCACTTTAGCCCCACGCTCCTGATCTTTGGTCAGAGTCGGGAGGAGGGAGGGGGTCTCCCTGTCGGTTTGCTCCTGGGCTTGGTCAAGATGGCTAATCGTGGGTTCATGCAGCGAGCGGTCGAGGGTTCTGTCCGAGTCGCCTGCCTGTCCCTCTTCCAGGCCTACATCTGTGCCCGCGTGTTCCTGGAGAGTGAACAGGTGGTGCCCACGGGGACTCTGGAGGCCTTCCATGAACGCTGGTAGCCGCGGGAGGGTCAAGTGTACTGTAGATAAAATTGACAATATTTTAATCTGATAACTGTTTGACTGTAAACTGCCAATGGCAGTCTTGATTTTGTTACTACTCTGTATTTGTGTATAATGGAATAAAAGTGTGAGGTGTGGACTGGAGATTCTGTGGCGGCAGGCGGGACTCGAGGATGGTGTGTTGCCTCCCTGGTGCTAGGTTTCAAGATATCTCAGACTGACTTCAGAGCATCCTCGAGAGGGAAGGTGAGCAGTTGGAAGTGGTTGTGCACGTTGGCACAAACGACGTCGGGGAAAAAGAGGAAGGCGGTTCTGCAACGTGCTAGTGTGGTTATCTCTGGATTGCTTCCAGTACCTTGTGCTGGTGAGGGCAGGAACAGGGAGATAGGGGATCTGAATGTGTGGCTGCAAGAGGATCAGAGCTGGGAACTGAATATTCAGGGGTAAACGTCCTATCGAAAAGACAGACAGGTGGGCAGAGAGGGTGGGGTGGCTCTGTTGGTAAGGAATGAAATTCAGTCCCTTGTGAGGGGTGACATGGAATCAGGAGATGTAGTGTATGGATAGAACTGAGAAATTGTAAGGGTAAAAAGACCCTAATGGGACTTATCTACAGGCCCCCAAACAGTAGCCTGGAGATTGGGTGCAAGTTGTATCAGGAGTTTAAATTAGCATGTAAAAAAGGTAATGCTATGGTGGTTATGGGAGATTTCAACATGCAGGTAGACTGGGAAAATCAGGTTGGTACTGGACCCCAAGAAAGGGAATTTGTAGAGTGCCTCCGAGATGGATTCTTAGAGCAGTTTGTACTGGAGCCTACCAGGGAGAAGGCAATTCTGGATTTAGTGTTGTGTAATGAACCAGATTTGACAAGGGAACTCGAGGTAAAGGAACCATTAGGAGGTAGTGACCATAATATGATAAGTTAATCTGCAATATGAGAGGGAGAGGGAGGGGGAAATGGGAAGTGTCAGTATTACAGTTGAACAAAGGGGACTATGGAGGCATGAGGGAGGAGCTGGCCAAAGTTGACTGGAAAGCGACCCTAGCAGGGATGATGGTGGAAGAGCAATGCCAGGTATTTCTGGGAATAATACAGAAGGTGCAGGATCATTTCATTCCAAAGAGGAAGAAAGATTCTAAGGGGAGTAAGAGGCGTCCGTGGCTGTCAAGAGAAGTCAAAGACAGTATAAAAATTAAAGAGAAGACGTACAACATAGTAAAGATGAGCGGGAAGCCAGAGGATTGGGAAACTTTTAAAGATCAACAGAAGGTAACTAAAACAGCAATATGGGAAGAAAAGATGAAGTATGAAAGTAAGCTAGCCCAGAATATAAAGGAGGATAGTAAAAGCTTCTTTAGATATGTGAAGAGGAAAAAATTAGTGAAGACAAATGTGGGTCCCTTGAAGACAGGAACAGGTGAATTTATTATGGGGAACAAGGATATGGCAGACGAGTTGAACAGGTACTTTGGTTCTGTCTTGACTAAGGAAGACACAAACAATCTCCCAGATGTATTAGAAGGTGATGGAGGAACAGAAAGAAATTCTAATTAATCAGGAAATGGAGTTGGGTAGACTGATGGGACTGTAGGCTGATAAATCCCCAGGGCCTGATGGTCCGCATCCCAGGGTACTCAAGGAGGTGGCTCTTGAAATCGTGGACGCTATGGTGATAATTTTCCAATGTTCTATAGATTCTGGATCATTTCCTGTGGATTGGAGGGTAGCTAATGTTATCCCAATTTTCAAGAAAGGAATTAGAGAGAAAGGGAATTATAGACCAGTTAGCCTGATGTGGGTGGAGACTGGAGCACCCAGAGAAAACCCAAGTGGTTCAGTTCAGTTTAGTTTATTGTTAAGTGTACCGAGGTACAGTGAAAAGCTTCTGTCACATGATAACCAGCCAGCGGAAAGACAATACATGGTTACAATCGAGCCATTCACAGTGCACAGATACATGATAAGGGAATAAGATACAAGATACATTTATTTGTCAGCAGCATCTATGGAGCGAAGGAAATAGGCAACGTTTTGGGCCGAAACCCTTCTTCAGACACAAAACGTTTCGGCCCAAAACGTTGCCTATTTCCTTCGCTCCATAGATGCTGCTGCACCCGCTGAGTTTCTCCAGCATTTTTGTGTACCTTCGATTTTCCAGCATCTGCAGTTCCTTCTTAAACATTTATTTGTCACATGTGCCAGATGGCACAGTGAAATGTGTGCTCACCATACAGCCATACAATAAAATAAAGAACACAACACACGATAGAATTCAACATAAAACATCCCCACACAGCAGAATCAAAAGTTTCCCACTGTGAGGGAAGGCACTGTGAGGGAAAGTCAGTCATCTTCCTCTAATGGTCCTTATGTTCACCCGTGGTCGGGGCCGCCGGAGCCCTCCGCAGTCGCCGCTACGGGCGGCCCGCTGCTCAGGCCTGCTCGCCGGGATGTTGGAACTCCGACGTCGGAATGGGAGGACACCCTCAGTGGCTTGGACCTCCAAAACGGCCGCCGCTTCCCACCGGAGTCCGCGGCTCCCGACGTCCCCAGGCCGCGCTGGGCGGAGATTCATGCTGGCGGCCCTCGGCAAAGGGCCCCAGGGACTCCGCGATGTTGCTCAGCGCCGCCCGCGCTGGGAGCTCCGCGAACCACAGCTCCGTGATGTCGACGCTGCAGGCCCAACGCTCCGAAGCTTCATACAGCGATCCAGGTAGGTATCGCCCGCTCCGCGGTGAATCCAGCGCCGCACCGCCGTTGCCAAAGCTCTGGTCCGGTCCCCGGTATCCGGTAGGAAAGGCCGCTCCGATCCAGTGGTAGGCCGCGAGGAGGGGGCGAGGACACGACTTGGAGAAATAGTCGCATCCCCACCATGAAGCGACTGGGAAGCAGTTTCCCCCTTACCCTCCCCCCCTCCCCCACATAGAAAAACGAAAGAATCCCCAAAACAAACTGGTTAGACAAACTAAAATGAAAAAAAGATAGAAAAAACGGCCAGACTGTAGGCAGGGGCGCCTTCAATGCGGCGCTCCCTAGTGCAAGGTAGTCTGATGGTAGTTCAGGACTGCTCTCTGGTTGCAGTAGGATGGTTCAGTTGCCTAATACCTGGTCATGGGGAGAACGTAAATACTCTGCACAGAAAGCACGCGTGGTCGGGATGCAACCCGGGTCTCTGGCCCTGTGAGGCAGTCAGATACTCGCACCCATTTAACTATCTAGTCCAGCCCTGGGCTCAGCACTGAATCGGGAGTGCAGCACAGGCTTGTTAATTTCAGCATCAAGTGATGGATTGCTGGTGATTGCGTTTCTGAAACTAGACCTCCAGATTAAAAAAGACAAATAGGTCATTACTGCATGGCAAATAGGTCACGCAGTAAATTATGCCAATTGCTTCCCCTCTTGCTCTACATAGTGGCCTCAAATGACTGAGCTGGAGTAATATCTACTCTCTCTATTGGCCCACAGAGCCAGTGAATTTAGAGAAATTAGATGAAATTCTCCAATCAGCGTCCTGGTTTTAGCGTTGAGAAACACAGCAGGAAGAAGCCAGCAAATTACAGTGAAAGGTTCAGGCAAAAATAGAGAAATAGCAAAACTGGCAAAAGATGACAGGAATCATGGGCTGAACTTTAATTGTGCAGGTGTGCGTGTCAGGGAGTGGGTGGGGGCATGTTCATCACATCAAAGAACCAGGTCAAACCCATGGACTTGCACATTCATTGGCAAGGCATCAGGTTGCACGAGCAAAGCCCTTGGGAAAGGTGGAGATGCAATTGTAATTAATTCAGTTGAGGCAATATTAACATGACTTTCTCTGTTTAACTGTGAACCTGCTTGTTCTGTGAGTTTCCCAGAACTTGCTTATCCAAGGAAGGGAAGAACGCAAAGGCAATTGAAACAGGCCAAAGAGCCAACAAGTGCAGGAGTTTCACAGCGGCCTTTGTGCCTGCTTCTGCTTGTACTGAAAGGTTTTTAGACATCTTCGGAGGTTTGTGAGACTGATCCGCATTTCCAAGCTCTCATCTATCATCTTAGCAAGGATTCTGATTGTGATGTGTATAGTGTCAGATGAGGACAAGATGGTGGTAATATCAGCATCAGTACCAACTGTTTTGTCAGGAGCATCAGAGGCTGAGAAGCAATCTGACACAAGTTTTGAGACAGGTACACTGTCCACATCAAAGAAGACAAGGGATTACCAATGCATTTACCATCATGATAGACAGACATGACCAGTCTGAAGAAGGATCTCAACCCGAAACGTCACCCATTCCTGCTCTCCAGAAATGCTGCCAGCCCCGCTGAGTTACTCCAGCATTTTGTGTCTATCTTCAGTTTAAACCAGCATCTGCAGTTCCTTCCTACACATCATGTATGGGAGGAGACTGGAGCGACTGGAGAAACACACACACAGGAACTGGGAACCAAAACAGCTGCAGATGTTGGAAATCTGAAATTATAATAAATGTTAGAGTTATTAATGGGAACACAGTTGATATTCCTGTATCCCAAGACAATTCCCAACTGTGAACAGCACCACTGTGTTTTTTTCTTCATTTTTGATCTTTGTAAGCTGGGGAGGAACTGTAATGTGTTTTGTAACCTCGTCAATATCTAACAAAACCATGAGGACTGTCATGCAGGAAAGAACTGCAGATGCTGCTTTAAATGAAGGTAGACACTCAGCGGGCCAGGCAGCATCTCTGGAGAGAAGGAATGGGTGACGTTTCCAGCCGAGATCCTTCTTCAGACTTCAAGAGTCTTGACCCAAAACGTCACCCATTCCTTCTCTCCAGAGATGCTGCCTGTCCCACTGAATTACTCCAGCATTTTGTGTCTGCCATGCTGACTATCATTGGTTAATCACTGCCTTTCCAAATATAGATTAATGCTGCTTCTCTCAATTTTTTCCAGTAATTCCCCTTCCCGTGTTGTTAGACTCACTCACCTACGGCTCATCCCTGCTGACTTTTTTGAAGAAAGATTCCAAAAGTACGAGGCTTGAATTTTATACTGTAAGTTTCAATGGGAGGAGATCTCATTGAAACATAAAATGCTGAGAGGGCGTCATGGGGCATTGTTGCTGCCTTGCAATGCTAACAGTGCCAGAGACCCGGGTTCAATCCTGGCTGCTGGTGCTGTGGAATTTGTGCGTTCTCCTCGTAACCTGCGTGGGTTTTTCCAAGAACTTCGGTTTCCTCCCAACTCCAAAGACATACAGGTTTGTAGGTTAATTGGCTTGGTGTCAGTGTCAATTGTCCCTAGAGTAGGATTGTGTGTTAATGTGCAGGGATCGCTGGTCGGTATGGACACGATGGGCCGAAGGTGCCTGTTTCCACGCCGTATCTCGAAGCTAGACTTGACAGGGTTGATGTAGAGAGGATGCTTCACTGTTGGGGCAAGTTTAGGATCAGAGTTCACAATCTAGGTATAGAGGGTGAGATATTTAGGGTTGAGAAGAGAAGAAATGTCTTCACTCTGACTGTGGTGTAAGTTCGATCCCCACCACAGATGGCTGTCGAGACCAACTCACTGAATATAGTTAAAAAGGCAACAGAATCCTAGACATTTAAAAAAAATCAAGGGGGGAGGGGGAGGGGGAGGAATGGAAAAAAAAGAAAGGATGAGGTATTGAGGTTAATTCTCCTGATTCTGTTGAATGGCTCATTGAGTTACTCCAGCATGTTGTATTCCTATGTAAACCAGCATCTGCAGTACCTTGTGTCTCCATTCCAATGTGTCTGTCTGTGCTCTTCACTACTGACAGTGAGGCTCAACATAAACTAGAAGAACAACATATTATCTTCTGTCAGGCACTTTGAAAGCTTCTGGAATGAACATTGAATTTTCTAATTTCAGGTGAACTTTTCTCTCGTCGTTTTCCATTACCACGCTCATGAACCTTTATTATTATCCATTTTCCACAAAATGCCTCACTAACGGTCAATGCACACACTCCTTATCACCTGATCTTGCACAAGCAATCTCCATACAATCTTTTGTCTTGCATTTTACCTCTGCCCCAGCTTAGATTTGAAAACTGTAAACACTCCAGTCTTTGCTGAGTTCAGCAAGGATTGCTGACCCTAAAACGTTAACGGTCTTCTCCCTCTACAGATGCTGCTTGACTGGCTGAGTTCTTTAAATTTAGTTTAGTTTAGTTTAGTTTAGTTTAGTTTAGAGATACAGTGCAGAATCAGGCCCATCGGCCCACAATGAGTCCGTACCGCCCAGCGACCCCTGCACAATAACACTCTCCTACACACACTAGGGACAATTTTACATTTATACCAAGCTAATTAACCTACAACCCTGTACGTCTTTGGAGTGTGGGAGGAAACCGAAGATAGCGGAGAAACCCACGCAGGTCATAGAAACATAGGAAATAGGTGCAGGAGGAGGCCATTCGGCCCTTCGAGCCAGCACCACCATTCATTGTGATCATGGCTGATCGTCCCCAATCAATAACCCGTGCCTGCCTTCTCCCCATATCCCTTGATTCCACTAGCCCCTAGAGCTCTATCTAACTCTCTCTTAAATTCATCCAATGACTTGGCCTCCACTGCCCTCTGTGGCAGGGAATTCCACAAATTCACAACTCTCTGGGTGAAAACGTTTTTTCTCACCTCAGTCTTAAATGGCCTCCCCTTGATTCTAAGACTGTGCCCCTGGTTCTGGACTCACCCAACATTGGGAACATTTTTCCTGCACCTAGCTTGTCCAGTCCTTTTATAATGTTATATGTTTCTATAAGATCCCCCCTCATCCTTCTAAACTCCAGTGAATACAAGCCCAGTCTTTTCAAGCTTTCCTCATATGACAGTCCTGCCATCCCAGGGATCAATCTCGTAAACCTACGCTGCACTGCCTCAATCATAAGGATGTACTTCCTCAAATTAGGAGACCAAAACTGGACACAATACTCCAGATGTGGTCTCACCAGAGCCCTACACAACTGCAAAAGAACCTCTTTACTCCTATTTTGAAATTGTCTTGTTATGAAGGCCAACATTCCATTAGCTTTCTTCACTGCCTGCTGTACCTGCACGCCAACTTTCAGTGACTGGTGTACAAGGACGCCCAGGTCTCTCTGCACCTCCCTCTTGCCTAACCTAACCCCATTGAGATAATAATCTTCCCCCTTGTTTTTGCCGCCAAAGTGGATAACCTCACATTTATCTATATTATACTGCATCTGCCACGCATCTGCCCACTCACTCAACCTGTCCAGGTTACCCTGCAACCTCCTAACATCCTCTTCGCAGTTCATACTGCCACCCAGCTTTGTGTCATCCGCAAACTTGCTAGTGTTGCTCCTAATTCCCTCTTCCAAATCATTAATATATATGGTAAACAGTTGCGGCCCCAACACCGAGCCTTGCGGCACTCCACTCGCCACTGCCTGCCGTTCTGAAAAGGACCCGTTCACTCCTACTCTTTGCTTCCTGTCTGCCAACCAATTTTCTATCCGTCAACATCCTACCCCCAATACCATGTGCTCTAATTTTAGTCACCAGTCTCCCGTGCGGGACCTTATCAAAGGCTTTCTGAAAGTCTAGATACACTACATCCACTGGCTCCCATTCATCCATTTTACTATGATTTCCCTTTCATAAATCCATGTTGACTTGGACTAATCCTTTTACTGCTATCCAAATGCTCCATTATAACCTCTTTAATAATTGACTCCAGCATCTTTCCCACCACCGGTCAGGCTAATTGGTCTGTAATTCCCCGTTTTCTACCTCGCTCCTTTCTTGAAAAGTGGGATAATGTTAGCTATCCTCCAATCCACAGGAACTGATCCTGAATCTATTGAACATTGGAAAATGATCACCAATGCATCCACTATATCTAGAGCCACCTCCCTGAGCACCCTGGGATGCAGACCATCAGGCCCAGGGCATTTATCATCCTTCAGTCCCATTAGCCTACCCAATACTATTTCTCGCCTAATGAAAATTTATTTCAGTTCCTCTACCCCCTTAGATCCTCTGTCCTCCAGTACATCTGGGAGATTGTTTGTGTCTTCCTTAGTGAGGACAGATCCGAAGTACCTGTTTAACTCTTCTGACATTTCCTTGTTCCCCATAATAATTTCACCCGTGTCTGCCTTCAAGGGACCCACATTTGACTTTGCTACTCTTTTTCCCTTAACATATCTAAAGAAGCTTTTACTGTCCTTCTTTATATTCCTGGCCAGCTTCCCTTCGTACTTCATCTTTTCAGACCATATTGCCCGTTTTGTTTCCTTCTGTTGTCCTATGAAAGTTTCCCAATCCTCTGGTTTCCGGCTACTCTTTGCTGTGATATACATCTTTTCTTTTAGTTTTATTCTATCCCAAACTTCTCTTGTCAGCCACAGTTGCCTCCTATTCCCCTTAGAATCTTTCTTCCTTTTTGGAATGAAATGATCCTGCGTCTTCCGGATTATGCCCAGAAATTCCTGCCATTGCTGTTCCACCGTCATTCCTGCTAGGATCCCTTTCCAGTCTACCTTGGCCAGCTCCTCTCTCATGCCTACATTGTCCCCTTTGTTCAACCGCATCACTGACATACCGGATTTAACCTTCTCCTTCTCAAATTGCAGATTAAAACTAATCATATTATCAGACTATACTAATCATAAAAAGGTCACGGGGAGAACGTACAAACTCCGTACAGACAGCACCCGTAGTCAGGATTGATCCCGAGTCTCTGGCGCAATAAGGCAGTAGCTCTACTGCTGTGCCACCGTGCCATCTAGCACCAGTCTGATGAAGGGCCCCACCCAAAACATCATCTGTCCATTTCTCTCAACAGAGCCAATCTATTCCTCTAGCAGTATTTTTCTTCTGTTTCTGTATTAGATTCCAGTATTTCTAGTCTTATTTATTTCCAATGGAGTACAATAGCCAAGCGGTAAAATAGTAAGACTACACTAAGAGCATTCTCCCATGCTTTTGTCCCTCAGACATTAGATAAGCAACCAGGCTTGCTGACCGGTGGATAAAAGTAAATGAAATTCTGGTAAGCATTCATTCTGGTGATAGACACAAAAAGCTGGAGTAACTCAGCGAGACAGGTAGCAACTCTGGAGAGAAGGAATGGGTGATGTTTCGGGTCAAGACCCTTCTTCAGACCAGTCAGGGGAAAGGAAAACGAGAAAGAAAGACAATGAATAAGAGAGATAAAGAAAAATGTGTGAAAGATATGCAAAAAAATTAACAATGCTAAAGGAAACAGGCCATTGTTAGCTGCTTGTTGGGTAAAAACTAGAAGCTGGTGTGACTTGGATGGGGAAGGATGGAGAGAGAGGGAATGCGGGGTTACTTGAAGTTAGAGAAATCAATATTCATACCACTGGGCTGCAAGCTGCCCCAGCAAAATATGAGATGCTGTTCCTCCAATTTGTGTTTAGCCTCACTCTCACAATGGAGGAGACCAAGGACAGAAAGGTCAGTGTGGGAATGGGAAGGAGAATTAAAGTGTTTAGGAACCAGATCAGGTAGGTCCAAGCGGACTGAGCGAAGGTGTTCAGCGAAACGATCACCCAGACTGCGTTTGGTCTCGCCGATGTATAAAAGCCCTGTCTCACGGTGCGAGTTGACCCACGAGGTACCCCGAGTGAAAGACTCGTGGTTGTGCACGAGATTCCAAGTGTATGATCAAGAGTTTAACCGAGTTCCCACGGGTATGACTACGTTTGCCGTTTACTTGTCATTTCTGCGATGTTCCAAGTTCGTCTCCCGAGTTACCAAATTCCTCTCCCGAGTTACTCTTGAGCCAAACGTGAATGAAGGTCTGTTTTAATAAGCAACAGTGTTAATGAAGAAGGGTTTCGACCCAAAACGTCGCATATCTCTTCTCTCCGTAGGTGCTGCCTCACCCGCTGAGTTTCTCCAGCATTTTTTGTCTGCCTTTGCATATTTACAAGCCTTGTTATCACCGTTTCTAAACAAAACAATATTCATGCTCAACATTATGTTTATCCAAGTACGTTCACTGTACTTCCTTTACTGTAATAGACGTTGGAACCTCCTGAGTTTGTGATGGGCGCTATTTAAATACAGGGATGTCTTTTCATTGCTGGACGTTTTTCCCTGTAACATATTTAATAGAATTTAAACTTTATAATTAAACTATTCGCATCCGCATATAAAATCTGAATTAAGCCGAATTACTCATTGAACTGGCAATCGTGACATGAAAGCCATAAAGACGGAAATGGCAGACACAGACGCAGAATATTTGTATCTGCATTGCATTTCCGTGCAGTTCATTTGGACCACAGTCTATGGCCCTTCCGCTGCAGGATATTGAAATGGGGACACCCGTCAGACAAGGGTAGGGATATCACCCCAAGGGGCACATAGCGACAAGAGAGTTTAGTTTAAATATAGATGGAAACACTCCTAAGTATGACACTATTGAATGTATAGACACTGATAATGCATTGCACTGTTTTTGTTTTGTGCACATTTCTTATTCTGAGTAAAGTTTATTTTAGAAAAATACCGAAGGCATTAACCACTGAGAATCTATGAAAAGATTTCACACGGTTTTTGTTTTATACATATTTTTATTCAGGAGAAAGATTATTTTTGAAATTACACATGGCATTGGTGTATTGCATATCCTGTACATCTTTTTATGAATAAAGTTTTGTTTTTAGAAATAAATCCACTGAAGGCACTGTTGTGTTTTTAAATTGATCTCAGTAACTGCAGGAGCATTTGTTAATGAAACTACATTCTCAAGTATCTTAATAATAAACCACGG
The DNA here is from genome assembly GCA_038087875.1 of Malacoraja senta. Taxonomy (NCBI): domain Eukaryota; kingdom Metazoa; phylum Chordata; class Chondrichthyes; order Rajiformes; family Rajidae; genus Malacoraja; species Malacoraja senta. Next base: position 36,205,684 of record CM075980.1, read on the forward strand.
TTTAAGTTTTCGCAAAAGTCTTTAGGAATGGCAATAACTATTTCATTTAAAGGATAACCTTTCAAATACTGGCCGTTAATAAGGACGTAATAAATTTAAGCTGGAGTAAGCAATCCTTGGGTCTTCTCCGCCGTACAGGTAGATCACGGCTGATTTGGTGTCTCAAATCTAGTTTCTCCTTCATATGATATCCTATGAAACAGGGGGTGCGCAGTTTAATATTACCTGCACCCTGTAATCAGTGACTGGATTCTTGCTTTTCAATCAAAATAAGAAAGCACCACGTTAATTCACGAGAAAGTACATTGTAATGCTCGATTCTGCAAATATAGCAAACTCTCAAAATATTGTTCCTTTGGCTACAGTTTATAGTCTTTAACTATTTATTTATTTCAAACTTTGAGACCCGACATAAATCAAAGTTGAAACCTGCTGCCTTTAGCAACATTTCAGCGGTAATCTTATCATTATTTACCACATCAGATTAGTGCAACTGTGAAAAAGCTTTGCAAGGAGGTCATTATCAATTTACACCATACGTACAAAGGTTTGAGACTTTTTAAAAATTGATCTATATTCGCGGCAAATAATGAGGAAAGTGGGTGAGTTTATATGTATTTTTGACATTTTATGAATTAAAGCAAAATAGATCATATTCCGGAAGAAATTGTAACTGATGTCAAAATACCGAGGCTGGATTTATTAATTAAATGGGGCTCTGATGAAAGATCGCACTCGAAACGTTAATCCAACACGGTAGACTCAAGAGTCACTAAGTTTAACTCAAGGGCCACCAAGTTCTTACAACGAGTTTAAATGTTTCCATTTTTAACCTCAAGAGTAAATTTTACTCGTGGAAAAGTTTAAACATGTTTGAACTTTTTCAAGAGTTAACAAGTTTCACGGGTACCTGCCGTTAGTGCCACGAGTCGCTAAGTTGCGTCCACGAGTTCCGACGTTCCCACTACGTTAATCGTAAGTGATTACCACGAGTTAAATTTGTTTTAAGCTCGGGGTACCTCGTGGGTCAGCTCGCACCGTGAGACAGGGGTTTAAGAGTCCACATCTTGAACACCAGATACAGTAGATGAGGTTGCAGGAGGTGCAAGTGAACCTCTGCCTCACCTGAATGGACTATCAGGCCGCCTCCCTCCGGAGACAGTTTCACAACCTCCTCTCTAACTGCTCCCCCTCTGTGATTCCCCCTTCCCTCCAACTCTACGACCACATCCTTACCCAGACCCAATACCACAGCCACATTTGCTTCCTCGGGACATGCCTGCGCCTCCATCTCATACCTCATGGCTTCTAGCTCCAGTTCCCTACCTCCCAGTTCGGACCCAAGCCGGACTATCGGTACCGACTGGCTATCTACCGGCATATTCAACAATTCTCCCACCGCGCACTGAGATCTACCCTGGCTGCGATGCGCCGGCACCAGCAGGACCTCGCATTGACCCTCCCGGAACTTCGGGCCTCACTCACCCAGACCTGCAACGGACCCCAACTATACTTCATCCGCCGGAAGATCCACCTCTTCAATCAACGACTCCTGGCCCACCTTAACTCCACCAACGACCTGAAACTAACCCGCCTCCAGGCCGCAGACACTCCGCGACTCGACTGCCTGCAGGCTCCAGGTCCCAACTCTTGCCCGCGCCGCCTGTCCAAGTCCCGCGACGCCATCTTGGCCATGAGGAGCGGCTCCAGCACTTACCAAGACGCCGCCTCCGCCGACCGCCATGTCGATGTTGCAGCCGACCTTCTCTTGCCTACCGATGACGCCCAGCCTCGCTGCCTCACCAGTAACTCTGTATATCTCCCCCTCCCCGAATCCTCCGCCTATCGCCACCATAACGCGACCGCCGAACCTTGCCGCCCCCCGGGACCGCCTAACCTCATCTCCGCACCGGGCCCGCCTAACCTCATCGCTGCACCGGGCCCATCCAACATTCCCGCTGCATTGGGCCCGCCGAATATCGCAGACGCACCCGGCCCATCTAACATCGCCATCGCACCCGGCCCATCTAACATCGCGCTGCACTGGACCTACTGAACATCACCGCTGGACCGGGGCTCTCCGAACATGGCTGCCGCACTGCGCCCTACTCACCTCGTCGCCTCACCGGGCTGGCCGAACTGCGCCACCCCACCGACCATCCGCCCACCGGGACCTTCCACACATCGCCTGCCGACCCGGTCTCTCCTGCCACTCCACCGGCCTCCAGCAGCCCGCAGCCGTCGCCTTACCTGCAGCCTGGACTCAGCACTGGGCCTGAAGCCTCCACGCTGCTTACTCCCACTCCCCTGGGTTTGAATGCACTGGGTCCTAGTGCTAGTCTCCCTAAACCTGGTAACCTCAGCGGCTGTTCAACTGGGTCTTCCCCATCCCCCTCAAACTTTGTGACCCCTGCTCTTCCCCACCCACACCACAGTCTTCATACCCCCCCCACCCCCTGACCACTCACCACCCCCCCCACCAGACATCCCCTCGGCCTCAGTCCATCCACTCACCTGCCTTCCTCCGGCCCCAACCCCCATCCCTGCCGTGTGTTCACTATCCCCCCCTGACCTTCCCCTCTCCGACACCGAACGGTCGGTCCTCAGCAGAGGTCTTACTTTTGTCCCCCTCCGTCCCCACCTCAATGAGTTCCGCGCCCACCACGACTTGGACCTCTTCTACCGTCGCCTCCGCCTCATAGTGTTCTTCCACGGGAAGGAGTCCTCGCCCCCCATTGATGATCCCTTTTCCCGTCTCCAACGAACCCCCTCCTCGTGGACCCCCCCTCATGGCCTTCCGGCTTTAGAACTTTTATCCAAAACTGCCGTCGCGACATCAACCGCCTCAACTTCTCCACTCCCCTGTCCCACTCCAATCTCTCCCCCCCCCCCTGAACGTACTGCCATCGACTCACTCCACAACAACCTAGATTGGGTTATCAAACCCGCCGACAAGGGAGGTGCTGTGGTAGTCTGGCGCGTCGATCTCTACAAAGCTGAGGCCATGCGCCAACTCTCGGACACCTCCTCCTACTTACCCCTGGACCATGACCCCACAGACGAGCACCAGGCCACTATCTCCAGCACCATCACCGACTTCATCAACTCCGGCTCCCTGCCCCGCCGAGCCTCCAACCTCATCGTTCCCCAGCCCCGCACGGCCCGATTTTACCTTCTCCCCAAAATCCACAAACCTGACTATCCTGGTAGACCCATTGTCTCTGCCTGTTCGTGCCCTACCGAACTCATTTCCACTTACCTCGACTCCATCCTATCCCCCTTGGTTAAATCCCTCCCTACCTATGTTCAAGACACCTCAGACACTCTCCGTCGTCTCTGGGCATTCCATTCTCTAGGCCCCCATCCCCTCATCTTCACCATGGACGTCCAGTCACTCTACACCTCCTTCCCCCACCAGGATGGTCTCAAAGCCCTCCGTTTCTTCCTCGACCGGAGGAGCAACCTATACCCGTCTACTGATACTCTCCTCCGCCTAGCGGAGTTGGTCCTTACCCTCGATAACTTCTCGTTTGACTCCTCCCATTTCCTCCAAATACAAGGCGTAGCTATGGGCACCCGCCTGCCTCTTTGTCGGGTATGTCGAACAATCCTTGTTCAATACGTACCAGGGCCCCATCCCCGACCTCTACCTCCGCTACATCGACGATTGCATTGGTGCCACCTCCTGCACCCACACACAACTGACTGACTTCATCCGCTTCACCACTAAATTCCATCCGGCACTCAAATACATCTGGACCATTTCCGACACTTCCCTACCATTTCTTGACCTCACTATCTCCATCGCAGGTGATAGACTTCTGACCGACATGCACTAGAAACCCACTGACTCCCATGGCTATCTAGACTACTCTTCTTCCCACCCTGCTTCCTGTAAGGACTCCATCCCTTCCTCCCAATTCCTCCGTCTACGCCACATCTGCTCCCAGGATGAGGTGTTCCACACCAGGGCATCGGAAATGTCTTCATTCTTCGGGGAACGGGGGTTCCCCTCCCCTACTATAGATGAGGCTCGCACCAGGGTCTCTTCCATACCCCGTAACACTGCTCTCTCTCCCCCTCCCCCCACTCGTAACAAGGGCAGAGTCCCCCTAGTCCTCACCTTTCACCCCACTAGCCGTCACATACAACAAATAGTCCTCCGTCATTTTTGCCACCTCCAACGTGACCCCACCACTCGCCACATCTTCCCATGTCCCCCCCTGTCTGCTTTCCGCAGACCCCTCCCTCCGTGACTCCCTTGTCAATTCTTCCCTTCCTTCCCGTACTACCCCCTCCCCGGGCACTTTCCCTTGCCACCGCAAGAGATGCTACACTTGTCGCTTTACCTCCCCCCTCGACTCCATTCAAGGACCCAAGCAGTCATTCCAGGTGTGACAGAGGTTCACCTGCACCTCCTCCAACCTCATCTATTGCTTCCGCTGCTCTGGATGTCAGCTGATCTACATCGGTGAGACCAAGCGGAGGCTTGCCGATCGTTTCGCCGAACACCTCCGCTCGGTCCGTAATAACCAACCTGACCTCCCGGTGGCTCAGCACTTCAACTCCCCCTCCCCCTCCCATTCCGAATCCGACCTCTCTGTCCTGTGCCTCCTCCATGGCCAGAGTGAGCACCACTGGAAATTGGAGGAGCAGCACCTCATATTCCGCTTCCGCATAAACATTGAACTCTCCAATTTCCGGTAGCCCTTGCTGTGTCCTCCCCTTCTCAGCTCTCCCTCAGCCCTCGGGCTCCTCCTCTTCCTTTTTCCTTTCTTCTCCCCCCCCACCCTCCATCAGTCTGAAGAAGGATTTCGGCCCGAAACGTTGCCTATTTCTTTCGCTCCATAGATGCTGCTGCACCCGCTGAGTTTCTCCAGCATTTTTGTCTATCAGGACCTCTGCACAGTGTCGCAGGAGGAGGTATAGGGACAAGTGTTGCATCTCCTGCGGTTGCATGGGAAGGTACCTGGAGAGGGGTGGTTTGGGTGGGAAGGGATGAGTTAACCAGGGAGTTGCAGAGAAAATGGTCTCTGCGGAAGGCAGAAAGTGGTGGAGATGGGAAGATGTGAGTAGTGGTGGGATCCCATTGGAGGTGGCGAAAATGTTAGATTATGTGTTGTATGCAATGGCTGATGGGGTGAAATGTAAGGACAAGGGGGACTCTGTCCCTGTTCCGACTGGGGGGAGGGGGAGCGAGGGTGGAGCTGCGGGATACAGAGGAGACTCGAGTGAGGACCTCATCTATGATGGGAGAGGGGAAGACTGCAATGCAGCAAAGGTTCAAATAGCTGATTCTCATGGTGGAGTGAACTAATTTGAAATACATTGGCATTGGGAGTTACTTAGAATTTTGGGGAAAAAATCTAACTTTGATAAACATTACGAGACACAAGCGTGGAGCTTGAATGAATGGTTTGGCAGAAACCCGCGAAAAAGCTCCTGCACTCACGTGACCACGCCAGCCAATAGCAAGGGTTTGACATTACCCAGGCCACCACTAAGTATCGCCACACTGTAAACAATATAAAAAACGGGGAAAAAAATGTCAGTGCATGTATGTATATATACACATACCCACATGTACATTATATATTAATATACACATATATATACATATAATACATACAAAGATGCCTGTGCGTGTGTTTATTTAATGTGTACGATGTTGCCCTCCAAGAAGCACACGGTCCTTCACAAATCAATCAACTCATTCCAATGGCAAGGGAACCAAGACGATTGGAGCCGATAGATCTGTTGCAGCCTTCACATTCACAGCCATTGAGTTCAAGATAACTTTTCCGCCTGGTCCACCGTTGAGGTCTTGTAGAGGTTGGATCATTCTTAGTCTGGACCCTCATCCTCGACCTTACCGCCATGGGTGGCCCTACCAGAAGCTGGTGCTTCAGACGGCATCGCTCTCTGAATCATGGGGTCACGCAAGCCTCTTCACCACGACAAGGTAAATGATCTGAAGAGACACACACACCTGTGCAGAAACACTCACTGATGTGGTATGTGATTACCACACGCGTGTGCTGGTCATGTTGACCATCTCTATGCGGATGTGTGTTAATGTGCTTACTTTATAATTGCATCAGTGTGCTGGGTTCCAGGAAAGATCTTCGGAAATATGCACATCTAGGAATTTGAAGCTTTTGACTCTCTCCACCATCTGATATGGACAGGTCAAGGTCAAAGTCAAAGTAAATTTTATTCGTCACATACACCCGAAGGTGCAGTGAAATGAATTTGCCAGCAGCGATACACTTAAAAAGAACACACAATACACAATAAGATTTAACACAAACATCCACCACAACATTCTTCACTGTGGTAGAAGGCGCAAAGTTCAGTCAGACCTCCTCCTTTGTTCACCCGTGGTCGGGGCCATGAACCCTCCGTAGTCGCCGCTACAGACGGCCCTCGATGTACAGGCGCTCTCGTCAGGATGATCCAAACTCCGACGTCGGGACGGTCGAACACACTCCGCGGCTTGGAGATCCCGAATGGGCGCTTTCTTACCAGAGACCGCGGCTTCAGGGTGTTATAGGCTGCAGGCCGGTGGTCGGAGCTCTTCTCTGGTGATCCCCGGCGAGGGATCCCAGGCTCCGGATGGTAAGTCCACGGTGCGTCCGTGGCTAGATGCTTCGCAGACTGCGGCTTCAGGATGTAACAGTCCGCGGACCAGCAATCGGAGCACTCCTCTCTGGCGATCCCCGGCAAGGATTCGCCCGGCTCCGCGATGGAAAAGTCCACGTTGCGCCATCTGCTGGTTTGTGGGTCCTCATCCTTCCTCTTCCAAAGTCCACAAAGTAGTTAAATAAGCTTTGTCCCTATTTAAAATGCTTGGAATAAATTAGGCAGGTTTTGTCTTGCGCTTTGGGACTTTCAGATGCCAGTTTGTCTGAAGCATCACAAATCCTCTTTGTTCCACGTAATCAAACTGGTTAATCTGCTTAGCGAAACAGAATGACGACAGTGAGGATGAGCAAACCACAGCCACACTCTACACAATTCAATCTCAGAGCTGACCTCAACAATGAGGAGTACAGTAAGTCAGATCAGATTTTCTTTTACAAATGCAACATGGATCAAAACCCAACAGGAGAAATTTTGCCCCAGTTTTGTTCACTGATTAGGGAACAAACTAACCAGGCACTAAAAGGATCCATCATTAAACCATCATCCCAAACTGTGTACTGTCCAATTATCACACTAGTTTAGTTTAGTTGAGTTTGTTTTACAGATATTGCACGGAAACAGGCCCTTCGGCCCATCGAGTCCGGGCCGACCAGCAATTCGCACACACAATCACTATCCTACGCTCTATGGACAATTTACAATTTTATCAAGCTAACTAGTCTACAAACCCGCATGTCTTTAGAGTGTGGGAGGAAACCGGAGCTCCCAGAGAAAACCCACACAGGTCACGGGGAGAATGTACAAACTCCGTACAGACAAGAACCCGTGTCTCTGGTGCTGTAAGGCAGAAACTCTACCACTGCGCCACCTTGGGAGGATGGTACTGGAGGGGTTTCAACAGGATGTTGCTTGGGATGGAACATTGCAGTTATGAGGAGAGATTGGAGCAGCTGGGTTTTGAATTCGTTGGAGCGGAGGAACAATATCGAGATGTATAAAATAGTAAGATTAAACGAGAACTTACCAGTTTGAAGTTTGATCTGTATTTTATGAGGAGTTACGATGAGGGATTACGTGAAGACCCCGTCCAGCACGCATGCGCGACATTCTTCAAAGCAGCGGTGTGGAATCACAGGAAACACAATAATTGAAATAAACATAGTAAAGAAAAGGAGAACTAAGATACCTGTTGATCTATATATTTGAGGGTGGGAGCGGAGGGCATGTAATCCCTCATCGTAACTCCTCATAAAATACAGATCAAACTTCAAACTGGTAAGTTCTCGTTTAATCTTACTATTTTACTTCGGAGTCACGTGAGTGACTACGTGAAGATTTTAAAGCTCTGTGATTTCAAACCGTGTAACAGTTCATACTTCACTCGCTGCCGAAGTCATTCAAGGGAGGAAGTATGTTATCGTAATCAACCATAATCTGTTTGTAAACAATAATGGTATCTATTAAACAATAACAAAAGACAAAATGCTCCCCCGGGCTTAAATTATATAATTTTGCAGATTTTAAAACTCTTTCTGCAAATAACACAGGTTCTGCTAGCGGCTTGTGGTAGAACGTTTGGAACGTTTTCTCCATGTTCATTCTTTTAGCCGCCGATGTGGATGCTGCCCTGGTGGAGTGAGATGTATATACATCAGTATCTACTCCAGCAGCTCCCAGTACCTGCTTGAGCCATCTCGAGATGGTTTGGCTCGACACCCAACCATGAGGTTTCTTGTGGCTGACCCATAAGGCTTTTTTTTTAATTTATTTATTTATTTATATATATATATATATATACTTTTTCCTTCTCCCTCGAGAATCTCTTGTTGTGTTGATGTAAGTGAATAAGTGAGTCATGACACACAACCGTAGGTCAGGTGGGTATGCCCGGAAATCCATAACTAGGACTCAAGTTCCTGGCTTGCTCTCCTTTAGCAGCTCCTGAATGGTGAATGAGACCCGGTCTGGTGTTATAACCATGTTGTCCAGTCGCAGTAAGTGGAGGGACTGGACTCTTTGTGCTGAGACTAGTAGCATCAGCATGACCGTTTTCAGGGTTAGCTTTTCCAGGGTGAGAGACCTGGCTGGGGACCATCCCCTTAGGTATGTCAGGACCACACTGACATCCCAGATTTGTGTATACCTAGGTCTAAGAGGGTTGGAGTTGACGATACTCCTCATGAGTTTGATCACCAGCGGGTGAGACCCTATGGCCTGTTGTCCTGGCACCTGTTTTAAGTAGGCTGACAGCGCACGTCTGGCAGTATTGATGGCGCTGTAGCTCAATCCTTCATTATGGTGAAGGCCCCCCAGGAACTCCAGTACATTGGTTATGGTTGCAGATGAGTACGTTGTCCCAGTAGTCGAGCAGTATCTTTCCCACTTCCTGATGCTCGATAGGTATTGTTTCCTGGTGGACATACGGTGTCATCATGTTGATGGTCCTGTCAGACAATCCCAGTCCCAGCAGTAGGTACACAAAAATGCTGGAGAAACTCAGCGGGTGCAGCAGCATCTATGGAGCGAAGGAAATAGGTAATGTTTCGGGCCGAAACCCTTCCTCAGACTGATAGGGGGTGGGGAGAAGAAAGGAAAAAAGGAAAAGCAGGAGGAGGAGCCCGAGGGCTGGGGGAGGGGCGGAGACAACCAGATGGCTGATGAAGGGGAGGGGACAGCCAGGGCTAGCAGAATTGGGAGAATTCAACGTTCAGGCCACCAGGATATAGGCTGCCCAAGCGGAATATGAGGTGCATTTCCTCCAATTTACGGTGTTGCTCGCTGTGGCCATGGAGGAGACCCAGGACAGAGAGGTCAGATACGGAATGGGAGGGGGAGTTGAAGTGCTGAGCCACCGGGAGTTCAGGTTGGTTATTGCGGACCGACCGGAGGTGTTCGGCGAAACGATCACCAAGCCTCCGCTTGGTCTCACCGATGTAGATCAGCTGGCATCTAGAGCAGCGAATGCAATAGATGAGGTTGGAGGAGATGCAGGTGAACCTCTGTCGCACCTGGAACGACTGCTTGGGTCCTGGAATGGAGTGGAGGGGGGAAGTGAAGGGACAAGTGTTGCATCTCTTGCGGTTGCAAGGGAAAGTACCAGGGGAGGGGGTGGTATGGGAGGGAAGGGAAGAATTGACAAGGGAGTTACGGAGGGAGCGGTCTTTGCGGAAGGCAGACATAGGGGGAGATGGGAAGATGTGGCGAGTGGTGGGGTCACGTTGGAGGTGGCGGTCCCAGCAGTGGTCTTTTGATAATCTGCAACCCAGTAGGTTAATTTTGGCATGGCATGGATGACTTATGCCTGATACAGGGTGCGTCAATAGGTCTGGGCTACTGGGAAAGGTCATAGGAGTGTCGATGACCATGTCGAGGACCACTGGGAATCATGGCTGTGTAGGCCAGTTGGTACTATCAAAATACCTGAAGCAGAGTCCATCTGTATTTTGCGTAGTACCCTACAGATTAAGGCAGAAGGGGAAAAAGCATAGAAGAAATCTGTCCCCCAGTTCAGCGCGAATGCATCTATCGCTGCTGCCTCAGGGTGTGGTTCCCAAGGGACATACATTGGTACGTGGTGATTTAGTCTGGATGCAAAGAGATCGATATCTGGTGTGCCATATTGGTTTGTAATTTTAGCAAAGCTCTAGGATTTAACATCCATTCGGTGTTTATCATTGAATTTGCATGACCTGGCACTGTATTTAGCTTACCTGGTAGGTAAGTTGCTGATAGCCAAATATGTCTATCGACCCACCATTACCAGATTGTGTTGACCCAATTGTCACATGATATCGATTTTATTCCGGCCATATGGTTAATATAGGCCACCACCGTGATATTATCAATTTGTAAATGAACATGCAAGTTGTGCATATTCCTATAATATGCTTTAAAACCATAATACGCACCCAACATTTCCAAATAATTTATGCCCAGTGTTTGTAGTAAAGACGAGTCTAGGTTAGTCCATCTACCACCTGTGCTGGATATGGTATTAGTTGCTCCCCAGCCTTGAGCACTGGCATCTGTTTGTATAGTTAACGTTGGGTTATTGATGATGATAGGGCTGGAACTATGCCAAATGTGTTATATCCACCATTGTAACTCTGATATTGCTTCAATGGGTAGTTTCATGGATCTGTAAAAGTGACCTGCATGTCGTTTCAACGCCTGTACTTTTGCCCTTTGTAGGTGCTGATAGTGCAGGAGTCCAAATTGTGTAGCTGAAAATGCTGCTACCATTTTGCCAATTACTCTTGCCACTTGTGGGATGGTTGGTCGATTGCTTACCATTAAATTGTTGCACATCTGTGCCAATTCTGCTGCTTTACCTTTTGGCAACGTTACAGACATGTGGATTGAGTTAATTGAATCCCAGATAGTCCATAGTTGTGGATGGCGTCAACTTAGATTTATCTGGATGTATGACAAACCCAGGGTTTCAAACTATTATTTGGTAGCTAATACAGCTGATTTAGCCAACTCCATGGTTTTGCCAACTATTAGGATATCATCAAGATACGCCATGACAATATGTCTTTGTTTCGCTAATGTTGCCAAGGCTGGTTTTAATATCTTGGTAAATAGTCTAAGGCTGATGTCAACCCATTAGGCAATACTTTATACTGCCATAGTTGCCCCATCCAGGTAAATTTTCAGGTATCTGCGATGACCCTTGTGAATGGGTACTGAATAGTAGGCATCTTTTAGATCAATGCTTGCCATAAAGTATCCTTTGGAAATCAGTTGTTTAGCAGTTACAAATGTTTCCATTTTGAAATGTACATACTTAACAAAGGTATTTAGTGAGGTTAAGTCAATGATGATGCGACATCCACCATCTTTTTTACTTTTGGTAAATATATTTGAGACAAATTCCAAAGGATCATGTTTGGATTTCTCAATGACACCCTTTGTAAGTAACCTCACCAGTTCTGTTTGAGCCTCTAGTTCTCTTTGACTGAGAGGGTAAAGACCCTTTGGGTACGTGCTGAACTGGTGGCATGTTTTCGTGAATGAACTCTATTTTGTATCCCCGAATACTGTTAAGTATATAACTATCATTCGTGAGACACCTCCTGTTAGTACAGTTCCCCATTTACATGCTGGTAGGAACCAAACCCACCTACCTCCATAGTTATGGTAGTGTTCCTTTCTTCCGTTTGTTCATCCGTCGTTATACTGCTGGATGTACTGTTGATGTACTGCTGATTGGGGGTGGCGCATTTTCCATGGGGTCCGCTCTGGGCCCTGGCCTAAAAAGGCTTTCGGGGATAGTATGCGGACCCCGAGCTTTCACCAGTGACATAAATTTGACCTTGACTGGTGGACGCGGTGGGGTACTGCCGTCTGGTTTTTTATGTGGGTCTGCTCGTTCCGGGGCCTGCCCTCATGAGGCCAAATGCTTTGGACTCCTCCTCCAGGTCTTTCACTTGTCCTTCCAAATAACAGGATCTGCGGCTCTGAGGCCGGTGTTTTACACAGTCCTGCAAACCTGGGATTGAGGGCAGGTCTTATTCTCTCCTTGCGGAGGTTATTTATCTCATATTGGGTGTAGCACAGCAGAGCCAGAGTGTCTTGCTGGTTTGTGGTCATATCCACCCCATCCACGGAACGAGCATAGGCTGTTATCCCTGTCGTCAGGAGCTTGAGGATTTTAGCTCCTGATTCCGGATACTCTGTCCCCCCCCCCAGATTTGGCTGTTAACAGCCGGTACATTGAGCGAACTGCAGTTTTCCAGCTCTATTGCCTCATTAAGTACCTGTCTTGTAGGGGTTTGAGGGACAGGTGGTTGATGCTGGCCGCCAGTTTTGGCTCCAATGGCCGCCCTGCTCGTGGTGAAACCACGTAGCGGATCTCCACACCCAGCAGCTCTTCCTGATCCTGTACCCCAAGCGTACTCCCGACATCTTCAGCCAATGACCCCTCTTCCTGACCAGCCCAGCCCTGGTCGCCAACGCTGCCCTGCTTTGAGGGGAAAGCGATGGCCAGTGCATTTATAGAGCACTGCTGTGGGAGTGCCTGATCCCCCTGGCGAGACTGCTCTAGCTCCTGAAGCAAGTCTCGCTGGAGCAGTTGCTCCATGAGCCTTTTCATTCGGCTCAGGCGGCTAGCTCTGCCGCTCTAAGGCGGACCCTCCTCATCGGAGTCAGACATAACCGGCCGGTTTGTTTGTTTGTTTGTTTGTTTAAACTTTTCCTCCAGCCCGCTGCCGCTCATCAGGCTGCGCTAGCGGGACTGGGCTCGGCTCGGTCTCGATGAGGGTGGACCGCCGCATATGCGGTCCAGGTGCCGCCTCTCGCCCCCCACTGATGGAACACTCCCGTTCTGTTGGAGTCGAACGGGGGGTGGTTTTCTTCCTTTGCCGTGCTGCTCCTGTTCCCAGTTCCTCTGGAATAGAGAGCAGAGCAGAGCACAGCTTGCGGATTACGACCTCAGTGTGAGACTTACCTGAAGGTCCGCTGTTTATTTTCACCGACGTGTAGCGGGAGCGCCTGTACTCCCGGTCGTCGCTGTTGCACTGCGTGAACGCTAATGTCGCGCATGCGTGCTGGACGGGGTCTTCACGAAGTCACTCACGTGACTCCGAAGTAAAATCAAACAGTCGTGGCTGAAAGAGGATCAGAGCTGGGGGCTGAACATCCAAGGGTACACATCCTATTGAAAAGACAGGCAGGTGGGCAGAAGGGGTCGAGTGTCTTTGCTGGTAATGAATGAAATTCAATCCTTGGCAGGGGATGACATAGAATCAGAAGATGTAGAATCCTTGTGGTTAGTGTAAAGAAACTGCAAGTGAAATAATATCCTGATGGGAGTTATATACAAGCCTGCGAACAGTAGCCAGGATGTAGGGTACAAATTACATCAGGAGATACAATCGGCATGTATGAAAGGCGATGTTACAGTGGTCGTGGAGAGGTTCGATATCCAGGTACTGGGAAAATCAAGCTGATCCTGGAACCCGAGAAGGAATTTGTAGAGTGCCTACAAGATGGCACTTAGAGCAGCTTATGGTTGAGCCTACTAGGGTAAAGGCAATTCTGGATTTGGCGTTGTGTAACAAACTGGATCTGATTCGAGAGCTGAAGGTCTAGAAACCACTAGGAGGTAGTGATCATAATATAGTTAAATGCAACCTGCAGCTTGAGAGAAAGAAGATGAAATCAGCGGTGGCGGTATAACTGAGCAAAGGTAACTGCCGAGGCACGAGAGAGGAGCAGATTAGAGTAGATTGGAGAGGGACCCGGGCAGGATTGACAGTGGAACAGCAATGGCAAGATTTTCTGGGAGTAATTTGGAAGATGCAGGATCTTTTCAATCTAAAATTCTAACGGGATAATGCGGTGACCGTGGCTGACAAAGAAAGTCAAAGACAGCATAAAACTAAAAGAGAAGCCATATAATATTGCAAAGATAAGTGAGAACATATAGGATAGGGAAGCTTTTATAAAGCAACAGAAGGTAACTAAAAAGGCAATAATGGGAAAAAATATGAAATACGAAAGTAAGCTTTTCAATAATATAAAAAAGGATAGCAAAACTTTCTTCAAATACTGAATATAAAGAATAAAAGAAAGGCAAGAGTGGGCAATCAGACCGCTGGAAAATGACACCGGAGAAGTGATAATGGGGAATAAAGAAATGGCAGATGAATTGAATAACTTTTTTACATCACTCTTCACAGTGGAAGACACCAGCAACTTTCCAGATATTCACAAGAGTCTAGGGGCAACAGTTAGTGGAGTTGCTATTACTTGGGAGAAGGTGCTTGGGAAACTGAAAGATCTGAAAGTGGATAAGTCACCTGGACCAGATGGCCGGCACCCCAAGGTTCTGAAAGAGGCGGCTTTAGAGATTGTGGAGGCATTAGTGGTGATCTTTCAAAAATCACTAGTCAGGAATGGTCCCAGAACTCTGGAAAATTGCAAATGTTACTCCACTCTTCAAGAAGGAATTGAAGCAAAAGAGGGGAAACTATAGGCCGGTTAAGAGCCTGCCTAATTCACGACCTCTGCCGAGTTTGCCCTTCACTCATACTCGCAGTATGATCATCACGGAGGAGGTCGTAGGAGGTCGTAGCAGGCCGTGATGCTAGTCATAGGTACTCGTGGCATCAAGTAGGTCGGGGCGTTTTTCTAGCATGATGAAAAATGTCCACGAGTAAAAAAGGTCGTGAATTAGGTCGTGAAAGTGGGACAGGCCCTTTAGCCTGACCTCGGTGCTTGGCAAGATGTAGGAGCCCATTATTAAGGTTGAGGTTAACGAGTACTTAGAAGCACATGATAAAATAGGACGTCAGCATGGATTTGTGAAGGGGAGATCTTGCCTGACGAATCTATTGGAATTCTTTGAGGAAGTAAATCACAGGATAGACAAAGGAGTCAGTAGATGTTATTTACACAGACTTTCAGAAGGCCTAGCTGCACATGTGGCAATAAGCAAGACGAGAGCCCATGGTATTAGAGGAAGATACTCGCATGGATAGCAGGTTGGCTGAATGGCAGAAGGCAAAGAGTGGGAATAAAGGGGGCTTTCTGGTTGACTGCCAGTGACTAGTGGTGTTCCTCAGGGGTCGTAGTTGGGGTCTGCTACTCCTCATGGTGTATATCAATAATTTAGATAATGGAATTGATGGCTTTGTGGCCATGTTTGCAGATGATACTAAAATAGGAGGAGGCGCAGATAGTGTAGAGGAAGCAGGGACTCTGCGGAAGGATTTGGACGGGTTGGGAGACTGGGCAAAGAGATGGCAGATGGAAGCAGCGTGTGGAGACATGCACTTTGGTAGAAGGAATAAATGTGTAAACTATTTTCTAAATGGGAAGAGAATTCAGAAATCGGAGGTGCAAAAGGACTTGGGAGTGGTGGTATAGGATTCCCAAAAGGTTAATTTGCAAGTTGAATCGGTAGTAAGAAAGGTAAAAGCTAGCATTTATTTCGAGAGGGCTAGTATATAAAAACACGGATGTAATGCTGAGATTTTATAAGGCGCTGGTCAGACCGCATTTGGAACATTGTGAGCCCCATATCTGAGGAAGGATGTGCTGGCTCTGGAGAGGGTGCAGAGGTGGTTTACAAAAATGATCCCAGGAATGATTGGGTAAATGTATGATGAGCGTTTGACGGCACTGGGCCTGCACTCGCTGAAGTTTAGAAGGATGAGGGGGCTCTCATTGAAACTTACAGAATAGTCAAAGGCCTGGATAGAGTGGATGTTTCCACCAGTGGGCGAGTCTAGGACCAGAGTCCACAGCCTCAGAATAAAAGGACATACCTTTAGAAAGGAGTTGAGTAGGAATTTCTTTAGTCAGAGGGTGGAGGCCAAGTCATTGAGTATTTTTAAAGCGGGGATCGACAGGTTCATGTTTATTAAGATTGTCAAAGGTTATGGGGAGAAGGCAGGAGAATGGGGTTGAGAGGGAAAGACATCAGCCATGATTGAATGGCAAAGTAGACTCAAAGGCCAAATGGGCTAATTCTGCTCCTATGATTTATGAACATGGAAATTACAGATAGGATTAATGATGGAAAACTATTTCCCACAGCAGATGTGTCTAAAGCTAGATAACACAGGTTTGGGACAAGGGAAAAGAGGTTTAGAGGGGATCTGAGGAAGTATTAGAGGGAGCACTGCCCAAGTGGGGGACTCTCACAACACTAAAGAAATGTATGGACAAGCACTAAAATTGCCAGGAAATAGAAGGCAACAGGCCAGGTTTGGGACATTGGGATGTTTACAGAGGTGGAATGGTGAGAGTAAAAGGAGAGAGAATACAGATAATAGCAAGACCCTTAACAGCAGTGATGTACAGAGGGATCTTGGAGTCTAAGTTCATAGCTCACTAAAGGTGGCAGGGCAGATCGATATAGTGGTAAAGACTGCCTTCATTGCTAGTGGAATTGCATTACAGAGTCAGAATGTTTTGATGCACCTTCAGAGGATTTGATTCGGCTGCATTTGGAGTATTGCACGCAGTTCTGGTCGCTCCATTGCAAGGAAGATGTGGAGGCTTTGGAGAGGGTGCAGAGGAGATGCTGCCTGGATTCGAGGGTTTCAGGTACAGGGAGAAGTTGGATAGACTTGGATGGTTTTCTCTAGAACATCGAAGATTGAGGGGAGGTTTGATATAATTATTTGAGGCATTGATAAGATAGAGTCAGAACCTTTATCCCAGGGTGGGAATGTCCAACACTAGAGGGAATAGCTATAAGGTGAGAGGGGGAAAGTTTAATGATGATGTACGGCTCAAGTTTTTTGCCTGGAACACTTTGCCAGGGGTGGTGGTGGTGCCAGATGTGATGGGGTGTTTAAGAGGCTGTTGGATAGGCGCATGGAAATGCAAGGAATAGAGGGACGTGGATCATGTGCAGGCAGAAATGATCAGTTCAGCTAGACATCATATCTAGCACAAAAATTATGGGCCGAAGGGCCCAATCCAGTGATGTATTGTTCTATGTTGCTGTTGATGGTGGAGAGAGTCAAAAGCTTCAAATTCCTGGGCGTGCATATTTCTAAAGATCTTTCCTGGACCCAGCATACGGAAGCAATTATAAAGGAAGCACATCAACGCCTCTACTTCCTGAGAAGATTACGGAGATTCAGTATGTCAGAGAGGACTCCCTTGAACTTCTACAGGTGTACAGTCGAGAGCATCTATATTACTAAAAGTAAGATCTTGACCGCTTTTGACTTACTTTGATGTGATTTCCGAGAGAACACCGTCACTTACGGCTGTCATTTTTGGCCACTTCGCTCAGAGCCCCCCTCCGCCGGACTGGACTGGAGGATTTTTCTATGATTTTCGCTTAGTTGCAAGATGGTGCCAATGACGTCATTTCCGGTTAGCGGCATGCTGGCGCTGAGTGTGCCATTTCCGGTTCGTGGCAAGAAGCGAGAGGGTGACGTCAAGATGGCACCGAGTGCAGGCGCCGTTGAATAATTCAAGAGAGCTGACTGCTCTGTCTATGGTGAGTGTGTTTGTTGGATGTTATTTAAAGCACGTTTTTGCTTCAGCACCAGCAGCCTCTACAGGAGGCTTTAAACATTTGTTTTACACACTGTATATTCAACACATTCTGAGGTTACATGGCATTTTAGTATTGGGTGAGTGTGTGTGAGTGAATAAGTCTGTGTGTGTGTGAATGAGTCTGTGTGTGTGTGTGTGTGTGTGAATGAGTGTGTGTGTGTGTGTGTGTGTGTGTGTGTGTGTGTGTGTGTGTGTATGTGTGTGTGTGTGTGTGTGTGTGTGTGTGTGTGTCTGTGTGTGTGTGTGAATGAGTCTGTGTGTGTGTGAATGAGTCTGTGTGTGTGTGAATGAGTCTGTGTGTGTGTGTGAATGAGTCTGTGTGTGTGTGTGTGAATGAGTGTGTGTGTGTGTGTGTGTGTGTGTGTGTGTGTGTGTGTGTGAATGAGTGTGTGTGTGTCTGTGTGTGTGTGTGAATGAGTCTGTGTGTGTGTGTGAATGAGTCTGTGTGTGTGTGTGTGTGCGTGTGTGTGTGTGTGTGAATGAGTCTGTGTGTGTGTGTCTGTGTGTGAGTGTCTGTGTGTGAGTGTCTGTGTGAGGTGGAGGGTGTGTGTGATCAACAAATAACAAATAGTACGAATTAGCGCAACAGAAAGACTACCCCCCCCCATTGGCCAGCAATATTGGAATTGGTGGAGAGGTGGAATATTGCGTTGGGTGACCAGCCCTCCCGTGTGATGCTATTATACAGATATCTATATTACTAAAAGTAAGATCTTGACCATTTCCTGTTTTTCTTTTTCATGATTTTTGAAAAATTGCTGCCACTTACGGCTGCGATTTTTGGCCATCTTACTCAGAGACCCACTCCGGTTTGCAGGACAAGAGGATTTTTTCCATCGATGAAAAATAAAAGAATTATTCATGTTTAAAAAATGTTGACATTCTCTCTGCTGCCCCTGCTGGTGGGAGGGGGAGGGACTATAAACCCAGAAGTGTTGTGCCTCACTCAATCTCTGCAAGATGGAGAAAGTGAGAGGGCACATCTCTCTGAGCTGTGAATAACACTGAACACATGTCTACTCAACTGTGAGTGCCCTTAATGTGGTTTGAAAATGAAAATGTGGTTGCTTTGAAATGCTGCACTGCAAGTGGTTGTTGGTGCTGGTAACTGCTTTGAAATGCTGCACTGCAAATGGTTGTTGGTGGTGGTAACTGCTTTGAAATGCTGCACTGCAAATGGTTGTTGGTGGTGGTAACTGCTTTGAAATACTGCACTGCAAATGGATGTTGGTGGTGGTAACTGTTTGAAATGCTGCACTGCAAATGGTTGTTGGTGGTGGTAACTGCTTTGAAATGCTGCACTGCAAATGGTTGTTGATGGTGGTAACTGCTTTGAAATGCTGCACTGCAAATGGTTGTTAGTGGTGTTAACTTGACAACTTCCTGTTTGCACTGTATATTGATTTTAGATAAAACGCTACCACTTACGGCTGTGATTTTTGGCCATCTTACTCAGTCCCCCTCCGCTCATCAGGTGCAGAGGATTCTTCCCATTAATGAAAAATAAGTGTTATTAGTGTTTAAAAAAATGTATAGAATCTCTCTCCTGTCAACCGCGCCATGAAGGCCACGCCCCTTCCGGTGGGAGCGGGGAGGGATTATAAAACCCGGAAGTGTGGGTGTGGCTCGGTCTCTGCAAGATGGGAGAGGGAGAGGTCATGACTGTCTGAGCTGTGAATCAACTGAACACACTGAATGTCTACTGAACTGTGTGTGGTGTTTTCTGTGGTTTTATGGTGGTTTTATGGTGGTTTCACCCTGCTTGAAATGGTATGAAACTGCATTTGAATGTGGTGGCCTTGCACACTAAATGAAATGGTATGAAACTGCATTTGAATATGGTGGCCTTGCACCCTGCATGAAATGGTATGAAACTGCACTTGAATTTGGTGGCCTTGCACCCTGCTTGAAATGGTATGAAACTGCACTTCAATTTGGTTGTCTTGCACCCTGCTTGAAGTGGTATGAAACTGCACTTGAATTTGGTGGCCTTGCACCATGCTTGAAATGGCATTAAATAGCACTAGCATTTGGTGACCTTGCACCCTGCTTGAAGTGGTAGGAAATTGCACTTGAGTTTGGTGGCTCTGCATTCTGCTTGAAGTGGTATGAAACTGCACTTGAATTCGGTGGCCTTGCACCCTGCTTGAAGTGGTAGGAAACTGCACTTGAATTCGGTGGCCTTGCACCCTGTTTGAAGTGGTATGAAACTGCAATTGAATTTGGTGGCTTTGCACCCTGCTTGAAGTGGTAAGAAACTGCACTTGAATTTGGTGGCCTTTCACCCTGCAGAAATGTCATTAAATAGCACTAGCATTTGGTTGCCTTGCACCCTGCTTGAAGTGGCATAAACTGCACTTGAGTTTGGTGGCCCTGCACCCTGCTTGAAGTGGTAGGAAACTGCACTTGAGTTTGGTGGCCCTGCACCCTGCTTGAAGTGGTATGAAACTGCACTTGGATTCGGCGGCCTTGCACCCTGCTTGAAGTGGTCGGAAACTGCACTTGAATTCGGTGGCCTTGCACCCTGCTTGAAGTGGTAGGAAACTGCACCTGAATTTGGTGGCATTGCACCCTGTTTGCAGTGGTATGAAACTGCACCTGAATTTGGTGGCCTTGCACCCTGC
Source organism: Malacoraja senta (assembly GCA_038087875.1). Lineage (NCBI taxonomy): Eukaryota > Metazoa > Chordata > Chondrichthyes > Rajiformes > Rajidae > Malacoraja > Malacoraja senta. The sequence continues at coordinate 36,225,981 of CM075980.1, forward strand.
TTGAAATGGAATTGCAAGAAATCGATGTGTCAACTGCTTGCCCACCAGCCGTGAGCTGCCAGCACATCAGGCTTGAGTGATTGAGCTGTCACCCCAAGAATCCATTTGGCCCACAATGTCCATACTGGCCCTCTGGAAACCAGTCCCTTCAGCCCACAATCCCCATACTACCGCTCCAGAAAGCCCCCCCTCCCCCCCACTGGTCACCAATATTGGAATTGGTGGAGAGGTGGAATATTGCATTGGGGAACCAGCCCTCCCGTGTGAACGTGGGACCCAACGGGTCCCACTTAGTCAGAGGGGCCTGTTTCCACGCAGTATGACTCTATGACAGGCAGTGTGCATGCACATTCTCCTGTATTCTTCAAGATCTGAGAATGTGGGCTGGAGTGGAATTTCAGTGGGAAACCAACAGAACAGCAGACATGAAAGCCTGTTTTCGCAGTAACAACCGTCAGAATTCTGCCAATACAAATGTCCACCTAGAGTCATACGATACAAAACTTTATTCATCCCCAGAGGGAAATTGGTCTGCTGACAGTCACAACACACAAGGTACACAAAATACTTGAAATTAAAAGTGAAAACAAGAGAAAAAGATAAGCGACTATTGTCTGGCTGCTGTGTGCACAGCGCCCTAATGGAACAAACGAACAAACAAACACAGACTTATCCACTGGGTAGAGGATTCTAAACTAGAGTGCCCCCCCCCTCACACTGGGTCCCCCTTTGTTCTCCCACCATCCCTCATGGCGGTCTCCCCACGCCGTGTCCCCATTGTTCTTCACGGTGGTCCCCCGACCCCATTGTCTTCCCCCCCTGACGCTCATCCACCACTGATCGCGGTGTAGATTGGTTATTTCTTACTAACCAATTGTAGTGCTTGTTAATAGTTGCTCCGCCTAATATGTGATTCATATGACCAAGAGCTTGCCTACGCCATTCAGTACGAGTAGCTGCTAAGAACTGTAATGTCCTGCAGACCGATGCTGTAAGTGGACTTTAATAAACATGTGTTGTATCTTGATGTGTGTTTGACTCAACTCATTACACGCGGATCGACCGTGAAGCCCCACCGCCACTGAGGCTCCAGTTCCCGCCAAGGCTCCCACTGCCGCCGCCGAGGCTCCCATCGCTGCCGCAGCTGAGGCTCCTTCGGCCCAGACAGGCCTTGCCGCCCAGCTTCACCGCAGTTCCCTGGGAGGCCTGTGTGGGGCGTTGGGCCGACCGGGGCGCGTTCCGGTCATCGTTTCAGTTGTCGCACTGGTCGGCGGCAGCGGCGCGGTTGTTTGGGCCTGCGCGGCTCTCTGGGACACTCCCGCCTCGCGGTACACATTGCGTTGTACACAATACAAATAAGCCATCTGGCCTCATGATGCCTATCCAGCCCAATCTCATTTGCCTGCACTAATTCCAAATTTTTCTATGGGATTCAAGTACCCATGCTTGTATATGGCTCATGCATTCCTGTCTTGTTGAACTCCATACCCAATATATTTGTGGCACTAATCATCACTGAACTTCATCTCTTTATGCTTCACACTTCCATGTATACCCACTCCTCTGAGCCTTCTCTTCTCTGCCCCTTTCTAAAGCCACTCTGCAGACTCGTGTTTCTGCCTTTGGAATATCCATGGACTGTGTTATAAAGACAGATTGATTAGGTTGGAGAAAATGAGACTGAGAGGTGATCGTTGTATAAAATGATGAGAGGCATAGAGAATCAGAGCGAGAAGACAGACACAAAAAGCTGGAGCAGCTCGACGGGTCAGACAGCATCTCAGGAGATAAGGAATGGGTGATGTTTCTGGTCGAGACCCTTCCTCAGACCCTTCTTCAGAGCTAGAGTCTGTTTCCTGAGTCTGACAGGGATCTTGCCTCAACTACCTCCTCTGCCAGCTCGTTCCATATACCCATCAGCCTCTGTGTGAAATAGTTGCCTCAGATGTCCCTAATAAATCTTTCCCTACTCACCTTCAATGTGTGTCCTCTAGTTCCTGATTCTCCTACTCTGGATGATAGGCTTTGTGCACCCTTTACAGCTTAACAACATCTTTCCTATAACAGGGTGAACAATACTGGTGATCAAGGACCAGTCCCCTTCAGTTTTCTCTTCTGCATATAAAAGGCATGCTCAATTTGGTTCAGATTGGGTGATTGACTTGGCCACTCAAGAATTGACCATATTTTAGCTTTGAAATCTCCTTTGTTCCTTTAGCAGTATGTTTGGGATCATTGACTTGCTGTAGAATGAACCGCCAGCCAATGAGTTTTGAGGCGGTTGTTTGAATGTGAGCAGATAGGATGCGTCTATACACTTCAGAATTAATGATGCTACTACCATCTCTTGCCATCACTCTGATACGTTAATCTTTGTCTCATCTATCCAGAAGACCTCTATCCAGAACTGTGGTTGCTCTTTTAAGTACTTCTTGGCAAACTGTAACCCGGCCATCCTATTTTTGCGGCTAACCAGTGGTTTGCATCTTGCAGTGTAGCCTCTGTATTTCTGTTCATGAAGTCTTCTGCGGACAGTGGTCATTGACAAATCCACACCTGACTCCTGAAGAGTGTTTCTGTTCTGTCTTACAGGTGTTTGTTTTATTATAGAGAGAATAATTCTGTCATCAGCTGTGGAGGTGTTCCTTGGCCTGCCAGTCCCTTTGCGGTTAGTAAGCTCACCAGTGCTCTCTTTCTTCTTAATGATGTTCCAAACAGTTGATTTTGGTAAGCCTAAGGTTTGGCTGATGTCTCTAACTGTTTTATTCATGTTTCTCAGTCTCATAATGGCTTCTTTGACTTTCATTGGCACAACCTTGGTCATGTTGATAAACAGCAATAAACATTTCCAAAGGTGATGGAAAGACTGGAGGAAAGACTAGGTGCTGAGAGCTCTCTTATACCTGCATTAAGGAGGGGATTAAACACGCCTGAGCAATTACAAACACCCACGAAGCCATGTGTCCCAAACATTATGGTGCCCTGAAATGGGGGGACTATGTATAAACACTGCTGTAATTTCTACATGGTGAAACCAAAATGAATAAAAATGGCCTTTAATAAATTCTGACAATGTGCACTTATATAACCATATAACCATAACAGCACGGAAACAGGCCATCTCGGCCCTTCAAGTCCGTGCCGAACATTTAAAAAAAAAAAAATTTTTTTTTTAAATTAAAAATAAATACTTCCCCCTAGTCCCATCTACCTGCACTCAGACCATAACCCTCCTTTCCTTTCCCATCCATATACCCATCCAATCTATTTTTTAAAGGATAACATCGAACCTGCCTCCACCACTTCCACTGGAAGCTCATTCCACACAGCTACCACTCTCTGAGTAAAGAAGTTCCCCCTAATGTTCCCCCTAAACTTCTGTCCCTTAATTCTCAAGTCATGTCCCCTTGTTTGAATCTTCCCTACTCTCAATGGGAAAAGCTTATCCACGTCCACTCTGTCTAACCCGCTCATAATTTTAAAGACCTCTATCAAGTCCCCTCTTAACCTTCTGCGCTCCAAAGAATAAAGACCTAACTTGTTCAACCTTTCTCTGTAACTTAGTTGCTGAAACCCAGGCAACATTCTAGTAAATCTCCTCTGTACTCTCTCTATTTTGTTGACATCCTTCCTATAATTAGGCGACCAAAATTGTACTCCATACTCCAGAATTGGCCTCACCAATGCCTTGTACAATTTTAACATTACATCCCAACTTCTATATTCAATGCTCTGATTTATAAAGGCCAGCACACCAAAAGCTTTCTTTACCACCCTATATACATGAGATTCCACCTTCAGGGAACTATGCACAGTTATTCCTAGATCCCTCTGTTCAACTGCATTCCTCAATTCGCTACCATTTACCGTGTACGTCCTATTTTGATTTGTCCTGCCGAGATGTAGCACCTCACATTTGTCAGCATTAAACTACATCTGCCATCTTTCAGCCCACTCTTCCAAATGGCCTAAATCTCTCTGTAGACTTTGAAAATCTACTTCATTATCCACAACACCACCTATCTTAGTATCATCTGCATACTTACTAATCCAATTTTCCACACCATCATCCAGATCATTGATGTACATGACAAACAACAGTGGACCCAACACAGACCCCTGAGGCACCCCACTAGTCACCGGCCTCCAACCTGAGAAACAGCCATCCACCATTACTCTCTGGCATCTCCCATTCAGCCACTGTTGAATCCATCTTGCTACTCCACCATTAATACCCAACAATTGAATCTTCTTAACCAACCTTCCATGAGGAACCTTGTCAAAGGCCTTACTGAAGTCCATATAGACAACATCCACTGCTTTACCCTCATCAATTTCCCTAGTAACCTCTTCGAAAAATTCAAGAAGATTAGTCAAGCATGACCTTCCAGGCACAAATCCATGTTGACTGTTCCTAATCAGACCCTGCTTATCCAGATGCTTATATATATTATCTTTAAGTATCCTTTCCATTAATTTGCCCACCACTGACGTCAAACTAACAGGTCTATAATTGCTAGGTTTACTCTTCGAACCCTTTTTAAACAACGGAACAACATGCGCAGTACGCCAATCCTCCGGCACTATTCCCGTTTCTAATGACATTTGAAATATTTCTGTCATAGCCCCTGCTATTTCTACACAAACTTCCCTCAATGTCCATGGGAATATCCTGTCAGGACCTGGAGACTTATCCGTTTTCATATTTTTCAAAAGTGTCCGCACCTCCTCTTCTTTGAATCTCACAGTTTCCATAGCTACTCTGCTTGTTTCCCTTACTTCACATAATTCCATATCCTTCTCCTTGGTGAATACCGAAGAAAAGAAATTGTTCAATATCTCCCCCATCTCCTTTGGCTCTGCAGATAGCTGTCCACTCTGACTCTCCAATGGACCGATTTTATTCCTTGTTATCCTTTTGCTATTAATATAGCTGTAGAAACCCTTTGGATTTACTTTCACCTTACCTGCCAAAGCAACCTCATATCTTCTTTTAGCTTTTCTAATTTCTTTCTTAATATTCTTTTTACATTCTTTATACTCCTCAAGCACCTCATTTACTCCATGCTGCCTATAATTATTGTAAATCACTTCAACCACATGTGATTTTTTTCTATTACAAATCACAAATTGTGGAGTAAAAGGCTAATAAATGATGGGTCTTTATCCCAAACATTATGGAGGGCACTGTATCTTATCCTGTCTTTGTCAAAATGGACCATTGCATTTCAAAAGCTTCATCGAATGGGAGATCAATAGTATTTACTTGTGCTATAGGATTTTTTTGTACTCACCTGTGTCAGAGTCCACAGGGACTAATGAAGTCGACTTGTTCTGACTAAAGACCTTGGATTATTTTCTTTACCACCGTGTTATTAGTCATGAATAATATGTTCAAATGCTCCATTTAAATACTTGCTCCTAATTCCATTACCAATCTTTTTAATACTTACTAGACTAAGTGGGACCCGCTGGGTCCCAGCTTCACACGGGAGGGCTGGTCCCCCAACGCAATATTCGACCTCCACCAATTCCAATATTGGTGGCCAGTGGGGGGGGGGGGCTTTCTGGAGCGCTAGTATGGGCTGAAGGGACTGGTTTCCAGAGGGCTAGTATGGACATTGTGGGCCAAATGGATTCTTAGGCTGGCGGCTCAGTCACTCAAGCCTGGTGTGCTGGCAGCTCACTCACTCAAGGCTGGTGGGCTGGCAGTTGACTCATGGCTATTCCTTGAAATGCCACTTCAAGCAGGGTGCAAGGCCACCAAGTTCAAGTGCAGTTTCATACCACTTCAAGCAGGGTGCAAGGCCACCAAATTCAAGTGCAGTTTCCTGCTACTTCAAGCAGGGTGCAAGGTCACCAAATTCGAGTGCAGTTTCCTACCACTTCAAGCAGGGTGCAAGGCCACCAAATTCGAGTGCAGTTTCATACCACTTCAAGCAGGGTGCAAGGTCACCAAATTTGAGTGCAGTTTTCTACCACTTCAAGCAGGTTGCAAGGCCACCAAATTCTAGTGCAGTTTCCTACCATTTCAAGCAGGGTGCAAGGCCACCAAATTTGAGTGCAGTTTCCTACCATTTCAAGCAGGGTGCATGGCCACCAAATTCAAATGCAGTTTCATACCATTTCAAGCAGGGTGGAAGGCCACTAAAGACAGAGAGTCATGACCTCTCCCTCCCCCTTCTTACAGACTCAGCCACACCCACACTTCCAGGTTTTATAGTCCCTCCCATCAGAAGGGGTGTGGCCTTCATGGCATGATTAACAGGAGAGAGACTCTCACCATTTTTTAAACATTAATAACTCTTTTATTTTTCATCGATGGGAAAGATCCTCAGCACCTGATGAGCGGAGGGGGACTCTGAGTAGGATGGCCAAAATTACAGCCGTACGTGGTAGCGTTTTTCCTAAAATTAATATAGAGCGCAAACAGGAAGTGGCCAAGATTAGACTTTTAATTATAGACGGCAAGGCAACTTTAGCATTCTCAAACCAACTTTTCAATTAGGCAAGGCAACTTTAGCATTCTCAAACTAACTGTTCAATTAGGCAAGGCAACTTTAGCATTCTCAAACCAACTTTTCAATTGGGCCAGGCATCTTTAGCATTCTCAAACCAACTTTTCAATTAGGCAAGGCAACTTTAACATTCTCAAACCAACTTTTCAATTAGGCAAGGCAACTTTTGCATTCTCAAACGAAAAAACACTTTTGCATTTTCACACTACATTTTCAAACCACATTAAGGGCACTGACAGGTCAGTAAAACCACTCACAGTTTAGTAGACATGTGTTCAGTGTTATTCACAGCTCAGACTGAGAATTGTGACCTCTCGCTCCCCCATCTTGCAGAGAACTGAGGCACCTCCACACTTCTGGGTTTTATACTTCCTCCGGAAAGGGCGTGGCCTTCAGGAGAGAGAATCTCAAACTTTTTTTAAACATTAATAAGTCTTTTATTTTTCATCGATGGGAAACGTCCTCTTGTTCTGACCAGCAGAGGGGGACTCTGAGTAAGATGGCTAAAAATCACAGCTGTAAGTGGCAGCGTGTTTCCTAAAATCAATATACAGTGCAACAGGAAGTGGGCAAGATCAGACTTTTAGTAATATAGATGTTTATTATAGAGAGTGCAGTTTCCTGCACTCTCTATAAACATCCTGCAGACCGATGCTGTAAGTGGACTTTAATAAACATGTGTTGTATCTTGATGTGTGTTTGACCGTGAAGCCCCACTGCCACCGAGGCTCCCGTTACCGCCGACGCTCCCGCCACAACCAAGGCTCCTGTTGCCGCCGAGGCTCCAGTTCCCGCCAAGGCTCCCACTGCCGCCGCCGAGGCTGCCATCGCTGCCGCCGCTGAGGCTCCTTCGGCCCAGGTAGGCCTTGCCGCCCAGCTTCACCGCAGTTCCCTGGGAGGCCTGTGTGGGGCGTTGGGCCGACCGGGGCGCATTCCGGTCATCGTTTCAGTTGTCGCACTGGTCGGCGGCAGCGGCGCGGTTGTTTGGGCCTGCGCGGCTCCCTGGGACACTCCCGCCTCGCGGTACACATTGCGTTGTACACAATACAAATAAGCCATCTGGCCTCATGATGCCTATCCAGCCCAATCTCATTTGCCTGCACTAATTCCAAATTTTTCTATGGGATTCAAGTACCCATGCTTGTATATGGCTCATGCATTCCTGTCTTGTTGAACTCCATACCCAATATATTTGTGGCACTAATCATCACTGAACTTCACCTCTTTATGCTTCACACTTCCATGTACACTCACTCCTCTGAGCCTTCTCTTCTCTTCCCCTTTCTAAAGCCACTCTGCAGACTCGTGTTTCTGCCTTTGGAATATCCATGGACTGTGTTATAAAGACAGATTGATTAGGTTGGAGAAAATGAGACTGAGAGGTGATCGTTGTATAAAATGATGAGAGGCATAGAGAATCAGAGTGAGAAGACAGACACAAAAAGCTGGAGCAACTTGACGGGTCAGACAGTATCTCAGGAGATAAGGAATGGGTGATGTTTCTGGTCGAGACCCTTCCTCAGACCCTTCTTCAGAGCTAGAGTCTGTTTCCTGTCTGACAGGGATCTTGCCTCAACTACCTCCTCTGCCAGCTCGTTCCATATACCCATCAGCCTTTGTGTGAAATAGTTGCCTCAGATATCCCTAATAAATCTTTCCCTACTCACCTTCAATGTGTGTCCTCTAGTTCCTGATTCTCCTACTCTGGATGATAGGCTTTGTGCACCCTTTACAGCTTAACAACATCTTTCCTATAATAGGGTGAACAATACTGGTGATCAAGGACCAGTCCCCTTCAGTTTTCTCTTCTGCATATAAAAGGCATGCTCAATTTGGTTCAGATTGGGTGATTGACTTGGCCACTCAAGAATTGACTATTTTTTAGCTTTGAAAAACTCCTTTGTTGCTTTAGCAGTATGTTTGGGATCATTGTCGCTGTAGAATGAACCGCCAGCCAATGAGTTTTGAGGCGGTTGTTTGAATGTGAGCAGATAGGATGCGTCTATACACTTCAGAATTAATGATGCTACTACCATCTCTTGCCATCACTCTGATACGTTAATCTTCATCTCATCTATCCAGAAGACCTCTATCCAGAACTGTGGTTGCTCTTTTAAGTACTTCTTGGCAAACTGTAACCCGGCCATCCTATTTTTGCGGCTAACCAGTAGTTTGCATCTTGCAGTGTAGCCTCTGTATTTCTGTTCATGAAGTCTTCTGCGGACAGTGGTCATTGACAAATCCACACCTGACTCCTGAAGAGTGTTTCTGTTCTGTCTTACAGGTGTTTGTTTTATTATAGAGAGAATAATTCTGTCATCAGCTGTGGAGGTGTTCCTTGGCCTGCCAGTCCCTTTGCGGTTAGTAAGCTCACCAGTGCTCTCTTTCTTCTTAATGATGTTCCAAACAGTTGATTTTGGTAAGCCTGAGGTTTGGCTGATGTCTCTAACAGTTTTATTCTTGTTCCTCAGTCTCATAATGGCTTATTTGACTTTCATTGGCACAACCTTGGTCCTCATGTTGATAAACAGCAATAAACATTTCCAAAGGTGATGGAAAGACTGGAGGAAAGACTAGGTGCTGAGAGCTCTCTTATACCTGCATTAAGGAGGGGATTAAACACGCCTGAGCAATTACAAACACCCACAAAGCCATGTGTCCCAAACATTATGGTGCCCTGAAATGGGGGGACTATGTATAAACACTGCTGTAATTTCTACATGGTGAAACCAAAATGAATAAAAATGGCCTTTAATAAATTCTGACAATGTGCACTTCAACCACATGTGATTTTTTTCTATTACAAATCACAAATTGTGGAGTAAAGGGCTAATAAATGATGGGTCTTTATCCCAAACATTATGGAGGGCACTGTATCTTATCCTGTCTTTGTCAAAATGGACCATTGCATTTCAAAAGCTTCATCGAATGGGAGATCAATAGTATTTACCTGTGCTAAAAGATTTTTTGTACTCACCTGTGTCAGAGTCCACAGGTACTAATGAAGTCGACCTGTTCTGACTAAAGACCTTGGATTATTTTCTTTACCACCGTGTTATTAGTCATGAATAATATGTTCAAATGCTCCATAAAAATACTTGCTCCTAATTCCATTACCAATCTTTTTAATACTTACTAGACTAAGTGGGACCCGCTGGGTCCCAGCTTCACACGGGAGGGCTGGTCCCCCAACGCAATATTCAACCTCTCCACCAATTCCAATATTGGTGGCCAGTGGGGGGGTGGGGGGGGGGCTTTCTGGAGCGCTAGTATGGGTGTGGGCTGAAGGGACTGGTTTCCAGAGGGCTAGTATGGACATTGTGGGCCAAAAGGATTCTTAGGCTGGCGGCTCAGTCACTCAAGCCTGGTGTGCTGGCAGCTCACTCACTCAAGGCTGGTGGGCTGGCAGTTGACTCATGGCTATTCCTTGAAATGCCACTTCAAGCAGGGTGCAAGGCCACCAAATTCAAGTGCAGTTTCATACCACTTCAAGCAGGGTGCAAGGCCACCAAATTCAAGTGCAGTTTGCTGCTACTTCAAGCAGGGTGCAAGGTCACCAAATTCGAGTGCAGTTTCCTACCACTTCGAGCAGGGTGCAAGGCCACCAAATTCGAGTGCAGTTTCCTACCACTTCAAGCAGGTTGCAAGGCCACCAAATTCGAGTGCAGTTTCCTACCATTTCAAGCAGGGTGCAAGGCCACCAAATTTGAGTGCAGTTTCCTACCATTTCAAGCAGGGTGCAAGGCCACCAAATTCAAATGCAGTTGCATACCATTTCAAGCAGGGTGCAAGGCCACTAAAGACAGAGAGTTGTGACCTCTCCCTCCCCCTTCTTACAGACTCAGCCACGCCCACACTTCCAGGTTTTATAGTCCCTCCCATCAGAAGGGGCGTGGCCTTCATGGCATTATTAACAGGAGAGAGACTCTCACCATTTTTTAAACATTAATAACTCTTTTATTTTTCATCGATGGGAAAGATCCTCAGCACCTGATGAGCGGAGGGGGACTCTGAGTAGGATGGCCAAAATTACAGCCGTACGTGGTAGCATTTTTCCTAAAATTAATATAGAGCGCAAACAGGAAGTGGCCAAGATTAGACTTTTAATTATAGACGGCAAGGCAACTTTAGCATTCTCAAACCAACTTTTCAATTAGGCAAGGCAACTTTAGCATTCTCAAACCAACTTTTCAATTAGGCAAGGCAACTTTAGCATTCTCAAACCAACTTTTCAATTAGGCCAGGCAACTTTAGCATTCTCAAACCAACTTTTCAATTAGGCAAGGCAACTTTAACATTCTCAAACCAACTTTTCAATTAGGCAAGGGAACTTTTGCATTCTCAAACTAAAAAACACTTTTGCATTTTCACACTACATTTTCAAACCACATTAAGGGCACTGACAGGTTAGTAAAACCACTCACAGTTTAGTAGACATGTGTTCAGTGTTATTCACAGCTCAGACTGAGAATTGTGACCTCTCGCTCCCCTATCTTGCAGAGAACTGAGGTACCTCCACACTTCTGGGTTTTATACTCCCTCCGGAAAGGGCGTGGCCTTCAGGAGAGAGAATCTCAACCATTTTTTAAACATTAATAAGTCTTTTATTTTTCATCGATGGGAAAAGTCCTCTTGTCCTGACCAGCAGAGGGGGACTCTAAGATGGCTAAAAATCACAGCTGTAAGTGGCAGCGTGTTTCCTAAAATCAATATACAGTGCAACAGGAAGTGGTCAAGATCAGACTTTTAGTAATATAGATGTTTTTTCTGTCGTCTTGTCCTGAACTCCACTTTGGCACAGGCAAAGTTTAAGTTTCGATTAGTTTAGAGATACAGCGCAGAAACAGGCCCTTCGGCCCACCATCCACGCTGACCAGCAATCCCCGCACATTAACACTATCCTACACACACTAGGGACAATTTACACCTACACCAAGCCAATTAACCTATAAACCTGTGCATCTTTGGAGTGTGGGAGGAAACCGAAGATCTTGGAGAAAACCCGCGTAGATCACGGGGAGAACGTACAAACTCCGTACAGACAGCACCCGTAGTCAGGATCAAACACGGGTCTCTGGCGTTGCATGCGCTGTAAGGCAGCAACTCTTCCGCTGCGCCACCGTGCCGCATTTTGTAGTTTTGATGATTGTTTTCTATTTCATCACATATTGCAGATATTACACCCCCGACAACTAGAAACAGCAGCAGGTGAGAAGGGCTCGCTGGAGCACCTTGCCACTCGGGAATGGGGTCAGAAGCCGGGGCTCTAAATGGCCGGGGAGATGGTGGGAGCTGTGGATGGGTGGGCAGGTCATTCCATTCACATGCAGTTTACAATGCTACTCAGGGAATTAAAAATGTGGTCTGATTATTTCATATTTCAACAATCCATATTTATATAGCATCTTTAACATAAAATTACTCCAGCATTTTGTGTGTATCTTCTGTGTAAACCAGTATCTGCAGTTCCTTCCTATGCAGACATGGACTATTTGGCCCACTGGATCGATGCTGACCACCCAGTACACATTTATTAACCACATCTTATTCTCCCCATATTTCTATCAATTTCCTCAGGAGTCCACCACTCACCTATATACTCAGGGCAATTTTGATGAGCCAATTAATCTTCTAATCAGCAGATCTTTGGGATGCTGATAAAAGTAACATTAGCAGATTAGCAGATGACACAAAGCTTGGAGGCAGTGTGAACTGTGAGGAGGACGCTATGAGGTTTCTGGGTGACTTGGACAGGTTGGGTGAGTGGGCAGATGCATGGCAGATGCAGTTTAATGTGGATAAATGTGAGGTTATCCACTTTGGTGGCAAAAACAGGAAGCCAGATTATTTTCTGAATGGTGTCAAGTTGGAAAAGGGGAAGTACAACGAGATCTGGGGGTCCTTGTTCATCAGTCACTGAAAGTAAGCATGCAGGTACAGCAGGCAGTGAAGAAAGCTAATTGCATGTTGGCCCTCATAACAAGAGGAGTGGAGTATCGGAGCAAAGAGGTCCTTCTGCATTTGTACAGGGCCCTAGTGAGACAACACCTGGAGTATTGTGTGCAGTTTTGGTCTCCAAATTTGAGAAGCAACATTCTTGCTATTGAGGGAGTGCAGCGTAGGTTCACAAGGTTAATTACCAGGATGGTGGGACTGTCAAATGCTGATAGAATGGAGTGGCTGGGCTTGTATACTCTGGAATTTAGAAGGATGAGAGGGTATCTTATTGAAACGTGTACGATTATTAAGGGTTTGGACACGCTAGACGCAGGTAACATGTTCCCGATGTTTGGGGAGTCCAGAACCAGGGGCCACAGTTCAAGAATAAGGGGAAACCCATTTAGAACGGAGATGAGGAAAAACTTTTCCACACAGAAGGTTGTGAATCTGTGGAATTCTCTGCCTCAGAAGGCAGTGGAGGCCAATTCTCTGGATGCTTTCAAGAGAGAGTTAGATAAAGCTCTTAAAGATAGCAGAGTCAGGGGATATGGGGAGAAGGCAGGAACGGGGTACTGATTGTGGATGATCAGCCATGATCACAGTGAATGGCGGTGCTGGCTCGAAGGGTCGAAATGGCCTACTCCTGCATCTATTGTCTATTGTCTATTGTCTATGCGGGAGGAAAGCAGAATATTTGGATACCCACATTGTCACAGAGAAAAGATACAACTCCACACAGACAGCACAAAGAATTGAACCCAGGTTGCTGGATCCTTGCATCATTTTGCGGCAGAAAAGTATAACCAGAGGACATCAATTTAACTGGATATCTGTTCAAAATAGTCCACCACAGAAATGAGTATGTACTGACCAAGGTATTTTATATTACATCTTCACGTATGGATGGAAGAGTGAAGGTGACAGAGATGAACTTTTCAGTGTCCCTGGGTTATGGAGAGCAGAATGTCAGAGGTTTAAGCGTGATTAAATGTATAAATCTGACCTACAGCAGCAGCGTGTTGCAGAGGGATACTGCACCTTCAGTGGTGCCATCTTTTGAAAGTAGTTCTTTGATGCCAGATGTCTTTTCAGCTGGATGAAGAAAAACAGGTTTTCTCTCAAAACCAACTAAAGCCTTTAATCACGAATCCTTTAAATTATACCAATAAAATGTGAGACCAACTAGCTGTTTATTGCAAGCGTTCTTAATGGGACATCATATGGCTACCACATTCCGCTAGTTAATTATTGTGGCTTCACACACAATGTAATTCTAGGACAGGAAGTACAATACCGCAGTGCAAACTGTTAAAGGAGTGTTATAAATCCAAATTGATTCCCATTTTTGGAGGGATTCTTATACATTAACTGACAATATATAGTCAGTGGTTTATACATAGACCCAAGCTGAAAGGTTAAAGCTCATTAGAACAGATTTGTTGCAAATGGTGATCACAGTAAAACTCCCAGAAAACAAAACAGTTAAGTTTAAAGGGAGCACAAGAAATGGGTGTCTGGTCCATTGAAAGATGGCATGGAATCTGGACTGCCACTGAGATGGCTGAGAGTGAGACTGTCTCCGGATGCCTACGAGCCACCCCAGTAAACCAACTGCCCGTCCTCGCTGGCATCATCCCAGCCAACAACAGATGAGAAGCAGCCATGCTGGCCCTCTCTCGAAAGGCACAGACCAGTGAATCCCACCTCCTCCATCAGATTATCACAGAGACACCACGACGAGTGCGCCTCAAGTCACGGCACCCCTTTGCCACGCAAGCCCAAGAGCTGCTCTGCACAACACCGGCTGACGCTTCTAAGGCTGCCTGGGTCAAGACGAGATGGAGAGACCAGTGGAAGTCAGCGGAACCATCTAGGCTACACCATTACATCGATGACCCCATGGACGTCCCTGGCCAGGACCTGCCCCGAAAGCAGTGGACAACCCTCAACCGCTTGAGGACAGGCATCGGACGCTATGGAGTAGCGATGAAGAGGTGGGGCCTCGAGGACAGCGCCTCCTGCGAGTGTGGGGACCCAACACAGACAGTGGAGCACATAGTCACCAGTTGCCCCAAACACCGGCCACCGAATGGTGAACGAGGTCTGATTGACCTGGACGATGACACGTTGGCCTGGCTCGCCTCAACGGAGCTGCAGGTCTAAAAGACACACGACAGAAGAAGAAGCTGAGAGTGTGAGAACCAAGGAAACGTGAGAATTGGAAGGACAGGAACTAGGGGCCCGGCAAGCAGCAAACATTCTCTAGTGAACCACTGGAGTTTCCAAATAGTCAGATGGCAGATCAATGGAGTGAATTATTCTGCTCCATTTAGAATAGTAATGGTGTTATTATTCCAAAATGAAAATGTCTTATTATTATTATAAATAATCAATAATTATCATCAGACAAATGTCATTGAATGAAACATGACCTTTATAGATGCTGCCTGACCAGCTGGATATCTCTACCATTTTGAGTTTTCTACTTCAGATTTCTAGTATCTGCAGATTTTGCTTTTCAATTACTGATTTGCACAGGAAATGTAGAATGTATGGAGTTATATATTCATTCCTGATGTGCAGCAGGCAATATTCTTCGCTTCCTCATCTGTATGAAGAGAGTCAAACCTTTGCACAACCTATGCTTGGAGCACCGATGGTTTGTTTACATGAATCAAATTTTGTGATGGCTTCTAAATGGCTGCCATTCACCGAGCCATATTGGACAAGTTAGAGAGCTGTGCCATAAGCCACAGATCCTATCCGCCCAGATCCTTCATGCCAGCTGAATAAGAAAGGCTAAGAAGACTGTCGCTGAGCTGGACTCCAATGCTATATTGTAGTTCAGGAGACAGACTCAAGTTTTCAATATGGTTGTTGTGGTCGGCACATGGCACAGCGGTAGAGTTGCTGCCTGACAGCGCTTGCAGCACCAGAGACCCGGCTTCTGTCCCGACTATGGGTGCTGTCTGTACGGAGTTTCTACGTTCTCCCCATGACCGCGTGGGTTTTCTCCGTGACCGCATGGGATTCCTCCCACACACCAAAGACGTATGTAGGTAGATTGGCTTGGTAAATGTAAAAAATGTCCCTAGTGTGTGTAGGGTAGTGTTAATGTGTGGGAATCTCTGATCGGTGCAGACTCGGTGGGCCGAAGGGCCTGTTTCCGCGCTGTATCTCTAAACTAAACTAAATGGTTGACTATCGTATGTTCCATGTTGTCTTTTGTCACCGTGTGGTTGAGTGGTTGCTTCCTTAATGTTGCCATTGCCTTTCAAGCGTAGCACTGTGGGAGCATTGATGGATAATCACAGCAAATGGAAACTAGTGATCCAGCGAAGGATCTACTCATCGACTTAACAGAACATTTACACAGGCATGATGTACGACCAATATGGTCATACATGTGGAATCCAGGGCCGTGCAGTTATACAACCTGCTGTATATGTTCCCGTCACCTGGCCTGTCAACCTTATTGATTGGCATATTACTGACAGCTAACAACTATTAGGTTCAGGTAATACTGATGAAAGAGTCATTTTGAATTACAACACTCCCTAACTTTGACCTTTTTCTTCAGGCATTCGATTTTCTTTCAAATAAAAATTGTAGTAAGACATAATTAAAATATAAACATAATTACAGATGTTTAAAGGCTGTGATGAACTTTGGGCAAGGACATTCTTGCCTGTTGTATTTGATCCTCGACTGCAGGTAGGAGAGGCTTCAAAGAGGAGGAGTATGGGCATGTTCTACACTTAAGAAACCCTTCTGATTCATTTATTTTGATTTCACATGAGATCATTCTAGGGGCCTCACTGAAGAAGAGAAACTTTGGCTAAGTTCCACAAAGTAGGTGTCCTCTGTGATCTCGTTTAGAAGTTGATTACGTTTTGGTTTTGAAGCTCCAAAGGCAGTGATTTATGTTTAAAAAAAAAAGAGAGGGCTGAGGAATGATTGTTGCTTCACCACAAAATCATAAACTTGTCATTTTCACTCAAGCGAATGATGAATTCAGTTTGAATGTAAAGTGATTGACAGATTATGTCTGAATTTAAACCAAGATTGTTTAGATTAAAAGTTAGTGAGCCAGCCCTTTGTGTGCCTCCTTTATACCACAGTGCTAATTTAGTTTAGTTTAGTTTCGTTTAGAGATACAGCATGGAAACAGTCCCTTTGGCCCACCGAGTCCGTGCTGACCCACAATCACCCTGTACACTAGTTCTATCCTACACACTGGGGGAAATTTTACAGAAACCAATTAACCTACAAACCTGCATGTCTTTGGAAAGTGTGAGGAATCTGGAGCCATGGAGAAAACCCATGCGGTCACGGGGAGAACATGCAAACCCCTTACCGACCACGCCCATAGTCAGTATTGAACCCGGGTCTCTAGCGCTGTAAGGCAGCCACACTACTGCTGCACCACTGTGTCACCCAGCTGATCACCACTGATCCTCATAGGTTACCTGTTCCTCATCGCATTGTTCAAATCTTTTGATCTTACCTTTCAATGTTTCTGTAGCTTTGTTTAATCTCACCTCGGATACCGACTTCACTTACAATAAAGGATATCATATATATAGAGTCATAGAATCATGGAAACAGGCCCTTTGGCCCAACTTGCCAACACCGCATCCATACTAGTCCCACTTGCCTGCATTTGGCCCATATCCCTCTAAACCTATCCTATCCATGTACCTGCCTAAATGTTTCTTAAATGTTGTGATAGTACCCGCCTCAACTACCTCCTCCGGCACCTCGTTCCATATACCTACCACCCTTGGTGTAGAAAAGTTGCCCCTCAGCTTCCTATTATTTTTCCCCCTTCACCTTAAACCTATGTCCCCTGGCCCTCTGATTGCCCTACCCAGGTAAAAGCCTTTGTACATTTGCCCTACTGTATGTACTCCTCTCACGATTGTATACACCTCTATAAGATCACCCCTCATCCTCGATGTTGGACAGTTGCAGTCTCACCCTTCAACTTCTATGCTTATGGTTTCAACTCCTAGTTTCAAGACCAGACTTTAGACTTTAGACTTTAGAGATACAGTGTGGAAACAGACCCTTCTGCCCACCGGGTTCACACCGACCAGCGAGCACCCTGTACCTAGCACTATCCGACATACTAGGGACAATTTGCAACTTACAAAAGCCATTTAGACTACAAACTTGTACGTCTTTGGAGTGTGGGAGGAAACTGGAGCACCCGGAGAAAACACTGGTGGTCAGAGGGAGAATGTGCAAACTCCGCAAGGGATAACACCAGTAGTCAGGATCGAACCTTGGTCTTGGGCGCTGTAAGACAGCAACTCTACCACTGCGCCACTGTGCCGCCCTTCCAAGCAAGGGTGAAAGTATGACAGTATGGGTCATAACAGCCAGCTCCATCAGTATAAATGGAATTAATCAGCAATGTTAGTGATGCAACTGTATTGGGAATAGATTTAAATGACTCCCACCAAGGCCTTTGTTCCTTTTGTTCATGTGAACCTGCACAAGCAGTGAGCAGATTAACAAACTTAAAAACATGAAGATATTTAGGTATATGAAGTTTAATTTAATCTCTGAAAAATTTGAAAGAAGAATTTAAATAAATAAGATCTCGGATGTCAACTGGAGAAGATGTAAACTCGTTAGATATGTACAGCATATTCTGGTTATTGAAAGCAACACTCAAAAGCATGTGTGTGTTTATTGACTATTAGCCAAGTTCTTTGAAGATTACGTTTAGTCTCTGAGGGAATAGCTGGCTAATTTGTTAATTCATGAAAAATTTTGATCTGCCACATAATTATGCCAAACACAATGACCCATGAAATGTTACTGGTTTACATGATGCCAGTAACTAATGGGATATCCTAACCGGGTGCTTTTGTCAGTTTTGTTTATGTCATATTATATGCTCCAAAGGTTTTTTTCTGCAGCATTTCAACAAATCCACATGTGAAGAACTAGGATGGTTTTCCTGTTTCCTATTACTGCATTATGCTAAAAAATAGGATAATGTGCAGCATGGCCTTTTTGTTGATTACCTACTGTTTAAGGTCAACAGTGATCTGCCCAGCTAAGATTTCTAGCTGCTTGCCAAATAAACTCCCACTTCAAATGAATCATACAACAATACTTAGACAGGTTGCAATGGAGGACCCTGATGGAAATGCTTCAAGTGCAAATATTACTTCAATATTAATGGCAATTATAACCTTATTAAGAGCCCTGTCCCACGGTACGAGTTCATTCCAAGAGCTCTCCCGAGTTTAAAAAAAATCAAACTCGTGGTAAGCACGGAGAATGTACGTAGCGGGTACGTCGGAGCTCGGGGACATCTCGTACCGCTAACGGCAGGTACTCGGGAAGACTCGCTAACGGCAGGTAAGCACGGGAAGACTCGTGAAGATTTTTCAACATGATGAAAATTGTCCACGAGAGCTCCGAGTACCGACGAGTGGCCATTACCGTAAATCTCCGAGTTCAAATCAGGGCAAACTCGGGAGAACGCTTGGAATGAACTCGTACCGTGGGACAGGGGTTTAAGTCTGCCCATAGTTTGTATCCCCTGTTACTCAATACACTGTCCATTGTGGGAGGAACAACTTACCACCAATTGAGGCAAAATCCTTGCTCGTTACATTGTGATCTTCCTGAAGGGGGCTGCATGGTGGCGCAGCGGTAGAGTTGCTGCCACGCAGCACTTGCAGCGCCTGAGACCCAGATTCTTACCTGACTATGGGAGCTGTCTTTTTATAGAGTTTTGTGTGTTCTCCCCGTGACTGCCGTGGGTTTTCTCCGTAATCTTCGGTTTCCTCCCACACTCCAAAGACGTACAGGTTTATAGGTTAATTGGCTTGGTATAAATGTAAATTGTCCCTAGTGTGTGTAGGATAGTGTTAATGTGCGGGGACTCAGTGGGCCCAAGGGCCTGTTTCCTCACTGTATCTCTAAAAAAAAACCTCTTTATATGGACAACATAAACCCCTTTGACAAAGTCGGCATTACTCAATAGTTCAATTGGATGAAATGTTCAAAAATAACAAACTGCGCATAATGCTCTTGCTTTTAATGAATGAGTTTCACTGAAGAACTTTGAAGCAGATCCATTCCAATTTTTCAAATCATTTCAGTAGAAAAGTAATTATCATGTTTGTACACTGACATCTACTCAAACTTCAACAGGAACCATCAACGTGTGAATGAAAAGAGAATTGAATGATCTCAGGGACTAAGACAAGGAAGCATCGTGTATCATTTAATACTTGGGTGTGTCGCTAACTCAGGACAATTGTTTTGTTTTGTCAGCACAGGTACTAATTGTTCCAATGTGATTCAGAGAGGCTACGGCTGTGGGTGCCAAGCCAATGATGTAATGGGTAGAATTCAGAGACATACAGGATGTGATAGCAATCACAGTCAGGTGAGTACCCAGGAAATACACATAATCTGATCTCAGCAGATTAGTTTTGTTTTGTAGTGTGGGTGTTGAAGAAAAGTCCCAGTGGACATGGAGTCATCGGTATTCCTTTACAATGAATGAAAGACCAACTGTTATAATAGGACCAAAGGGACAAGAAATAACATTTATTCCACAGGCCATCATGGGCCTTGGCATTGTGCATGGAATTTGGCACAATTACATAAAGTACTTCCGTAGGCCGTTGTCCAGTCACAAGCAGGAGTGTCTCTGGAGAGCAACGATCTGGAGATGGGTGTGGATAGGAGGACAGACAGATTTATGGATTCCTCTTCCACAGTGCAGTGTCATTTCTAAATCAGCATTATCTCAGAGAGCTGAACATGTAATGTGGCAAAAACATTTACAGTAGCGATGAAAAGTGGTGTCTAGTAGGTAGGATATCTCTGAGGTGAATATATTTGACAAGGAACATAGATGGCTACCTCTGGCCGTACAGATATACAGCACGGCACCAGGCCCTTCAGCCCAACTTGCCCATAGCGACCAAGATGTTCCATTTACGCTAGGCCCACTTGCCCATGTTTGGCCTATATCCCTCTAAACATTTCCTATCCATGTACGTGTCCAAATGTCTTTTAAATGTTGCTATGGCATTTGCCTCAACCACCTCCACTGGCAGCTCATTCCATATACCCACCACCCTCTGTGTGAAAAAAATTACCTCTCAGGTTTGGTTTTTAAATCTTTCCCCTCTTACCTTAAGCCTATGTTCTCTGTGTCTTGATTCCCCTACTCTGGGTAAAAGGCTCTGTGCATTCACTCCATCTATTCCCCTCATTATCTTACACCTCTATAAGATCACTCCTCAACATCCGACGCTGCGAAGAAAATCCGAGCATGCCCAACCTATAGCTCAGGCTGTCAAGTCCTAGTAACGTACTTGTAAATCTTCTCTGCACTCTTTCCAGCTTTACAGCATCCTTCCTGAAGCAGGGTGACCAAAACTGAACACAATAGTATTAAGTACGGCCTCACCGAAATCTTTTACAAAGTTTCCGAATATATATTCCCCAGCTGAAATCAAGTGACCGAATCACTATCTGGACCCTGGGAAGTAATTTGACTGTTCTTCAAAATAGTGCCATAAGATCTTTAGTGTCCTTCTGATAGGGCAGACAGAGCGTCTGACAGTGAAGGAATATTAAGTCTCTGTGATTAGATTCTGGGAGTGAGAATTAAAGTCCACCTTCTGAATCAGATACTGTAGAGCACTAAATTGAGTAAACGCTTTGTTTAGCTTAGCTTAGTTTGGAGATACAATGCAGAAACAGGCCCTTCGGCCCACTGAGTCCATGCCGACCAGCGATCCCCGCACATTAACACTATTCTACACACACTAGGGATAATTCACAATTACATCAAGCCAATGAACCTACAAACCTGTACGTCTTTGGCATGTGGGAGGTCACCGGGAGAATGTACAAACTCTGTACAGACAAGCACCTGTAGTCAGGATTGAACCCGGGTCTCTGATGCTGTAAGGCAGCAACTCTACCGCTGCGCCACCGTGCCACCCTTTGCATGGCTGGTTGGGCCTTATGTTGAAGATACTGTTACTGTGCTGTGGACTTTTATGTCTCAGAATCCTGAATCCCCACCACTCCCTCCCGTCCGAGCCACTACAGTCGGGGGCCCTATCATGTAGAGCGAGGGGGGGGGGGGGGGGGGGCTGGGGAGAACAGATCACTCGCTCACTCACCCTTCCATGGACTCTATTTATACCTTACACTGCCTCGGCAAGGCCAGCAGACTAATCAAGGACGTGCCACACCTTGGCCACTCCGTCTTCTCCCCTCCCCCATCAGGCAAAAGGTATAGAAGTGTAAAAACGCACACCTCCAGATTCAGGGACAGTTTCTTCCCAGCTGTTATCAGGCAACTGAACCATCCTACCACAACCAGAGAGCAGTCCTGAACTACTATCCACCTCTTTGGTGACCCAGGGACTATCCTTGATCGAACTTTCCTGGCTTTATCTTGCACTAAATGTTATTCCCTCATCATCAATCTGTACACTGTAAACGGCTCGATTGTAATCATGTTTTGTCTTTCCACTGACTGGATAGCACGGAAAAAAAGCTTTTCACTGTTCCTCCTGTACACGTGACAATAGACCAAACTAAACAAAACTAACTAAACACTGCGGCCAGGAGGCCAGTTGGCACTACTCTTGCCATGCTTGTATACTTCTTCATCTTGCGTATGGCGTGCACAGCCTAAAGTTGTTCTGTTTGATCTTCTGTTTGTGCATGCCAGGTTGATTGCATTCGTCGAAACAGGGTGGACCACGTGAATGTTGCAATCTCCCACCCCCTTGCTTACTCATCCCTCACACCTCTTTCTGTGATCCTCTCCCATACACTGTTCTTATTCATTTCCAGGTTGCGAACATTTTGGTTTATGAACATTCTCTGTAAACCTAGGGACTGCCTGTAATGTCAATTGAATCTGACACAGGCAATGCTGGTGCCTAAATTGAGACCACACAAGTTCTGTGGAAGAGCTCAATGTGTCCAAGAGTTTTATTAATGGAATTGGTGAACAAAGTGAAACAAGCACAGATTGTATTAGAGGGGTATTAGAAAGATCTGATTTACAACACAAAAGGAGTTCAAAAACTCTGATGAGGGAATGGTTTGGACTTATTCATGTCAAGCTTAGACAGTGCAGCCAGAACACTGCAAGGCAGACTGAGAAGGGTCATGGCTAAATCAACATGATGCAGAAAGGGAAATCAGAGGAGCTGACTTTTTGTGACTTCAGAATAGGGAACAGGGAAGAGCTTAGAGGAAAGCCCTTGTGTTTTCAGGAGTTATAATGGGAGTCAGGATACACGTGGAAGGTAGGTTAAGAAGCTATCGAAGTAGAGACTTTTGCAATTAAGTTCACAGTATCCAATTTTGAATGAATAGAGTCATGGAATCATGGAGTTATACAGCATGGAAACAGGCCCTTCGGCCCAACTTGCCTATGCAACCAAGTTGTCCTATCTACAATAGTCCCACCTGCCTGTGTTTGTCCCATATCCTTCTAAACCTTTCCTATCCATGTACCTGTCCAATCTGTCTGATTTTAAATGTTGTCAAAGTATCTGCCTCAACTACCTCCTCTAGCAGCTCATTCCATATACCCAGCACCCTCTGTGTGAAACCGTTGCCACTCAGATCACATTAAATCTTTAACCCTCTCACTTTAATGTCATGTCTTCTGGTTCTTGATTTCCTTACTCTGGGTAAAAGACTCTGGGATCTACTCTATCTATTTCCACATGATCATAAAAACCTCCATAAGATCACCCCTCATTCTCCTGCGCTCCAAAGAATCAATTCCTAGCCTGTCCAGCCTCTCCCTATAGCTCAGGCCCTCAAGTCCTGGCAATGTGCTCGTAAATCTTCTCTGCATCCTTTCCAACTTAACAACATCTTTGCTATAGCAAGGTGACAAAAACTGAACACATTACTCCAAATGTGGCCTCACCAATGTCTTGTGCAACTGTAACATAACCTCCCAACTTC
Source organism: Malacoraja senta (assembly GCA_038087875.1). Taxonomy (NCBI): domain Eukaryota; kingdom Metazoa; phylum Chordata; class Chondrichthyes; order Rajiformes; family Rajidae; genus Malacoraja; species Malacoraja senta. Next base: position 36,249,431 of record CM075980.1, read on the forward strand.
TATACTCAATACAAGTTTGACTGCTCAAAATGCAACTTCTTGCACTATCTGCATTAAACTCCATTATTTACTGTATTCTCAGCCCACTTGCCTAACTGATCAAGATCAAGCTGTAATCATTGATAACCATCTTTAGTATCTACAATACTTCCCACTTCAGTGTAACAGTATTTAATTATAATATTATTGTAGTTAATGAGCATGTGCTCATTATGCTTTTTTTGTGTGTGAATTATTAGTGTTTAGGCTAATGAAAAATATTCAAACTATTCCCTTCCTTTAAAAATAATGTAGTGTGGTTTGTATAAGTGTATCTTTAAGAACATTTTGACAGGGTGGATGTGGGAATGGTATCCCCTCTTGTTAGAAAATCTAAATCTAAGGCTCACTGGTTAAAGGTAGGCGATTAACCATTTAAGACAGGTTTGAAGCACATTATTTCTCTCAGATGTTTATGATTCTTTGGAATTCTTTTTCTTAAAATGCTGGGATTTTATAATGTTTATACATTTTAATGTTTAAGGGAGATGTAGGTAGATATATCCCACACCTTTCCTTTTCCCTCCTCTCCTACCTGTAGATCTGCAGGTCTCCCTTCCGCCCAGTCCAATGGAGTATCATATCTATATTACTAAAAGTCTAATCTTGACCACTTCCTGTTGTTCTGTATTGTGGCAGTGTTTTAGAAAAAACACTGCCACTTTGGCCATCTTACTCAGAGTCCCCCTCCGCTGCGCAGGACAAGAGGATTTTTCCCATTGATGAAAAATAAAAGAGTTATTAGTGTTTAAAAAATGTTGAAATTCTCTCTCCTGAAGGCTACGCCCCTTCCGGAGGGACTATAAAACCCGGAAGTGTTGAGTGCCTCAGTCAGTCTCTGCAAGATGGGGGGAGTGAGAGGGTCACCTCTCTCAGTCTGAGCTGTGAATAACACTGAACACATGCCTACTAAACTGTGAGTGGTTTTACTGACCTGTCAGTGCCCTTAATGTGGTTTGAAAATATAGTTTGGAAATGCTAAAGCTGTGTTGCCTTTGGTTTGGAAATGCTAAAGCTGTGTTGCCTTTGGTTTGGAAATGCTAAAGCTGTGTTGCCTTTGGTTTGGAAATGCTAAAGCTGTGTTGCCTTTGGTTTGGAAATGCTATAGCTGTTGCTTAATTAAAGTTGTCTTGCCTAATTAAAGTTGCCTTGCCTAATTAAGGTTGCCTTGCCTAATTAAAGTTGCCTTGCCTAATTAAAATCTGCCTTGCCCAATTAAAGTTGCCTTGCCCAATTAAAGTTGCCTTGCCAAATTAAAGTTGCCTTGCCTAATTAAAGTTGCCTTGCCCAATTAAAGTTGCCTTGCCCAATTAAAGTTGCCTTGCCTAATTAAAGTTGCCTTGCCTAATTAAAATTTGCCTTGCCCAATTAAAGTTGCCTTGCCCAATTAAAGTTGCCTTGCCCAATTAAAGTTGCCTTGCCCAATTAAAGTTGCCTTGCCTAATTAAAGTTGCCTTGCCTAATTAAAGTTGCCTTGCCTAATTAAAGTTAGGCAAGTTGCCTTCTATATAATTAAAAGTCGAATCTTGACCACTTCCTGTTTGCGTTTTATATTGATTTTAGAATAAATGCTACCACGTAGCGTTGTGATTTTCGGCCATCTTAGTCAGAGTCCCCCTCTGCTCATCAGGTGCCGAGGATTTTTCCCATCAATGAACAATAAAAGAGTTATTAGTGTTTTAAAAAGTTGAGATTCTCTCTCCTGTCAATCACGCCATGAAGGCCACGCCCCTTCTGGTGGGAGGGGGAGGGACTATAAAACCCAGAAGTGTGGGCATGGCTCAGTCTCTGCAAGATGGAGGAGGGAGAGGTCACGACTCGCTGTCTTTAGTGGCCTTGCAACCTGCTTGAAATGGTATGAAACTGCACTTGAATTTGGTGGCCTTGCACCCTGCCTGAAATGGAATTTCAAGGAATAGCCGTGACGCAACTGCCAGCCCACCAGCCATGGAGTGAGTGAGCTGCCAGCACAACAGGCTTGAGTGACTGAGCCGCCAGCCCAAGAATCCATTCGGCCCACAATGTCCATACTAGCCATCTGGGAACCAGTCCCTTCAGTCCACAACACCCATACTAGCGCTCCAGAAAGCCCCCCCCCCACTGGCCACCAATATTGGAATTGGAGGCGAGGCGGAACATTGAGTTGGCGGACCAGCCCTCCCGTGTGAAGCTTGGACCCAAAAGGTCCAACTTATATAACCATATAACCATATAACAATTACAGCACGGAAACAGGCCATCCCGACCCTTCTAGTCCGTGCCGAACACGTATTCTCCCCTAGTCCCATATACCTGCGCTCAGACCATAACCCTCCATTCCTTTCCCGTCCATATAACTATCCAATTTATTTTTAAATGATAAAAACGAACCTGCCTCCACCACCTTCACTGGAAGCTCATTCCACACAGCCACCACTCTCTGAGTAACGAAGTTCCCCCTCATGTTACCCCTAAAATTCTGTCCCTTAATTCTCAAGTCATGTCCCCTTGTTTGAATCTTCCCTACTCTCAATGGGAAAAGCTTATCCACGTCAACTCTGTCTATCCCTCTCATCATTTTAAAGACCTCTATCAAATCCCCCCCTTAACCTTCTGCGCTCCAAAGAATAAAGCCCTAACTTGTTCAACCTTTCTCTGTAACTTAGTTGTTGAAACCCAGGCAACATTCTAGTAAATCTCCTCTGTACTCTCTCTATTTTGTTGACATCCTTCCTATAATTAGGCGACCAAAATTGTACACCATACTCCAGAATTGGCCTCACCAATGCCTTGTACAATTTTAACATTACATCCCAACTTCTATACTCAATGCTCTGATATATAAAAGCCAGCACACCAAAAGCTTTCTTCACCACCCTATCTACATGAGATTCCACTTTCAGGGAACTGTGCACAGTTATTCCAAGATCCCTCTGTTCACCTGCATTCTTCAATTCCCTACCATTTACCATGTACGTCCTATTTTGATTTGTCCTGCCAAGATGTAGCACCTCACACTTATCAGCATTAAACTCCATCTGCCATCTTTCAGCCCACTTCCAACCGGCATAAATCTCTCTGTAGACTTTGAAAATCTACTTCATTATCCACAGCCCCACCTATCTTAGTATCATCTGCATACTTACTAATCCAATTTACCACACCATCATCCAGATCATTGATGTACATGACAAACAACAGTGGACCCAACACAGATCCCTGTGGCACCCCACTAGTCACTGCCCTCCAACCTGACAAACAACCATCCACCATTACACTCTGGCATCTCCCATTCAGCCACTGTTGAATCCATCTTGCTACTCCACCATTAATACCCAACCATTGAACCTTCTTAACCAACCTTCCATGAGGAACCTTGTCAAAGGCCTTACTGAAGTCCATATATACAACATCCACGGCTTTACCCTCATCAATTTCCTTTTCAAAAAATTCAAGAAGATTAGTCAAACATGACCTTCCAGGCACAAATCCATGTTGACTGTTCCTAATCAGCCCCTGTTTATCCAGATGCTTATATATATTATCTCTTAGTATTTCCATTTCCATTAATTTGCCCACCACTGACGTCAAACTAACAGGTCTATAATTGCTAGGTTTACTCTTAGAACCCTTTTTAAACAATGGAACAACATGCGCAGTACGCCAATCCTCCGGCACTATTGCCGTTTCCAATGACATTTGAAATATTTCTGTCATAGCCCCTGCTATTTCTACACTAACTTCCCTCAATGTCCTAGGGAATATCCTGTCCGGACCTGGAGACTTATCCACTTTTATATTTCTCAAAAGTGTCAGTACTTCCTCTTCTTTGAATCTCATAGTTTCCATAGCTACTCTACTTGTTTCCCTTACCTCACATAATTCAATATCCTTCTCCTTGGTGAATACCGAAGAAAATAAATTGTTCAATATCTCCCCCATCTCTTTTGGCTCTGCAGATACCTGTCCACTCTGACTCTCTAATGGACCAATTTTATCCCTCGTTATCCTTTTGCTATTAATATAGCTGTAGAAACCCTTTGGATTTACTTTCACCTTATTTGCCAAAGCAACCTCATATCTTCTTTTAGCTTTTCTAATTTCTTTCTAGTAACTTATTTCACTTATTCTAGTAACTCTATAAATCTGTGGCAGTATTGATAAAACAAAGCACTGAATAAAAAAATAGCCAAGCATTGTTTTCATTAACACAACTTAACTACCAAAAAGATACATTAGTCTTAAGCATACAAGGAATTTGACAAGCACATTTAGCACACAGGTGTGGCATAGTGTAGTAAAAAAAAAATTGCACAACAGTTAGAAAAGACAAAATGGTTTTGCAGAAATTCAGTCAGGATGGAGGTGAAACAGAGTGTCTGGTTAATATGATTCATGTTTGTATGTACATACTGCACTTGATCATCCAAACACTTCCGGTTAGGACAAATTCTGATTCATTTACTCCTGTAGTATTCCATGCCTGGCCTGCATTAATTATTGTTTTTTTCTTCCTAAATTTTGAAAATAGTTTGCTAAGATTACCAACTTAAGTTCAGCTCACTGTATCCTGTCTTTCCTTTCGATTTTCCAGGTAAAGCAATATTGGCAATAGACAAAATGGTGGAGGAGTCCAGCAGATCAAGTATGCAGGTGATGTTTCAGGTTGGGTTCCTTCTTCAGACAATGTGGTGAGGAGGAGAAACATGGAAATGGGAGGGGGCAGGACAGAGCCAGATGTGTGGAGTAAGTTACAAAGGCTATAAATTGCAGAGGTGAAAAGGAGAGAAAAGGGTGTGAGAAACAGATAGAAAAGATGGGGTGCCTCAGGAAGGAGGTGCAGGTGGAGGAAATCAGAGGAGAGGAGAAAGTGAGATAAAAGGGAAGTGAGCACCTTAGGGGTGGGAAATAAGTGCATGAAGACAGGGAAAGGAGCTGGGTCATTGCACTAGTGTCATCTCATTTCCAGGATGCTTAATACTACAATTGCTTTGTTTTTCCTGCACTGGTTATTGCTTGACAGGTGAAAAAATCCTATATTTTGCATTCATACAGTTTTGCAGACATCAATGGAATGGTTGATAACTGAAAGCTGGTCTTTTCCAGCTTTCTCCCCCTCCCCCCCCCCACCCCCCCTATATGGGTAGCATGGTGGTACAGTGGTAGAGTTGCTGCAACACAGCCCCAGAGACCCAGGTTCGATCCTGGCCACGGATTCTGGTCTGTACAGAGTTTGTACGTTCTCCCCTTGATCTGCATGGGTTTCCTTCCACACTCCAAAGATGTACAGGTTTGGAGGCTAATTGGCTTGATATAATTGTTAAATTGTCCCTAGTGCGTATAGGAAAGTCTTACTTGCAAATGTGACTCTACAACCCACTTCAACCAATGGATAACGTCTCCAACAAGGGGGCAGACAGATAAAGGATGGTGTTTAAGAAGGAACTGCAGATGCTGGAAAATCGAAGGTACACAAAAATGCTGGAGAAACTCCGCGTGTGCAGCAGCATCTATGGAGCGAAGGAAACAGGCAACGTTTCGGGCCGAAACCCTTCTTCAGACAAGGATGGTCTGATAAAGGATGGTCTTGGCATTATGTTCGGCACAGACATTGTGGGCTGAAGGGCCTGTTCTTGTGTTGCACTGTTCTGCCTTGTGTTCTAAAGAATTATCTCAAGAAATATACTCGCCGCCACCAATCCTAACATTAATAATAATATAGGCGCGTATTTATATAACACTATCACAAACTGAATGTGTTTTAAATCATTTTGTAGATAATTAGTTGTAAATGTTGTAGAGTTTGTGCAGATTCTACAAGCATAAGGCTAGTTCGGCAGCCAGTTTGGAAATTTCTTAGTGGTGTTTATTTGGAAATTAATGTTGGCCATGACTTGGGAAAGCTCATCTGTCCTTCCAATATTCACTACACAAATCAGCCCATTCACTAATGGGTCAAACTAGCAGCTGTAAGTGCAAGCACTATATTATGTAAAATCAATAAGCAATGGGAACATCTAAAGAAAGCAAGATAATTTTCATTCAAAAGGATTCATTTGATCTTGTTCATAATCTATGGTGTAGAAGACTATTTCCCCCAATGAATTGGGACAGAAATCAAACACTTCTTAATCAATTAGTATGTGACCTTTACTTGAACAGTAAAGTTATTTAATTCAATCACTACTTCTGCATTTGTACTGCAAGGGATGGCAGATTACAAATCCTGCGGGACACTCTGCAAGGAAGAACACGCCTCCAGCAATATGCCCTATATTGCTTAATGTATGCAACTTGCCACTTAATGTTTGTAGAAGAGCAGATGGTTTGAAGTTATAGTCTGCACAGAATCTGAGTGGCTGAGACTGGCGGTGTTGTGAATTGCAAATGGCCACAAGTAAACTGAATTCCCTTTAACTAGTTTATTTCTATAACATTTTAGGTCTGTCTAAGGATGAAAGTGCTCTCTTTTAGTGTCCAAGGCCTGGCTCGGTGTGGTATCTTCATACTCAGTTTAACCATTTCCTCCTTTATTACACGATTTAAATGCATATGACCTAAACAGAACTGTACAAAGTAACTTTAATTATCATGTGCAATGAACTGGATTTGAACTGATAAAATGCAAGGGGCTTAGATCTGTGTACATAAGGCAACATAATTTACCACAAGTATAGAGTACACAAGTTAGAAAATAATTAACTGCTCACAACATTAAGGCACCTCTTTAGTTAGTGTTTTGTAAAATATATTGTCAGATCACTAATTCCCCCAAGAGGTGATAAAAACAAATGTCTTCCAATAGAAGAGAAGGGGGAGTGAGAGAGCAAGCATTTATACTTTGGTAGAAGGTCTATTCCAATCGTTCCAAAGTCCATCATCATGGGAACCAATGAAGGAAAAGGTTTGGATTTGCTGTGGGTTGGTCATTTCCAGAAGACATCTTGGTGCCAAAGGCAGTTTGCAGCAAACTATCCAGCTAACTGGCTGAATAGTATCCATTGTCTTTAGACTGAGCACCAGTTAATCATTGAGCTTGATTGGCAAACATGCACGGCAAGGATATTGCATTTAATAATTGACTGAGAACCTTTTCCTCAATTGCTTTATATATATATATATATATATAACCCATTAAATCACAAGGCAGCGGGACAGGCAGCATCTCTGGAGAGAAGAAATGGGTGACGTTTCAGGTTGAGACCCTTCTTCTCGACCCGAAATGTCACTCATTCCTTCTCTCCAGAGATGATGCCTGTCCCGCTGAGTTACTCCAGTTTGTTGTGTCTATCTTTGATTTAAACTGGCATCTGCAGTTCCTTCCTACACAAATCATAAGGCAGGTTGTACATGTTTACAGACAGATTAAAATTTATTTCCATGAGTGTTGGCATTGATATTCCAGATGTTTTGTTGCAAAAATCAGCCTGGACTTATTTTCAGGCCTGAACTCAGTGATGAATAGACATCAACTGAGAGACTCGTGGTGTAAAAGCCAATGTACAAGCTCGCTGCACCTTATGTACATTCATAACATATCGAAGTTTAGAGTGGATTTGAATATAATGGCAGGAATAGCTGTTGCATTTATACAGGGGCTTGTGAGACAGCACTGAGTATTGTGTGCGGTATTGTTCTTAGTTGAGAAAGGGTGTTCTTGCTGTGGAGGAAGGTCAGAGAACGTTTACTAGACTGACCACTGGGATGACAGTACAAGCGTTCGAAGAGAGATTAGGTCAATGAGAATTATATTCACCAGACTTTGGAAGAATAAGAGGGGATTCCGTAGAAACACTCAACATTTTAAACAGAATGGATTTGAATTGAATACCAGAAAGGATTTATCCAGCGGCCAGGGTGTCCTGGACCAGGGGTACAGTCCAAGGAGAAGGGGTAAGTCGTTTAAGACTGAGTTAAGGAGAACTTTCTCTTCTAGAGAGTGGTAAAGCTGTGGAATTCTCTGTCACAGAAAGGAGTTGAAGCCAATTATTAAGTTTATCCAAAATGGAGTTAGATATTGTTCTTAGGGTCAGAAGGATCAAGTGATATGGGGAAAAAGTTGGAACAGGGTACATGAATTTAAAAGACCATCCTTGATATATGATTTTACTTCAGAGTCACGTGAGTGATTCCGTGAAGAAGCGTGCGTGTCATATCGTCGTTCGCATTGTGAAGCACCGGCCTGCCAGGACATCGCTCCTGCTGGCGGTAAGTTTAAAACTTCAGGTAAGTTTTATTACTTACCAGGTTTGATGTCCGTGCAGGAACCTCTCTTCACAGAGGTATCCTGCTGGATTTGTGGCGAAGTCCGGCGAGTGAACCGGCTATGGGCTGTGGGGAGACTCCCGGTTCCGACCGCGGAAGCGGATAGTCGGCTGATGTCGGGTTTCGCGTTACCAGCCACTGACATAGCGGTCAGTGGTTTCCAGCCTGCTGTGGTTCCCGGGGACGGGCAAAACAAGCAGGAAGGCGGTGTTACCGCCAGAGTCGCTGACAGTGCGGTAAGCGGCTCACGGACATATCGTCGTTCGGTGGTCCCCAGGCATGGGGTGAAAGCACCGATAGAATTAAACAGCCCTATGAAGCTCGGACGAGTCGGGCTGCAAGGATTCCCTTCCGGGGAAAAAGTATGTATTTTGTATGCATTCTGTTGTTATTTTTAACTTCACAGGCACCAGCGCGGGCCTATGGGACAGGCTGGGACAGGCCGCGCCAGCAGCACCTGCGACAGGGCTGCTTAGTGTGTGAGCGCGGGTCTAGGGTACAGACCGCGCCAGCAACACCTGGGACAGAGCTGCTTAATGTCTCCCTGTTGGAGGGGGAGACCATCACGGCTCAGCATACTACTGACGCCGAATCTGTCACAGCGCCGGCCTCGGGAGAGCCGCGCCAGCAGCACCTAGGACAGGTCTGGAAAAGAGACCGTGCCAGCAGCGCCTGGGAAAGGGCTGCTTAATGTCTCCCTCTTTGAAGAGGTGAGCATGCCGGGTCAGTGTAAATCTGACGCCGAGTCTGAGGGTATAGCCGTGGAGCGTACCCCAAGGGATGAAGGGCACGTGTCAGAGGTATCAATTCCTGACAACAAAGTTTTCCATCCCAACGGAATGTTCCATCCTGGTGGCCGTATCAGCGCAGGTATCCCAGGGGCCTGCAGCAGCACCTGTTTAGGGCTGCCTACGAATCGCTCTCTCTAAGGAGGGGAGTGCGAAAGGTCAGAGGTAACTGACTTCTGATTCTAAAGATGTCGGTGGAACATACTGGAGTACATGTGTGCCGGCAGGGAACAGCACTATCAGGGGAATATGAGAGCCAGCCGCCAAATATTCTATTCAGGTAAGGTCTATTCAACAGCAAAAACCTGGGACGAAGCACAAGCTGTTGAGCCAATCAAGACCAAAGGCTGGCAAAACCTTCATTGGCAGTAAGCTGTTCACTGAAGCTGGTGACAGCATGACAGCTGGGCAGAGGTTCCACGCACCCTATCAGTCCTACTCAACAAGGTGGATCTGGCACTTCCAAAACATGTGTAAGTGGACCACTCACAAGTTGGTAATATTTACACTTGTTTGTACAGCACACAAAGGATAAAGGCATTGAGAGGCATCTAACCATGCAAACTGCACAATTCTAGCATTCCAAGCAAGTTTGGAATTAGGGCCAGAATGGTCATTTTCAAGACAGGCTCGGAAATCGGCGCAGAGTTATCATGCGAAGCACCCATGGAATGATGGCAGGAGTGGCCTGTTCATTATGAAAAATGGAGAATGTTGTTTAACTCGCATATGAACTTTCCAAATAGGATTTTTTTTTACTGACTAACAACGGATTCATAAGGGTCTCAATGATCCATTCTATGCAGTTCCCATTACAGGGATCATCGGAGACTTCTTGGTCATTGGGATTTACCTTTAACTATTAATTGGCCTGTGACTCCGCTTTGTGGCACGAGATTGCAGTTAATAGACACCTGTTATTAAGCTGAATTCTATTCATCAAGAGTATTTGGCAATATAGTAGCTGTGATTCAGCTGTGCAAGTCAGGAACTGACATCTTGCAAATTAGCAACCTCTCATATTACATTGTTAACAGGCTTATGCTATGACCAGCTGAAGCTACCGAAGTCACAGTGATGAAAACAAAATATATAGTATTCAGCATCGCTCCAGTAGTTTGGTCAGTCGAATTTCAGTTATTTTTACAAACTGATGCTAAGGGCTCTAAGGTGGAAAGTTGCGAATGTCATCTCTAGTTTGGAGGTGGAGGAGATTTGCACGAGTTGCCAATTCTTCAGTTATTGGTATCAACTAGCTATAGACACTAGATGCATCCCATGGGTAAAAGGGCTATTGAGCGAATATACATAATCTACATGCTCAACTTCAAGTTGAGACACTACGGTGGTAGCATATGTTAGTCACATGGCAATCAAGTTAAAGTATTCTGTAATAATTTACCTAATCTCCTTTGCCACTGGTGTATCATCAAGTTCAGATCAATGACAACACAGATCACAAAGTATTTATGAAAGTATGGTTCAATGAAACACAGAATATAGACATGTTGGTTTCATGCTTATTCACTGATTACAAAAATAGGTGGCATAACAGTGTTGAGAGATACATTCTCGCTACAAGAAGGAGGAATGTTCTTTTATGTCTTCCTCCATTTTGCCTCATTAGTCGGGTCTTGAAATAAACCCAGCAAGATCTCGCTTTAGTTTTCGTACTGTCTGACTGGCTATGCAGCCATCATTCCTGCTTCCGTCAGGCATAATAATACAAACATATACGGTTATTCTAAAAAAAGAAAACGTTGCTGGTTCAAACTGTGGTTCAGGAAACCAGCCTCTCCATGATAAAATCAATTTATTGACTTGCAGATTCTGAATAGACTGCCCTACGGCTGAGGTTGTCACATCAATCCATGTACGTGCTCACTGCAGAGTGCAGCGATAGCACAAAAAAGCAATCCATTTCCTATTCAGGAGATGGGAAGCGGGTTTGTTTAATGTTAATGTTACATTTAATATGGTACAGATTACTGACGTCTTCCAGTTCATTCTTAAATGGTCCTCTGACAATAATTGAGTTTAGGGCCATTAACTGTGCTAAACGTGCCTTCCCATCATATTAGCTGCAGCACACAGGACCCACTCTGTCGGGTTTCAACCCTGGATATTGAGTTTGTAAACAATATCTTTAACACAAGTTCTCCCAGTACAAGTATAGGCAGTATGGGATATTGACATTGTGTTAACAATACTTCACCAGGGACCAGCAACATCCTTGGTCATGACACTAGTATCAGCACAACGAGTGCAGACATTGCAAAAACTGCGGCTAGATAGGATGGGAGTGGCTGCAGATGCCATTACGTGTTACATTTCTGGTCTACACAAGCAGTGCAGACCAGGGGTGACAGGGTTTAAGATCATATTTCGGCATACCCCATTGACTCGCGTCTATGTGTGAGGGCACGCTTGCCATATTCTATCAAGGCCACTAGAACCCTAAGAGGTTTGGAATCAGCATTGTTTATTAGCCAGAAACAACCACACAAGAAAAAGTCGGTTCAGACTATTTCAAGGTGGCTGAAGCAGGTTCTGGTTTATGCAGGTATTAACACTGACAAATTTTTACATCTCATTCCACCAGGGCGGCATCAATGTCAGCGGCCAGGGCAATGGACATTCCCATCGACCATATCCTCGAGGTGACAGGATGGTCAAGTTAATTGATTTTCACAAAATTATTACCATAGGCCGATTGCCGACCCGGGGCTTTTTGCCCATTCTGTTTTGCGTCCACTTTAGCCGCCCCTGAGATAGAGGGGATGCTAATGGTTTCTTTATTAACGTAAACCATTAATACGTTTAAATCAATGTCATGTATAATGCATTGTTGATTATTCACTCATCCTGAGTCAATCGATGCAGTGAGACGCCGGGATTTGAATCTGCGGCATGAAATCACAGAGCTTTGAACTCTTCACGTAATCACTCACGCGACTCCGAAGTAAAATAGTAAGATTAAACGAGAACTTACTAGTTTGAAGTTTGATCTTTATTTTATGAGGAGTTACGTTGGTGATTACGTGCCCTCCACTCCCAACTCTCTCTCATAAAATGTGATCTGGTAGTCCTCAAGTTGCTGTTCTTACTATGTTACTTCAATTACTGTTAACTGTGATTTCACACCGCTGCTTTGAAGATTGACACGCATGCGCACTGGCAGGGCTTCTTCACGGAATCACCAACGTAACTCCTCATAAAATAAAGATCAAACTTCAAACTGTTAAGTTCTCGTTTAATCTTACTATTATATTGAATAATGGAGCTTGTTTAAAGGGCTGAATGGCCCACTCCAGCTCCTATCTTCAATGTTTCTCTGCATTTTTGCTAAATCCTAGAATGATACTAAGGATAGACTATAATGTGTTTCAATTTTAAATTATAAGTATACTGACAGCCTCAAACATCTGTTGATCCTTGTTTCACTTTAAACATTGCAATTTACAAAGGATTGTGAATAGTGAAAGGCTTGGATTGAGTGGATGTGGAGAGGATGTTTCCACTAGTGGGAGAGTCCAGGACTAGAGGTCAGAGCCTCAGAATTAAAGGACGTTCTTTTTGGAAGGAGGTGAGGAATAATTTATTTCGTCAAGGGTGGTGAATCTGTGGAATTAATTGCCTCAGAAGACTGTGGAGGCCAAGTCAGTGGATATATTTGAGGCAGAGATAGATGGATTCTTGATTAGTACAGGTGTTAGAGGTTATGGGGAGAAGGCAGGAGAATGGGGTTTGGAGGGAAAGATAGATCAGCCATGATTGAAAGGTGGAGTAGACTTGAAGGGCTGAATGGCCTAATTCTGCTCCTATCGCTTATAAACATGAACTTATTAGGGAACTAAGTAAAGTATGGAATTTTGCAGACATTGGACACAGCAGGTACATGAGCGATCACAGGATATGAATGGGATCAGCTACTTGTACTATTCATGGAATAAATATAAATGTTCCTGTAAAAAGATAATCCCATCCCAAGCATAGACACAGAATAGAGAAATATGGTCAGATGCAAAGAAGAAAAGAGAGTATTGCTGGTGGTGTTAGGACAGGAAACGTTGAAGGGGTTGCTGGGTCAACTTGTGGTACAAGCTGCAGTGAAGGTCTTCGTGGACATAACAAGAAGTTTGAAGAACAACAAATAAAGGATGTGCAACCAGGAACACGTATTTCACTTGGGCAGCTTACAACTCAACGATAACTCCTCTAACTTCAAGTAACCCTTGCTTTCCTTCTCACTCCGACTCTCCACCACCCTAGATCTCTGACTAGTTTCATTGTCCTCCTGATTAAAGTTACTGTTTGTATGCCTCGTTCTCAACTTCCCCTCAGCCAACAATGAACCATTCTACATTTCCTTGATCATTGTCTGCTTTGATCTGTTGTTTTTGCCACTTACATGAGTTTTGTACCCTTCCATATCTCTTTCCCCCCTCCCCTGACTCTCAGTCTGAAGAAGGGTCTCGAACTGAAACGTCACCCATTTCTTCTCTCCAGAGATGCTGCCTGACCCGCTGAGTTACTTCAGCATTTTGTGTCTATCTTTACTGTTTCAACAAACCCTCTTGGATTGAGAATTTAGAGCAGTTTCTTCTCCATTGCTATTAGACTTCTGAACCATTCACATCTTTTGCACCTGCTTCCTGTAGGGACAGCCACATACTCTTACCCTTAACTTATTATACTTCATTATTTCATTGCACTACTTCAGATTGTACCAAAGTCTTTGCACCATTAAACTGTTTTGTACTCATCTTAGAATTTATGGTGGTATTCATTTAATATTATACAGATTTTTCGATGAGCTTCATGCAAACAAAATATTTCATGGCACCGTGGTGTATGTGACAATAAACTGATCAAAATATCATGAAATCCTGCAATGCCCGATTCAAAAAGGGCTTGAAATTGGACCTTTCTGTTAATGTCACCAGCCTGACAACATATTTCCTTGCGATGATAGACACAAAATCCTGGAGTAACTCAGCATTTTGGGTGGAGACCCTTCTTCAGACTATTTGAAGTCTGAACAGTCTGTAGAAGGGTCTCGACCCGAAACATCATCCATTCCTTCTCTCTAAATATTCTGCCTGTCCCGCTGAGTAAAGGGCCTGTCCCACGGGCATGCGACTCCATGCAGCACGCGCGACCAAACGTGGTCGCTTGAGCCGTCCGGCCTCGCGGGGCCGGTCCCACTTCGATCGCCGGAGCCGTATGGAGTTGTGCGGAGCTGGTCCCGAAATCGCGCGGGGCTCTGAAAATCTGACACTGTTCAAAAATCCCGCAGCCGCCTCGAAGCCGTACGCACAGCCTCGATGCCGTACGCACCGCCTCGATGGGCGTGCGCAGCGTCTTGACATCATACGTCACGCGCGAACTTCCCGCGTCTCTCACTCGACCTCCGCGAGGCCCCCGCTTCCGGTTTGGTCGCGCTTGCCGCATGCAGCCACATTCTGGCGGTACCGGCCCTGCACGGGGATCATTCGACCTCCGCGCGGCCTCCGATTCCGGTTAGGTCACGCTTGCCGCATGGAGTCGCATGCGCGTGGGACAGGCCCTTTACTCCAGCATTTTATGTCATATCTTTGTTGTAAACCAGCATCTGCAGTTCCCTTCTACACATTTCTTGAAACAGTATGTGGTTCGTGCAACCCATGAGAATGTAATGAAGAGAACATTCTGGACCTTGTGTTGAGAAGTGAGGTGATAGTGTCACCTATCCAGGTGACTGGTGAAGTGAGGTGGAAGACCATTTGGGGGATAATGATCACAACTCTATAGGTTCTAAGATTGTTTGGAACCAGGAGGAGGCTGGGCCTTGTGGGAAAGTACTAAATTGGAGTAGGACAAACTACTCTGTCATTAGGCAGGAGCACAGAAGACCTCACAGGGATCAACTGTTATTGAGTAAGTTCACACCTGACATGTGGGAGTTATTTAAAAGCTAGTTGATCGACATGTTCCAGTCAGAACCAACATGTTCCAGTCAGGAGTGATAAGGATGGGAAAGGAACTTTGAAATCCAAAGAAGTTGTACATTTAGTCAAAGAGAAAAGGGAATTGCATGCAAAGTTGGAATCAGTCAGGGCCTTTGATGAATATAAAGAAAGGGGGAAATAACTCGTGGGTAATTAGTTGGGCTGAATGGTGACACAAAGTGGCTTTGGCAATTAAAGAAAATCCCCAAAGTTATTACACCTATATTAAAAGCAAACATGTACGACCACAACTTTTAAGAAACATTTAGACAGGTGCATGGATAGGAGTGGAGAGGTTTAGAGGGGTATGGGCTAAACGCAGGCAGCTAGGGCTAGTGTAGCTGGGATATGTTGGCCGGTGTGGGCATGTTGGGCCGAAGGGCCTGTTTCCACACTGTATCACTCTATGTCTATGAGAGAGAAGGTAGAATCGGCCATGGATAAAGGAGGGAATTTGTGCGAGGAGTCCAGGAATGTATGCGCGGCACTGAATGAGTAATTTGCATCTATTTTCACCAAGTAGAAGGACATGGATAGTGAGATCAGCGTGGAGAATACTAATGTGGAAGGTCAGTTTGAGATTAAGAAGGAGGAGGTGTTTAAGAAGGAACTGCAGATGCTGGAAAATCGAAGGTAGGCAAAAGTGCTGGAGAAACTCAGTGGGTGCAGCAGCATCTATGGAGCTAAGGAAATAGGCAACGTTTCGGGCTGAAACCCTTCTTCAGACTGATGGAGGGTGGGGAGGGGGGCGGGGATAAGAAAGGAAAAAGGAAGAGGAGGAGCCCAAGGGCTGAGGGAGAGCTGAGAAGGGGAGGAGACAGCAAGGGCTACCGGAAATGGTAGAATTCAATGTTTATACCACCAGGGTGCAGACTGCCCAAGCAGAATATGATGTGCTGTCCCTCCAATTTCCGGTGGTGCTCACTTTGGCCATGGAGGAGGCCCAGGACAGAGAGGTCGGATTCGGAATGGGAGGGGGAGTTGAAGTGCTGAGCCACCAGGAGGTCAGGTTGGTTAATGCGGACCGAGCGGAGGTGTTCGGCGAAACGATCGCCAAGCCTAAGAAGGAGGAGGTGTTTGGGGCTAAGGTTGCAGAAATCTCCAGGACCTGATGGGATATATCCCAGGTTATTGAGGGAGACAAGAGAGGAGGTTGTGGGAGTCTTGACAGAGATCCTAGCCACAGGCACGGTCTTGGAGGTCTGGAAAGTAGCTAATGTTGTTCCTTTAGGGCCTGTCCCACTTTCACGACTTAATCCGAAACCTCTGCCGAGTTTAAAGGACCTATAAAAACCATCAAGATTTTGGTAATCTACTAACTCCTACGACCTTCCAAGAATATGTTCACGAACTGGAGTGACAGAGGTCACGTGCTGATGTTGCCTCACCTTTTTTTCTCCGTCCTACTGCCGAGCTACGAGTACCCATGGCTACCTACGAGTACCCACACGGCCTACTACGGTCTGCCGACGAACTAACTACGAGTAAAAAGTTGCAATTTGTTTCATCCCGACTATTGTTTTACTCGTGGACATTTTTCATCGGGGTGGAAAAAACGTCCCGACTTACCTGATGCCCCGAGTGCCTACCGCTAGCATATATCTACGAACTCCTACGGCCTCCTACGGACTCGTTACAAACATTCTGCGAGTTTGAATCAGGGGAAAACTCGGGAGAATTCGTGAATTACCTCGTGAAAGTGGGACAGTCCCTTTATCTAAGTTTAGTTTAGAGATACAGCGTACACTAATTCTACGTCCTACACACCAGGGGCAATTTAAAGTAGCCAATAAACCTCCAAAGCTGCGCATCTTTGGAATGTGGGAGGAAACTGGATCACCCGGAGAAAAGCCATTCAGTCACAGGGAGAACGTACAAACTCCACACAGACAGCACCTGGAGTAAGGATCGAACCCATGTCTCTGGTGCTGTGCGGCAGCAGCTGTACCGCTGCACCACTGTGCCGCCCAAGATTATGAAGGGAAGCAGAGACAATCCATGGAATAATAGGCCGGTGAGCCTCACATCAGTGGTAGGAAAACTTTTGGGGAGGATTCTGTGGGATAGGATTTACTCCAATTTGGAAGAGCATGGGTTATTTCGGGACATTCAGCATGGTTTTATGCCTGGTTGGTCGTATCTTACTAACTTAATTGAGTGTTTTGAGGAGATGAAGGTGATTGATGAGGGTAGTATGGTGGACACCTGCCGACTCCTACAATTATCTGGACTACCTCCCAATGCAAAGATGCCATCCCTTATTCTCAATTTATCCATCTCTGCTGCATCTACTCCCAAGATGAGGCTTTTCATTCTCAGAGATTCAAGATGTCCTCTTCATTTAGTCATTGTGGTCTTCTGTCATAGATGGATTTCAACTTCCTAGTCTCCTCTGTCTCCTGTAGTTCTGTTCTCGCTCCACCTCCACCCAGTTCCCCTAGCCCTCCACAGGTCCTTACCTTTCACCCCTCCAGCCTTCGCATCCAATACATCATTCTCCGCCATTTCCACCACCTTCAACGTGATTCAACACCAGTCACATCTTTCCATTCCCATCCCTTTCCACCTTATGCAGAGACCACTCTCTCCACAACTCCTTATTATATTCATCCCTTCTGACCCCAACCACCCCCTCTCCAGGTACCTTCCCCAGCAACTGCAGCAGATGTAACACCTGTCTCTATATCTCCCCCTTCGACCCTGTCCATGAACCCCAGCAGTCCTTCCAGGTAAGACAGAGGTTCACATGCACCTCCTCTAACCTCACCTACTGCATCCGGTGTTGTCGATGTGGCCTCATTTGACCAGGTGTGGACTAGGTAACTGTTTTACCTAACGCTTGCACAAAGGCCTGTTGGATCTCCCAGTTGCGAACCATTTTATCTCCCATTCCCATTCCCATGCTGATCTTTCGGTCCTGGGTCTCCTCCATTGCCAGAGTGAGGCCACGTGCAAACCCACGGAACAGCACCTCGTATTCCTCTTGAGTAGCTAAAAATCCAATAGTTTGAACGTTGAATTCTCCAATTTCAGGTTACTAGTCTACCCCCCACCCCTTTTTCATTTCTCTTCCTTGTGCCCCATCAGGATCTCCCCCAGTCTCCTTCCTCCTATATTCCATCTTCTGGCTTCACAATTTGCCTTTCTTCAATCCTTATCTCACTGCTTTAGTTTTTGCTTCTCTGGTCTTTGTTCAACCATCTGCCTATCAAAAACGTCACCTCACCTGTACCCACCTATTGTCCACCTCCTCCATTGCCAGAGTGAGGTCAAACATTAATTGGAGGAACAGCACCACACACTTTGCTTGGGCAGCTTACAAGCCAGCGGTTTGAAAGTTGATTTCTCTAACTTCAAGTAACCCTTGCACCAGTGTCCCAAATCTCTCTATTCTGCTATTTTAAACCTGTAATCCAAGTTTATTTGGATTGCCTTCAGAAAGTATTCAGACCCCTTCACTTTTTCCACATTTTGCTACTACAGCTTTATTCTAAAATTGATTAAATTCTTTTTTTTTTATCATCAATCTACACACAATACCCCATAATAAAAAAGCGAAAACATGTGTTTAGAAATTTTTGCAAAGTAATTGAAAAGATAAAACTGAAATACCACATTTACATAAGTATTCAGACCCTTTACAGTACTTTGTTGAGGCACCTTTGGCAGCGATTACAGCCTCAAGTCTTCTTGGGTATGACGCTACAAGCTTGGCACACCTGTATTTGGGTAATTTCTCCCATTCTTCCCTGCAGATCCTCTCAAGCTCTGTCAGGTTGGATGGGGGAGCGTCGATGCACAGCTATTTTCAGGTCCCTCCAGAGATGTTCGATCAGGTTCAGGTCCGAGCTCTGGCTGGGCCACTCAAGGACATTCACAGCCTTGCACAAGCTTGTCCTGCGTTGGCTGTGTGCTTCTGGTCGTTGTCCTGTTGGAAGGTGAACCTCCACCCCAATCTGAGGTCCAGAACACTCTGGAGCAAGTTTTCATCAAGGATCTCTCTGTACTTTGCTCCATTCATCTTTCCCTCAATCCAGACTAGTCTCCCAGTTCCTGCCACTGAAAAACATCCCCACAGCATGATGCTGCCACCACCATGCTTCACCATAGGTATGGTATTGGCCAGGTGATGAGCGGTGCCTGGTTTCCTCCAGATGTGATGCTCAGCATTCAGGCCAAAGAGTTCAATCTTGGTTTCATCTTGGTCTGAGAGTCATTTAGGTGCTTTTTTGCAAACTCCAAGCGGGCTGTCATGTGCCTTTTACTGATGAGTGGCTTCCGTCTGGCCACTCTACCATAATGGCCTGATTGGTGGAGTGCTGCAGATATAGTTGTCCTACTGGAAGGTTCTCCCATCTCCACAGAGGATCTCTGGAGCTCTGTCAGAGTAACCATCGGGTTCTTGGTCATCTCCCTGACCAAGGCCCTTCTCCCCTGATTGGGGCCAGCTCTATGAAGATTCCTGGTGGTTCCAAAGTTCTTCCATTCAAGAATGACGGAGGCCACTGTTTTCTTCGGGACCTGCAATGCTGCAGAAATTGTTTTATACCCTTCCCCAGATCTGTGTCTCGTCACAATCCTGTCTCGGAGGTCTACGGACAATTCCTTTGTCTTCATGGCTTGGTTTTTGCTCTGACATGTACTGTCAACTGTGGGACCTTATATAGACAGGTGTGTGCCTTTCCAAATCACGTCCAATCAATTTAATTTACCACTGGTGGACTCTAATCAAGTTGTAGAAACATCTCAAGGATAATCAATGGAAACAGGATGAACCTAAGCTCAATTTTGAGTCATAGCAAAGGGTCTGCATACTTATGTAAATGTGATATTTCAGTTATTTATTTTTAATTACTTCTGAACCCTGTTTTCTAAATCTGTTTTCGCTTCTTCATTCTGGGGTATTGTGTGTAGATTGACGATAAAATAAATGAATTTAATCCATTTTAAAATAAGGCTGTAACGTCACAAAATGTGGAAAAAGTGAAGGGGTCTGAATACTTTCTAAATGCACTGTATGTAGGAAGGAACTACAGATGCTGGTTTAAACTGAAGATAGACACTAAAAGCTGGAGTAACTCAGCGGGTCAGGCAGCTTCTCTGGAGAAAAGGAATGGATGATGTTTTGGGTCAAGACTTTTGTGTCTGTCTTTGGCTTCAACCAGCATCTGTACTTTCTTCCTACACATTTTGTCTTCTCTACTGTGAAATCTCCTCAAGGTATGCCTGCTTTGAAGAAGTTCTCCTCCTCTCTCTGACAAGGGTCTGAAGAAGGGTCTCGACCCGAAACATCACCTATTCCTTCTCTCTAGAGATGCTGCCTGTCCCGCTGAGTTACTCCAGCTTTTTGTGCCTATCCCAAGTTTACACACTTTTCATTCTTCCGACCAAAGTGTAAAACGTCTCATTCCTCAGCTGTAAATTTCCACTGCTTTCACTAAAATCGCAAGTTGTTATTGTATGCATCACCCCTGCACCTTACATCCAATTGTGCAATGCAACTGTTGAATTATTTAACTGGAAGCTGGGTATGCAGCTGGGTGGGAGAGGACCAGCAGCTTATCCTCAGAACACCACAGGAGATCCTTCTTCCCTGTTGCTATCAAGCTGTAACACTCCTCCCTCTGTCATGGGGTAGACTGACTTCCCTCCCCCCACCTCCCCTCCCCAATCCTTTCCACTCATCATTTGAATTTAAAGTATTTTGTGTTTTATGACTGTTGGCATTTCCCTCCTGGGATAAATGAAGTTCTATCGTATCATACCGTGTCGCGTAGGATCGTATCCTGATAGACTATCGTATCCTGGAGACTATGCAGTCACCACATGGTCGCCACATGTTCGCGGGTAGTTGCCGGGGAGTCGCCTTCAAGGTCGTGAGGAGTTCCCGCATTCTGGGAACTAGTCGCGGCCTCATTATGGTCGCCGCGAATTATTCAACATATTGAAAAATTAGCGGCGACCAGAATGAAGCTGCCATGGAGAGTAGCGAGAATTCTCATGCTATAGGTGGGTCGCCAGGAGGTCCTAGTGGGTTGCCAGGAGGTCGAAGGTTCCCTTGGGTTCTCGTAGGTTATAGCCGGTGCTGACCGGTGAATTTCATTGGCTCATTTGGAAAAAAAAACGTAAGCAGTAGTTTTCAGAACGAAGGATAACCGACCGGTAATGTTAATGTCCGCCGAGCTTCACAGCCGTTTATCTCTGGCTTCTTAAAACTTGTCTCCACTCCTTCTCCCCCCCTTCTCCCACCTCTCTCCCTCTCTTTTAAAGGACTTACGTTACACTTCCCGTACACTGTGATTTCACCATCTTAATTACAGCGCCAACCTTCCTGTTCATCGCGGTGTGTGTCTGTATCACATTGGCTTTGCACCGTGTGAATTCCACTCAGACAGCGCTCCCCCCGCTTGCTCTGTCCCCCACCTGCATAACAGGCTGGTGAAGGAAGCGATGTTTGTGTGTGTGTTCCACTCTGACAGTCACCATTCCAGTCGCCGGTTTTTCAGGCGACTGCCAGCGACTTGACAGGCCCATAAGGCATTGGAAATTGGGAGATCTCTTAGGTGGAAGAAAAACAAAATGGCACAGAGCTATTGAACCAAATGATCTGTTTTTATGCTGCAGAATTCAATGGAATACTCTGTGTTCATTGAAACATTAGTAAGTCCAGGAAAAATTCATTAACATCATAAAAGATCAGTCAAGGTATACCTAACAAAGCACACAAAAAGTAATTTAATACTTGACATTGTCAGCTTGATATTAAGGAGAGGAATGAGGGTGGGGTAAGTGGCAGATGGAGTCTACATGGACGTCTAGTGTGCCCTTACATCATTTCAAAAACTTGGCAATCTCTTACTGTATCAAACATGCTAAACTCGATAAAATCAAACCTTTCTTCCTTGTTCCCTTATAAGAAAGATATCACTCCTGGCAAAGGTGCATCTTGATGTCTCTGCATTCACATTTCAGGTACGACAGTGCCATATAATACTGTTTGGAAAAGGGCCAGAATAGAACACTTCTGGATGTAATTGTAAAGAAAGTCATGTAATGGGATCCTTTGAAGTGAATGTCAGAGGATAAGGTTATAAACGGGGAAGGAAGAACTGAAATGACATTTGGGACACTGTCTTTAAAAAAACATGGAGCAACAACAATGCTGTTGATATCCGTTCTCCCAATATGTGTCGCTGATCCATAAGGTGTTACTGGTTCAAAGCAACATCTTGGCAATTGTACTCATATTTAGTTCCCTCACACTTTATGCTTAAGTCTAAACTACTTTAATACAAGGCTGGGATATGTAGTGGAGGTACAGGATATTGATTCTGGATGATCAGCCATGATCACATTGAATGGCGGTGCTGGCTCAAAGGGCCGAATGGCCTACTCCTGCACCTATTTTCTATGTACCTCTATGTAGGTGCTGGCTCGGACACATCGACCTCATGCAGTAGACATGATGAGATTTGTTTAAGCTTGCAGCCAGGTACATTTGAACTGGGCATTATTGCTTGGGCAAAATAAAGTAGCTCTCCTTAATGTGGAGGAAGGGGCTGAAGATGCTGGATTACACAACCTGAAACATCACCCATTCCTTCACTCCAGAGATGCTGCCCGTCCCACTGAGTTACTCCAGCATTTTGTGTCTATCTATGGCTGGTACAATGGCTGACTTGCTTTTCCTTATTCCTGGGTCTATTGGTCTGAATCCAGCCTTACTGCCTATCCATCATCAAGATGCTTACCACCAACATCCAAGCCAGTGTGATGGCACATCCCCTCCAAGGTCCACTACTACCCTGGTCAAAGCCAAGTCCATCTACCGGTTATTGGTCATTGGACCTATTAACCCGATCCTTCAGACCTACCCTTAATAAACCCAGGAGCCCAAACCCAGAGGCCCGAGAGCCGTTGGAGCGGTCGCAGAGGGAGGAGCTACACCCGAGCGGTAGGGGATAAAGTGGTGCGCGGGGCTTGCTTGTTCCTTACAGAGGCCCGAGAGCCGTTGGAGCGGTCGCAGAGGGAGGAGCTACACCCGAGCGGTAGTAGTTAAAGTGGGGCGCGGGGCTTGCTTCTTACAGAGGCCCGAATCGGCAACATTCCAAGTTCCACTTCAAAAACAAGTGGGCTTGAGGAAGTCGCTGATTGGTGGAAGCAGACAAGAGGGAGCAGCTGATTGGGAGTCAGATCCCTGCTGATTGTACTGTATTGTAGCAGTTTGTTTTGTATTGTAGCAGTTTGTTTTGTATTGTAGCAGTTTGTTTTGTATTGTAGCAGTTTGTTTTGTATTATATCCAGGGTAAGGGGAGTATGAGGGCCAGGGCAGTTTACTGTTCTGGATGTCAGATGTGGGAAGTCTGATAGCCCTCCAGACGTCCACATCTGCGCCAGGTGTATCGAGATGGGGCTCCTAATGGACCGTATTAGGAACCTGGAGCAGCAGCTCGATGACCTCCGTCTGGTCAGGGAGAGCGAGGAAGTCATTGAGAGGAGTTACAGGGATGTGGTCACTCCAACACCACAGGAGGCAGGCAAGTGGATCACGGTTGGGAGGGGCAAGGGGCACAGGCAGGGACTAGAGAGTACCCTGGTGGCTGTACACCTTGACAATAAGTACTCCTGTTTGAGCACTGTTGGGGTGGACAGCCTATCTGGGGGTAGCGACAGCGGCCGGGCCTCCGGTATAGAGACCGGCCCTGTTGCTCAGAAGGGCAAGGTAAAGAAGAGGAGGGCAATACTAATTGGGGACTCTATAGTTAGGGGGTCAGACAGGCGATTCTGTGGATGCAGTCGGGAGACCCGGATGGTAGTTTGCCTCCCTGGTGCCAGGGTCTGTGATGTGTCTCAACGTGTCCAAGATATCCTGAAAGGGCAGGGAGAGGAGCCCGAGGTCGTGGTACATATAGGTACCAATGACATAGGTAAAAAAAGAGAAGAGGTCCTGAAAGGAGAATTTAGGGTGTTAGGAGGGGAGTTAAAGAGAAGGACAGCAAAGGTAACAATCTCGGGATTACTGCCTGTGCCACGCGACAGTGAGAGTAGGAATGCAGCGAGGTGGAGGATAAATGCGTGGCTGAAGGACTGGTGCAGAAGGCAGGGATTCAAATTTCTGGATCATTGGGACCTCTTTTGTGGAAGGTTCGACCTGTACAAAAAGGATGGGTTGCACTTGAACCTGAGGGGGACCGATATCCTGGCGGGGAGATCTGCAAAGGCTACTGGGGAGACTTTAAACTAGAATGGTTGGTGGGAGGGACTCAAATAGAGAATGCTATTAGACAGTGTGTGAGGCAGTAGGCAGAGAAGGAAAGCACTCAGACCCAACATGTAGGGGAAAAGAAGAAAACAATAATAAACAGAGAATAAGAGGTGGTGGGGTTCTTAAATGGGTGAGCAGAGAAACAGAGGGGTGTAAAATGCGGGCGGAAGCAATAGGTAGCAAGGTGAAAAGTACAAGTGGCAGGCAGACAAATCCAGGGCAAAAATCAAAAAGAGCCACTTTTCAACATAATTGTATAAGGGGTAAGAGCGTTGTAAAAACAAGCCTGAAGGCTTTGTGTCTCAATGCAAGGAGCATTAGTAATAAGGTGGATGAGTTGAACGTGCAGATAGCAATTAATGATTATGATATAGTTGGGATCACGGAGACATGGCTCCAGGGTGACCAAGGCTGGGAGCTGAACATCCAGGGATATTCAATATTCAGGAGGGATAGAGAGAAAGGAAAAGGAGGTGGGGTAGCGTTGCTGGTTAGAGAGGAGATTAACGCAGTGGAAAGGAAGGACATTAGCTTGGAGGATGTGGAATCGGTATGGGTAGAGCTGCGAAACACTAAGGGGCAGAAACCGCTGGTGGGTGTTGTGTACAGGCCACCTAGCAGTAGTAGTGAAGTTGGGGATGGCATCAAACAGGAAATTAGAAATGCGTGCAACAAAGGCAAAACAGATATAATAGGTGACTTCAATCTACATATAGATTGGGTGAATTACATTGGCAGGGGTGCTGAGGAAGAGGATTTCTTGGAATGTATGCGGGATAGTTATCTAAACCAACATGTAGAGGAACCAACGAGAGAGCAGGCTATTCTAGACTGGGTATTGAGTAATGAGGAAGGGTTAGTTAGCAGTCTTGTTGTGCGTGCCCCCTTGGGCAAGAGTGACCATAATATGGTTGAGTTCTTCATTAGGATGGAGAGTGACATTGTTAATTCAGAAACAACGGTTCTGAACTTAAAGAAAGGTAACTTTGAGGGTATGAGACGTGATTGGCCAAGATTGACTGGCAATTAGTTCTAAAAGGGTTGACGGTGGATATGCAATGGAAGGCATTTAAAGACTGCATGGATGAACTACAAAAATTGTTCATCCCAGTTTGGCAAAAGAATAAATCAGGGAAGGTAGTGCATCCGTGGATAACAAGGGAAATCAGGGATAGTATCAAAGCAAAAGATGATGCGTACAAATTAGCCAGAAAAAGCAGCATACCAGAGGACTGGGAGAAATTCAGAGACCAACAGAGGAGGACAAAGGGCTTAATTAGGAAAGGGAAAATAGATTATGAAAGGAAACTGGCAGGGAACATAAAAACTGACTGCAAAAGTTGTTATAGATATGTGAAGAGAAAGAGATTAGTTAAACAAATGTAGGTCCCTTGCAGTCAGAAACAGGTGAATTGATCATGGGGAACAAGGGTATGGCGGACCAATTGAATAACTACTTTGGTTCCGTCTTCACTGAGGAAGACATAAATAATCTGCCGGAAATAGCAGGGGGCCGCGGGTCAAAGGAGATGGAGAAACTGAGTGAAATCCAGGTTAGTCGGGAAGTGGTGTTGGGTAAATTGAATGGATTAAAGGCCGATAAATCACCAGGGCCAGATAGGCTGCATCCCAGAGTACTTAAGGAAGTTGCTCCAGAAATAGTGGATGCATTAGTGATAATTTTTCAAAACTCCTTAGATTCTGGAGTAGTTCCTGAGGATTGGAGGGTAGCAAACGTAACCCCACTTTTTAGGAAGGGAGGGAGATAGAAAACGGGGAATTACAGACCAGTTAGTCTAACATCGGTAGTGGGGAAACTGCTAGAGTCAGTTATTAAAGATGGGATAGCAGCACATTTGGAAAGTGGTGAAATCATTGGACAAATTCAGCATGGATTTACGAAAGGTAAATCGTGTCTGACGAATCTTATAGAATTTTTCGAGGATGTAACTAGTAGAGTGGATAGGGGAGAACCAGTGGATGTGTTGTATCTGGACTTTCAGAAGGCTTTCGACAAGGTACCACATAAGAGATTAGGATACAAACTTAAATCACACAGTATTGGGGGTTCAGTATTGATGTGTATAAAGAACTGGCTGGCAAACAGGAAGCAAAGAGTAGGAGTAAACGGGTCCTTTTCACAATGGCAGGCAGTGACTAGTGGGGTACCGCAAGGCTCAGTGCTGGGACCCCAGCTATTTACAATTTATATTAATGATCTGGACGAGGGAATTGAAAGCAACATCTCCTAGTTTGCGGATGACACTAAGCTGGGGGGCAGTGTTAGCTG
Source organism: Malacoraja senta (assembly GCA_038087875.1). Taxonomy (NCBI): domain Eukaryota; kingdom Metazoa; phylum Chordata; class Chondrichthyes; order Rajiformes; family Rajidae; genus Malacoraja; species Malacoraja senta. The sequence goes on from CM075980.1 coordinate 36,276,047, forward strand.
TGAGGAGGATGCTAGGAGACTGCAAGGTGACTTGGATAGGCTGGGTGAGTGGGCAAATGTTTGGCAGATGCAGTATAATGTGGATAAATGTGAGATTATCCACTTTGGTGGCAAAAACGGGAAGGCAGACTATCATCTAAATGGTGGCCGATTAGGAAATGGGGAGATGCAGCGAGACCTGGGTGTCATGGTACACCAGTCATTGAAAGTAGGCATGCAGGTGCAGCAGGCAGTGAAGAAAGCGAATGGTATGTTGGCCACATAGCAAGAGGATTTGAGTATAGGAGCAGGGAGGTTCTACTGCAGTTGTACAGGGTCTTGGTGAGACCACACCTGGAGTATTGCGTACAGTTTTGGTCTCCAAATCTGAGGAAGGACATTATAGCCATAGAGGGAGTGCAGAGAAGGTTCACCAGACTGATTCCTGGGATGTCAGGACTTGCATATGAAGAAAGACTGGATAGACTTGGCTTATACTCGCTAGAATTTAGGAGATTGAGAGGGGTTCTTATAGAAATGTACAAAATTCTTATGGGGTTGGACAGGCTAGATGCAGGAAGATTGTTCCCGATGTTGGGGAAGTCCAGGACAAGGGGTCACAGCTTAAGGATAAGGGGGAAATCCTTTAGGACCGAGATGAGGAAAAACTTTTTCACACAGAGAGTGGTGAATCTCTGGAACTCTCTGCCACAGAGGGTAGTTGAGGCCAGTTCATTGGCTATATTTAAGAGGGAGTTAGATGTGGCCCTTGTGGCTAAGGGGATCAGGGGGTATGGAGAGAAGGCAGGTACAGAATACTGAGTTGGATGATCAGCCATGATCATATTGAATGGCGGTGCAGGCTCGAAGGGCCGAATGGCCTACTCCTGCACCTATTTTCTTTGTATCTATGTATCTATGATTTGTGTGTGTGCATCGCTCTCGTGTCATGACTGGTGGAGGATGTGGGCATGAGTGCACCGGCTCCTCACACAATGGAGGAACTAATCTGGCATTTATTTGAGACCAGCATTGAACAACAGCGAGTTGCCTGAGAACTGCAGCAGGCAACCCATGAGTTGACAGGTAACTTAGCCTGGGTTATAGAATCACTGCTGCTTCATGCCAGTCCAGGGATGCGCATGGAAGTGTACCTACAGCCCATGGGCATCTCATTAAGCTAGCCAAGCAGGATGTGTAGGAAGGAACTGCAGATGCTGGTTTAAACCGAAGATAGACGCAAAATGCTAGAATAACTCAGCGGGACAGGCAGCATCTCTGGAGAGAAGGAACAGGTGACGTTTCAGACTGAAGAAGGGTCTCGACCTGAAACCACCCATTCCTTCTCTCCAGAGATGCTGCCTGTCCCGCTGAGTTACTCCAGCATTTTGTGTCTATCTTAGGATGATGTGGACGCAATTTTTAACACATTTAAATTGCCTGCTGAGAACAGAGGGTGGGAGCGTCGGAGTTGGATGCACAACTTGGCTCCATACCGGAGTGGTGAGGACTAGCTGGCTTATTTATTGCTGCTACCCCATGCACTGGCTGCAGTCTATGGTACTGTCTGGATGGCACTGCACTGCCTTGGCCTCTCCCCTGTGGCTGCAACACAGCAATACAATGCCTGGACATGCCACCCAACAAAGCTCCCTGACATGAGCTGTCCCAACTAAGGAGCCCTTCACCCACTGGGTCCAACTCCACCGGCATACCTTAAGGAAGTTGTGGATTGTGTGGTGATAGACCATTATCTAAGGAACCTTGCAACTGAGGACAGGTGTTTTAATCCTTAATCCTTAATCCTATGAGGAAATTATTGACTGTGCTGAATGAGCCCAAGCCATATGAGCCAAGGCTTGGTGTCCCCGCATGGGTAAAAGTCCCACTCTGCACTGGTAGGAGGTGGGACCCAACTGGCCCAGCCAGCAGGCAGGAGGAGATGGCATGAATGCCCCCCTCACGACCATAACTTGAGGATGAGCCCATGTCTGTAGACCCAGGATTCCCTTTGACCATGGTCCAAACCATGGCTGACAGGCTGCACCATCCATAGGGGCAAGAAAGATAATGTGGGAATTACCTACATTTCTCCTGACGTGGCCCAAAATGAGTTTCCCACATGATAACCTGACTACATGTCTAAAACCTCCCTGTGGCAGGGAGTTGGTCTAGACACGATGGGTTAAATGGTTTTGTTTTGTCTACTGAGCTTTCTGTGCTTCTATGATCAGGCACGTCTTGGCCACACGAACGATACCGACTTGTTGGAAGATGAAAGCATTGAAGATGGAGCCGAGAGATGGATCAAATCAGTCGTAACACTTCATTGGGTGCATACCCTTCTCAATTCCATTGTGGAATAGTCACTGCAAGCACTGCTGTAATCCAAGGACACAGTCCTTGAAGGACACTCCCATTCACAGGCAACTAGCAATCACCCGTAAGTGCCAATTTGCCAGGATCACTCACTTTACACGAGAAAACATTTTCCATTCCCTCTCCTATTATATTAAAATATTGCTTGTTCTGACAGCTGTTGAGAGCAGTTTTGTGAAACTGCAAAATGCAGCCGGATAGGTTTGGAGGGATATGGACCAAGTGTAGGCAGGTGGGACTAGTGTAGCTGGGACATGTTGGCCGGTGTTGGCGAGTTGGGCCGAAGGGCCTGTTTCCACACTGTATCACTCTATGACTATGACTTCCCCAGTCCCTGCTTGCCAAACATCGACTCGTGCATGGAATTGGATGAGAATATAAAAGGGAAAAGTTTGTTCCTAATTTGCTTATTAATGCATTCTATAATTAGTAGTAGCCCTCTTCCAATTCCTGCCACAGATTTGTAGGTATTATTCTGCTTTAGATTCATAGAATCATAGAGTGATATAGTGTGGAAACAGGCCCTTCAGCCCAACTAGCCCACACCAGCCAACATGCCCCAGCTGCACTAGTCCCCCTGGTCCATATCCCTCCAAACCTGTCCTATCCGTGTAAATGTTCTGCCATCTCTGCTTGGATCCCTTTAATTAAACATCCAGTGCTTCATACACATATAGATAACATTACAACATAGTTTACCTTTGCATTTAAATTTATCTTAACTTTCTAATATTACATGGAAACCTAATCACTGATATGGCACACAATCAAAGTGCAAGATATGAGTGAGCAGAGACTTTGATTCATTAAGGTTGTTGCTTCTGGGAGCTGGTTTATCTTTGCCAACGTCTCTCCTAGCTTCACCCTAGGAACCTTAAGTCATTAGCAACACACTGCTGCACTCTCAATTTACATTTTAAAACCAAGTTTGAATAAGTAATCTTGAATGTAAAAGTCTGTGGAGAACTTCAAAGTAATGACGCATCTCAGTTTTCAGATAACACCACCAGCAAAAGGCAGCCGACGTCTCATTAGATGTAATACCTACTGAGATGTGAGACATGCCTTTGAAACCAGCTCCTCTGAGTTATTCCCTGTAGTTGGATTTCCTCAAACTCCCTCCCATTCTGCTGCCACAACTGCACTGGAACGTTGTGTTTCTTGTCAACTTCAACTGACCAGGACTCTCCAAACAACTGGATATCAGAGGAAAATTGGGAAAGCGATGCGCAACTTACAGAATTATATATTGTTACCGACACAAAATGCTAGAGTAATATTTTAACTCAGCGGGACAGGCAGCATATCCGGAGATGCTGCTGTCCCGCTGAGTTACCCCAGCATTTTGTGACTATCTTCGATTTAAACCAGCATCTGCAGTTCCTTCCTGTATATTGTTACATGTGCCTGGGAGATACATTGTACACTGCTGTTGGTTTTTCCCCCAGTGGAGCACTATTTAAGTTGACTTTCTTGGAACAAAATGTGTAACAGTAATTTATGGGTCATTTTGTATAGTCCTGGAAATTTGACCAGGCATTTCTGGCTGTGAGCCAGAATTGCTTGGTCAGGCTTACCCATTATTTTAGTTTAGTTTAGAGATACAGCATGGAATCAGGCCCTTCGGCCCACCGGGTCCGTGCCGGCCAGCGATCCCCGCACATTAACACTATCCTACACACACTAGGGACAATTTTTATATTTACCAAGCCAATTAACCTACAAACCTGTACGTCTTTGGAGTGTGGGAGGAAACTGAAGATCTCAGAGAAAACCCACGCGGGTCACGGGGAGAACGTACAAACTCCGTACAGACAGCGCCCGTAGTCGGGATAGAACCTGGGTGTCCAGCGTTGCATTCGCTGTAAAGCAGCAACTCCACAGCTGTTTTGTAGTGTTTCTAGGTAACTTGGACTTTTTTGTCCCAGGAGCAGCGCCTTTGTTGGGTTACTCTGGTAAAACCAGCACAGTGCTGACCCAAGCCCCCAACCGGCAGGTGAGTGAACAGCTTTGTATCATGCATCTTGCAGCACAGAATGTGCAGCGTTCCCTCTGAATCAATGTTTGTGTTCATATTGTTATCAGGTTTCACACCTGTCACGTGCCTGCTTCTCAACAATGCAACATGGCACACACATTCAGCAGTGTAAAACTTACCTTGAAATGTATCATCATAAAAGTCTATCTCAGCCTCTTCAGCTCACGTATATGTTGTTACACTTATTCCCCTTCGGTGCCCACTTTCAAACCTTCTCACTAGGTCTGAACAAAACCAGCCCCAGCCCACGACTCCCAGCCCTGACTCCACAATAGCCTTTGTCCCAGGCCCCACAGCCCCACGATCGGTCAGTCTAATTTCACAAAGATATATCCACACTGCTGCTCTCAATCTATCACTCTTCGTTTTGAAGATGGACATACAAAGATGCCTTCCGGAGGTGCCCCTGAGGAGCCGATGCCAGTTCCTCGTGGCCTGGACCTCGCGGGCCGGAGGTGGAGAGTCAGGGGTCAGATCCCTCGGCTAATGGTCGCTGGGCCAACGGAGCCCGCGGCTGGGGCCTAGGTCAGCGCCACAGAGGCATCAGCAGAGCCGGCAGCGTAAGTGGAGAGGTCAGTGTGGCGGCCGATGGCCACGCCAACCGTGGATGAGGGCAGACAGTAAGAGTGAGGACGCGCTGCCGAGGAGAGGAACATAGAAGGACCCGGCGTGGGGGGTCTGAGGGAGGGGGGAAGAATAATTGGACAGATATATTCATTATGATGGGTTTAGCGGGCCAAGGGCCAAAAAGCCAGCAAATGGGACTTGTCCAATATACCACCATGGTCAGCATGAACAAGCTGGACGAAAGGGCCTGTTTCCATGTAGGAAGGAACTGCAAATGTTGGTTTACACCAAAGATGGATAAAAACCGCTGGAGTAACTCAGCGGGTCAGGCAATGTCTCTGGAGAGAAGGAATGGGTGATGCTGAAGAAGTGTCTCGACCCGAAACGTCACCCATTCCTTCCATCAGAGATGCTGCCTGACCGCCTGAATTACTCCAGCATTGTATCCTTGGGGGATACATTTTAAAAGGAAAAAGGTAACAGAGTGATGGCGGCCAACTACGGGCCTATGTGGGTGCCAAAAGTAGAACGCGCCACTGTGAGAACATAGTGAATTTTTCTTGCACCCTTTCCAACTTAGGGTGGCACGATGGCTCAGCAGTAGAGTTGCTGCCTTACAGCGCCAGACACCTGAGATCCTGACTACGGGTGCTGTCTGTGCGGAGTCTGATAGTTCTCTTCGTGACGTTTTCACCGAGATCTTCGATTTCCTCCCACACTCCAAAGATAAGTGTATCTCTAAACTAAACTCATTGTGGATTTGGTGATATCATAGATACATGGGGTGGAAGATTGCAACCTTCTCACGTGGTCCGCCCTGCTTCGACTAATGCAATCAACTTGACGTGCACAAACGGAAGATCAAATAGAACAAGTTGTCCTACAACTTTAGGACAACTTTAGCACGCCACACGAAAGAAGAAGAAGAATAGATACATACACTGCAAATAGATAAATACACTTTTCAGTTCAGTTTAGTTTATTGTCACGTGTACCGAGGTACAGTGAAAAGCTTCTGTTGCGTGCTATCCAGTCAGCAGAAAGACAATACATGGTTACAATCAAGCCTTTAGCAGTGAATAGATACATGATAAGGGAATAACGTTCAGTGAAAGGTGAAATCAGCAAAGTCCGATCACAATAGTTCAAGGCAAACTGTTCCTATATTACTACAGGAAATGAAATCAGCAGTAATCCATGGGTTAAATCCATTCTACAATAAAGTGCTAAATATTTCTCCCTTGTGAATTTTTAATGACATTACAATGCTGGCTGAAGGCTGAATAATTGGCACCTTCAAAGATGGATTTTTGATGGTTTGCAGGCTGTTGGTGTGTAGACAATAGACGATAGGTGCAGCGTAGGCCATTTGGCCCCTCAAGCCAGCACCGGCCATTTAATGTGATTTAATGGCCATTTAAGAGAGTTAGATAGGGCTCTAGGGGCTAGTGGAATCAAGGGGGGAAGGCAGGCACAGGTTATTGATTGGGGACGATCAGCCATGATCAATGAATGGCGGTGCTGGCTCGAAGGGCCGAATGGCCTCCTCCTGCAACTATTTTCTATGTTTCTATCATGGCTGATCATCACACAATCAGTACTCCGTTCCTGCCTTTTCACCATATCCCCCGACTCCACTACCTTTAAGAGCTCTATCTAACTCTCTCTTGAAAGCATCCAGAGAACCGGCCTCCACTGCCTCCTGAGACAGAGAATTCCACAGATTCACAACTCTCTGGGTGAAAAACTTTTTCCTCATCTTCGTTGTAAATGGCCTACTCCTTATTCTTAAACTGTGGCCCCTGTAAGCACAATGGACAAGAATGCTGCAGGATGCTGCGATTTCAGAATGGATTAGGAGCAGGGGGGTAAATGAAGGAACTTGTCTGCCCAGAATCGAGGACATTTTCCCTCAGGATGGTTTTGCACGCTTCATAGTCAATGACCATTGTCTGGGGAAACAAACATACTGATCCACTAACCATCCGCACCTAGTAACTTCGAGAGCCATGTAAAGACTTAAAAAATAGATGACAACTTGTTTCTCAGATATTCAGTTTCAAACATGATTCCAACAGCATTGATCTTTGTGACTTTCATGCTGCAAACAAACAGGCTGAGAGGTTTCTACAGTTAAATATGACTAACGGACTTGATAAGAAGTCTCGACCCGAAAGGTCGCCTATTCCTTCGCTCCGTAGATGCTGCCTCACCCGCTGAGTTTCCCCAGCATTTTTTGTCTACCAACGGACTTGATAAAGTCCTTTCTCTCTTTTACCATTTGAGGAAGGGTTCATAACTGTTAATTATTGTTAGCTCATCAAACATAAAAATGAATCATAACTGAGCTTTCCTTTAAAGAAAATAAAAATGAAATCCTTTCACTCGATACTTGATACTTTATTATCATGTGACATGTCTCAGTGAGATTCTCTGTTTTGCATACCCAGGGTATGCAAAGAGTCACCACATAAAGGGTGCTGATAGAGTCACAAATTATTCCAATTAATCCCCAATGCTCCCCCGTGTTCTCACAGTGGCGTGTGTCCGACCTCTGGCATCCACGCGGACCCGTCCTTGACTGCCAGCCCCATCTCACCACCACCACTTTCCTTCTAAAATGTATGCCCAAGAATGAAAATTGGTCAGCAGTTTGGATTAGAATTATAATCATAGCATTGGACAGCACAGAAACAGGCCGAAGATGGACACAAAATGCAGCATCCGACAAAGGAGTTTTACTGTACGTGTCACTAAACTAAACTGAAGTAAACTGCTGAAAAGTGTATTTATCTAATTGCAGTGACTATCCATGAAATTCAATGCAAATAATTTTAATTATCTCAACCAGGTAATTTTGTATCCAGAACATTGATTGTATCAGCAGCAAATTCCTCACTTTCTCAAATTACGCTGCTAGAATTACTCCCAGGACTCCTAGAATGGTTACAGCACAGAAAGAGGCCAATTCTGCCCATCAAATCTGTGCTTGATCTCTACCAGAGCAATGTTAATTTCCACCCACTGTCCCTTTCTCCATAAGCTAGCACGTCACAAGTTTTATTAGTTTAGTTTAGTTTAGAGATACAGCACTGGGAAACAGCCCTTCCGCCCACCAGGTCCGCACGACCAACGATCCGCACACACTAACACTACCCTACACACACTAGGGACAATTTACACTTATACCCAAGCCAATTAACCTACAAACTTGTACGTCTTTGGAGTGTGTGAGGAAACTGAAGATATCGAGAAAACCCACGCAGGTCAGGGAAGAACGTACAAACTGCATACAGACAGCACCCGTAGTCGGGATCGAACCCTGGTCTCTGACGCTGCAACGCTGTAAGGCAGCAACTCTACCGTTGCCCGCACAGTGGACCAGATAATTTTGGAACATTGGAACATTGATTTTATCAGCAGCAAATCCCTCAGTCTTTCTTGAATTATGCTGTAGGGTCACTCACAGGACTCCTAGAATGGCTACAGCACAGATGGCCATTCAGCCCATTTAATCTGTGCTTGATCGCTACCAGAGCAATGTTAATTTCCACCCACCAGCCCTTCGTACGCTAGCACAAGTAACAAATTGTAGAAGTACACTCAGCCTAGCCGCCCCATGCTGTTTCTATTGTACCTCCTCTTGTCATACCTGACCTCGGCAGCTGTTGCCTCCATTTCCCTGTCTACTTTTCGCTCTCACTTGTTTAAGGACTTGTTTAAGCGATGTTTGTCAAATACACTTATCTCTCTTGAAAAAAAAGACACAAAGTGATGGATTCAAAAGGTCAGGCAGCATCTCTGGAGAAAGTGGATCGGTGACTTTGCAGGTCGGGAACCTTCTCGATTGATTGATACTCTATTGTCACGCATACTTGGTACGGAGACATTCTTTGTTTTGCATACAGTACACAAGTATGTAAAGAGTCACCACGTAAACACGCCGACAACGTTATACAAATATTCAATATAGTCCCTCTTCCTTCTGGGGCAGGTGTGAGGGCAGGACAAAGCTTGGCAAGTGATAGGTGATTACAGGTGAGGTAAGGAGATGGTTTGGACGAAGGCCAGAGATGAAAAGAAAAAAATGTGAGATGAGGATAAAAGTGGTAAGAATTATTAAACCAGAGGAGAATATAGGTGGAAGGTGAGGGGGGGAGAAATGACTACAAGTCCAGGTGGGGCACAGGGAAGAGAACGGGGGGGGGGGGGGTGGGGGGGTGGGAGCAGGGGGGAGGGGGTTGGGGGGGGGACGGGGGGGGGGGGGCGTGGGGGTGGGGGGGGACAGCGGGGGGGGGTGGGGAGGGGAGCAGGGGGGGGGGGTGTTAAGGGGTGGGGGGGGGGCATGGGGGGGGGGGGGTGGGGAGATGGAGGCAGGGGGGGGGCAGGTGGTGTTGGCTGTTTGCCTTCAAAAAAGCAGCCAGCATCATCAAGGGCCCAACCCACACTGGCCACGCTCTCATTTCACTCGGGAAGAAAGGTTAGGAATCTGAAAACAGTGAGGAATAGCTTCTTCCAACAACCCATCAGGCTATTGAACACCACAAACTCCAACCAAACTTCAAACTCATGAAATGTCTTGGTTGCTCTAACGACTTTGGGCTTTTGTTTTGCTGTACACTAATATCGGATTTTGTATTTATTGAACCTTCTGTTTTGTTTGTTTATCATGTTTTCCATTGGGCACCATGCTTACAGACCTGCCATGCTGCTACAAGTAAAAATATCAATTTCCATTTCCAGTTTGTATGCCAAAGACTCTCAACTCTCTTGACTCTTGACTAAGTGACTTGAATGTTCATGAATAGTCAAGTGTCATCTATCATGACACAGCCAGGAAGATTTGATCCAATTTTTGGCAAGCAACAAGGGCACCATTTATTATGCTAGGGTTGTAAATACGCTCTTCTAAAGCTTACCCCCCAGTCTAGTTCAGTCAAAAACCACTGATTCAAGCACTGGAACAACTAAACTTTATTTTTGGATTGAACAGCAAATCCCCCCTATACGATACCTAAATCATCATGGGTTCGACCCTTGTCTCTGCCTGGCCAAGCCCTTCAGTGTCTTGCAAGCAGAAACACTCCAAAAGTCACGCAGTCCCAAGCGCTCTTCCAGATGATCGACACCGATCTAAGATGGAGACACCTTTTATAGGTCCACGAACCTTGAGGGGCTGAACTACATAGGGTGGTCTCGTTACAGTCCAATCAAACATATGAATTACATCAATACATTATTGACAGTTCCCCAAACCAATAACAGAGTCTCCCATACATTGTTTCATGGAAGGAAGCTCACTTAACTTGAATAATGCAACATTTACCCTGGAACTCAAACAAACCTGCCAGGACTTAACACTTTGGCCAATCAACAAACAGCAGGGTAACTGTCTAGCAACATTATTTACAATATTTACAATGTTTTGCAGTAATCCAACCAACTTCATGCATTTTACACTTCTTTGGAGGTCCTCTGCAGAAATCTCATTCATTCTGTCAATTGAAGAGATACTCATACATTTCTTATCTGCAACACTGATCTGGGACCTAGACTTACTGGCACCATTCAGCAGTTTGTCTAATATATGCAGAAACACAGACTTGACCAAAATGCCAAGCAATGCATGAATCCTTTACAACATTTTGGTTCTATTCCTGCTCTGTTTTGGCCAGGATTTACAGGGCAGTGTTAAAAATTGTTGGTCATGCAATAGAATAATGAAATACGTAGGTACAGAATAATGAAAGGCAAAATAGAGTGGATGTGGAAAAGATGGTTCCACTGATGAGAGGGTCTAGGACCAGAATTCATAGCCTCAAAATTAAAGGGCCCTCTTTTAGAAAGGAGGTGAGAGGAACTTCTTTAGCCAGAGGGTAGTTAATCTGTGGAACTCATTGCCACAGGGGGCTGTGGAGGCCAAGTCAGTGGATATTTTTAAGGCAGAGATAGACAAATTCTTGATTGGAACGGGTGTCAAGGGTTATGGGGAGAAGGCAGGAGAATGGAATTAGGAGGCAGAGATCAGCCATGATTGAATGATGGAGTAGACTCAATGGGCCGAATGGTCTAATTCTACTCCTATAACTTGTGAACTTGAGAAATGTTTACAGGAATAAACCTTCAGCAAGCGAATGACTTCATTGGCCAGCTTTTTCTTGTAACTTGGTTATCTT
>CM075980.1:36287385-36426307 GCA_038087875.1 Malacoraja senta
TGGCGAGTTCCTGTCTCACTAGTTTGATTTAGTTTTTCTAGAAGGTGTTTGTCAATGAGTGCGGTGAGGTTGATATCGTTTACTGCAGAAGGTCCACGTGGGAGACCAGTCCAAGAGGTTACAGTCAGTGTGAATGTCTCGGAGAGGGGGAGGCTGCATGACATTCCCAAGGGGCAGGGGGAGCAGCCAGAAGTTGTTTTGCACATTGGCACAAATTACATAATCAGAAAAGGGAGTGTGGAGTGAATATAGGGAATTAGGCAAAAGGTTAAAATGCAGAACCTCAAGGCTGGTAATCTCTGGATTACTCTCAGTGCCACGTGCTAGTGAGGGTCACAATAGGAAGATAGGACAGATGAATGGGTGGCTGAGGAGTTGGTGCAGGGGACAGGGAGTCAGATAATTGGACCATTGGGATCTCTTCAGGGGCAGAGGTGACCTGTACAAGAGGGATTGGTTGCACCTGAACTGGAGGGGCACCAACATCCTTGCAGGGAGGTTTGTAGTGCTACACGGGAGGGTTTGAACTAGAATGGCAGGGGGTGGGAACCAGGGGAAGGAGAGCGCAGGAGAGGTTACTGAAACCTCCCGAGGAAGCAATAGGATAGAAAGTTTAAGAAGGGTCAATAATCTAAGGTCAGGCCAAATGGGCACCAATTTTAGAAGAGGGTTAATGAATACTCAACTACAGGTGTTATATTTGAATGTGCGCAGTATACAGAACACAATGGATGAAGTTAGAAATTGGTAGGCATGACGTTATGGGCATCACAGTCTCTTTGTGGCTGCAAGAGGATCAGAGCTGGGAGCTGAACATCCAAGGATAGACATCCTATCGAAAAGACAAAGGTACACAAAAATGCTGGAGAAACTCAGCGGGTGCAGCAGCATCTATGGAGCGAAGGAAATAGGCAACGTTTCGGGCCGAAACCCTTCTTCAGACTGATAGGGGGAGGCAGGTTGCCAGAGGGGTGGAGTGGCTCCACTGGTAAGGAATGAAATTCAATCCTTAGTGAGGGATGACATAGGATCAGAAGATGTAGAATCCTTGTGGATAGAGTTAAGAAACTTCAAGGGTTAAAAAAACCCTGACGGTGTTATTATACACTCCAAACAGTAGCCAAGATGTAGGGTACAATTTACATCAGGAGATACAATCGGCATGTAAGAAAGGTAATGTTACAGTGGTCATGAGATTTCAATGTGCAGGAAAATCAGGTTAGTACTGGATCCCAAGAGAAGGAATTTGTAGTGTGCTGATGAGATGGCTTCTTAGAGCAGCTTGTGGTCATACCTAGGAAAAGGGCAATTCTGGATTTGGTGTTGTATGCTTGCTTTCATTGCTAGGGGCATTGAATGTAAGAGTCAGGAAGTCATGATGCGGTTATAGAGCCATATAGCGTGAAATGCGTGTGCGGACGAGGTGTCGAAAGACAAGCCGAAGCGAAGAAGTGGAAGCCAGGATACCAAACGGAAACGACGCTGAAAAGCCAAATAATAGAACGGACACGATGCCGAAAAGCCAAATAACGGACATGAAGTCTCCAGGGACGGGATTTGTCCGAGACCTTGTCAGCGATTGGTCCAGACCCCGCGTCCATCACATCACTGGCCGGGGGAGACGGGAGGGAGGGTGGGGGGCTCAGAATGCACCAGAGAGCTTCTAAAACCCCAAAGCTTCCAGGGCCCTTGAGCGGACCCTGGACCCCGGCCACGAGGGACTTCGAGCTTCACGCTCGTGATGTGTGCTGCACGCACATTATCTCACATAACATTTTTGTAATCCTGTCATGCCACCCCCTTTTTAAAAAGCTTCGTACGGCCCTGGTAAGAAACTGGATATTATTAGGGAGCTTAAGGTAAAGGAACCTCTGGGAGATAGAGATAATAATATGATGAATTACAACCTGCAGTATGAGAGGGAGAAGATAAAAATAAGATGTATCGCTATTTTGGTCTTCTTCAGTCTGAAGCAGGGCCCCAACCCGAAACATCACCCATCCTTTTTCTCCAGAGATGCTGCCTGACCCGCTGAGTTACTCCAGCACTTTGTGTCTATCTTCAGTATAAATCAACCTCTGCAGTTCCTTTCCACACAGAGTGTCATTGGATGTTGATTACTTGGATTTTCAGAAGGCATTTGATAAAGTGCTGCATGTGAGGCTGCTAAAGATGATGAGAGGCCATGGTCTTGTAGAAGATGGAATCGAAGAATGGCTGAATGACAGAAGGCTAAGAGTGGGAAGAAAGGGCGATATGAACAGATTGGACAAGTGGGCAAAGAAGTGGGCAGATGGAATATAGCATAGCAATGTGTGCAGTCATGCACTTGGGTAGTCGGAATAAAGATGTTCTAAATGAGGAGAGGATTCTGAAATCGGAGGTGCAAAGGGACTTGCGAGTGCTGGTGCATGATTCCCAAAAGATCCATTTGCTAGTTGAATCAGTAGTAAGGAAGGCAAATTAACTAGAATATAAAATATATAGAATATAGAATATGAAATAGAATATAAAAAGAACTAGAATATAAAATCAGGGATGAAATGCTGAGGCTTTATACGGCACTGGTCAGACCGAATTTGAGCCGTTTTGAGGAAGGATGTGCTGGCATTGGAGAGGGTCCACAGGAGGTTTACGAGAATGATCCCAAGAATGATTGAGTTAACGTTTGACGGCCTGTACTCGCTGGAGTTTACAAGGATGAGGGGGAACCTCATTGAAACCTACCGAATAGTGAAAGGCATAGATAGAGTGGATGTGGAGAGGATGTTTCCACTAGTGGGAGAGTCTAGGACCAGAAGTCATAGCCTCAGAATAAAAGAACATATCTTTATAAAGGAGAAGAGGAGGAATTTCTTTAGCCAGAGGGTGGTGAATCTGTGGAATTAATTGCCACAGACGGCTGTGGAGGCCAAGTCTTTGGGTATTTTTAAAGCGGAGACTGAGAGGTTCTTGATTAGTATGGCTGTCAACGGTTACGGTGCGAAGGCAGGAGAACAGGTTGAGAGGGAAAGATAGATCAGCCATGATGGAATGGCAGACTAGACTCGACGGGCCGAATGGTCTAATCCTGCTCTTATGACTTATGAACTTTTGATCTTATAAAATATCAGTGCCGCTGAAACCCTTGTGGAGTTCTGATCACTATGCTGTTAGAAGAATGTGATGACGAGAATGTAGATTCATCACAATGTTGCTTGGCTTGAAAGGGTGAGTGTGTTTTCCATGGAGTGGAGAAGGCTGAGGGGTAGGTTTATCGGCATATACAACATTATGAAGGGTGAGCAAGAAATGTTCTCGCCGGCAGTGTTGTCAGCCAGTGGTTTACCGTGAGGTTTAGGAGATTCAGAGGGGATTTGAAAATGGTATTTTTCACCCAGAGGTATGGTGAAATCTGGAAACCATAGCCCGAGGAATGGTGGAGGCACAGTCTCTCAACATATTGGAAATATTTACAAGCATATTCGAAACAGCGGGCCAAAGAGGGCTATGTACCAAGCACAGGAAAATAGGACTAGTGTATGTATGTATTTAATGGTTGGGATTGGCACTGGGCACTCAAGGCCTGTCGTCTGACTCTGTTATTTCATGACTGTGTGACTAGACCATACATGCTCACACTTCTTATGCTCCACCTGTTGCCAGACCCTTGTAGCAAAAGTGAGCTAAAAACAAGGTGCTGGAGGAACTCAGCAAGCCGGTGGAGAGAAATAGACAACAATTCCATTCTGAAGAAGTCTGAATAAGGGTCCATAAAAGGGAATTGTTACTGTCCTCTTCCCTCCGCAGATGCTGCCTGTCCTGCTGGGTTCTTCCAGCACTTTTTGCTCAACATTACAGCACCAGAAGATTCTCCTGTTTCCACCTTTAGCAATGATGTCTGGATACTGTGTAAGAAAGGTCTCGACCCGAAAGGCCACCCATTCCTTCTCTCCAGAGATGCTGCCTGTCCTGCTGAGTTACTCCAGCTTTTTGTGTCTATCTACTGGCTGGATAATGACTGGGAGTGGAAAGGTTGGACAAAGGACAAAGGACAAAGGACATTTATTGTCACATACACCAAGTGGTGTAGTGAAATTTCTTGCCATGCAGCACAAATAGACACAACATTAAAGAAATTTAACATAAAACATAAAAACATCCCCCCACAATGGATCCCACTGTGGGGGAAGGCACCATGTCCAGTCCATATCCCCTTGTCCACCCATAGTCTGGCCTATATAGGCCTCCACAGTCGCCGCTAGGCCCATTACAGCATTTGCCTGTTTTTCCAGGTGACCAATTTGGTGCAGAAGGGAATTAATCCTTTCTCTGGGCATGCTGTTGTTTTTCTAATCCAGTAGGATTTTAATTATTTTCTTGACTGTTATGGCGGTACTTTTTTTCTTCCGCGAACATGGCCAATTAAACAAGAACTCTATGCAGTTCCCATTGCCAACCCTGCGATTTGTGGCTTGAGGGGATTTTAGTGCCAAAGAACACCATCAGGGTTTTGTTATGTTGAATTAGGGCCACTGGAAGCTGATTAAAACATGAAGCACAGCCAAGTGGTTTAATCAGTTCAAATTCCCCTGTCCCTTCATCCAACATCCTGCAATATCTGTTTACGATTATTAGCCGATTGTGCTGAACTGGGCACAGGCTGTTGGCAGCATCTCCAGAACTGGCATTAAGTTGCTTCTGGGGAAGGTTTGTTAAATGTGGTATAAATATGTAAGATTTATCGTACAATTAGCTCATTTATGGTACAATTAGCTCAAGAGCTTCAAATTCCTGGGCGTGCACATCTCTGAAGATCTTTCCTGGTCCGAGAACAATGATGCCATTATTAAGAAAGCACATCAGCGCCTCTACTTCCTGAGAAGATTACGGAGAGTTGGTTTGTCAAGGAGGACTCTCTCTAACTTCTACAGGTCCACAGTAGAGAGCATGCTGACCGGTTGCATCGTGGCTTGGTTCGGCAACTTGAGCGCCCTGGAGAGGAAAAGACTACAAAAAGTAGTAAACACTGCCCAGTCCATCATTGGCTCTGACCTCCCTTCCATCGAGGGGATCTATCACAGTCGCTGCCTCAAAAAGGCTGGCAGTATCATCAAGGACCCACACCATCCTGGCCACACACTCATCTCCCTACTACCTTCAGGTAGAAGGTACAGGAGCCTGAAGACTGCAACGACCAGGTTCAGGAACAGCTACTTCCCCACAGCCATCAGGCTATTAAACCTGGCTCGGACATAACACTGAACTTTATTAGCCAATACTGTTATTTGCACTTTATCAGTATATTGATTCATGTGTGTATATATTTATAGAATGCCTTGTAGTCAATGCCTACTATGTTCTGTTGTGCTGAAGCAAAGCAAGAATTTCATTGTCCTATCAGGGACACATGACAATAAACTCACTTGACTTGACTTGATTTCCTTCAGATTAGTATTTTTTAAATGCTAGGGCAGATAGAATTTGTTTCAATATAACTCTTTTTATCTTTAAGTATTGCCCAGGATCTTTCCCCTCCCATGTGAACGGGTAGATGAGGATATAGAGTTCATGTTTGATTGGTAGGGTCGGACATCTGGCAAAACAATATACCCTCAATACTTCTCCTAAGTGGGATATGCTCATAATGAGTCAACCTTGAAGCAACACCCTCCAGAGTATCTAATATTGAGGTGGTGTTTGGTGTTAGCTGGGCAAGTTTTGATGTATAGTAGCTTTTTCAGCTTCATGGGCATCCAATGGAGTTGTCATTGACCCATTACTGAGTGAGTGCGACATCTGAAATACATTAGAAATTCTGCATAGAGTCATTTGGACTTCTGATGAATACTTCCTTCATCACACTCTCCTCATCAGATGCAGCGCTAATGAAAAGCAAGAGGATTGGGTAATGTTTAAAGAGCAACAGAAGATAACTAAAAAGACAATACGGGGAGAAAAGATGAGGTGCGAAGGTAAGCTAGCCAAGAATATAAAGCAGGATAGTAAAAGCTTCTTTAGGTATGTGAAGAGAAAAAAAATTGTTAAGACAAAAGTTGGACTCTTGAAGACTGAAAAAGGTGAATTTATTATGGGGAACAAGGAAATGGCAGATGAGTTGAACAGGTACTTTGGATCTGTCTTCACTAAGGAGGACACAAACAATCTTCCGGATATAGTAGTGGCCAGAGGATCTGGGGTGACGGAGGAACTGAAGGAAATCCGCATTAGGCAGGAAATGGTGTTGGGTAGACTGATGGGATTGAAGGCTGATAAATCCCCAGGGCCTGATGGTCTGCATCCCAGGGTACTTAAGGAAGTGGCTCTAGAAATTGTGGATGCATTGGTGATAATTTTCCAATGTTCTATAGACTCAGGATCAGTTCCTGTGGATTGGAGGGCAGCTAATGTTATCCCACTTTTTAAGAAAGGCGGGAGAGAGAAAACAGGGAATTTTACTTCGGAGTCACGTGAGTGACTACGTGAAGAACCCGTCCAGCACGCATGCGCGACATTAGCGTTCACGCAGTGCAACAGCGACGACCGGGAGTACAGGCGCTCCCGCTACACGTCGGTGAAAACTAAACAGCGGACCATCAGGTAAGTCTTACACTGAGGTCGTAATCAGCAAGCTGTGCTCTGCTCTCTATTCCAGAGGAACTGGGAACATGAGCAGCACGGCAAAGGAAGAAAACCGCCCCCCCGTTCGACTCCAACAGAACGGGAGTGTTCCATCAGTGGGGGGCGAGAGGCGGCACCTGGACCGTATATGCGGCGGTCCACCCTCATCGAGACCGAGCCGAGCCCAGTACCGCTAGCGCAGCCTGATGAGCGGCAGCGGGCTGGAGGAAAAGTTTAAAAAAAAACACACAAAAAACGGCCGGTTATGTCTGACTCCGATGAGGAGGGTCCGCCTGAGCCGAATGGAAAGGCTCATGGAGCAACTGCTCCAGCGAGACTTGCTTCAGGAGCTAGAGCAGTCTCGCCAGGGGGATCAGGCACTCCCACAGCAGTGCTCTACAATGCACTGGCCATCGCTTTCCCCTCAAAGCAGGGCAGCGTTGGCGACCAGGGCTGGGCTGGTCAGGAACAGGGGTCATTGGCTGAAGATGTCGGGAGTACGCTTGGGGTACAGGATCAGGAAGAGCTGCTGGGTGTGGAGATTCGCTACGTGGTTACACTACGAGCAGGGCGGCCATTGGAGCCAAAACTGGCGGCCAGCATCAACCACCTGTCCCTCAAACCCCTACAAGACAGGTACTTAATGAGGCACTAGAGCTGGAAAACTGCAGTTCGCTCAATGTACCGGCTGTTAACAGCCAAATCTGGGGGGGGGGGGGGACAGAGTATCCGGAACCAGGAGCTAAAATCCTCAAGCTCCTGACGACAGGGATAACAGCCTATGCTCGTTCCGTGGATGGGGTGGATATGACCACAAACCAGCAAGACACTCTGGCTCTGCTGTGCTACACCCAATATGAGATAAACAACCTCCGCAAGGAGCGAATAAGACCTGCCCTCAATCCCAGGTTTGCAGGACTGTGTAAAACACCGGCCTCAGAGCCGCAGATCCTGTTATTTGGAAGGACAAGTGAAAGACCTGGAGGAAGAGTCCAAAGCATTTGGCCTCATGAGGGCAGGCCCCGGAACGAGCAGACCCACACAAAAAAAAAAAAAAAACAGACGGCAGTACCCCACGGCGTCCACCAGTCAAGGTCAAATTTATGGAACTGGTGAAAGCTCGGGGTCCGCATACTATCCCCGAAAGCCTTTTTAGGCCAGGGCCCAGAGCCGACCCCATGGAAAATGCGCCACCCCCAATCAGCAGTACATCAGCAGTACATCCAGCAGTATAACGACGGATGAACAAATGGAAGAAAGGAACTCTACCATAACTATGGAGGTAGGTGGGTCTGGTTCATACCAGCATGTAAATGGGGAACTGTACTAACAGGAGGTGTCTCACGAATGATAGTTATATACTTAACAGTATTCAGGGATACAAAATAGAGTTCATTCAAGAAAACATGCCACCAGTTCAGCACGTACCCCAAAGGGTCTTTACCCTCTCAGTCAAAGAGAACTAGAGGCTCAAGCAGAACTGGTGAGGTTACTTACAAAGGGTGTCATTGAGAAATCCAAACATAAACCTTTGGAATTTGTCTCAAATATATTTACCAAAAGCAAAAAAGATGGTGGATGTCGCATCATCATTGACTTAACCTCACTAAATACCTTTGTTAAGTATGTACATTTCAAAATGGAAACATTTGTAACTGCTAAACAACTGATTTCTAAAGGATACTTTATGGCAAGCATTGATTTAAAAGATGCCTACTATTCAGTACCCATTCACAAGGGTAATCGCAGATACCTGAAAATTTACCTGGATGGGGCAACTATGGCAGTATAAAGTGTTGCCTAATGGGTTGACATCAGCCCTAGACTATTTACCAAGATATTAAAACCAGCCTTGGCAACATTAACGAAACAAAGACATATTGTCATGGCGTATCTTGATGATATCCTAATAGTAGGCAAAACTATGGAGTTGGCTAAAATCAGCTGTATTAGCTACCAAACAATTGTTTGAAACCCTGGGTTTGTCATACATCCAGATAAATCTAAGTTGACGCCATCCACAACTATGGACTATCTGGGATTCACAATTAACTCAATCCACATGTCTGTAAATTTGCCAAAAGGTAAAGCAGCAGAATTGGCACAGATGTGCAACAATTTAATGGTAAGCAATCGACCAACCATCCGACAAGTGGCAAGAGTAATTGGCAAAATGGTAGCAGCATTTTCAGCTACACAATTTGGACTCCTGCACTATCAGCACCTACAAAGGGCAAAAGTACAGGCGTTGAAACGACATGTAGGTCACTTTGACAGAACCATGAAACTACCCATTGAAGCAATATCAGAGTTACAATGGTGGATATAACATTTGGCATAGTTCCAGCCCTATCATCATCAATAACCCAACGTTAACTATACAAACAGATGCCAGTGCTCAAGGCTGGGGAGCAACTAATACCATATCCAGCACAGGTGGTAGATGGACTAACCTAGACTCATCTTTACTACAAACACTGGGCATACATTATTTGGAAATGTTGGGTGCGTTTTATGGTTTTAAAGCATATTCTAGGAATATGCACAATTTGCATGTTCATTTACAAATTGATAATATGACGGTGGTGGCCTATATTAACCATATGGGCGGAATAAAATCGATATCATGTGACAATTGGGTCAACACAATCTGGTAATGGTGGGTCGATAGACATATTTGGCTATCAGCAACTTACCTACCAGGTAAGCTAAATACAGTGCCAGGTCACGCAAATTCAATGATAAACACAGAGTGGATGTTAAATCCTAGAGCTTTTGCTAAAATTACAAACCAATATGGCACACCAGATATCGATATCTTTGCATCCAGACTAAATCACCACGTACCAATGTATGTCCCTTGGGAACCACACCCTGAGGCAGCAGCGATAGATGCATTCGCGCTGAACTGGGGGACCTATTTCTTCTATGCTTTTCCCCCCTTCTGCCTTAATCTGTAGGGTACTACGCAAAATACAGATGGACTCTGCTTCAGGTATTTTGATAGTACCAACTGGCCTACACAGCCATGGTTCCCAGTGGTACTCGACATGGTCATCGAAACTCCTATGACCTTTCCCAGTAGCCCAGACCTATTGACGCACCCTGTATCAGGCATAAGTCATCCATGCCATGACAAAATTAACCTACAGGGTTGCAGATTATCAAAAGACCACTGCTGGGACTGGGGTGTCTGACAGGACCATCAACATGATGACACCGTATGTCCACCAGGAAACAATACCTATCGAGCATCAGGAAGTGGGAAAGATACTGCTCGACTACTGGGACAACATACTCATCTGCAACCATAACCAATGTACTGGAGTTCCTGGGGGACCTTCACCATAATGAAGGATTGAGCTACAGCGCCAACAATACTGCCAGAAGTGCGCTGTCAGCCTACTTAAAACAGGTGCCAGGACAACAGGCCATAGGGTCTCACCCGCTGGTGATCAAACTCATGAGGAATATCGTCAACTCCAACCCTCTTAGACCTAGGTATACCCAAATCTGGGATGTCAGTGTGGTCCTGACATACCTAAGGGGATGGTCCCCAGCCAGGTCTCACCCTGGAAAAGCTAACCCTGAAAACGGTCATGCTGATGCCACTAGTCTCAGCACAAAGAGTCCAGTCCCTCCACTTACTGCGACTGGACAACATGGTTATAACACCAGACCGGGTCATTCACCATTCAGGAGCTGCTAAAGCAGAGCAAGCCAGGAACTTGAGTCCTAGTTATGGATTTCCGGGCATACCCATCTGACCTACGGTCGGTTGTGTGTCATGACTCACTTATTCACTTACATCAACACAACAAGAGATTCTCGAGGGAGAAAGGAAAAAAAAAAAAAAAAAAAAAAAAAAAAAAGCCTTATGGGTCAGCCACAAGAAACCTCATGGTTGGGTGTCGAGCCAAACCATCTCGAGATGGCTCAAGCAGGTACTGGGAGCTGCTGGAGTAGATACTGATGTATATACATCTCACTCCACCAGGGCAGCATCCACATCAGCGGCTAAAACAATGAACATGGAGAAAACGTTCCAAACGTTCTACCACAAGCCGCTAGCAGAACCTGTGTTATTTGCAGAAAGAGTTTTAAAATCTGCAAAAATATATAATTTAAGCCCGGGGGAGCATTTTGTCTTTTGTTATTGTTCAATAGATACCATTATTGTTTACAAACAGATTATGGTTGATTACGATAACATACTTCCTCCCTTGAATGACTTCGGCAGCGAGTGAAGTATGAACTGTTACACGGTTTGAAATCACAGAGCTTTAAAATCTTCACGTAGTCACTCACGTGACTCCGAAGTAAAATAGTAAGATTAAACGAGAACTTACCAGTTTGAAGTTTGATCTGTATTTTATGAGGAGTTACGATGAGGGATTACGTGCCCTCCGCTCCCACCCTCAAATATATAGATCAACAGGTATCTTAGGTCTCCTTTTCTTTACTATGTTTATTTCAATTATTGTGTTTCCTGTGATTCCACACCGCTGCTTTGAAGAATGTCGCGCATGCGTGCTGGACGTAATGAGGGATTCACGTAATCCCTCATCGTAACTCCTCATAAAATACAGATCAAACTTCAAACTGGTAAGTTCTCGTTTAATCTTACTATTATAGACCAGTTAGCCTGACATCGGTGGTGGGGAAGATCCTGGAGTCAATTATAAAAGATGAAATAGCCACACATTTGGATAGCAGTAACAGGATCGGTCCGAGTCAGCATGGATTTACGAAGGGGAAATCATGCTTGACTAATCTTCTGGAATTTATTGAAGATGTAACGAGGAAAATGAACAAGGGAGAGTCAGTGGATGTAGTGCACCTGGACTTTCAGAAAGTATTTGATAAGGCCCCACATAGGCGATTAGTGGGCAAAATGAGGGCACATGGTATTGGGGGTAGAGTGCTGACATGGATAGAAAATTGGTTGGCAGACAGGAAACAAGGTGTAGGGATTAACGGGTCCCTTTCAGAATGGCAGGCAGTGACTAGTGGGGTACCGCAAGGCTCGGTGCTGGGACCACAGCTATTTACAATATATATCAATGATTTGGATGAAGGGATTCAAAGTAACATTAGCAAATTTGCAGATGACACAAAGCTGGGTGGCAGTGTGAACTGTGAGGAGGATGCTATGAGAATGCAGGGTGACTTGGACTGGTTGGGGGAGTGGGAAGATGCAAGGCAGATGAAGTTTAATGTGGATAAATGTGAGGTTATCCACTTTGGTATCAAAAACAGGAAGGCAGATTACTATCTAAATGGCGTCAAGTTGGGAAAAGGGGAAGTACAACGGGATCGGGCGGTCCTTGTTCATCAGTTTATGAAAGTAAGCATGCAGGTACAGCAGGCAGTGAAGAAAGCGAATGACATGTTGGCCTTTATAACAAGAGGAGTTGAGTATAGGAGCAAAGAGGTCCTTCTGCAGTTGTACAGGGCCCTAGTGAGACCACACCTGGAGTATTGGGTGCAGTTTTGGTCCCCTAATTTGAGGAAGGACATTCTTGCTATTGAGGGAGTGTAGCGTAGGTTTACAAGGTTAATTCCCGGGATGGCGGGACTGTCATATGCTGAGAGAATGGAGCGGCTGGGCTTGTACACTCTGGAGTTTAGAAGGATGAGAGGGAATCTTATTGAAACATATAAGATTGTTAAGGGTTTGGACACGCTAGAGGCAGGAAACATGTTCTTGATGTTGGGGGAGTCCAGAACCAGGGGCCACAGTTTAAGAATAAGGGGTAAGCCATTTAGAACGGAGACGAGGAAACACTTTTTCTCACAGAGAGTGGTGAGTCTGTGGAATTTTCTGCCTCAGAAGAGGCAGGTTCTCTGGATGCTTTCAAGAGAGAGCTTGATAGGGCTCTTAAAGATAGTGGAGTCAGGTGATATGGGGAGAAGACAGGAACGGGGTACTGATTGGGGATGATCAGCCATGATCACATTGAATGGTGATGGGCCTCTCGAAGGGCCGAATGGCCTACTCCTGCACCTATTGTCTATTGTCTATTGTCTAAAAGATGAGGAGGATCCTTGTCAACGACAATCACATCAAACAGAAATATGTCAATGAGAAGCTCCTTCTGAAAATAACCATTCGCATTTGGCAACATTCTGGGACCAAATCAATTTCCCCTTCCGTCCATATTGTTCAAGGTTCACATTTATTTGTCATATGAGCCAAGGTACAGTGAAATGAGTTACCATGCAGCCATACAATTAAAAAGAACACAATACACAATAGAATTTAACATAAACATCCACCACAGCATTCTTCACTGTGATAGAAGTCAATAAAGTTCAGTCAGTCTTCCTCCTTTGTTCACCCGTGGTCGGGGCCTTGACCCTCTGTAGTCGCCGCTACGGTCGGCCCGATGTGCAAGCCCTCTCGTCGGGATGATCGAAGCTCCGACGTCGGGACAGATCGAACACACTCCCGATTCGGCCACTTGGAGTTCCCGATTCGGCCACTTCCTTACCGGAGACCGCGGCTTCAGGCTGTTATATGCCGCAGGCCGGTGGTCAGAGCTCGTCTCTTCCAATTCCCGGGAAATGATTGTTCCGCTCTGCGATGGTAAAGTCCGTTCCACGCCTGCTGCTAGAAGCTCCACAGACCGAGGCTTCAGGATGTTATAGGCAGCAGGAACTGCAGATGCTGGATTAAACCAAAGATAGACACAAAAAGCTGGAGAAACTCAGCGGGTCAGACAGCATCTCTGGTGAGAAGTAATGGGTGGTGTTTTGGGTCGAGACCCTTCTTTTCAACCCGAAACGTCACCTATTCCATTTCTCGAGAGATGCTGTCTGACCCGTTGAGTTACTCCAGCTTTTTGTGTCTATCCACTTCCCTCCATGTTTGTCTCATGCACATCGCGACCTCTGGTCCTGGGGAGATTGTCCATTATTATTCCTTACCTCAAACCCTAGTGGTGTTACTTCTATGAACATGTTAAAGATTGAGGTTCAATGGATGTCCCATTTCAAGATTGGTACAGCTGGTACTGTGCACTCCATTGCAACCCAAGGTTTACCCTTGATTATTAACTACCCAGGTCTGACTTGCAATCTTTGTCAATGTTCATTTGTCTCAGCACCGCTCTGAGTGGGTTCATATTTACAGTGTTTGGATTGTGACACTTTGTAATGCAGTGGTGTTTAAACAGGTTTTAGTGACTTGGTATACATGTCCTATACAGTAGACTGAGAGATCAGTTACCAGAAAGTGATCTGAAGTGATCCAGGCTAATACTGTAATTTTACTTTGGAGTCACGTGAGTGACTGCGTGAAGAAGGCCGTCAGCCCGCATGCGCGCCATTACGTCTACCGCATTGCGCAACGACTGGCTGGCGGCGCGACGCTCCTCCAGCGGTAAGTTTCAATTCAGGTAAGTTTTCAAACTTACTTTTCAGGTTGTCCTTTTGTTGCAGGAATTTCTCTTCGCAGAGTTTTCCTGCTGGACATAGTAATACGCGGCGAAACCCGGATGGACCACGGGGAAACCAATTATGAACCGCGGGGATGCCGGCTACAGACCGCGGAAGTGCGGGTAGCCGGTGGCCGTCGGGTTTGCTGCCTGAGTCGTGATAGCGACTTCCGAGGGGTTTTTAAATTCGGGCGATATCCGGACGGGCCGCGGGGAAACTACAGTCCGCGGGGATGCCAGCTACGGACCGCGGGAGAGCGGCAGCCCAAAAGGTAGGCAACCGTACGGAGTCGGAGAGGCCTGGGCTGGTCGAGCCCGGCCAGGAGGGTACGTCCACGGATGTTTAACCCATCCTGATATGGTCCACAAAACGGGACCATACCAGCGCAGGTCCACGGGGGCCTACGACAGCATCTGTGTACAGGGCTGCTCACTAATCCCCCTCTCTGTGGAGAGGTGTGCGAAGGGTCAGTGTGTGACTGACTCCTACCCCGGAAGTATGTCCATGGCACATACTGTAATTCATCAGTAAGGTTCCAGAATACCCGGGGTGGGGGGGGGGGGGGGACAGAGTTCCCCTCACGTTACTAGATTAACACCCCCACTGGCAGCAGCAGGTATAGTGTATTCTTTTAATAAGTATGGCTATACAGGATGGGCACCATTATGCTGGTATCCTCTGACTAATTTATCAGTTCAGGGGTTTGTTCATGGTATCATAATATGTATCATCATGCCAATTTAGTTGTGTTAATAGAGAGAAATTACAAGCTATATTATTTATCACTTACACCAATAAATTGTGTAGTGGAATCGGACCTGCCATGGCGTTATAGATCCCTGGCTTGGAAAGCCTTGTTGAGCAATACCTATCAGTCACCTGTGCGAGCACACATGGTGGCGTCATGGTAATTCCGCTCATTAAAGGGACTGTGGAAGATGCCGACTTTATTCATATCAATAAAGTGATCAAATCTCTGATTTAACTGGGATGGGCGTCTTCATTCATGTAAACGTCTTCGCCCATGACAAATAACTGGCAGGTTTTTTCCAGCTTTTCTCTCTCTATGTCTGGCGTACGGGGGCCAGAGGCACTCCAGTCCTTCCCTGTAGACTGCATTGACATCGGAAAGGAGCAGGACTCGGAGTCACTAGCACGTGCAGCCTGTTTGGTAAATGAAGATACCAACAGAGCATCGATTTCCACAGCTAGTCCTGGCGGCTGCTGAAGGAAGCAACCTGACAACCGCAACTCAGAGTGAGTGCCAAGTCTTGGGCATCTATGTCAGACAAGATTGCGACTCGTCGCAGTCAAAGAACGCTCCATCCTAACGCATGTCAGGCAGCACCTGGTTCAGGGTTGCAAATTTCCTCCCACTCAAATGAGCGGAGTGGTAGAGGGTGCTACAGAAGAGTGCACATGTGCCTGAAGCGACACCTGGTTCAGGGTTGCAATTCCTCCCACTCGGTTGAACGTAGTGGTGGAGATGGTGCTAAAATATATGCACACATGCCTGAGGCAGCTCCTGGTTCAGGTTGCATAAGTCCTCCCATTCGGATGTATGAAGGATGAAGATGTTTGAGGCAGCTCCTGGTTCAGGTTGCATAAGTCCTCCCATTCAGATGGATGAAGATAGAGCCATATATATTATGCCTCCTGTCACGGGTGCATACACAGGCAAGTTCAAGACACATGCCTGTAGCTGCCTTGGTTAAAGGTTTGCGTTACCTCCCATCCAAAAGACTATGGGAGATGGTGTCACAAAACATGCTTGGTACAGAAGCATGCACAGACAATTTGAGGATATGGATGGTACACCTGGTTCAGGTGCAATTACTCCCACTCTAAAAGAGTGTCAAAGGTTAGTTGGATTACCTCCAAACAGGAACCCGAATTTGACTATGTGCTTAATGCATAATGTACGACAATCGCATGAGGGAAAGCGGTGTGCTTTGTCTCTAAAATTGCTGCTCCGTCGGGGACGGACTAGCCACTACAAGAGAAGTTGGCGCAGCATCAGCGATCTAATGGAAGTGACAAACATGTGGACAGAGTCTGCGAATGAAACTTCGCTGAAACTCCAGCAAAGGTAAGAGACCTGGAGTTAGAGACACTGGTAAGTAGGTCTCATTATTTATCTCCATGAACTAAAACCAAAAAGGTAATATCGATTTGTTCACAGCTCAACTCAATCACCAGTTACCTAAGTGTGTAGACCCAGGGGCAGTAGCGGTAGATGCATTCTCGCTACGCTAGGGTAGAATGTCTTTTATACGTTCCCTCCACTTTGCCTCATCAGTCGGTGCTTGCTAAAAACCAGCAAGACTCCGCCTCAAGCATTTTGGAATGCCTGACTGGCCTACGCAGCCATGATTCCCACTCATGTTGGGAATTAGAACAGAGCCTTTTATGGCTGTTCCCATACGCAGAAAATCTGCTGGTTCACCCCGTGACTGGGGAGGACCATCCACTGTATGATCGAATCAAATCTTTGATTCAGAGTCTGAGAAGACCTTACCTAGGGCTCGGACTGTCTGGTCGTACGTTGGTCATAATCACTGAGGCCTGGAGAGACAGTACCAAGAAATTGTACATCCCCCATATCATTATTGGGAACTGTTCTGTTTACAGTCCAACATACGTATGACACGACACGTATAACAGATGTTTTTGCAATTCCTCTCTAAACTAATTTTTACGAGGGATAGAGTTTGTGCCAGTAGTGCCTTGTCATCATACTTGTTGCTGGGATCGGGACATCACTCTGTCGGATCTCACCCACTGATAGCCAGATTTATGAAACGTATCTTCAACTCAAAATCTCCCAGGCCCAGGGACTCAGAGATATGGGATGTTAACATTGTGCTGACTGCTTCGCCGGTGGGCTCCAACTACATCCCTGTCCTTGGTCAAACTCACTTACAAAGAGGTTATGCTCATGGCGCTGGTTACAGCGCAATGGATCCAGTCGTTGCATAAGCTATGACTGGACAAGATGGTTACATCTGTAGACTATAACATTTTATGTTATGACTTAGCAAGCAGAGCAGACCAGGGGCATCAGGTTTCAAACTAGAGGTTGGCATACCCTATGGACCTTCGGTTGTGTGTTGTCACACATCTACAACAGTTTGTTAAGGTCACCAAGAGCCTTAGAGGCTCTGAACTAGCTATGTTTGTTAGTTACATAAAACCTCATAAAAAGGTATCAGTACAGACCACCTCCAGGTGGTTAAAACGGGGTCTGGCTTGTGCAGGAGTGATCACTGGCAGTCTCAATCTCACTCCACCAGGGCTGCAACAACATCAGCAGCTAGGGTTATGGACGTTCCGCTGGACCACATCCTAGCGGCTGCAGGATGGTCTAACGAACAAACCTTTCCCATCATTTGACAACGAACCCATTGCCAGACCAAGGGTATTTGCCACCCTATTTTAGGTTCTGTTTTATTGTTTCCTCCTGGATTAAAGGGGTTACTATTATTATTATTTGTACATTTAAAAACATCAGCATGTTTCAATCTATGTCATGTCTGAATGCATTTTTAATGTTCAATCATCTGTGGTCAACTCATGCAGTTGTGTTGTGTGGACTCGTGTTCACGGCATGAAATCACAGAGCTTTAAAATCTTCACGTAGTCACTCACGTGACTCCAAAGTAAAATATTAAGATTAAACGAGAACTTACCAGTTTGAAGTTTGATCTTTATTTTATGAGGAGTTACGATGAGCGATTACGTGCGCTCCGCTCCCGACCCTCGTATCAGAAAGATCATCTGGTAGTTCTAGTCTTCTCTAAATCTTACTATGTTCAGTTCAACAACTGTTATCTGTGATTTCACACCGCTGCTTTGAAGATTGACGCGCAAGCGGGCTGATGGCCTTCTTCACGTAATCGCTCATCGTAACTCCTCATAAAATAAAGATCAAACTTCAAACTGGTAAGTTCTCGTTTAATCTTACTATTATCAACTCTCTCTCTCTCTCTCCACAGCATTGTTTAGTTTAGTTTAGAAATACAGCGCAGAATGAGGTCCTTCGGCCCTCCGCATCCACATCGACCAGGGGGGCACATTAGTGAGAACTTACATTTATACATTTCTACCAAGCCAATTAACCTACAAACCTGTACATCTTTCGAGTGTGGGAGGAAACCAGAGATCTTGGAGAAAACCCACGCAGGTCATGGGGAGAACGTACAAACTCCGTACAGACAGCACCTGTAGTCAGGATCGAACCCGGGTCTCTGGCACTGGAAGGCAGCAACTCTACCGCTATGTCAACGTACCATGTTACAGAGACTTCATTGACATGTGCAGGATAATGTGGTGGATGGGGCCAGTTCTGGATCCCCATTAAGCAGCATCCAATGCATATATGTCTGAACATTGAATTGATTCACATCGTATCTGGATACATCATAGCGCTGCCCAAGACGGCACAAAGTTGCTGAGTGTTGTGGATATAGCCCAGTCCATCACACAAACTGGCCTCTTCCCCATTGAATATATCTACACTTAATCGCGCCTTGGGAAAGCAGCCAATATAATCATTGGTGATTTACACCCCGGTCATTCCCTCTGACCCCCTCTCCCATTGGCCACAGATACCAAAGATTGAAAGCACGCATCAGCGGATTCAGGAACGACTTCCCAATATCAGTAGTCAATAAGCTCAGGGTGACCTACTTCATTGTTGCTCTTGCACTTTTTAAACAAAACGTTTTTTCTCTGCAACTGTAACCTTACAATACTTGTAGGAGCAAAATGGAAAATACAATTTATTACACTGCTGAGCACCAGAAGACCAGTTAAAACTGATCTGTCAATTGTGACTTTGGTATGGTGTGATTAGCTCAGATGAAAAGATTACTCAGAAACTTGACAGTAAATTGAGGTCCTAATTACAGAAACTTGATAAACAGTAAAACAAGGTCGTAATTACAGAATATAGACATAAAAAGCTGGAGTAACTCAGCAGGTCAGGCAGCATCTCTGGAGAAATGAAACAGATAACGTTTTGGGTCAAGTTCCTTCAGATTACAGAATTACAGAATTACTTTATTATAGAAACTTGACTAACAATAAAATGAGGTCTTGCACAGAATGGAACTCAGAAAGACTTAATTAGGTAACATACAGAAAGAAATGATTATCCACAAGTCTAACTTTGTTAGCAGTAGATAGGGGATAGAGGAGAACTACTGCAAAGAACAGTGGACTCCTCTCATTTTCACTCTCCCAGGTCATGATTAGTCAGAGTGAGATCGGGCACCCGGGGGTGTCTTGACCCATCCTGTCTTCCAGCTGCTTGTCTGATATCTGATCCAGGACTTTGTGGCCTTCTCACTGTAGAATGTTTGTCCTGACTACAGACAAGATCCAGGCAGTATACTGTATGTTGTGTAAACGGCATTCCCACCACCACGTTGGGTGTCATTGTTCACCCTATCAATAACCTTGTTAGTTATCTCATTTAATCGCTGCAACAACTGGGTAGTTTCCAACTTCTGCCCCTTGTTCCCTATTCTACCAGCTTGTCTTAGATCACTAGCATTTTGTCTCATGATCCCCTTCAACTTCTGCCGAATCTAGTGAATCTATTTCTGCTCTATCTAAAGTATTAACTGTGGACACACTTGCTGCGTATCCTGCTCCTACTAATTCTATCAAGTCCCTTTCCCTTCTCCATCTATCTGTCCTAGATCCACTACAAGTGACTTGCCTGTAGAGTAAATGTTGGAAAAGGCTATTAGTACTGTCCCTGCACAAACTAGAAAGTCGTAAAGCAGTCAGGTTAAAAGCTACCTGCGCATGTCTGTAGCTTGGTCTGAGAGTAATCCTTTCACCCGCATCTCCCAATACTAACCCTATCTCCCCAGTGACCTTATGGCCCTCGTTACACTCTGAAGCTCTTGTGGTGGCATGAGGTCCCGCAGTGGTCGATTCGTGAACCGAGCAGCCCTGTTGCGTTACCGTACAAGTCTCTTTGCCGCACATAATTGTCAATGGGTCGTCGGTCCTTGTATGACAAACATTAACATGGGATCCTCCTCTCGCGCACCACCCACCAGATGTCGCCCGAGCACCGTGTCCATTTCAAACGTGTCCATGTCCCCCGTGTGGATCCGCCTGCCATTGGTACTGAAGAAGGGTCTCGACCTGAAACGTCCCCCATTCCTTCTCTTCAGAGATGCTGCCTGTCCCGCTGAGTTACTCCAGCATTTTGAGCCTATCTACCATCGGGACATCCCACAGCTGGTCTTTATTTGCTGAATTGTAAATTCCTCGATTTACCGTCTGTACTTTATTTGCTGTTGAGAGGGAACTCAAAGGGTGACACATCCAATTATCCAGATTTTCCTGGGCGTAGCTTGTTGGCTTCCATATTTACTGTTCCTGTGGAAATATGTTTGCATGGTTAAATCATTCCAGCCCAAGGTACAGGATCTTTTCAGGTGGGGCCAGTGTTTCCATTTCGGCCCTTCCTTTGTTTCCACAAGGGCACACATTCCTCCAGCCATGATTACTGTAACTGGTCCCATCCATCTGGGTTGTATTGCTGCTAGGACCATAACCATAACCATGACCTGACCTCCTGCTTCCGGCATGTTGCCCTTCACGGCCATTCTCATGCTCCCAGTCTCGCACTCGCTGACTATCAATGGCTTGCCCCTTTAGACCCTGCAGATGAATGGCCAGCTCCCATACAGACTGAGTAATCATGTCCTGACCATTGAAGCTCCCTGTTCCTCCCGGAATCACATCCTCCAGTAGTAGCATCAGCTGTCCTTTCATTCATTCAAACAGAGTGAATCCTGTCCCATGAGTACAGCTCACTGGCAGTGACATCAGCACTACTGGTGAGACCCCAGACCAACCTTCCCCAGCCTCCATTAGGGTCTTCATTAAGCTCCGTTTTAGGGTACGGTTCATTCTCTCAACTATGACAGAACCAACTAACCAACTAACCAACTAACCAACTAACCAACTAACCAACTAACCAACTAACTAACTAAGTAACTAACCAACTAACGAACCAAACTACCAACCTACCAACCAA
The DNA here is from genome assembly GCA_038087875.1 of Malacoraja senta. NCBI lineage: Eukaryota > Metazoa > Chordata > Chondrichthyes > Rajiformes > Rajidae > Malacoraja > Malacoraja senta. The sequence goes on from CM075980.1 coordinate 36,308,489, forward strand.
CCAACCAAGCTACCCACTCACTCACTCACTCACTTTCTTTCCTCATTTCATCTGAAACATGGAAGCAAAATGGTCCAAATATGCCAAATGAGTCCCTTCCACTTAGTGTATATTAGAGAGTGAGAAGGAGGTAAGGATGGTTAAAGATAAGAGATGATGAGAAAAGGGAAGTGGAATCAGCAGCGAGATGAACAAATAGTGTGTGAGTGAAAGAGAGTTTAGTGGTACGGAGCGGACAGAGTCTGAACAAGGGTCCTGACCCAAAACGTCACAAATTCCTTTTCTCCAGAGTCTGACTGGCTGAGTTACTCCAGCATTTTGTGTCTATCTAAGAGGTAGGGATTCCTCCTGAGTTGCTATGGGACTGTTTCACTATGAGCAGAGAATACAGAGCAGCCAACAGCAACTTAAGTTATAATGACGTTTTAGCAATTATTGCTAACTCTACAAAAAAATGTCAAAGTTTGCTCCCATGATATTAACTATCTAAGCAAAGCTATGGCCCAGATTAGGATGTTCTGTTCTTTTTGTGGCAACAAATTAGCCCATTAAAAATGATATTAATGAAATGGATGATAGCCCATTAACAGAATTAGGCTGTTTATAATTGTAATTATTCCAAGATTGACAAAAGACTGGAAAATGGGGAAAAAAGGAAAAGGAAAGGTAATTAACAGCAAGAGATTTGGAATTAAAGAGCAAGGAGGAGGGAGAGCGAGGAGACAGGATCCAACACCGTCCTGCTCCCAGACAGGGAAGGTCTCAGTGTGATGAAAGACAGGGCGGCAGAGTGGTGCAGCAGTAGAGTTGCTGCCTTACAGCGCTTGCAGCGCCAGAGACCCGGGTTCGATCCCGACAACGGGTGCTGTCTGTACGGAGTTTGTACGTTCTCCCCGTGACCTGTGTGGGTTTTCTCCGAGATCTTCGGTTTCCTCCCACACTGCAAAGACGTACAAGTTTGTAGGTTAATTGGATTGGTACAAGTGTAAATTGTCCCTAGTGTGTGTAGGATAGTATTGGTGTGCAGGGATCGCTGGTCGGTACAGACTCGGCGGGCCGAAGGGCCTGTTTCCTTGCTGTATCTCTAAACTAAACTATAAACTTTGGAGCAACCAACAATGTGCTGGAGGAACTCAGTGGGCCAGGCAGCATTCGTGGAGGGAAATGGACACTCGATGTTTTGGGTTGGGACCCTTCATCTGAGTTGGAATGGAGTGGAATATGTTATTGTCACATGTGACTAGGACAGTGAGAATCTTTGCTGCGTACTCAATGTATACAAATAACCATATGACAATTACAGCACGGAAACAGGCCATCTCAGCCCTTCTAGTCCATGCCGAACACTTACTCTCACCTAGTCCCATCTACCTGCACTCAGACCATAACCCTCCATTCCTTTCCCGTCCATATAACTATCCAATTTATTTTTAAATGATAAAAACAAACCTGCCTCCACCACTTCCACTGGAAGCTCATTCCACACAGCTACACTCTCTGAGTAAAGAAGTTCCCCCTCATGTTACCCCTAAACGTTTGTCCCTTAATTCTCAAATCATGTCCCCTTGTTTGAATCTTCCCTACACTCAATGGCAAAAGCTTATCCACGTCCACTCTGTCTAACCCGCTCATAATTTTAAAGACCTCGATCAAGTCCCCCCTTAACCTTCTGCGCTCCAAAGAATAAAGACATATCTTGTTCAACCTTTCTCTGTAACTTAGGTGCTGAAACCCAGGCAACATTCTAGTAAATCTCCTCTGTACTCTCTCTATATTGTTGACATCTTTCCTATAATTTGGCGACCAAAATTGTACACCATATTCCAGAATTGGCCTCACCAATGCCTTGTACAATTTAAACATTACATCCCAACTTCTATACTCAATGTTCTGATTTCTAAAGGCCAGCACCCCAAAAGCTTTCTTTACCACCCTATCTACATGAGATTCCACCTTCAGGGAACTATGCACAGTTATTCCTAGATCCCTCTGTTCAACTGCATTCCTCAATTCGGTACCATTTACCATGTACGTCCTATTTTGATTTGTCCTGCCAAGATGTAGCACCTCACACTTATCAGCATTAAACTCCATCTGCCATCTTTCAGCCCACTCTTCCAAATGGCCTAAATCTCTCTGTAGACTTTGAAAATCTACTTCATTATCCACAACACCACCTATCTTAGTATCATCTGCATACTTACTAATCCAATTTACCACACCATCATCCAGATCATTGATGTATATGACAAACAACAGTGGACCCAACAGAGATCCCTCAGGTACCCCACTAGTCACTGGCCTCCAACCTGACAAACAGCCATCCACCATTACTCTCTGGCATCTCCCATTCAGTCACTGTTGAATCCATCTTGCTACTCCACTATTAATACCCAACAATTGAACCTTCTTAACCAACCTTCCATGTGGAACCTTGTCAAAGGCCTTACTGAAGTCCATATAGACAACATCCACCGCTTTACCCTCATCAATTTCCCTAGTAACCTCTTCAAAAATTTCAAGAAGATTAGTCAAACATGACCTTCCAGGCACAAATCCATGTTGACTGTTCCTAATCAGACCCTGTTTATCCAGATGATTCAATATATTATCTCTAAGTATCCTTTCCATTAATTTGCCCACCACTGACGTCAAACTAACAGATCTATAATTGCTAGGTTTACTCTTAGAACCCTTTTTAAACAATGGAACAACATCCGCAGTACGCCAATCCTCCGACACTATTCCCGTTTCTAATGACATTTGAAATATTTCTGTCATAGCCCCTGCTATTTTACTTCGGTCACGTGAGTGACTACGTGAAGAACCCGCTCAGTGCGCAGGCGCGGCATTACGCCAGCAGTGCAACAGCGGCGGCAGCAGGAGGAAGGCGCTCCGGCTGCATTTTGAAAAAACGGACCGTTGGGTGAGTATATTCAACTAATCTAACAGAGAAAGAGAGTGTGGGTGTTCTTAGCAAATAAGGACACTCAAGAGAAGACTCTCCAAAAGAACTGCCCCAGCTCAACTCCACCAGAGGAGCGTTTAATCTCAGGGGGGCAGCAACAGGCGGCAGGACCGCTCATAGACCGAGACCGATAGACCTATCCCCGAGACCGAGCCGAGCCCAGTCCCGCTAAAGCCTGCACAGCGGACAGGGAGGAAAGCCATGAGAGCAACCGGCCGGTAATTTCTGATTCGTCGGATGGGGACATGTCTCCACCTACACGGAGGAGAGACAGCCGCCAGAGCTTACAACAGCTCTTGGAGCAGATGCTCCAGCGGGATACGCAGAAGGAGCGTTCTCGCGGAGGTAGGTCAGGCACCTCCTCCACAGTGTCCACAGTGTCTTGTGCACTGTCCTCTGCTCCCTCATTACTGGAGGATAGCATTGGTGACCAGGGTTGGGCTGGTCTGGAACAAGGGCTGGCGGAAGAATTCGGCAGTATGCAAGGGGTGCAGGAACAGGAAGAGCTGCTGGGTGTCGTGGACCGCTGTGTAGCAACCCCACGTGCTGGAAGACCGCTGGAACCAAAAATGGCGGCCAGCATCAATCAGCTGTCAAATAAGCCCTTGCAGGAGAAGGTACTTCTTGAGGCGCTTGAATTTTACACAGCACCAGAGAACTGTGAGGCCCTCAGAGTGAAGACTGTGAACAGCCAGATCTGGGGGCACGTGGGGTCAAACATGCGTAACCATGAAATCAAGCTACAGCGGATCCTAAGGCTCCTGACGTCGGCCATTACAGCCTTTGCTCGTTCTGTGCAAAGTACGGAGATGGATACGTGCCAGCAGGATGTGCTGGCACTGATGTGCAACACACAATTTGAGATAAACAATCTCCGGCGGGGAAACATAAGACCTGCCCTCAATCCCAAATTTGCTGGGTTGTGCAGAGCCCCAGCTGCAGAGACGGACGCTCTGTTATTTGGGAAAGACCTCAACAAAAAACTGACGGACATGGAGGAAGCAGCGAAATCTTTCGGCCTCATGAGGGCAGGCCCTGGGACGAGCAAACCAAGAGCTACAATACCCAAGCGGCAGCACCCCATGGCATCCACCAGTCGACGTCCTCAATATGGGACTGGTGAAAGCTCGGGGACCGCATTTTATCCCCAAAAGATCTTTTTTAGATCAGGGCCCACAGCGGACCCCATGGAAAATGCGCCACCCCCCAACATCGCCAGCACGTCAGACAAGCAAAACCTACAATAACATCAGGAAACAAAAGAAACACCAATGAACATGGAGGTAGGTGGGTCTGGTTCCTGCCAGCATATAGAGAATAAGGGTGCTTTACTAACAGAGGGGAGATTACACTGGTTTAAAGAAGCATGGGTTACTGTCACGTGTGACAAGTATATACTCAACAGCATTAGTGGAGAGGTCATCCAAAAGACCAAACATGAACCTTTGGAATTTGTATCAAATAAAACCAAAAAAGATGGTGGATGTCGCATCATCATTGACTTAACATCACTACATAAGTTTGTTGAGTATATACATTTCAAAATGGAGACATTTGTTACTGCCAAACAACTGATTTCCAAAGGATACTTCATGGCAAGCATTGATCTTAAAGATGCTTACTATCTAATACCCATACACAAGGATCATTGCAGATACCTAAAATGTATCTGGTTGGGGCAGCTGAGGCAGTACAAAGCATTGCCCAATGGGCTAACTTCAGCCCCAAGATTATTCATCAAAATATTGAAAATAGCCATGGCAAGACTAAGAAACAAAAACATATTGTCATGGCATACCTGGATGATATTCAGATAGTAGGGAAAACGATGGAATTGGCTGTGGCAGCAGTATCAGCTACAAAACAGCTCCTCGAAACTCTGGGGTTCGTCCTACATCCAGATAAATCTAAGTTGAAGCCATCCACTATCATGGACTACCTGGGCTTCACAATTAACTCAGTCCATATGACTGTTACCTTGCCAAAGGGAAAAAAAATAAAAAATAATAAAAATAATAAAAAAATAAAAAAAGGTTGCATTAGCACAATCATGCAACAATTTAATGGTCAACAACGACCAACTATTTGACAAGTACCAAGAGTGATTGGGAAAATGGTAGCAGTATTTCCAGCTACACAATTCGGACCTTTGCACTATCAAAATTTACAAACAGCAAAGGTACAGGCACTAAAACGACATACAGGTCACGATGTTCGTGTCATGTAATTACCCACTGAAGCAATATCAGCTACAGTGGTGGGCAGAAAATGTTTGGCATAGTTTCAGCTCTATCATCATCACTAACCCTACTTTAGTTTTTCAAACAGATGCCAGTGCTCAAGGCTGGGGAGCAACTAACTCCATATCCAGCACAGGTGGTAGATGGACTAACCTAGAGTCATCATTACTACTGACACTGGGCATTAACTATCTAGAGATGTTGGGCGCCTTTTATGGGTTAAAAGCATATGTATTTAATATGCAGCACTTGCATGTTCGGTTACAGATTGATAATACTACGGTGGTGGCTTATATTAACCATATGGGCGGCATAAAATCATTATCATGCGACAAATTGGTCAACGTGATTTGGCTATGGTGTGTCGAAAGACATATTTGGCTATCAGCGACTTAGCTACCAGGTAAGTTAAACACAGTGGCAGACACCAGGTCACGCAAATTCAATGATAACATCGATGGATGTAAAACCCTAAAGTATTTGCTAAAGTTATTAAGCAGTATGGAACGCCAGATATCGATGTATTTGCATCAAGACGAAATCACCAGTTACCTATGTATGTCGCTTGGGAACCAGACCCAGAGGCAGCAGCAATAGATGCCTTCACGCTGGATTGGGGAAATGTCTTCTGCTATGCTTTCCCTCCCTTCTGCCTCATCAGTCGGGTACTTCGCAAAATACAGATGGACTCTGCTTCTGGAATTTTGATGGTGCCCGACTGGCCTACACAGCCATGGTTCCCGGTTCTACATGACATGGCGGTTGAGTCACCAATGGTCTTTCCCAGTGATCCAGGATTATTAACTCACCCAGTATCAGGCATAAGCCACCCATGCCATGAGAAAATTAAACTCCTGGGTTGCAGGGTTTGAATAGACCTTACCTGGAACTGGGATTGTCCGAACGAACCATCACCACCATGTCGGCATCCCTTCGAACATCCACCAAGAGGCAGTACTTAATCAGCATAAGAAAATGGGAGAAGTACTGCCAGGAAACAGGGACAACGTATGCAACAGCCACAGCCACCAACGTACTGGAATTCCTGGCCCATCTACACCATGATGAAGGGATCAGTTACAGTGCCATCAACACAGCGCGGTGCTCTTTCTGCTTATCTCAAACCAGCAGGACAACAGGCAATGGGATCCCATCCACTGGTGGTAAAACTGATGAAGGGCATTTATGATATCAAGCCCCTAAACCCAGGTATACCCATATTTGGGATATCAGTGTGGTCCTGACATACCTCAGGGAATGGCCACCAGCCAGATCCCTCAGCCTCGAGCAATCTACACTAAAGACGCTCATGTTGATGGCACTCGTATCCGCTCAGAGGGTCCAGTCACTACACAAGTTAAGGCTGGACAACATGGTGACCACCCCAGATCAGATCGCATTCATCATACAGGGTCTGGTGAAGCAAAGCAGGCCAGGAACAGCTAATCCCACAAGAGCCACGGTTGTGTGTCGTGACCCATCTACAACATTATATAGACACAACCCACAATATCAGAGGGAGTGAAAAAGCCTTATGGGTCAGCCACAAGAAACCTCATGGCCGGGTAACGAGCCAAACCATTTCAAGATGGCTCAAACAGGTACTGAAGGCTGCCGGAATAGATACTAATACATTTAAATCTCATTCCACTAGGGCAGCATCTACATCAACGGCCGACAGAATGGACGTACCGGTTGACCAAATTCTGAATACAGCAGGATGGTCGAGGGAAACGACATTCAGAACTTTTTATAATAAGCCGTTGATGAAACCTGATTTATTTGCAGAGAAAATATTACAAGCTGCAAATATTTAATTTAAGCCCGGGGGAGCTATTTAATTTTGTTATTGTTAATAAATAACTTTTTTGTTTCTTGAGAAACAGATTCATTGGTTGATTACGATAACACTTCCTCCCTCAAGAACTTTGGCAGTGAGTGAAATAAAACTGTTACACGGTTTGAAATCACAGAGCTTTGAAATCTTCACGTAGTCACTCACGTGACTCCGAAGTAAAATAGTAAGATTAAACGAGAACTTACCAGTTTGAAGTTTGATCTGTATTTTATGAGGAGTTACGATGAGGGATTACGTGCCCTCCGCTCCCACCCTCATTATATGGATCAAACTAATAAATTGATGTCTCCTTTTCTTTACTATGTTTACTTAAAATACCTGTGTCTATCTGTGATTCCACACCGCTGCTTGGAAGTATGCCGTGCCTGCGCACTGAGCGGGTTCTTCACGTAATCCCTCATCGTAACTCCTCATAAAATACAGATCAAACTTCAAACTGGTAAGTTCTCGTTTAATCTTACTATTTCTACACTAACTTCCTTCAATGTCCTAGGGAATATCCTGTCAGGACCTGGAGACTTATTCACTTTTATATTTTTCAAAAGTGTCAGTACTTCCTCTTCTTTGATCCTCAATGTTTCCATAGCTACCCTATTTGTTTCCCTTACCTCACATAATTCAATATCCTTCTCCTTGATGAATACCGAAGAAAATAAATTGTTCAATAATAGCAGCCACCTACGATACTGTTTTGAAAGAGTAGCGGGGAGATAATTAGTGGTGAGAGGGGAAAAAGGGTAGGGGGGGGGTGGTGTTTGGGGGTCCCACCTTTCATCCCACCAGCTCCCGCATCCAATACCTAGACCATTTCCAACAATTTCCCGCCCACATCTTGATCTCTCCATTTCCGTCTCAACAGACAAACTGTCCACGGATATTTACTACAACCCACCGACTTCCATACTAAGTAGACTACATCTCCTCCCATCCCGTCTCTTGCAAGGATGCCCTCTTTTACACAGTTTCTCAGTTTCCACCCCCTCTGTTTTCAAGTTGAGGCTTTCCACTCCAGGACATCTGAGACGTTCTTCTTTTGCAATAAATGCGGCTTCTCCCCCACACTTTGGTCGAGGGAGCCCTCAACCCACATCTCCTCCATCTCCTGCACTTCTGTTCTCACCCATAAGGTTATAAGTGATAGGAGAAGAATTAAGCCATTCGGCCCATCAAGTCTACTCCGCCATTCAATCATTGCTGATTTATCTCTCCCTTCACCCAGACAGAACAGGGGTAAACATGGAAAGATAGAAACATAGGTGCAGGAGTAGGCCATTCGGCCCTTCGTGCCAGCACCACCATTCAATATGATCATTGCTGATCATCCTAAATCAGTACCCCGTTCCTGCTTTTTCCCCATATCTCTTGATTCCATTAGTCCAAAAAGCTAAATCTAACTTTCTCTTGAAAACATCCAGCAAATTGGCCTCCACTGCCTTCTGTGACAGAGAATTCCACAGATTCACAACTCTCTGGGTGAAGAAAGTTTGTCCTCATCTCCATGCTAAATGGCCTACCCCTTATTCTTAAACCGTAACCCCTGGTTCTGGACTCCCCCAACATCTGGAAAATATTTCCTGGATAGCCTGTCCAATCCTTTAAGAATTTTATATGTTTCTATAACATCCCCTCTCATCCTTCTTTATTCCAGTAAATACAAGCCCAGTGGACCCATTATATGTCAGTCCTGGTAGCGTTTCCATGGGTCTTATCTTTCACCCCAGCGGCCCTACATTCAGCCCTCTCCTCTCTCCCTCACCACTTTGTACTTGCTACCCCTCCTTTACTTTCCCAGTCCAGATGAAAAGTCCACATGGCAGCATCTGCAGTCTCTTTGTTTCATCACCAATGTACAGAGCGGAGGTGCAGAACCTGGCGGACTGGTGCTCACGTAACAACTTGTCCCTAAACACCTCCAAGACCAAGGAGCTGATTATCGACTTCAGGAGGTTACATAATGGGGAATACGCCCCAATCTCTATCAACAGGGAAAGTGTGGAGAGAGTGTCCAGCTTTAAGTTTCTGGGCACTCACATTTCGAAGGACCTCACATGGTCCACCAACACCACTGCGCTGGTCAAGAAGGCACAGCAACGACTGTTCTTCCTGAGAACATTGAAAAGGACTGGTCTGCCCCAACAGCTGCTGACAACCTTCTACCGCTGCACCACAGAGAGCATATTAACGTATGGCATCTCTGTGTGGTATCTCAGCTGCACGGAGGCGGAGAGGAGAGCTCTTCAGCGCGTCGTCCACAGGGCGCAGAAGATTATTGGGACAGAGCTACCAGCCTTGGAGGGCATCTGCCACACACGGTGCCTCAGGAACGCCGTCAGCATCCACAAAGACTCCTCACACCCTTGTAATAGTCTGTTGGAACTTCTACCATCTGGCAGACGTTACAAGGCCTTCTACGCCCGCACCTCCAGACTCAGGAACAGCTTCATCCCCAGAGCTATCGCTGCTCTGAACCGGCCCTGCTGAGTGCCCCCCCCCCCCACCCCCACCCCCATGAACTGTCTCCCTGGGATGGTCACGTCACACATCGACCCAGCACAGACATATTTGCACACTTAAACTATTTTACTGTTTCACTGTCCTTTTTTATAAATCGTGTTTCTCGGGGTATCTAAATGTTATTAGTTGTTTAAGTTATGACATGGGATGGAAGCTGCATACCAAATCACGTTGCACCTTTGTGCAATGACAATAAAATATATTATTATTATTATTACTATTGTGTGTCTCCAGACGCCAGACCTTCTCAATTTCAAACATCACCACAAGATGGCAGGCTACTCCTTGGCTTTCAAGTTTGTGTGATTTGTACAAATGAAGAATTTATTTTGCTGGCTATTTCTACCTTGTTGACTAATATCCATAGCATTAAATGCTGAAACTGTATGGGTGCAGTAAGTACTCTTCCTAAGATAAACCCTCTCATCTACTTCTGTGAAATAACTACTGTTGGGGACCACACATCTTTATGGTACGCCCTCAATTAATGCCACAGGGTGTCAGTGTACCATCAGGAATGAACCAGAGTAACCGCAGCCTTTGACTTGCAGCAATATGCTTGCTGTTCCACACGGAGCTTTAGTTTAGTTTAGAGATACAGCGTGGAAACAGGCCCTTCGGCCCACCGGGTCCGCGCCGACCAGCGATCCCCGCACATTATCACTATCCAACACCCACTAGGGACAATTTTTACATTTACCAAACCAATTAACCTACAAACCTGTACGTCTTTGGAGTGTGGGAGGAAACCGAGGATCTTGGAGAAAACCCACGCAGGTCACGGGGAGAACGTACAAACTCCACACAGACGGCACCCGTAGTCGGGATCGAACCCAGGTCTCCGGCGCTGCATTCGCTGTAAGGCAGCAACTCTACCGCTGCACCACCGTGACCTGTTGACGTTTCCCCTCGCCACTACCAGGCCCTTGCCTGAGTATGAAAATCTGGGCACGCTGGCTCAGCTTCATTAGTAGCTTAGAGTCATAGAGTGTGGAAACAGGCACTTTTCCCAACGTGTCCGCACCGACCAACGTCCCAGCTACACTAGTCCCACCAGCCTGCATTTGGCCCATGTCCCTCTAAACATGTCCTATCCATGTACCTATCTAATTGTTTCTTCAACTTTGCAATAGTCCTGGCCTCAACTACCTCCTCCGGCAGCTCGTTCCATACATCCACCACCCTTTGTGTGAAAAAGTTACCCTTCAGATTCTGATAAAATGTTTTCCCTTTCATTTTAAACCTATGCCTTCTGGTTGTCGATTCCCCTACTCTGGGCAAGAGACTCTGTGTGTCTACCCGATCTATTTATCTCATAATTTTATACACCTCTATAAGATCACCCCACATCCTCCTGCACTCCAACGAGTCCCAGCCTGCTCAGCCTCTCCCTATAGCTCAGACCTTCGAGTCCTGGCAACATCCTTGTAAATCTTCTTTGCACCCTTTCCAACTTGACAATATCTTTCCTATAACATGGAGTATTGTGTCCAGTTTTGGTCTCCAAATTTGAGGAAGGACATCCTTGTGATTGAGGCAGTGCAGTGTAGGTTCACGACATTGATCCCTGGGATGGCAGGACTGTCATATGAGGAAAGATTGAAAAGACTAGGCTTGTATTCACTGGAGTTTAGAAGGATGAGGGGGATATTATAGAAACATATAAAATTATAAAAGGACTGGACAAGCTAGATGCAGGAAAAATGTTCCCAATGTTGGGCGAGTCCAGAACCAGGGGCCACAGTCTTAGAATAAAGGGGAGGTCATTTAAGATTGAGGTGAGAAAAAACTTTTTCACCCAGAGAATTGTGAATTTATGGAATTCTCTGCCACAGAGGGCAGTGGAGGCCAAATCACTGGATGGATTTAAGAGAGAGTTAGATTGAGCTCTAGGGGCTAATGGAGTCAAGGAATATGGGGTGAAGGCAGGCACGGCTTATTGATATGGGACGATCAGCCATGATCACAATGAATGGCGGTGCTGGCTCGAAGGGCCGAATGGCCTCCTCCTGCACCTATTTTCTACGTTTCTATGCTTCTATGTTATACAACTGCAACATGACCTCCCAACTTCTATACTCAATACTCTGACCGATGAAGGCCGTGCCAAGAGCCTTTTTGACCACCCCATCTAAGTGTGGTGCCAACAGCCATGCACCTGAACTCCTAGATCCTTCTGCTCTACAGCACTCCCAGAGCCCTACCATTCACTGTGTAGTTCCTACCCATGTTAGACTTCCCAAAATGCAACACCTCACATTTCTCTGTAATAAATTCCATCATCCATTCCTCAGCCCACCTGGCCAATCGATCAAGATCCTGCTGCAATTTCTGGAAACCATCTTCACTTTCTCCAATAACACCCACTTTTGTATCATCTGCAAACTTGCTAATCTTGCCCTGTACATTCTCATCCAAATCATTGATATAGATGACAAACAGTAATAGCCTTAGCACCGAACCTGAGGCACACCAAATATGTTTATGGAGCCTGGTGTTGAAACACAAACCATTGTTATTCCTTTATTTTGGAATGTGGCCACTAATAGTAAGGCCAACATTGAGCACCCATATCCATAATTGTCCTTGTACAGGTTGCTTTGTGGGACATTAACTATACTCTGTTGGTAGGAATCACAGAGATCTGTGCATGTAATGGTAGACACAGGCAACTGCAGATGCTAGTTTACAATAAAAAGCTGTGCAGACCCTGGAGCAGGTTACAAACTGGGTGAGTCCCAAGGCTCAGGGCAACTCACATTCAGCAGCTTTCAGGAAACTGAAACTACCGGATTGCGATAAAGACTTATCTGCTCTCCAGACCCAGTCTGGCTGTAGGAGGCTGAAGCGGCCATTTGGAAACACCACCCACCTCAGAGATGATTAGGAATACTTGTCACGTCAACATCCCATTAACAAATAAATAGGTAAGATTTGGGAGCCCAATAGCGGAAGGGTGTATCAGGGTGAATCACCAGGAGGAGAGCTGCGTGAAAGGTTATAATCCACTCACATTGAGGAACATTTTGGGGTGGCACGGGGGCACAGCGGTAGAGTTGCTGTCTTACAGCACTAGAGACCCAGGTTCGATCCTGACTACGGGTGCTGTCTGTACAGAATGTGTACGTTCTCCCCGTGACCTGTGTAGGTTTTCTCCGGGATCTCCGGTTTCTTCCCACATTCCAAAGACGCAGGCACGGAAATCGCTGTCAAAACATGGGGGGGACGCAATTTCTTGCCGGCCGTGCGCACACACACACGCACGTGCGTGCATGCGCACACATGCGAGGTTTCGGCCGTGGGCCCTGTGGACGGTAACATCGGGACCTGACCTGGATGGTGACCGACTACAAACTCCGGCAACAGCAACTTCGTCCGCCCCGAATCGTGGGGCTTCAATCGGCCCGTTCGCGGGGCCTTCCATCGCCCGGCGGGGGCTTCAACGTCGGGAGCCTCGATCGCCTCGACGCAGCAATTTGACCGCGGGGCGGTGGAAGATCCCGAGGTTGATTTTAAGCTGCGCCGGGCGATGAAAAGCCCCGCGAACGAGCCGATTCAAGGTCTGTTCTGATCTTTGCTTCACCAGGACGTCTCCCTCCTCCAATCACCGCGCTCTATCCTCAGTACCAACCCCCTACTTCTGTCTCTGACCGACACCTCCCTCCTCTAATCATCACGCTGAATCATCATGTCCACCCCCATTGCCTGCTGACCGACGTCTCTCTCATGCAATCGGCGCCCTCCCTCGATCATCAGTCCCACCCGCACTGTCTCGCGGAAAGCGGAGATTTTTAACAGCTTTTTCTTATCATGGAGTTTTTAAATCCGGATTACAAAAAATGGGGGGGGGGGTCGTCCCCCTCCTCTCAAAACAGGTTTGTAGGTGAATTGGCTTGGTATACATGTAAATTGTCCCTAGTCTGTGTAGTGTTTACTGTATATGGTAATAGTGTTCATGTGCGGGGATCACTGGTCGGTGCGGACTTGGTGGGCCAAAGGGACTGTTTCTGCGCTGTATCTCGAAACTCAACTCCTCCTGAAGCTGGTCTCTGAAAGAGAATCTCCCGTGTTAATGACGGTTTAATGGGTTGATTGCTTCTGGAGTTTAGAGGAAGAAATAGGTAGACAACACAAGGTGATGATGGAAACACAAGCTGGTGAGGTGCCCTAAATCTCTGCTGTGTAAAATAAATCTGAAGAAAGGTCTCGACCTGAAGCATCACCCATTCCTTTTCTCTAGAGATGCTGTGTGACTCACTGCGTTGCTCCAGCTTTTTGTGTCGATCTTCAGTTTAAACCAGCATCTGCAGTTCCTTCCTGCACAAAATGAACACTTGTTTTAATGAAAGGGCCATGGAAGGGGCGTGATGAGAACACTGTGTCAGATTGCTTATGTGCAGCAGGACATATTAGAACAGATGGACCTCCTGTGTTGGTTATGTATGCTAACATTAGTGGCATCAATGAGAAAATCCCATTGAATTTATTGGACTTCAACTTGCTTTCTTTTCCCAACAGATGGCAGTCTGACAGAGTTAATCTCTTCCCAAATTCAAATTTGAAGCTCCAATAAAGATACTTATTGACTGCAGGCCAGTGTATCTCTGTACATCAGACTGAAGCTCACACTGTAACAGAAGTTACTTGGCAGGAGCAGGCTGGCTCATTGCACTCAATGTTCTTGGCATTGAGCCCTACCCCTGACCTGCTTGAGGGGAATCAGTCTGAAATACAGGGCCCTGGGAGTTCATTTCACCTCAGTGCTATCATTAACCTGGACTGGATAAAGCTGGATGTCGATAAAGAAGGGTCTCGATCCGAAACGCCACCCATTCCTTCTCTCCAGAGATGCTGCCTGCCTGTCCCGCTGAGTTACTCCAGCACTTTGTGTCTTTCTCCAGAGATGCTGCCTGACCTGCTGAATTACTTTGAAGCACTTTGTGTCCTTTTGGGTAAAGCTCAGGAATTTGTGGAGACACTGGATAATTAGGCACTTCTTTGTATTCTTGGTGTATAATACCTTGTGGATGCGAATTGTAACAATGCATACGATGTTGGGGTGACCAAGAGTTGGATTTCCAGAAAGTACACCCCCTTCTTATAAAGTTGCTGTTGGTCATCAGATGCAGGGAACAAGGTTCACCACAAAATGCTTCACACTGTTGCTGCTACACGATACATCCTCGTTCAATATTGTCACACTATCCCGGCTGAAATGTAAAACCTTAACACTGTAACATTGTTCTCACATCATTTAATAATATGTCAGCTCTGGTTAGATTCGGGCAGGTTTTTTTTTTTTTTTTTTTTTATTATTTTTTTTTAATTATTTTTATTAGAAGTACGGTAAATTACAGTAATACACAACACTTATATCTTAATACATTCTTTATACCGCTTCATTTTTTTAAGCTTTAAGAGAAAGATAGAAGTAAGAAAAGTAAAGAAAGTGCACAAGAGTCGTGAGGTGCAAGAGAGTGTTGTGAAAAGAAAGCCCCCTTAGAAAAGAAGTTAGAGAAGGAAGTAAAGTAAGAAAGTAGATCCTAGAAAAGAAAGAAAAAGAAAGTAGGAACAATCGCAGAAAGGGAACCACCAACCAAGTCTGTTTTTATGATGAATTTGCCTTTGTCCAAAGTCCATCCCCAGTTCCAATACCACCTGTTGACACTAGATTATAGTCACAGAGACTCTGACCTTGTTGCACAATGCTTCTGATGCTCAGCCTCATAGGACATGGTCACAAGGAATGGCTTGTCCTGTTGGTTCACTGTTGGTGTTTACCCACCTCCATATTCTACGGCAGAGTCCCATTCACAACACCACTCAAAGATTCCACTAAATTAATATGATTGGGGGGTTTTTCTTCCATTTTACAACTTACAGCTTATCAAATCCTACTTATTTTAAAATGTCAGTGTAGTTTAGTTTAGTTTAGTTTAGTTTAGAGACTTCGCCCCACCGGGTCTGCACAGACCAGTGATCCCCACACATTAACACTACCCTACACACTGAGGACAATTTTTACATTTACACCAAGCCAATTAACCTACAAACCTGTACGTCTTTGGAGTGCGGGAGGAAATTGAAGTTCTCGGAGAAAACCCATGCGGTCACAGGGAGAATGTACAAACACTGTACAGACAGCACCCGTAGTCAGGATCGAACCTGGGTCTCTGGTGCTGTAAGGCAGCAGCTCTACCGCTATGCCATGTCAGTTCTCTCACTCATGTCCATTATTTCTTCTCTGTCTTCTACCTTATCTTTAGTTGCCTCTTTCTCCTCCTCAATCTTCTTTTGATTAGAACGGGTGTCAAGGGTTATGGGGAGAAGGCAGGAAAACGGGAATAGGAGGCAGAGATCAGCCATGATTGAATGGCGGAGTAGACTCGATGGGCCGAATGGCCTAATTCTACTCCTATAACTTGTGAACTTGTGAACTTGTAATAGCTCCAGCAATATTGGATTCTTGGCTGCTTAGGTTAGGCTTGGAACTTGCTACATCTGAACACAATCCTTCTTCCCTAGCCCTGGCACTGGTCAAATTCTGGGTTCAATCAGACAGCCAACTTTGTAAATGAGTTCAGTGATTCAGGAGTGGCTCAATCCAAAATCTCTGATGGGAAAGGCACGTGACTGATCCTGATGCCAGTAAAAAACGTTTTGCGTGTTAGCCAGGGAAGTCATCCGTACATGATTACAATCATACCATGCACAAATACAACAGGTACCAAACTCAACTCAACTCAACTCAACGTGAGATTCTCTGTATTTTATAACTTAGATTGAATTCCTTCGTCAATTGAACTACAAACTTGTCACACTACATTTCATCCAAAAGTGTGTTAAAACTTGCAATGGTGAGACAAATCCATGAAACTAGGTTGCCGGCAAGGTTGATGACATCAGTGCAGAATGCGTAAGGTTCCTGCTACTTGTTATCTGACTAGTTTAAAGATTGCAACTCTGACTCAGTAACCAATCTCAAATCCCTTATTGCAACGACAACGCTAATGAGGTTCTCCTTAATTCTAACACATGCATGCACACATGTAGACAGATGTCACCCAGCACTGGTGATCAGATTCAGATTCTGACCCTCTGGGGCTGTCTCTGTGGAGTTTTCATGTTCTTGTGGCCATGTGGGTTTTCTGCGGATGCTCCAGTTTCCTCCCACATGCAGGTTAATTGGCCACTGTAATTTTCTCCTGGGGTGTAAGTGAGTTGTGGCATCTGAGGACAGTCGATGGGAATGTTGGGAAGATTCCAAGGGAATAATTCATTGAAAAGGTAAAGTGCAAACCTAAGCAGTGAGAAGAAATATGAGCCAAAGTTGGCAACCTTCAAGATATCCCATCACCTGGCTCATGTGCTGCAGAGTGGTTAATTATTCTCTTTGAATAATGACGCAAGAACTTGTTTAAGATTACACAGCAAATGTCAATAAGCTTAACAGATCAAAGCAAAGCCTTAGTGAAAGCTACGGTCATTTTACACTATTTTAAATATTGTTTATGCATCAGCTATCATCATCAACCTTGTCCTCCAAAGGTTATGAAGCAAAATGTTTCCCAGTTCACATCATTTAGGTTTGCGCCATGTAATTATAAAATTGGTATTGATCATGCATAAGTGAAAATAGATATGAATAAAAAACATAATGAGGACCAACAGTTGACATTATTAATGGTATAGAGACATTGGTTTTTGAACAATTATGCCTATTAATGTTGTTAATTTATAGATTTGTTTCAATTATTAAATTTTACTGTGTTTATTGTGTTTATGGGCCTGTTACAGAGTCATAGAGTCATAGAGTGATACAGCATGGAAACGGGCCAATCAGCCCAACTTGCCAACACCGGCCAACATGTTCCAGCTACAGTAGTCCCACCTAGATACATAGATACATAGAAAATAGGTGCAGGAGTAGGCCATTCGGCCCTTCGAGCCTGCACCGCCATTCAATATGATCATGGCTGATCATCCAACTCAGTATCCTGTACCTGCCTTCTCTCCATACGCCCTGATCCCTTTAGCCACAAGGGCCACATCCAACTCCCTCTTAAATATAGCCGATGAACTGGCCTCAACTACTCTCTGTGGCAGAGAGTTCCTGAGATTCACCACTCTCTGTGTGAAAAAGTTTTTCCTCATCTCGGTCTTAAAGTATATCCCCCTTATCCTTAAGCTGTGACCCCTTGTCCTGGACTTCCCCAACATCGGGAACAATCTTCCTGCATCTAGTCTGTCCAACCCCATAAGAATTTTGTATGTTTCTATAAGACCCCCTCTCAATCTCCTAAATTCTAGCGAGTATAAGCCAAATCTACCCAATCTTTCTTCATATGAAAGTCCTGACATCCCAGGAATCAGTCTGGTGAACCTTCACTGCACTCCCTCTATGGCTATAATGTCCTTCCTCAGGTTTGGAGACCAAAACTGTACGCAATAATCCAGGTGTGGTCTCAGCAAGACCCTGTACAACTGCAGTAGAACCTCCCTGCTCCTATACTCAATTCCTTTGGCTATGAAAGCTAACATACCATTCGCTTTCTTCACTGCCTGCTGCACCTGCATGCCTACTTTCAATGACTGGTGTACCATGACACTCAGGTCTCGCTGCATCTCCCCTTTTCCTAATCGGCCACCATTGAGATAATAGTCTGCTTTCCTGTTTTTGCCACCAAAGTGGATAACCTCACATTTATCCACATTATACTGCATCTGCCAAACATTTGCCCACTCACTCAGCCTATCCAAGTCACCTTGCAGTCTTCTAGCTTCCTCCTCACAGCTAACACTGCCCCCCAGCTTAGTGTCATCCGCAAACTTGGAGATGTTGCCTTCAATTCCCTCATCCAGTTCATTAATATAAATTGTAAATAGCTGGGGTCCCAGCACTGAGCCTTGCGGTACCCCACTAGTCACTGCCTGCCATTGTGAAAAGGACCCGTTTACTCCTACTCTTTGCTTCCTGTTTGCCAGCCAGTTCTCTATCCACATCAATACTGAACCCCCAATACCATGTGCTTTAAGTTTGTATATTAATCTCTTATGCCACAGAGGGTCGTTGAGGCCAGTTCATTGGCTATATTTAAGAGGGAGTTAGATATGGCCCTTGTGGCTAAAGGGATCAGGGGGTATGGAGAGAAGGCAGGTACGGGATACTGAGTTGGATGATCAGCCATGATCATATTGAATGGCGGTGCAGGCTCGAAGGGCCGAATGGCCTACTCCTGCACCTATTTTCTATGTATCTATGTATCTATGTGGGACCTTGTCGAAAGCCTTCTGAAAGTCCAGATACAACACATCCACTGGTTCTCCCCTATCCACTCTACTAGTTACATCCTCGAAAAATTCTATAAGATTCGTCAGACATGATTTACCTTTCGTAAATCCATGCTGACTTTGTCCAATGATTTCACCACTTTCCAAATGTGCTGCTATCCCATCTTTAATAACTGACTCTAGCAGTTTCCCCACTACCGATGTTAGACTAACTGGTCTGTAATTCCCCGTTTTCCCTCTCCCTCCCTTCGTAAAAAGTGGGGTTACGTTTGCTACCCTCCAATCCTCAGGAACTACTCCAGAATCTAAAGTTTTGAAAAATTATCACTAATGCATCCACTATTTCTGGAGCTACTTCCTTAAGTACTCTGGGATGCAGCCTATCTGGCCCTGGTGATTTATCGGCCTTTAATCCATTCAATTTACCCAACACCACTTCCCGACTTACCTGGATTTCACTCAGTTCCTCCATCTCCTTTGACCCGCGGTCCCCTGCTATTTCCGGCAGATTATTTATGTCTTCCTTAGTGAAGACGGAACCAAAGTAGTTATTCAATTGGTCCGCCATATCCTTGTTCCTCATGATCAATTCACCTGTTTCTGACTGCAAGGGACCTACATTTGTTTTAACTAATCTCTTTCTCTTCACATATCTATAAAAACTTTTGCAGTCAGTTTTTATGTTCCCTGCCAGTTTTCTTTCATAATCTATTTTCCCTTTCCTAATTAAGCCCTTTGTCCTCTGCTGGTCTCTGAATTTCTCCCAGTCCTCTGGTAAGCTGCTTTTTCTGGCTAATTTGTACGCATCATCTTTTGCTTTGATGCTATCCCTGATTTCCCTTGTTATCCACGGATGCACTACCTTCCCTGATTTATTCTTTTGCCAAACTGGGATGAACAATTTTTGTAGTTCATCCATGCAGTCTTTAAATGCCTTCCATTGCATATCCACCGTCAACCCTTTTAGAACTAATTGCCAGTCAATCTTGGCCAATTCACGTCTCATACCCTCAAAGTTACCTTTCTTTAAGTTCAGAACCGTTGTTTCTGAATTAACAATGTCACTCTCCATCCTAATGAAGAACTCAACCATATTATGGTCACTCTTGCCCAAGGGGGCACGCACAACAAGACTGCTAACTATCCCTTCCTCATTACTCAATACCCAGTCTAGAATAGCCTGCTCTCTCGTTGGTTCCTCTACATGTTGGTTTAGATAACTATCCCGCATACATTCCAAGAAATCCTCTTCCTCAGCACCTCTGCCAATTTGATTCACCCAATCTATATGTAGATTGAAGTCACCCATTATAACTGTTTTGCCTTTGTTGCACGCATTTCTAATTTCCTGTTTGATGCCATCCACAACTTCACTACTACTGCTAGGTGGCCTGTACACAACACCCACCAGCGTTTTCTGACCCTTAGTGTTTCGCAGCTCTACCCATACCGATTCCACATCCTCCAAGCTAATGTCCTTCCTTTCCACTGCGTTAATCTCCTCTCTAACCAGCAACGCTACCCCACCTCCTTTTCCTTTCTATCTATCCCTCCTGAATATTGAATATCCCTGGATGTTCAGCTCCCAGCCTTGGTCACCCTGGAGCCATGTCTTCGTGATCCCAACTATATCATAATCATTAATAGCTATCTGCATGTTCAACTCATCCACCTTATTACGAATGCTCCTTGCATTGAGACACAAAGCCTTCAGGCTTGTTTTTACAACGCTCTTACCCCTTATACAATTATGTTGAAAAGTGGCCCTTTTTGATTATTGCCCTGGATTTGTCTGCCTGCCACTTTTACTTTTCACCTTGCTACCTATTGCTTCCGCCCGCATTTTACACCCCTCTGTTTCTCTGCTCACCCATTTAAGAACCCCACCACCTCTTATTCTCTGTTTATTATTGTTTTCTTCTTTCCCCCCTACATGTTGGGTCTGAGTGCTTTCCTTCTCTGCCTCCTGCCTCACACACTGTCTAATAGCTTTCTCTATTTGAGTCCCTCCCCCCAACCATTCTAGTTTAAAGTCTCCCCAGTAGCCTTTGCAGATCTCCCCGCCAGGATATCGGTCCCCCTCAGGTTCAAGTGCAACCCATCCTTTTTGTACAGGTCGCACCTTCCACAAAAGAGGTCCCTAACCTGCCTGCGTTTGGTCCATATCCCTCCAAACCTGTCCTATCCATGTACCTGTCTAACTGTTTCTTAAATGTTAGGATAGTCCTTGCCTCAAGTACCTCCTCTGGCAGCTTGTTCCATACACCCACCACCCTTTGTGTGAAAAGGTTACCCCTCAGATTCCTATTAAATCTTTTCCCTTTCATCTTAAACCCATGTCCTCTGGTCCTCGATTCACCAACTCTGGGCAAGAGACTCTACTTCAAACCAATCTATTCATCTCATGATTTTATACACCTCTATAAGATCACCCTTCATCCTCCTGCTCTCCAGGTAATCCCAGCCTACTCAACCTCTCCCTATAGCTCAGACCATCTAGTCCTGGCAACATCCTCGTAAATCTTCTCTGTACCCTTTCCAGCTTGACAGCATCTTTCCTACATCATGGTGCCCAGAACTGAACACAATACTCTAAATGCGGCCTCATCAACGTCTTATACAACTGCAACATGGATCCCAACTTCTATACTCAATACTCTGACTGATGAAGGCCAAAGTGCTAAAAGACTTTTTGACTACCCTATCTACCTGTGACTCCACCTACAGGGAACCATGCACCTGCACTCCTAGATCCCTCTGCTCTACAACACTACCGAGAGCCCTACCATTCACCATGTGGGTCCTGCCTAAGTTATACTTCCCAAAATGCAACACCTCACGTTTCTCTGTTTTAAATTCCATCAACCATTCCTCAGCCCACTTGGCCAATCGATCAAGATCCTGCTGTAATTTTTCACAACTATCTTCACTATCTGCAAAAACACCCACTTATGTCTCATCAGAAAACTTGCTAATTTTGCCATGTATGTTCTCATCCAAATCATTGACAGTAATGGGCCCATAACCAAACCATTAGTCACAGGCATCCAGTCCAAGAAGCAACCTTCCATCATCACCCTCTGCTTCCTTCCGTGAAGCAAATTTTCTATCCATTCGGCTATCTCTCCTTGGATGCCATGCGATCTAACCTTCCAGAGCAGCCTACCATGCGGAACCTTGTCAAATGCTTTGCTGAAGTCCATGTACACAACATCTACAGCTCTGCCCTCATTGACCTTTTTTGTCGCATCTTCAAAAAACTCAATCATATTTGTGAGACATGGTCTCCCACATACAATACCACGCTGACTATCCCTAATCAACCCATCCATATAAATACCTGTTTAACCTATCCTTCAGCATACCCTCTAGTAACTTTCTAACTACTGATGTTAAGCTCACCGGCCTATAGTTTCCAGCATTTCCCCTACAACCCTTCTTGAATTTGCCAACATTTGCCACCCTCCAGTCTTCCGGCACCTCTTCTGTATTTAAGGATGACCTGTAAATTTCAACCAGGGCACCCGAAATTTCCTTTCTAGTTTCCCCACAATGTCCTCGGATATATGTGATAAGCTGCTGCAAGTAAGAATTTCATTATTCCATTGTCAGTACATTTGACAATGAAACACCTTTGTGTCTTGACATCTTTGCATCTCTATTTCTATGTCTTGCAAGACCTATCCTCAACATCTCACCACTTTCACTAGTTTTTTACTTTAGTCCTGATTATTTCACGGTGAATCATCTTGGGCTGGTTAAAGACATTACTGAGTTCATAGAACCTGTTGTTTTTCTTAAAAAGATGAAAGCCTATTATTCGGATTCAAATTGTTAACCTGTTCATCCTGATGGCGCTTGGGGCAATTGTGATTTCCAAATAAAACATTATGCCTCTTGCCCCACTAGCACTCGCTGTACTTAAGATTAAGCAATCGATTCTTGGACTTGCAGATGAAAGAGTTCTACCAATGGACTATTATGTTTGTCAACACTCTATGCTCTATCATCACTTCCAGTAAGCAGAGCTGGGTTTTGTTGTATTTGGCAGAGAGCCACAGTGTATGCTGGTATTGGAGACTAGATTCTCTTTAACTCTTGCTTGTCACACCCCAGTTCACATGAAAACTGCACTCACCAGCAAGGCTGTTGTGGTTTACAATGCCCACACTCCTGGGCTAGGTAGGAAAGAGCAGCCTCCCCTCCAAACTACACATCACTCTGGGTAGGAAGTACGCAGTTGTTTCCTCAATGGTGTTGGGTCTAAATCTGTGTCAACAAGGCATAGGTGGGAAGTAGAAATTGTCATGGAAACACTTCAGCATTTGGGAATAAATAACACTTGGATTTTGCGTTGAGATATGATATTTAATCTGGAAATGCTTGGCTGTAGAAACCATTGTCATAAACATCCTCATCATGCCTAGACAAGAACGGTAAAACGTATAGACGAGAGCGTTTGGGGGTCGAAATGTTCTGCGTTAATACAGTGGCTTCTGCCTTAAAGGGCCAGAGACCCAGGTTCGATTTTGACTATGGGTGCTTGTCTGTATGGAGTTTGTACGTTCTCGCCATGACTTGCGTGGGTCTTCAGTTTCCACCCACACTCCAAGAAGTACAGGTTTGTAGCTTGGTATAAATGTAAAATTGGCTTGGTGGGCAGGAGGGCTAGTTTCTGAGTTGTATTTCTAAACTAAACAAAAATTAAATAATATTACCTTTTAATGATGTGAAAGAAGTCCATGAACACCCTTTATTGAGAATTCACAGGAGCTCTATATTTTGCCTGAAGATTTTACACGGCTGTTTCCTCAATAGTGTTGGGTCGACATCCTCAAACTTCCGACCAATCAAGACAAGGACTAATTGCAAAAGGACTGGAGCCATTCAAGAAGATAGCTTACCACCATGTTTAGAAGGGCAAGCAGGATGGACCTTGCCAGCAATCCCCACATCCAAAAAGATGAATAAAATAAACGCAAGTATTTTGATAGGAGACCTTGCATATACTGTACTTAGAGTCAGTCTTACAGCATGAAAACAGGCCCTTCAGCCCATCTTGCTCACACCGGCCAACATGCCCCATCTACATTAGTTCCACCTGCCTCCATTTGTCCCATATCCCTCTAAAGCTGTCCTATCCCTGTACCTGTCTAAATGTTTCTTAAACGTTGCAATAGTACCTGCAGTCACCTCCTCCAGCAGCTCGTTCCATACACCCACCACCCTTTGTGTGAAAAAGTTACCTCTCGGGTTCCTATTAAATCTTTCCCCCCCTCACCTTAAACCTATGGTTCTCGATTCCCCTATTCTGTGCAAGAGACTCTGTGCGTTTACCGGATCTATTCCTCTCATGATTTTGTACACTCTGATAACATTTTAGTTCACTGAATCTTTTTTTTCAGTTTTGGGGAATAAATTCTATGTGCTAAACCTTTTATGAGGTGAAAGGTACATATCTGGCAATAATTTTTCAGTCCAACCTATATGCAAGTGCTGCCAGACACTAGTAACAAGTTTTCAACTTGAGAAATTCAGATATTACTCATGAACCAAGCTTTGAAATATAAAAACATAAATCATGGCATCAGTACAAAAGGATATGTACAAAGCTTCAGTTTATTACTGAAAACCACACTTGCAGAAAATAAATTCATTCAATGTGTCAATTTATTAATAGCATGAGAAAAGAATATGACAGTACACTGTCATAATTATATAAGGGGATCTTTTAACTCTTTTGTGATAATATGTTGGTGCCACTTTGAAAACCTCTCATTTTTGTCCTTCAAGTTTGCATTTGATAAACACATTAAACCCAACACATGAGCAATGAGCATTTGAGGCTCTGGGCCTGCACTTGTTGGAATTTAGAATGATGAGAGGATATCTCATTGTAACTTACCCAATACCGAAAGGAGTGAACAGAGTGGATGTGGAGAAGATGCTTCCAGTAGTGGGAGAGTCTAGGACCAGAGGGCGCAGTCTCAGAATAAAAGGACATACCTTTAGAAAGGAGATGAGGAGGAATTCCTTTAGCCAAAAGGTGGTAAATCTGTTGCCGCAGGCGTCTGTGGACCAAGACTTTAGGTATTTTTAAAGCGGAGATAGACAGGATTTTGATTTGAAAGGGTGTCAAAGTTTACGGATAGAAGGCAGGGTTGAGATGGAGAGATAGATCAGCCATGATTCGGCCGGCAGAATAGCCTAATTCTGCTCCTATGACTTATGACCTTATGAACCGCTGTAATGCTCAGCCCAGTTTCATACGCAGAGCATTAGCTGTATTCCATTGAAATCTCTCATCTTGTACATGATCCTTCTCAAGTCAAATGTCAAACACTCTCAAAGAGCTGAAAGCTTCCGGAAAAGAAACATACTATTCTAAGAACTGAGTGATCCCATGAGGTAGTGTTAGTGAACAGAACTCTGTGAAAGCTCAGACAAATCACTTTAAATTAAGTAGTGCAGTGCAGACTGGGTGAGTCGAAGGGCCTGCTTGTATATTAAGTGGCTGTCATGTTACAACTTTAAATCTTCATCTTCATTTAAAAGATAAGTATTTTTTCAGCCACTCCTCTTTAATGGAATTTGCTTTCTTTAAACTTAAATTTCAACATTAAAAATAGGGGATACTAGACTAAGTTGGGTCCCAGCTTCACACAGGAGAGCTGGTTACCCAACGCAATATTCCACCTCTCCACCAATTCCAATATTGCTCGCCAGTGGGGGGGGGGGCTTTCTGTTACACTAGTATGGGTGTTGTGGGCCGAAGGTACTGGTTTCCAGAGGGCTAGTATAGACATTGTGGGCCGAATGGATTCTTGGGCTGGCAGCTCAGTCACTGAGGCCTGGCAGTACAGTCACCCGGACCTGGCAGGCTGGCAGCTGAGAAACTGCCAGAAATTCTGTCCAATACAGGTGGCAAACTGTGAGAGAGAAGGGGGGGAGGGTGGACTGAATGGATTATTGGGCTGGCAGTTCAGTCACTTACGGCTGGTGGGCTGGTAGTTTACTTACTCACGGCTCGTGGCCTGGCAGTGCAGTCACTCAGCCTGGTACGCTGGCAAAAAAACAAAAAAACAAACAAACACACACACGCACGCACGCACGCACGCACACGCACGCGCGCATGCACACTCACACTCACACTCACACTCACACACACACTCACACTCACACTCACACTCACACTCACACTCACACTCACACTCACACTCACACTCACACTCACACACTCACACACACACACACACACACTCACAACACACTCTCACACACACACACACACACACACACACACACACACACACACACACACACACACACACACACACACACACACACACACACACACACACACACACACACAACACACACACTCTCAATACTAAAATGCCAAGTAACTTCAGAACGTGTTGAATATACAGTGTGTAAAACGAATGTTTAAACAAACTGGTGATGAAGCAAAAACGTGCTTTAAATAACGTCCAACAAACACACTCACCAGAGACAGAGCATTTTAGAACCACATTAAGGGCACTCACCGTGGAAGTAGACGTGCGTTCAGTGTTATTCGCAGCTCAGAGAGCCGTGACCCTCTCACTTCCTCCATCTCGCAAAGACTGAGTGAGGCACGACACTTCCGGGTTTTATAGTCCCTCCCCCTTGCCGCCAGCGGGGGCAACAGAGAGTATGCGAAATGTTTTTAAACATTAATATCTCTCTGATTTTTCATCGAAGGGGAAAATCCTCCAGTCCAGTCCGGCGGAGGGATACTCTGAGCGAGGTGGCCAAAAATAATGGCCGTAAGTGGCGGTGTTCTCTCGGAAATCACAGCGCAGCGGCAAAAGTGGTCAATATCAGACTTTTAGTAATATAGATGGGGAGAAGGCAGGAACGGGGTACTGATTGGGGATGATCAGCCATGATCACATTGAATGGCGGTGCTGGCTCGAAGGGCCAAATGGCCTGCTCCTGCACCTATTGTCTATTGTCTATTGTCTATTGTCTATAACATTGGAGAAATCAAAACTACACTGCAGAATTGAACTTTGCCCCGGTTTATTAGCATAAGCTGATTTTACCTTTGCGCATGTCAAGCCTGTTTTCACCATCTTAACGGCATAAACCAACACAATGGCCCACCATTACAAAACATAGACACAGCTGGGGTTTTCTGCTGCCACATAAACATCAGAGAACTGGGAATAACTTTTGATAGACACAAAAAGCTGGAGTAACTCAGCGGGACAGACAGCATCTCTGGAGAGAAGGAATGGGTGACGTTTCGGGTCGACACCCTTCTTCAGACTGGTTAGGGATAAGGGAAACGAGAGATATAGACGATGATGTGGAGAGATAAAGAACAATGAATACAAGATATGCACAAAGTAACGATGATAAAGGAAACAGGCCGTTGTTAGCTGTTTGTAGGGTGAAGACGAGAAGCTGGTGCAATTTTGGTGGGGGAGGGACGGAGAGAGAGAGGGAATGCCGGGGTTACTTAAAGTTAGAGAAATCAATATTCATACCACTGGGCTGTAAGCTGCCCAAGCAAAATATGAGATGCTGTTTCACCAATTTGCGTTTAGCCTCACTCTGACAATGGAGGAGACCTAAGAAAGAAAGGTCAGCATGGGAATGGAACGGGAATGGTGCCGGAGGATTGGCGTACTGCGCATGTTGTTCCATTGTTTAAAAAGGGTTCTAAGAGTAAACCTAGCAATTATAGACCTGTTAGTTTGACGTCAGTGGTGGGCAAATTAATGGAAAGGAAGAGATAATATATAGAATCATCTGGATAAACAGGGTCTGATTAGGAACAGTCAACATGGATTTGTGCCTGGAAGGTCATGTTTGACTAATCTTCTTGAATTTTTTAAAGAGGTTACTAGAGAAATTGTTGAGGGTAAAGCGGTGGATGTTGTATATATGGACTTCAGTAAGGCCTTTGACAAGGTTCCACATGGAAGGTTGGTTAAGAAGGTTCAATTGTTGGGTATTAATAGTGGAGTAGCAAGACGGATTCAACAGTGGCTGAATGGGAGATACCATGGTTATATGGTTATATATGTTATTGTCATTACATTGTGGTATACAGTTTCATATGGGTGTCAAGGTTTATGGGGAGGGCAGGAAAATGGGATTAGGAGGCAGAGATCAGCCATGATTGAATGGCAGAGTGGACTGAATGGGCCAAATGGGCTAATTATACTCCTATAACATGTGAACGTATACATTTATAGCAATATCCACCATATATCAATTTAGAGAGAGGGGGGAGAGAGGGGGGGAGAGGGGGGGAGAGAGGGGGGGGAGAGAGGGGGGAGAGAGGGGGGCAGAGAGGGGGGGGAGAGAGGGGGGGAGAGAGGGGGGAGAGAGGGGGGAGAGAGGGGGGGAGAGGGGGGAGAGGGGGGGGGAGAGAGGGGGGGAGAGAGGGGGGGAGAGAGGGGGGGAGAGAGGGGGGGAGAGAGGGGGGGAGAGAGGGGGGGAGAGAGGGGGGGAGAGAGGGGGGGAGAGAGGGGGGAGAGAGGGGGGGAGAGAGGGGGGGAGAGAGGGGGGGAGAGAGGGGGGGAGAGAGGGGGGGTTGAGAGGGCAGGGAGAGAGGGGGGAGAGGGGGGGGTTGAGAGGGGGGGGAGAGGGGGGAGAGAGGGGGGAGAGAGGGGGGAGAGAGGGGGGAGAGAGGGGGGAGAGAGGGGGGAGAGAAGGGGGAAGAGAGGGGGGAGAGAGGGGGGAGAGAGGGGGGAGAGAGGGGGGGAGAGAGGGGGGGGAGAGGGGGGGTTGAGAGGGCGGGGAGAGAGGGGGGGAGAGGGGGGTTGAGAGGGCTGGGAGAGAGGGGGGAGAGAGGGGGGGAGAGGGGGGTTGAGAGGGCGAGGAGAGAGGGGGGGGAGAGAGGGGAGAGAGGGGAGAGAGGGGTAGAGAGGGGGAGAGAGAGGGAGAGAGGGGATGAGAGAGGGGGGGGGAGAGGGGGGGTTAAGAGGGGGGAGAGAGGGGGGAGAGAGGGGGGGAGAGAGAGGGGGAGAGGGGGGGTTGAGAGGGCGGGGAGAGAGGGGGAAGAGAGGGGGGGAGAGGGGGGTTGAGAGGGTGGGGAGAGAGGGGGGGAGAGGGGGGGAGAGAGGGGGGAAGAGAGGGGGGAAGAGAGGGGGGAGAGAGGGGGGAGAGAGGGGGGGAGAAAGGGGGGGAGAGAGGGGGGGAGAGAGGGGGGGAGAGAGGGGGGGAGAGAGGGGGGGAGAGAGGGGGGGAGAGAGGGGGGAGAGAGGGGGGAGAGAGGGGGGAGAGAGGGGGGAGAGGGGGGGAGAGAGGGGGGAGAGAGGGGGGAGAGAGGGGGTGAGAGAGGGGGTTGAGAGAGGGAGGAGAGAGGGGGGAGAGAGGGGGGAGAGAGGGGGGAGAGAGGGGGGAGAGAGGGGGGAGAGAGGGGGGGAGAGAGGGGGGGGAGAGGGGGGGTTGAGAGGGGGGGAGAGAGGGGGGGAGAGGGGGGTTGAGAGGGCTGGGAGAGAGGGGGGAGAGAGGGGGGGGAGAGGGGGGTTGAGAGGGCGAGGAGAGAGGGGGGGAGAGAGGGGAGAGAGGGGGAGAGAGGGGTAGAGAGGGGGAGAGAGAGGGAGAGAGGGGATGAGAGAGGGGGGGGGAGAGGGGGGTTAAGAGGGGGGAGAGAGGGGGGGAGAGAGGGGGGGAGAGAGAGGGGGAGAGGGGGGGTTGAGAGGGCGGGGAGAGAGGGGGAAGAGAGGGGGGAGAGGGGGGTTGAGAGGGTGGGGAGAGAGGGGGGGGAGAGGGGGGGAGAGGGGGGAAGAGAGGGGGGAAGAGAGGGGGGAAGAGAGGGGGGGAGAGAGGGGGGAGAGAGGGGGGGAGAAAGGGGGGAGAGAGGGGGGGAGAGAGGGGGGAGAGAGGGGGGGAGAGAGGGGGGAGAGAGGGGGGGAGAGAGGGGGAGAGAGGGGGGGAGAGAGGGGGGGAGAGAGGGGGGGAGAGGGGGGGAGAGAGGGGGGAGAGAGGGGGAGGGAGAGAGGGGGTTGAGAGAGGGGTGAGAGAGGGGGGGAGAGGGGGGGAGAGAGGGGGGAGAGAGGGGGGAGAGAGGGGGGAGAGAGGGGGAGAGAGGGGGAGAGAGAGGGGGGAGAGAGGG
Organism: Malacoraja senta; assembly: GCA_038087875.1. Lineage (NCBI taxonomy): Eukaryota > Metazoa > Chordata > Chondrichthyes > Rajiformes > Rajidae > Malacoraja > Malacoraja senta. The sequence goes on from CM075980.1 coordinate 36,338,476, forward strand.
GGGAGAGGGGGGAGAGAGAGGGGGGGAGAGAGAGGGGGGGAGAGAGAGGGGGGGAGAGAGGGGGGGAGAGAGAGGGGGGGAGAGAGAGGGGGGGAGAGAGAGGGGGGGAGAGAGAGGGGGGGAGAGAGAGAGGGGGGAGAGAGAGGGGGGAGAGAGAGGGGGGGAGAGAGAGGGGGGGGAGAGAGAGGGGGGAGAGAGAGAGGGTGGAGAGAGAGGGGGGGAGAGAGGGGGGGGAGAGAGAGAGGGGGGAGATGGGGGGGTGGAGGCACTAAGTAGGAAACTAAAATGGGGACCATTCGTGGGGTTTTTCAATGCACACAGATGTGGTTAATATACACAAGAGTTGTGAGTGATTCAGCTCAGAGCAGCTGATATTATGTGTGGTCATTCACATACCGACGATGTCTAAGGTCACACAGCTCACGTTCCCAGGGACTACTTGTGGAAACCTATAACTCTTGCTGATCATTAGGAGTACATCATCCAGGGTTTGCACTGAGATGTGCAGTCACAGCAATACCTTGCATACTGCAGCAGCCAGCCTCGGCTTGGGAAGGCCAGTATTACAGAACGTGGTTCATCGGGAATCCCCTTCACTGAATGCAGCATCTCTCTGCATATGAATTCTGTGATCAGCCCACGTTTAGTTTGGTTTAGAGATACAGCGCGAAAACAGCCCTTCAGCCCACTGGGCCTCGCCGACCAGCAATCCCCACATATTAACACTATCCTACACACAAGGGACAATTTTTATTTACATTCACCAAGCCAATTAAGCTACAAACCTGTACGTCTTTGGAGTGTGGGAGGAAACTGAAGATCTCGGAGAAAACCCACTTGGTCACGGGGAGAACGTTCAAACTCCGTACAAACAGCACCCGTAGTCAGGATCGAACCCGGTCTCCAGTGCTGCAAGCGCTGTAAGGCAGCAACTCTACCGCTGCACCACCGTGCCACCCAGTGGATTCTCAGTGGATTCGAGATGGTTGTTGGAAGATGTGACCAGAGCAGATGATTGTCCCAGATACACCTGTACCCTCTCACCACCCCACACTACATTGGCTGCCATGGGGACAAAGGTAGCTGATGCTTCAAGCACTGCCTCAGGAGTTGGATGTTAAAGTGGCTGTTGTTGGCTCTGCAGGGAACACAACAGTTCCTGTATTAATGCGTGGTTCTATGTGGAAAACACAACTATGCTGGTTTCTAAACAATTTGTGCCCAATGTCAAGAACTTTTGCCCAGTTTCGTGTATTTTTGCCAGACTCAGACTATTGTTTAGGATAGGTACACAAAAATGCTGGAGAAACTCAGCGGGTGCAGCAGCATCTATGGAGCGAAGGAAATAGGCAACGTTTCGGGCCGAAACCCTTCTTCAGACTTATGGATAGTTGGTTTAGTTTAGAGATACAGCGTGGAAACAGAGCCATTTGGCCCATCGAGTCTATACTGACCAGTGATCCCTGCACACTCACACTATCCTGCACTCACTGGGGACAATTTTTACATTTATACCAAGCCAATTAACCTACAAACCTGTGAGTCTTTGGAGTGTGGGAGGAAACCGGAGCACCCGGAGCAAACCCACACAGGTCACGGGGAGAATGTACAATATGCAATGAGCAATACGGTGCATCAATTAAGGCAAGGATATTGAGTTGCACTGTAAAGATATTAATATGTGCCAGTGACGCCATGTTAAATGGCAAGTGTCCTCAGACCGTTCAGCAAAGGCATGTCCTCTGCAAGGCACGAGCTGAAGATTAGAAGTGCTGCCGACTGCAATTAAAATGAACACATCAATCTTTTTCACCAAGTGCAAAATAGGCTTTCACTTCTGGACTGATCTTTGCAAACACGGACATGAAAGTGCCTTCATGAATGATATGAATGAAAGGAGTATTTGCCCTTATGAGATCATCCAGAACCAAGGTCACAGTTTAAAAATACAGGGGTTGCCTAATTAAGATAAAGATAAAGTGAATTTGTCTCTGTCAGACGGCTATGAATCTTTGGAACTCTCCACATCAAAAAAGCAGTGGCAGACGTTGATAGATTGATGAATAAGGGGTGAAAAGTTACAGGAATGTGGGGTTAAGATTGCAATGACATCAGTCATCATGAGCGTACTAAATGGCAGAGTCACTCAAGGAGCTAAATGGCTTTTAATTCATGACTCCTGCTTTTAATTAATGTGTTCAAATGAATATTTGCCCATATAAAATGTTGCCAACAGCGATGTCTGTCACACGTCTACACAGCGATGTCTGTCACACGTCTACACAGCGATGTCTGTCACATGTCTACACAGCGATGTCTGTCCCACGTCTACACAGCGATGTATGTCCCACGTCTACACAGCGATGTCTGTCCCACGTCTACACAGCGATGTCTGTCACATGTCTACACAGCGATGTCTGTCCCATGTCTACACAGCGATGTCTGTCACACGTCTACACAGCGATGTCTGTCACACGTCTACACAGCGATGTCTGTCCCATGTCTACACAGTGATGTCTCTCACACGTCTACACAGCGATGTCTGTCACACGTCTACACAGCGATGTCTGTCCCATGTCTACACAAACAATGTGCCAGTGTTATTTCTCAAACCAAACCATTGAGGAGTGTTGGGAATGTAATTAAATGCACAGAGTGAATAGTACCACTTTTCATGATGAGGCTTTCCTCTCCACTGGACCCAGATTGAGTCGTTACTTTCCTCACTCTACACATGAAGCCTGGAATCTAGAGGGGAAAGGGTGGGAACACTAACACTTTGTCCACCTCCCTTGGGCCTTGCTTCCCAATAGATATAAAGGGAGGAAGCATACCTGGTGCTGGATCTGTTTGGACTAATAGCATAAAGGTAGGTGCTGTGCATTCACCAGCCTAAGCTTCGGCCATATAAGCCACCCCTGAGGCAACCCAATCTGCTTTAACCAGTGTAAATATGGGTACAGTTCAACACCATTCCCGGCTCTTCCAGCAGTTAACCCACAATTCCAGCATTGCCCACAAATTCCAAACCCTGGCCTCTGATACCTCAGGGACAAGGAAAGAAGACATAGGTGGGAGTAGAAATTGTCATGGAAGCACTTCAGCATTTGGGAATAAATAACAAATTGGATTTTGCGTTGAGATATGATATTTAATCTGGAGATGCTTGGCTGTAGAAACCATTGTCATAAGCATCCTCTTCACGCCGAGACAAGAAACAGCAAAACGTATAGACTAGAGCGTTTGAGGGTGGAAAATGTTCTGCTTTAATACAGTGGCATAGTGGTAGGGCTGCTGCCTTACAGCGCCAGAGACCCAGGTTCGATTCTGACTACAGGTGCTTGTCTGTATGGAGTTTGTACGTTCTCCCCATGATCTGCGTGGGTTTTCTCTGAGATCTTCAGTTTCCACCCACACAGAAGTACAAGTTTGCAGCTTGGTATAAATGTAAAATTGTCTTGGTGGACCGAAGGGCCAGTTTCTGAGCTGTATCTCTAAACGAAAAAATATATATATATATTATCTTTTAACGATGTGAAAGAAGTCCATGGGAGTCCATGAACATCCGTTATTGAGAATTCATAGGAGGTCTATATTTTGCCAGAAGATTTTATCTTACAGTCATAAGATATCAGACCACACAAAATCCACAAGAAACACTGCCAACTCATCAATATTGAGAGGAGTGATGGTACCAAATGTGGCCAATCTTCACCAATCTCTTGCACCCTCTCAATCTATACTGAAAATAACCGCAGAGGCCAGAATTCAGCAAATACTCTGCACCAACTTGTCAAATAAAAGCAAAGTTCTCCAGGTGTAGAAACCTGAAATGGTAACAGATAATGCAGGAGATAGCAAACAGGTTACTCAGCATCAGTGTAAGGTGAAGCACATTAAGGTCATAAGTGATCGGAGCAGAATTAGGCCATTTGGCCCAACAAGTCCACTCCGCCATTCAATCATGGCTGATCTATCTCTCCCTCCTAACCCCATTCTCCTGCCTTCTCCCCATAACTCACGACACCCGTACTAATCAAGAATCTATCTCTGCCTTAAAAATATCCATTGACTTGGCCTCCGCAGCCTTCTGTGGTAAGGAATTCCCCAGATTCACCACCCTCTGACTAAAGAAATACTTCCTCATCTCCTTCCTAAAGGAAGATCCTTTAATTCTGAGGCTATGATTTCTGGTCCTCGACTCTCCCTCAAGTGGAAACTTCCTCTCCACATCCACTCTATCCAGATCTTTCACTATTCGGTAAATTTCATCATGTTCTCCCCTCATCCGTCTAAACTCCAGCGAGTACAGGCCCAGTGGTGTCAAAAGCTGATCATATATTAACCCATCTTCATCAGGTCAACAATCCTCCATCTGTACAGTCCTGATGAAAGGTCATTCACCTGAAACATTACTCCTGCTTCCCCAAAACCAGGTTCTATGCTCAAATTGTATTTCTAGGCCATTTCTGTTTTTACATCAAGTTTAAAACCTCAGGCCTCCCCACACTCTGTTCGATATGGACATGGGGAACTGGTGTTAAACTAGCTTGTGAGTTGACCTGGATACTCGCAATGTTCCCACCAGATAGTACTTTGATTTGCTGCCCTTAGACAACAGACAATCTGTCATTGAACTTGTTCTTTCAAGAGTCAAAAGTGTTTTATTGTCATATGTCCCTGATAGAACAATGAAATTCTTACTTGCTACAGCACAGCAGAATATGTAAACATAGTACACTGTAAACTGTATAATAAACAAGAATAAAATGTTCATTGTGTGTATACACACACACAAACACGCATAGATACATGTAATAAACAATATTGCAATAATAGCAATAATAGTCGATGTGGTTCAGAGCATATTTGGAGGTTGTAGTATTTAATAGCCTTATGGCCGTACGGAAGAAGCTGTTCCTGAACCTGGACGTTACAGTTTTCAGGCTCCTGTACCTTCTTCCCGATGGCAGGGGTGAGATGAGTATGGAGCCAGGGTGGTGTGGGTCTTTGGAACCATCTGAAACTCTTCAGACAGGAATGTCATCTTATCATTTCCCTCCTCAGACGCTGCCCGACTCTCTGAGTTCCTCAAACAGAAGGTAGACATAAAATGCTGGAGTAACCCAGCGGGACAGGCAGCATCTCTGGAGAGAAGGAATGGGTGACATTTCGGGTCGAGACCCTTCTTCAGACCAAGAGTCAGGGGAAAGGGAAATGAGAGTGTGAAAGGGTGAGGTGTGAAAACAAGAGATCAAAGGGGACAAGGCTCAAGGAAAATGTAGAATAGATCATGTTAGCTAACAATGATCAAACCACCTGATTCCTTGCTCACAATCCCAGTCTTTTATTCTCCCACTCCCCCTTTTATGATCCTTGCCCAATGTTCTGAGTGGCTGAGCCTGCTCTAACCTGGTATTTTTTTATGTTGGCATTTGATCGGGCATTTGGGAATGGATGATAATTGATTGTGCATTGGATACAAAGCTTGAATCCAGGATTTATTTTTCTGTTTTTTAATTTTTAAAAAGTAATCAAATTTGTGCTTCCGGGGCTGGACAAGGAACAGCAAACCTTGGAGTCTAAGTGGTCAAGGGTTGTAAAATGTCACAACTAAACATAATTCTTTTTTTGAGAGCAGTATCTAGTTGCTTAGTTGTTCGGTCCAGTCTTACAATAGTCCATTAGCAAAAACCTGTTCTTAATTGCCTGGGCAATGAGAGCATGCATGCATTTAGCATTAGTGAGCTGGACACCTCCTTCTCCTTGATCTAATTCATGAACCATGCAGAGACAACACCCATTCCAAAACCAGAGGGCATTGGGTGGAGGGTGGAGGGTGGGGAGAGATTAAAGGAGTCTCAGTTAACCACTATAAATACCACAGCGATTTGAGAATATAAATACAGTTCTTGAGCACTTGGATTAAACCTGAGACTTTGTTTTTTTTAATGTCAATAATTGCACCACCGTACAAAGTTCATATGCAAATTTGACATTAGATTCAGCTTGGACTGTAATTGGTAGCAGCTTGAGAATTCCCCACAGTAAAATAGTCTCTGCACTTCCACTTATAAGGTCATAAGTGATAGCAGCAGAATTAGGCCATTCGGCCCATCAAGTCTACTCCACCATTCAATCATGGCTGATCGATCTCTCCCTCCTAACCCCATTCTCCTGCCTTCTCCCCATAACAGCTGACACCCATACTAATCAAGAATCTATCCATCTCTGCCTTAAAAATATCCATTGACTTGGCCTCCACAACCTTCTGCAGCAATGAATTCCACAGATTCAACACCCTCTGACGAAAGAAATTCCTCCTCATCTCCTTCCTAAAGGAATGTCCTATAATTCTGTGACTGATCTCTGTTCCTAAACTCTCCCATTTATGGGCGGCACTGTTCTTATGTATATTGTGGAAGGTTCAGTAAAATTCCCAGTCTTTCTCCACTTGCAAAATTCTGGGAAGGATGCGGGAGGTTTGTGCCATCCATTTCATCTGTGGTCTGTTATCCCTAGCTAGTCTGAAGAAGGGTCTCGACCCGAAACTTCACCCATTCCTTCTCTCCAGAGATGCTGCCGGTTACTTCAGATGTTTGTGTTGCACTATGACAACGGTTAACAATTACCATGGAGAGTGAGCAGCCAAACGACTAGTTGGGATGAAAGATGCTCCAAGTATTCTCAAGAATATCAGACGAGAAAATGGGGGCTCCACTCCCGACTGCCGCCCTGTGTGGCTTTTGCTGAAACCTTATGCATGTTCATGTGTTTATCTGAATGCCCCTTAGATATTCCTGCAGTATCCGTTTCTACCAGTTCCCGGGACAGCTTATTCCAGGCATCAAGCACTGCATAGAAATCTGCCTGGGAAAGTTCCAAGTCAAGGCTTGGGTGTACCTCAAGGGCCTGTGTTAGGTCCAAAGCTAAGGTACTCCACATAACTTGTGGAGTACCTCAAGGGTCTGTGTTAGGTCCAAAGCTTTTCATAATATACATTAACAACATATGCAGAGTATCAAATATACTGAAATTAATTGTATTTGCCGATGATACGAATATTATTTGTTTCGGTGACAATTTGAAGCAGCTTTTGGAGGTCATCACATCAGAAATGAATAAATTAAAACAGTGGTTTGATGTCAACAAATTGTCTCTAAATTTAAGCAAAACAAAGATTATGCTATTTGGAAACATAAAACAAACCTTCATGTACAATTGATAATAGAATACATGTATAGAAAGAGTAAATGAAAATACATTTCTTGGTGTGATCTTAGACCACAAAATCTGCTGGAAACCACATATAGACCACGTCAAAGCAAAACTGGCAAAGTCTATAGAAATATTGGGAAAATCAAGACATATTCATATTGCCATATCTGAGTTACTGTGTGGAGTAACACCTACAAAACCAACCTACAGCCGATATGCACATTACCAAAAAGAGCAATAAGAATCATCAATAACGTTGGATATCTTGAACATACCAATTTATTATTCTTAAAGTCACATACACTGAAGTTTACTGATCTGGTTAAATTTAAGACTGCACAAATCATGTACAAAGCAAGAAATAATTTACTTCCTAGAAATATACAAAAACTGTTTATGGAAAGACAGGGTGGGTATAATTTGAGAGGGGAACTTAATTTAATAAAACTCAATGTGAGAACAACTCTTAAAAGTATGTGCATAGCAATCTGTGGGGTGAATTTGTGGAATGGCTTGGAACAGTTAAGTCAAGTCAAGTCAGTTTCTTGTCATGTGTCCCTGATAGGACAATGACATTGTTGCTTTGCTTCAGCACAACAGAACATAGTAGGCATTGACTACAAAACAGATCAGTGTGTCCATATACCATTATATAAATATATACACACATGAATAAATAGACTGATAAAGTGCAGATAAAAGATAATGGGTTATTAATAATCAGAGTTTTGTCCGAGCCAGGTTTAATAGCCCGATGGCTGTGGGGAAGTAGATATTCCTGAACCTTGTTGTTGCAGTCTTCAGGCTCCTGTACCTTCTACCTGAAGGTAGCAGGGAGATGAGTGTGTGGCCAGGATGGTGTGGGTCTTTGATGATACTGCCAGCCTTTTTGAGGCAGCGACTGTGATAGATCCCCTCGATGGAAGGGAGGTCAGAGCCGATGATGGACTGGGCAGTGTTTACTACCTTTTGTAGTCTTTTCCTCTCCAGGACGCTCAAGTTGCCGATCCAAGCCATGATGCAACCGGTCAGCATGCTCTCTACTGTGCACCTGTAGAAGTTAGAGAGAGTCCTCCTTGACAAACCGACTCTCCGTAATCTTCTCAGGAAGTAGAGGCACTGATGGGCTTTCTTGATAATTGCAATAGTGTTCTCGGACCAGGAAAGATCTTCAGAGATGTGCACCCCCAGGAATTTGAAGCTCTTGACACTTTCAACCATCGACCCGTTGATATAAACGGGACTGTGGGTTCCCATCCTACTCCTTCCAAAGTCCACAATCAGTTCCTTGGTTTTGCTGGTGTTGAGGGCCAGGTTATTGTGCTGGCACCATATGGACAGTTACTCGATCTCTTTGACTCATCCCCATCAGTGATACGTCCACCACAGTGGTGTCGTCAGTGAACTTGATGATGGAGTTCGCACTGTGACCGGCTACGCAGTCATGAGTATAGAGTGAGTACAGCAGGGGGCTGAGCACGCAGCCTTGAGGTGCTCCCGTGCTAATTGTTATCGAGTCTGACACATTTCCACCAATACGAACAGACTGTGGTCTGTGAATGAGGAAGTCGAGGATCCAATTGCAGAGGGATGCGCAGAGACCCAGTTCTGCGAGTTTGGTAACCAGCTTGGAGGGGATGATTGTATTAAATGCCGAGCTGTATTCGATGAATAACAGCCTGCCATATGAGTTTTTGTTGTCCAAGTGGTCCAGAGCGGAGTGGAGGGCCAGCGAGATCACATCCACCGTTGATCTGTTGTGGCGGTAAGCGAACTGCAGTGGGTCCAGGTTTTTGTCGAGGTAGGAGTTGATTTGCTCCATGATCAACCTCTCAAGCACTTCATCACCACAGGCGTTAGTGCCACTGGTCGATAGTCATTGAGGCACGTCACCTTACTCTTCTTGGGCACTGGTATAATTGATGCCCTTTTAAAGCAGGTGGGAACCTCAGACCTCAGAAGTGAGAGGTTGAAAATGTCCGTAAAGACTCCAGCCAGTTGGTCCGCACAGGTTTTTAGAACACGAACCGGGTATACCATCAGGTCCAGGCGCTTTTCGAGGGTTAACCCCTCTGAAGGATTTCCTGACGTCGGCCTCTGTGACTGAGACTGAAATACCATCACAGCGAATGGGGGCTCGGAAGGCACATCAGTGTTCTCCCTATCAAAGCATGCGTAAAATGCATTGAGCTCATCAGGAAGTGATGTTTCGCCGACATTCGAGGTGTCTCCTGGTTTCGCCTTGTAGGAAGTGATTACATTCAGGCCCCGCCACAGCTGCCGAACATCTGTCTCAACCTCCAGTTTGGAGCAGAAGTCCCTTTTGGCCTTTTTGATGGCCTTACCAAGGTCGTATCTGGACTTCTTGTAGACCACTGTATCATCAGACATGAATGCCCGGTGTCTGGACTTCAGAAGAGTGCGGATCTCAAAGTTCATCCAAGGTTTCTGATTGGGAAACGCTCGGAAGGTTTTGGTGGGGATGCAGTCCTCCACACATTACTTAATGAAGTCTGTAATGATTGTGGCGTATTCGTTCAGGTCCGTTGCCGAGTCCTTGAACATTGCCCAGTCTACAGGCTCCAAACAGTCCTGGAGTTGTTCCTCTGCTCCCCCCCCCCCCCCCCCCCCGACCAGCTCTGTTCTGTCCTCACCTCTGGGGGTGCGCTCTTTAATTGCTGCCTGTAGGCAGGAAGAAGCAGCACCGCGGTATGGTCGGATTTGCAGGAGATAAAACTTAGCACAAACATAATTCAGTTTGAAAAGATGTACAAAAACACTTTTTATAAAGGAAATTGGGATGAGGATAGGTGATTTTGAGTGGGATATTTGTTATACTGATTGTATTGGGAAGGGTGATTATAGGGTGATGGGTTGGATATATGACTAAGAGATACTATAGTATATAAGGGTTTTTTCTTTTTTCTTTTTTTTTCTCTCTTTTTTTGTATGGCTTTGTAAATATTTGATTAGTGTATAAATGTAAATAATTTGGTGTACATATGGAAATAGGTGTTTATAGCTGCTAAATTTGTATAAGATAATTATAAGCAATTGAATAAAGGGTGGGAATTAATAAGCTTTGGCTTCTTCCTGCTCCTTTTCGGACACATACGATTCATTTATTTACAAATATTGTTTATGACACTTTATAAATATTCTTTTGTTTTATAAAATGTGTTTTTTTTGTTTTGTGTATGCTGTTTCATACTTGCTTTTTATTTTTTAGTCTGTTCGAAATAAAGGATTTATTATTATTATTATTATTATTATTATTATTATTATTATTATTATTATTATTATTATTATTATTATTATTATTATTATTAAAGGCTTCTTTTCCCTGAGTGGAAGTGTCAAATACGAGAGGCCATAGATTTGGGGTTTGTAGGGGAAGTTTGAAGGGAATTGTTGAAGCAGTAAGTTATACAGCCATGGAATAGAAGGAAATGGACCATGTGCAGACAGATTGTACTTGTTGGGATCAGCTTGACGGATGCCAAGACGTGGTGGGGCAAAGGGGCAATTGACGTGCGGCATTTTTCTACTTTTCAAAGCTTCTATGTGGATGGTGGAAAAGCTTTGTGGAGCGTGGAGGTGAGTTGCCTGCCATCAATTAATTCTTTTATCTGCAGGATTTAGTTTGGTTTAGTTTAGAGCTACAGCCTGGAAACAGGCCCTTTGGATCACCACTTCCGGACCGACCAGCACATTAACACTATCCTACACACACTAGGGACAATTTACACATACACCAAGCCAATTAACCTACAAACCTGTACGTCTTTGGGTGTGGGAAGAAACCGCAGATCTCGGAGAAAACCCACGGAGGCCATGGGGAAAACATACAAACTCCATACAGACAGCACCCGTAGTCGGGATCAAACTCGGGTCTCTGGTGCTACCACTACGCCACTGTGCCACTCTGAATTTATTTGTCTGGTTTAGCTGAGTTTCTGAATAGTGGTGACCATCTCACCCCCCCCCCCCCCACCCCCCCACCTCCACTCTGTCAGAATATTGATGGTAGGGGACTTTACCTTTGCAAATGGAACTGAGTATCAAGGTTAAGGTTTGAGAATGAAGAAGGGTCTCAGCCTGAAACGTCACCCATTCCTTCTCTCCAGAGATAGACAATAGACAATAGACAATAGGTGCAGGAGTAGGCCATTTGGCCCTTCGAGCCAGCACCGCCATTCAATATGATCATGGCTGATCATTACGAATCAGTACCCCGTTCCTGCCTTCTCCCCATATCCCCTGACTTTGCTATCTTTAAGAGCCCTATCTAGCTCTCTCTTGAAAACATCCAGAGAACCTGCCTCCACCGCCATCTGAGGCAGAGAATTCCACAGACTCACAACTCTCTGTGAAAAAAAGTGTTTCCTCGTCTCCGTTCTAAATGGCTTACTCCTTATTCTTAAACTTTGGCCCCTGGTTCTGGACTCCCCCAACATCGGGGGATGCTGCCTGTCTGGCTGAGTTACTCCAACATTTTGTGTTGGTTTAAGGTTTCAGGTCTGGAATTCTTCATCACTTCCGACCTTTCTGTTACAGGATCCCAAATATGAAGGATGTGCAGGTTTTTGTTGTGATTTCCCCAGTCGGTCAGTACTGGCCACAATGAGCTTACCCCAAGGCAATGACCTAGTGATTTGTATACCAATCATCCCTGTACCCTCCTGATTCTCAGGATCATCCTCCTGATTCACACGCACTACAGCATGGAAGCACTCGATTTCCCTTTCTCCTCTCCCCTCACCGTAGCCCAAGTCCAGGTCCTTTATCAGGCACCCAACAATCGACATGGAGGAGGAGATGACAGTCAATATAAAGGGAGACTATCTCCTGTGCTTGCCCCCGCAGTCACCAGTTCATTGGCATTACACCTCTTGTATGAGGTGAGGAGATAGGAGAGACCTGCACACAGTGAGAGACCAGACAGCAGTACAAGAAGACAAGCCAGCCAGAAAAGACAGGGCAGCTGCCAACTTGCAAACAAGGCCTTTTATGGGTCAAGCTACAATTGGTGATGGTACCTGTAGGTGCACGTAATCAATGTTTAAGTGCATTGGAGACTGTTGTCAGACAGACAGGACAGAATGTGCCCAAGAGGAGCCAGACACATAAATACTTGGAGCCGCAGGAAATGTTGTTCTTGCTTCCTTTGAGGTTTTAGTTGTGCCGACCCCAGGTTTCAGTCAGAAACTGTTTTGTGAAGAAGAGTATTTCAGGCACGATCTTTGGCGAAGACGACTGTGGGTGCTGTCTGTACGGAGTTTGCACATTCTCCCCGTGACCTGTGTGGGTTTTCTCCGAGATCTTCGGTTTCCTCCCACATTCCAAAGACGTCCAGGTTTGTAGGTTAATTGGCTTGGTAAATGTAAAAAGTGTCCCTAGTGGGTGTAGGATAGTGTTAATGTCCGGGGATCGCTGGTCGGTGTGGACCAGGTGGGCCGAAGGGCCTGTGTCCGTGCTGTATATCTAACCTAAACTAAACGATGGGGAGGTCCTTCTCCACTATCTCCAACCACGTGATTTATGAAGAGCCTTTCTGAAGAAGGGTCTCGACCGGAAATGTCACCTATTCCTTCTCGACAAGCCCTTCAGCTCACTGCATCCGTGTCGGCCATCATGATCCCATGTGCATGAACTCCACGTGAACCCAATTTAAATATTTCTGAATTTTATTTTCTTCCAGTTATATTCCCAGATGAAAATCTCCCAGCACAACCAGTTTTAATTCCTTCCAGGGAAAGCTGATTAATGACTAACATTCTACCACAACAATATAACCAAAAAACCTATCGCAGCCGGCACATAGATTCAGGCAATACACAAACATCATTATTATTACACTCTACATAAACTAAGACAGTGAAAAGAAAAAGACTGCAAAAACTAGACATCAGTGCAAAACACAATAGAACAAGTCCAAGGTAGTGCACATTTTAATCGTATGGAAAGGCCGTAGTAACAGGTACAACTGGAACAGTAACCCGTAGCAACAATACTGCAGTTCATTTGTAAACAGATCCAATCCCTTTCAAAGGTGCTGGTAAGGAGTCTTTCCTTATGTTGAGGGTTCTGCTATGCTGGGTTTAGACGCCGCACTGGTTGTAATGTGCAGTGTGAACATTGCAACAATGATCTGCAGACAGTGACTTGAATGATATCTCTGTCCCTGCTCACCACGTGGCCAGCTCCCATTCAGAACCAGCGCAGATCCTGTTGCCATGGTGGCCCTTTAGTGCAATCCTATTGAAACAGCATCTTGACTCCATTTTCAGTGCATGCTAACGTAACCCTGTTCGGGTGGCACAGTGGCACAGCGGTAGAGTTGCTGCCTTACAAAGCTTGCAGCGCTGGAGACCCGGGTTCGATCCCGACTATGGGTGCTGTCTGTACGGAGTTTGTACATTCTCCCCTTGACTTTGTGGGTTTTCTTCTAGATCATTAGTTTCCTCCTGTTAATTCTGGCCAAATTGGAGCTGCCAGGACACTAACATTGAGTAAAGGCTTCTGTGCTGCTAGGCCATTTGGTCAATTTAAATTGCAATCATAAATTCTGCTTGTCCACAATTTTAACTAAAGGGAGTTACTTGACCTGAGTGCACAATGATCAGACCACCCCCCCCCCCCCCCCCCAACAATGGGTCACATAGATGATTCGGATAGTTGACCAACATATCAGTCAAAGAAGCAAGTTTGAAGAAACAAATAAAAAGGGAAGAGGCAGAAAAGCAGGAAGTTGCCGGGGAAAGGAATGATCTGGGCAAGAGTTTTTAGACATTTCTTTGGGTTACAATCCTGGGCAGAACTTTCACAGTGAATGGTAGGTCCCTGGGTTGTGTTGTGCAAGAGAGGGGTCCATGAGTGCAGGTGCAGAGTTCTCTAAAGGTGGTATCACAGGTAGATACGGTGGTGAGGAAGGCTTCTTGTATATTGGCCGTCATCAATCATGGAATTGAGCATAGAAGTTGGGACCGAAGATAGACAAAAATGCTGGAGCAACAGGTAGCATCTCTGAAGAGAAGGAATGGGTGACGTTTCTCAACCCAAAACGTCACCCATTCCTTCTCTCCAGAGATGCTGCCTGTCCCACTGAGTTGCTCCACCATTTTGTGTCTATCTTTGGTGTAAACCAGCACCTGCAATTCATTCCTTTACAAGTTGTACAAGTCTTTAGTGAGGCCGCATTTAGTGCATTGTGTGTAGTTTAGATCACCCCACTATAGGTAACATGCATTAAACTGGAAAGAGTGCAGAGAACATTTGTAAAGATGTTGCTCGAACTTGAGGGCCAGAGTTATAGGGAGCGAATGGGTAAGGTCGATTCTTTGGTGCCCAGGCGGCTAGGGGGATTCTGAATATTTATTCTTCAGTTCTGTTGCAATAGAAGTGCTGGTTCAGGATTCCCAAAAAGTTAATTTGTAGGAACTGCAGATGCTGGTTTAAACTGAAGATAGATACAAAAACCGGGATTAACTCAGCGGGACAGGCAGCATCTCAGGAGAGAAGGAATGGGTGACGTTTTGGGTCGAGACCCTTCTTCAAACTGGTTAGGGATAAGGAAAACGAGAGATATAGATGATGATGTAGAAAGATAAAGAACAATGAATGAAAGATATGCAAAAAAGTAATGATGATAAAGGAAACAGGCCATTGTTAGCTGTTTGTTGGGTGAAAACAAGAAGCTGGTGTGACTTAGGTGGGGGAGGGATAGAGACAGAGGGAATGTGTGGGAAGAAGCTGCAGATGTTGGTTTAAAACGAAGATAGACACAGTCTGAAGAAGGGTCTCGACCCGAAACGCACCCATTCCTTCCCTCCAGATATGCTGCCTGTCCCGTTGAGTTACTCCAGCTTTTTGTATCTATCTTCGAGAGATTGAGGGAATGCCGGGGTTACTTGGAATCTTGGAATCTTGGAAACTTTATTATCATTCAGACCTTTTGGTCTGAACGAAATTTCGTTGCCTTGCAGTCATACATATAATAAAATAACAAAACACACAATAAACACAAATTTAACATCCACCACAGTTAGTTCACTAGACACCTCCTCACTGTGATGGAAGGCAAAAATCGTAAGTCTTTGTCTCTTCCCTCCTTGTTCTCCCTCTGCGCGAAGGCGATCCAGGCCTCCGATATTGTGACCCCCACCGGGTGATGGTAAGTCAGTCCCGCGGCCCAACCGTGCTCCGCGAACGGGCCGGTTCAATCACCGCGGCCAGGGGTAGTCGAAGCTGCCGCCCTCCAGTCCAGCGGACGAAGCTGTTGCCGCGGGAGCTCCGGAAAAACAGGTCACCAACCTGTGACCTGCGAGCTCCCGACGTTGTCGTCTACTGGGCCCGCGGCCGAACCTCCGAAGTCGGGTCGCCGCCGCCGTAACACCACCTCAGCCCCGAGTCGGGTCACCACCGCCGTAACACCACCTCAGCCCCGAGTCGGGTCGCCACCGCCGTAACACCACCTCAGCCCCGAGTCGGGTCGCCACCGCCGTAACACCACCTCAGCCCCGAGTCGGGCCGCCGCCGGAACGCCAGAACCCACCACAGCCCCGAAGTCGGCCAGCCTCGCGCTGGTAAGTCCTGGCTGGCTCTGCCTCCGGAGCCTCGAGGTCGGTCGCAGTTGGAGGCTGCCAGCTCCGCCATTAGGGCCTCAGCACAGACGGAGAAGGAGACGGGGGATACAACAAGAAAAGTCGCATTCCCCCGAAGGAAGAGACTAAAACGCGTTGCTCCCACCCCCTCCCCCCCACACATACGCAACCTAATAAATCAAATTAACAAGCTAAAACAGGACAAGACAACAACAGCAAAAAGAAAAAACAGACGGACTGCAGGTGAGCCACTTGCAGTTAAAGAAATCAAATCAAAATCAAAGCTGCCCAAGCGAAATATGAGATGCTGTTCCTCAAATTTGTGTTTAGCCTCACTCTGACAATGGAGGAGAGCTAGGACAGAAAGGTTTGTGTGGAAATGGGAAGGAGAATTAAAATGTTTAGCAACCGGGAGATCAGGTAGATCCAGGCGGACTGAGCAAAGGTGTTCAGCGAAACAATCGCCCAGTCAACGTTTGGTCTCGCCGATGTACAAGAGTCCACATCTTGAACAACAGATACAGTAGATGAGGTCTGCCTAACTTGGAAGGACTGTCGGGGTCTCTGGACAGTCGAGGGAGAAGGTATAGGGACAGGTGTTGTAGGTTGTCGGTTGTAGTTAATGTGCAGGTTGACAGTGGTACAGAGGGCACAAAGAATGCTAGCATTCATTTACAGAGGGCTACAATATAAAAGCAGGCATGAAATGCTGAGGCTTTATAGGGTAGTGGTCAAACCACATTTGAAGTATTGTGAGCAGCTTGGGTCCCTTGTATGAGGAAGGATGCGCTGGCGTTGGAGAGGGTCCAGAGGAGGTTTACGAGAATGATCCCAGGGATAATTGGGATGAGCGTTTGACGGCACTGGGCCTGTACTCACTGGAGTTTAGAAGGATGAGGGGGTACCTCATTGAAACTTATCGAATAATGAAAGGCCTGAATAGAGTGGATGTGGAGAGGATGTTTCCACTAGTGGGAGAGTCTTGGACTAGTGGGCACAGCCTCAAAATACAAGGATGTGCCTTTAGAAAGAAGATGAGGATGAGTTTCTTTAGCTTGAGGGAATGGAATAGAATAGTTTATTGTCACATGTGACAAGGTACAGTGAGATTCTTTGTTTGCATAGAAACATAAAAACATGGAAAATAGGTGCAGGAGGAGGCCATTCGGTCCTTCGGGCCAGCACCGCCATTCATTGCGATCATGGCTGATCGTCCCCAATCAATAACCCGTGCCTGCCTTTTCCCCATATCCCTTGATTCCACTAGCCCCTAGAGCTCTATCTAACTCTCTCTAAAATCCATTCAGTGATTTGGCCTCCATTGCCCTCTGTGGCAGGGAATTCCACAAATTCACAACTCTCTGGGTGATAAAGTTTGTTCTCACCTCAGTCTTAAATGGCCTCCCCTTGGCCAACGTAGACAACGTGGCCACCGTATACAGATAGCGGCCACCTATGGCGCTGACAAAGTTACAAAGTACGCCGGCTCCTCCTTTCTTCTCCCCCCCCACCCATCCTCCATTGTTCTTCCCCTCCCCCCCTCACGGCGGTTCCCCCACTCCGGGACGTGAATCTGTGGAATTCACTGCCACAGACGGCTGTGGAGGCCAAGTGTTTGCGTGTATTTAAAGCGGAGATTGATAGGTTCTTGATTAGTCCGGGTGTTAAAGGTTACAGGGAGAAGGCAGGAGAAAGAGGGAAAGGTAGACCAGCTATGATTGAATGGTGGAGTAGAGACGATGGGCCGAATGGCCTAAATCAGCTCCTATATCTTATGAACTTATAAACTGTGATTTTGTAAGAGGCTTTCAGCACTGCAAGGGCTAGCTAAGCTTGCCAAGGGCTCTCTTTGATTAGCTACTGTGTGTAAAGGGAGAGCTCCGGGGTTGTTTTCCCACCGCTGTGCCAAATAACTTCCCAGCTGACCTTTAATAATTAAATTCTGATCCAAGTGCAGGTGCTTAACTTTTCAAAACTTTAATGTAAATGCTCCTTGCAAAGTATTCCATTTGGAAAGGTTGCTAGCCTGAACGTAAAGACCAAAGTTCTCGAGATTAGCTCGCTAAACCTTAGGTGGAGCACTACTGGCTCCAGACCTACCCTGGATGTGAAACATTGATGAGGAGAAAACTGTACAGATCTCTGGCCTCAATGGTCCTATCAATCCATTCATAATTATCCCTGTAAACCCATTCACTGTACCCTTGTGTGGAATACTTGGACAGAGTCATTGAATATTCCAACACCCATCTGGGTCGCCAGACAAGAAGATGCAAGTTTAGTTTAGTTTAGAGATACAGCACAGAAACAGGCCCTTCGGCAACTTTACTGCTGTGTCACTGTGCCACCCAGTGTTTGATGTGACGGGCCAAATATATAAGACAGTCACACATCAGTCCAATAGGGAACAGATGTGAAGGCAGAGAGTAGAACTGGCTCCCACATGGAAAGGCAGGGCAGAATTGTGCATGAGGGCCAGAGATAGGGTAGGTACTAAGAAAAGTCTCCTAAAAAATGGTGTCTATCGCAGTGAACCTCTCAAGTTCAAGTCCAAGTCCACATTTATTGTCACATGCACTAATTAAGGTACAGTGAAACTTCAGTTACCATGCAGCCATACAATCAAAAAGAACACAATACACAATAGAATTTAACATAAACATCCACCACAGTGGAATCAATATCCTTCACTGTGATGGAAGGCAATAACGTTCAGTCAATCTTCCTCCTTTGTTCACCCGTGGTCGGGGCCATGAACCTTCCATAGTCGCCGCTATGGACAGCCCGATGTACAAGCCCTCTCGTCGGGATGATCGAAACTCCGACGTCGGGATGGATCAGAATACACACTCCGCAGCTTGGAGTTCCCGAATCGGCCACATTCTGTCTCACTGCAAGGGTTGCTGAGGTGCCTGGATGGATATGAGGGATGATGTGTTGGAACAGGTGTTACATCACCTGCAGTTGCAGGGGAATGTACCCAGGAAAGGCAAGATTTCCTGAGAAAGGGAAGAGATGAATGAATCAAGGAGTTGCAGGATGAGTGGTCTCCACGGAGAGTGGAAAGGGATGGGGATGTCAGGATATGACTGGTGGTGGCAGGGCCAGATTTACGTATAAGCTAGACAAGCTTAAGCTTAGGGCCTCGAGATCTAGGGCGGCCTACTTACCTCACTGCCTCACCGACCATCCGCCCACCGGGACCTCCTATTCTTTGCCCGCTGACCCTCGCCACTCCACCGCCCTCCAGCAGCCCGCAGCCGTCTCCTTACCTGCAGCCTGGACTCAGCACTGGGCCTGAAGCCTCCACGCTGCAGACTCCCACTCCCACGGGTTTGACTGCGCTGGGTCCTAGTGCTAGTCCCCCCACCCCTGGTAATCTCAGTGGCTGTTCCACTGGGTCTTCCCCATTCCCCTCAAACCATGTGACCCCAGCTCTTCCCCACCCACACTACAGTCCTCATAACCCCCTACCCCCTGACCACCCCTCCACCAGACATCGCCTCGGCCTCAGTCCACTCACCTCCCTTCCTCTGGCCCCAACCCCCATCCCTGCCATTGTGTTCACCATCCCCCCTGACCTCCCCCTCTCAGATACCAAACGGTCTGTCCTCAGCAGAGACCTCACATTTGTCCCACTCCGTCCACACCACAATGAGTTCCGAGCCGCCACGATTTGGAGCTCTTCTTCCGTCGCCTCCGCCTCACACCGTTCTTCCATGGGAAGGAGTCCTCGCCCCCATTGATGATCCCTTTTCCCGTCTTCAACCGACCCCCTCCTCTTGGACCCTCCCTCATGGCCATTGGTACAATGAAATTTGGGGGGTCACCATCTGACGTCGGAACGGGAGAACATTCTCAGCGGCTTGGACTTCCGAATCGGCCACTTCCTACCGGAGACCGCGGCTCCCGAAGTCCACAGGCTGAGCTGTGCGGAGATTCACGCTGGCGGCCCTCGGCAAAGGGATCCCAGGGCTCCAAGATATTAAAATCAGCGTGGCCCGAGGCTGGGAGCTCCGCAAACCACAGCTCCATGATGTTGAAGCAGCAGGCCCAACACTCCAGAGCTTCAAACGGCGATCCAGGTGAAGCATCACCCGCTCCGCGGTGAATCATATATGTATTTTAAAACCAACTGTTTAATGACAACATACAGTAGGATCTAAACGTGTCACACTGTCACTGTCGGGTAGTCATGGTCCTCTAGTCGTGGGGGTGGGGGATTGGGAGGGGGGCCTCACAAGTGAAATAGCTTAGGGCCTCTCTTTATCTAAATCCGGCCCTGGGTGGTGGGATCACTTTGAAGGTGGTGGAAATGTCGGAGACTGATGCCTTGGATGCAGAGGTTGGTGTGGAAAGGACGGGGATCTCTAACCTTGTTCCGTCTGGTGGGTGGGTGAGGGAGATCAGACTGCGGGACACAAAGTGAGGCATCCATCTACGACAGCAGGGGTGAATCCGTATTTACAAAAGAAAGAGGACATCTCGAATGTCCTACAGTGGAAAGCCTCATCTTGGGAGCAGATGCAGCAGAGACGAAGAAATGATGAATATGGAAATGTGTCCAATAAGAGGCAGAGTGGCAGCAGGTGTAGTCCACATAACTGTGGGGGTCAGTTTATCCAAAAATACACTGTTCTCATGAAGTTTGCAACTATATGACACAGTGACTCTGTACGTTACCATTTACATACCAGCATGACAACAATTTATCTTTCACATATGCTCTGGGAGCAATTTGTCCATGGGTCCAATAGACAATAGACAATAGACAATAGACAATAGACAATAGACAATAGGTGCAGGAGTAGGCCATTTGGCCCTTTGAGCCAGCACCGTGAATGTGATCATGGCTGATCATCCCCAATCAGTACCACGTTCCTGCCTTGACTATTTTTAAGAGCCCTATCTAGCTCTCTCTTGAAAGCATCCAGAGAACCTGTCTCCACCGCCCTCTGAGGCAGAGAATTCCACAGACTCACCACTCTCTGTGAGGAAAAGTGTTTCCTCGTCTCCGTTCTAAATGGCTTACTCCTTATACTTATACTGTGGCCACTGGTTCTGGACTCCCCCAACATCGGGAACATGTTTCCTGCCTCGAGCGTGTCCAAGCCCTTAACAATCTTATATGTTTCAATGAGATGCCCTCTCATCCTTCTAAACTCCAGAGTGTACAAGCCAATGTCTCAGGACTGCAGTAGTTGGAGGGCCTTACACTGATTATCTTCCCTGGGGCAATTTATGACAGCTCTACCAAACATAATTGTGCCATGCACCGTGCAATGTGCCATTTGACAACTCCTAACATTGGAAAGCTAACAAGTTTTGGACAAACCAGAAGACATCTGTTGAGCTGTGAGTATAATCCTCAACCGCGGGGCTTGCTTTACAGAGGTCCAGGAACCGTTGGTGTGGGAGGAGCGGCGTCCGGGCAGTGAGTATAATCCTCAACTGCGGGGCTTGTTGTACAGAGGCCCAGGAGCAGTTGCAGCGGGAGGAGCGGCGTCCGGGCAGTGAGTATAATCCTCAACTGCGGGGCTTGTTGTACAGAGGCCCAGGAGCGGTTGCAGCGGGAGGAACCCAAATCTGTAACGTTCCATTCGCATTTCACAGTTCAAAACAAGTGGGCTTGAGGAAGCCGCTGATTGGTGGAAGCGGACAAGAGGGAGCAGCTGATTGGTGTCAGATCCCTGCTGATTTCTTCCAGCACTGTATTGTATCCAGGGTAAGGGGAGTATGAGGCCCAGGGCAGTTTACTGTCCTGGATGTCAGATGTGGGAAGTCATGGAGTCCGATAGCCCTCCAGACGTCCACATCTGCGACAGGTGCGTTGAGATGGGGCTCCTGAGGGACCGTATTAGGAACCTGGAGCAGCAGCTCGATGACCTCCGTCTGGTCAGGGAGAGTGAGGAGGTTATAGAGAGGAGTTATAGAGAGGTGGTCACTCCAAAACCACGGGAGACAGACAAGTGGGTCACAGTTAGGAGGGGCAAGGGGCAGAGGCAGCGACTAGAGAGTACCCCTTGAGTGGATGTACACCTTGACAATAAGTACTCCTGTTTGAGTACTGTTGGGGGGGACAGCCTATCTGGGGGTAGCAACAGCGGCCGGGCCTCCGGTACAGAGACCGGCCCTATTGCTCAGAGGGGTGAGGAAAAGAAGAGGAGGGCAGTAGTAATAGGGGACTCTATAGTTAGGGGGTCAGACAGGCGATTCTGTGGACGCAGTCGGGAGACCCGGATGGTAGTTTGCCTCCCTGGCGCCAGGGTCTGGGATGTGTCTGAACGTGTCCAAGATATCCTGAAATGGGAGGGAGAGGAGCCGGAGGTCGTGGTACATATAGGTACCAATGACATAGGTAGAAAAAGGGAAGAGGTCCTGAAAGGAGAATTTAGGGAGTTAGGAAGAGAGTTAAGGAGAAGGACCGCAAAGGTAACAATCTCAGGATTACTGCCTGTGCCACGCGACAGTGAGAGTAGGAATGGAGCGAGGTGGAGGATAAATGCGTGGCTGAAGGACTGGTGCAGCGGGCAGGGATTCAAGTTTCTGGATCATTGGGACCTCTTTTGGGGAAGGTGTGACCTGTACAAAAAGGACGGGTTGCACTTGAACCCGAGGGGGGACCAATATCCTGGCTGGGAGGTTTGCAAAGGCTACTGGGGAGACTTTAAACTAGAACAGTTGGGGGGAGGGACTCAAATAGAGAAAGCTAGTAGACAGTGTGTGAGGCAGGAGGCAGAGAAGGGAAGCACTCAGACCCAACATGCAGGGGGGAAAGAAGAAAAATATAATAAACAGAGAATAAGAGGTGGTGGGTTTCTTAAATGTGTGAGCAGAGAGACAGAGGGGTGTAAAATGAGGGTAGAAGCAATAGGTAGCAAGGTGATAAGTAAAAGTGGGTAGGCAGACAAATCCAGGGCAAAAATCAAAAATGGCCATTTTCAACATAATTGTATAAGGTGTAAGAGTGTTGTAAAAACAAGCCTGAAGGCTTTGTGCCTCAATGCAAGGAGCATTCGTAATAAGGTGGATGAGTTGAATGTGCAGATAGCTATTAATGACTGGGATCACGGTGACATGGCTCCAGGGTGACCAAGGCTGGGAGCTGAACATCCAGGGATATTCAATATTCAGGAGGGATAGACAGAAAGGAAAAGGAGGTGGGGTAGCATTCCTGGTTAGAGAGGAGATTAACGCAATAGAAAGGAAGGACATTAGCTTGGAGGATGTGGAATCGGTATGGGTAGAGCTGCAAAACACTAAGGGGCAGAAAACGCTAATGGGTGTTGTGTACAGGCCACCTAACAGTAGTAGTGAAGTTGGGGATGGCATCAAACAGGAAATTAGAAATGCGTGCAACAAAGGTAAAACAGTTATAATGGGTGACTTCAATCTACATATAGATTGGGTGAATCAAATTGGCAGGGGTGCTGAGGAAGAGGATTTCTTGGAATGTATGCGGGATAGTTTTCTAAATCAACATGTAGAGGAACCAACGAGAGAGCAGGCTATTCTAGACTGGGTATTAAGAAATGAGGAAGGGTTAGTTAGCAGTCTTGTTGTGTGTGGCCCCTTGGGCAAGAGTGACCATAATATGGTTGAGTTCTTCATTAGGATGGAGAGTGACATTGTTAATTCAGAAACAAGGGTTCTGAACTTAAAGAAAGGTAACTCTGAGAGTATGAGACGTGAATTGGCCAAGATAGACTGGCATTTGATTCTTAAAGGGTTGACGGTGGATATGCAATCGAAGGCATTTGAAGGCTGCATGGATGAACTACAATTGTTCATCCCAGTTTGGCAAGAGAATAAATCAGGGAAGGTAGTGCATCCGTGGATAACAAGGGAAATCAGGGATAGTATCAAAATAAAAGATGAAGCATACTAATTAGCCAGAAAAAGCAGCCTACCAGAGGACTGGGAGAAATTCAGAGTCCAGCAGAGGAGGACAAAGAGTTTAATTAGGAAAGGGAAAATAGATTATGAAAGAAAACTGGCAGGGAACATAAAAACTGACTGCAAAAGTTTTTATAGATATGTGAAGAGAAAAAGATTAGTTAAAACAAATGTAGGTCGTCCCTTGCAGTCAGAAACAGGTGAATTGATCATGGGGAACAAGGACAGGGCAGACCAATTGAATAACTGCTTTGGTTCTGTCTTCACTAAGGAAGACTTAATTAATCTGCCGGAAATAGCAGGGAACCGGGGGTCAAATGAGATGGAGGAACTGAGTGAAATCCACGTTAGCCGGGAAGTGGTGTTAGGTAAATTGAATGGATGAAAGGCCGATAAATCCCCAGGGCCAGATAGGCTGCATCCCAGAGTACATAAGGAAGTAGCCCCAGAAATAGTGGATGGAGTAGTTCCTGAGGATTGGAGGGTAACTAATGTAACCCCACTTTTTAAAAAGGGAGGGAGAGAGAAAACGAGGAATTACAGACCAGTTAGTCTAACATCGGTAGTGGGGAAACTGCTAGTCAGTTATTAAAGATGGGATAGCAGCACATTTGGAAAATGGTGAAATCATTGGACAAAGTCAGCATGGATTTATGAAAGGTAAATCATGTCTGACGAATCTTATAGAATTTTTCGAGGATGTAACTAGTAGAGTGCATAAGGGAGAACCAGTGGATGTGTTATATCTGGACTTTCAGAAGGCTTTTGACAAGGTCCCACATAAGAGATTAATATACAAACTTAAAGCACACGGTATTGGGGGTTCAGTATTGATGTGGATAGAGAACTGGCTGGCAGACAGGAAGCAAAGAGTAGGAGTAAACGGGTCCTTTTCAGAATGGCAGGCAGTGACTAGTGGGGTACCGCAAGGCTCAGTGCTGGGACCCCAGCTATTTACAATATATATTACTGATTTGGACGAGGGAATTGAATGCAACATCTCCAAGTTTGTAGATGACACGAAGCTGGGGGGCAGTGTTAGCTGTGAGGATGGTGCTAGGAAGCTGCAAGATGAATTAGATAGGCTGGGTGAGTGGGCAAATGCATGGCAGATGCAGTATAATGTGGATAAATGTGAGGTTATCCACTTTGGTGGCAAAACAGGAAAGTAGACTATTATCTAAATGGTGGCCGATTAGGAAAAGGGGAGATGCAATGAGACCTGGGTGTCATGGTACACCAGTCATTGAAAGTAGGCATGCAGGTGCAGCAGGCAGTGAAGAAAGCGAATGGTATGTTAGCATTCATAGCAAAAGGATTTGAGTATAGGAGCAGGGAGGTTCTACTGCAGTTGTACAGGGTCTTGGTGAGACCACACCTGGAGTATTGCATAGTTTTGGTCTCCTAATCTGAGGAAGGACATTCTTGCCATAGTGGGAGTACAGAGAAGGTTCACCAGACTGATGTGTTAAAGAAGGAACTGCAGATGCTGGAAAATCGAAGGTACACAAAAATGCTGGAGAACCCGCTGAGTTTCTCCAGCATTTTTGTGTACCTTCACCAGACTGATTCCTGGGATGTCAGGACTTTCATATGAAGAAAGACTGGATAGACTCGGCTTGTACTCGCTAGAATTTAGAAGATTTAGGGGGGATCTTATAGAAACTTACAAAATTCTTAAGGGGTTGGACAGGCTAGATACAGGAAGATTGTTCCCGATGTTGGTGAAGTCCAGAACAAGGGGTCACAGTTTAAGGATAAAGGGGAAATATTTTAGGACTGAGATGAGAAAAATATTTTTTACACAGAGAGTGGTGAATCTCTGGAATTCTCTGCCACAGAATGTAGTTGAGGCCAGTTCATTGGCTATATTTAAGAGGGAGTTAGATGTGGATCTTGTGGCTAAAGGGATCAGGGGGTATGGAGAGAAAGCAGGTACAGGATACTGAGTTGGATGATCAGCCATGATCATATTGATCATGGGCCGATCATCGATCATATTCGATGGGCCGAATGGCCTACTCCTGCACCTATTTTCTATGTTTCTATGTTTCTATCTCTCACCAACTTGATGACCTTCCAGCAGTAGCTGGTGTTTGTCTCTATGTGTCTCCAGAAACAAACAGCAGAGTCCTGAGTTACACAGATGCTCTAGATAGAAAAACAAATACAATATCTTCCCAGACCTTGGCAAACATACGCTCCCAAAGGACTTCCGAAGCTTCCTTCATCATAAACTAAAAGTGATCTCCCAAGACATTCCCATGCCATGAAGCCAGACACCAGGGACTTATCCCAGTAGGCATTGTAAATGGGACTGACACTCTGGCAACCAATACAGTATAGAACAGAGGACCATAGGAACAGTGCAGCTCAGGAACAGACATCTCCACCCACAATGTCTGTGCCGAACATGATGCCAGGTTAAACTAATCTCCTCTGCCAACATGTGATCCATATCCCACCATTCTCTGTATATTCATGTGCTTATCCAAAGCCTTGTAAACTCTAGTGTGTATTTCCACACAATCCACACAGTTTGTTCCAGACACCCACCACTCTCTAGAAACAACATGCCCTGCACATCTCCTTCAAACCTCCACCCCAGATTTTAAATTGAAAGGCTTTGTGGGGAAGGACTGCAATCGAAGGCCCTGCAGCCACCCAACATTGAGGAGTCAAGCCATGTGGAGAAGCCTGCCATACAGGTGAAGCTTGAATTGTCCAAGGAGGCTGCAGGAGTTATGATGGTGTCTTGCACATAGAAGGTGCGAACACTATGAATGTATAGACCAAATCACATTATGAATGTATAAACTGAATAATACTTGTTACTGTAAAATGCCATGCACTCTTTTTGTATCTCAAACCTCTACATTTTTCATAAATAAAGATGGCCGCTTCCTGGGCTTCACTCACATTGACTTCAATGGAAGTGCCCTGAGCAAAGATGGCCGCCTCACTGAGCTTCACTCCCATTCAGTGTGAATGAGGGTTGCCAGTGGTCAAGATGGCCACCCTGGTATTCACCTCCCATTGACTTCAATGGAAGTGCCAGTAGCTAAGATGGCTGACTTTGGCTCCACTCCCATTGACTTCAATGGAAGACTGCCAGTAGCTAAGATGGTCGCTCAGGGCTTCACTCCCATTGACTTCAATGGAAGTGGCAGTTTTTTTTTTAATATAAAAAAATGGGATTAAGAGTCTGCGTACGGAAAGGCACCCATGTGGAGGACAAGCAAGGTATTGAGGTTTGTTTGAGAGTTCTATTTATGAGGAATTCTATCCCCTGATTTTGACAGTGCTCAAGAAACCATCCAAGAGAGGTAAGTTTTTAACATTATAAGGGGTTAGTGAAATGATTCCTACCGCAAGCCTATTGGTGTTGGACCTCATCCTTACTCAATGAGGAAATGGACACCAGAGGTTCCGTGAAGGCCTTTTTTCTGCATGAATGGCCATCAAGTTCAAGCTTCAAATGACCAAAATCATGGGAGTGCTGGCCAAAGCTCTTACATGCAAGTTCGGTGGCACTGTATATATTTGGAATCCCTCGTGTATTAATCTGTGATGGGAAATTGTTCCAAATTTTCTTTGCAATCAAACTTCTTACTGAAATTCAATTGCACAACTCTCAAAAATGTGGTGGTGTGCGTTCAATATTCTCTGCCTCTTCAATGTAAAGGAACACCATCTGTTTGGTCAATGGATGACACCATGTAACATTGGCAACTCCAGTTTCCAAGCAGGCGTTCGGGCACTAGGAGCTTTGCCCGTGGGAGTAGGATCATTCATGGATCCACCGGGGCCTTCTCTATTCTTAGCAGGCCTTTTGGGTTAAAGTTGAGCAGACATCTGCTCTAGCAGCACATTGTTTTTGTGCACTTATTAGACAAGAAGGTGAAAACAACTCAGCTGAGGCAGGTGGGATCTGACTCATTTGAGAGCAGGGCAGGTGACAATTTCCTTTGAGTTTAATCCTAAAGTTCACATCTGCACTCCCATTGAATCAGAACCAACTGTTAATTTAGAAGTGCCGCACTCTCTGCTGGGAATGCTCCTGGATGCACATGAGATTTAAACTTCTTTCCAAAACATGTTTAGAACAAAAATATTTTTTGGACATCTATTACCTGGGACCAGTGCAGAGTCCCTGAAATGGATGTGCGTGTGAATTTTTAAACTTTAAACCAGATCCTGTTAACTGATGGTAAAAGCAGTTTATGTTTTTATTCAATGGAAACTGTTTTCCACAGTCGCCCATGGAGTATGTGGCTATGACAAATTTGGAGACTCAGCATGGTGAGTTAATCAAAAGGAACGTAATGCCAATAGGTTCCTGTCCAAGTCTCACTCATCACCCACTCTTGGAAGTGTGTTGTTATTCCTTCAGTCACTGGGTCTAAATCCTGACGCTCACGAACTATGGGACTGAGAGATCATCCTCACCATGCACACTCCACCAAGCTGCCTGGCCTTGACAGCAATGCCAGCATCACATGAAACATATAAGAAATCGCACACTTCCCAGCCTCTTATAACTTCATAGAGTGATACAGTGTGGAAACAGGCCCTTCGACCCACCTCCCTGCGCTTGGTCCATATCCCTCCAAACCTGTCCTATCTATGTACCTAAGGACGCAGGGTTGATTAAAACCTGACTTGGCAGGCAAATGTTGAACGGACATCCTTACTGCAGCGTGGAAAGATGTTGAAGTACATCCACTACATTACAACCTGGAAACAAAACAGAAGGACACAAGAAACTGCAGATGCTGGAAAAATCAGAGCAAGAAACAAACTGCTGGAGGAACTCTAAAGGTCGAACAGCAGATAGACACAAAAAGCTGGAGTAACTCAGCGGGTCAGACAGCATCTCTGGAGAAAAGGAATAGGTGATTTTCAGGTTGAGACCCTTCTTCAGACTATTAGTCAGGGGAGCCAGGTCGAACATCATCTGTGGTGGAAAAGGAACTGTCAACGTTTTGAAAGCAAAAACAAGAGAGGAACTGGAGGAACTCAGCAGGCAGCAACTGTGAGGGGAAAAAGGTGGTCAACATTTTGACTCAAGCCACTTCATCTGGACTGAAAGAGGACAAGGATAGTCTGTGTAAAGAGGGTGGTGGGCGTGAAGGGGTGACACATGAGCTTCCAACCTATAGGTGGAGTCAGGCGAGGAGGAGTTGATGACCAATAAGAGGCAGGTGGGGGAGGGATGGGTGGAGATTGAAACAGAGCCTGGGTGGCGATTAATGAATAACCAAAGTTGCAGATTCTGGAATCTGATAGGAAAGGAAAGTAATAAATAAAGAATGGAACTGAATGAGGGGAGATGGCAGATGGGAATAACAGATGGCTGGGGGAGATGGGTGAGCAGAAGAGGGGAGTGTGCCTGTGGGGAGAAGAAACAGCATCATTGGGGACTGTGTGGGAAGGAACTGCAGATGCTGGTTTAAACTGAAGATAGACATAAAAAGCTGGAGTAACTCAGTGGGTCAGACAGCATCTCTGGAGAAAAGGAATGGGTGACATTTCAGGTCTGAAGAAGGGTCTTGACCCAAAATGTCACCTATTTCTTTTCTCCAGAGATGCTGCCTGACCCGCTGAGTAATGCCAGCTTCTGGTGTCTTTGATGGTGGGGCTGGTGGGTGAAATTGGAAGAAGGTGGTGTGAGGGAGGACTAAGGTAGACGGAGACCATTGCAGGGTTTTTTAATTGGAAAAAGCAATATTCATGCCATTGGGTTTTGGACGATCCAGTAGGAATATAATTCTGTTTCTCTAGTTTGAGTTTAGCTTCTCACTGGCAGTGGAGGAGGCTGAGGTCAGACAGCTTGGCATTGGAACGGGAAAAGGAATTAAAATGGCAGGCAACTGGGAAATCCAGATGTCAATGGTGACTGTGCGTAGGTATCCCGTCGCCTAGTCTATGTTTGGTCTCACGGACATGGAGGAAAACACAACTAGAGCCGCCAATACTATTGACGAGATTGGAGACGGTGCATGTGAATCTATATCTCACCTCAAAGGAGTGTTTAGGTCCCTACAAGGAGGTGAGGAAGCAGGAATAGGAACAGGTGTTGCTCTATTTTGGTTCCTGGGAGAAGTGCCTGGAAGGAAGATGGGTTTGTGAACCAGGGAGACATGGGAGAGTGGTTCCGGTGGAAAGCAGAAAGGGATATGGAGGGTGGTGGGATCACCTTGTTGTTGACAAAGAAATGCCAAGTAATAATGGCATTCTTCCATGGCATTGAGACTCTTCATCAGTCTGAAGAAGGGCCTTGACCCAAAATGTTACCTATTCCTTTTTTCCAGAAGATGCTGCCTGTCCCGTTGAGTTACTCCTGCATTTTGTGTCTATCTTTGGTGCAAACCAGCATCTGCAGTTCCTTCCTGCACAATAATGTGATGAATGCAGAGTCTGATGGGGTGAAAGGTAAGAAAGAAGAGAATTCCATCCCTGTGCTGTCAGCGGAGAGCTGGGGTGAGAGCAGATGTGTGGGACATGTGTGGGTGTATTGGAAGGATCTCAGTGGTTTGCCGTCTGGTGCGCGTGATGTCATTAGAATATACTGCGGCGCGCGGCGACACACGGTTAGGCACGGTGACGTAACCATTATCAACACGCGATACACGTGAGATGTCGGGACGCAGCGTGCGACGCCAAAGTGTCACTGTGCGTACCCAATGCGTCAGAGTGTGTTCGCGATATGTCACGCAGGTGGCGCGCGAGGATTTCGTACAGGAGAAAATCCTGGAGTGCGCGCGATACTGCGTGCAACCACACTCCTCCACACCTCTCCGTGCGCCTGTCCCGCGCTACCCACACGCTACCCTGCGTCACGACGGATCGACCTATTTTACATATGACGCGTAAATGAGGCGCAAATGACGGCCAAGTGGGACAGGCCCTTCAGGCTGGGGATGCTGGCCTGGGAGACTGCTGCTCATCTTGCCCTTAGCTTTGGAGAATTCTACAACAACAGTGTTGGGGGCATCTTTCCAGTGCTTTGATTTGTCTGCTTTAGGTAGTCCATATCTCAGACACTTACAGAAGGGCAGGAACCATCTCTGTTTTGTAGACCAGGGGCTTTGTGTCTGGTTTGAAGCCGTGGTATTCAAACATTGTTTCCTTTAGACAGCGAAAGGCTATACCAATGTACTGGAGATCATGGGGCAGGGTTTGGCAATGAATGCCATGTGAGATTAATCCATTTTCTCTTGATGGAAATATTCAATGCCAGGCATACATATGACATGAATATTAATCACCATTTATTTTGTTTATAGAGGTTCACCTCCTCTCTCCGATGAGAGTTCTGCAACATCCTCTTTCAGTGCCCCCCCCCCCCCCCCCTCTGTGACATTCATTGTTCTTTATCTCTCTACATCATCATCTATATCTCTCGTTTCCCTTATCCCTAACCAGTCTGATGACCCAAAACGTCACCCATTCCTTCGCTCCAGAGTTGCTGCCTGTCCCGCTGAGTTACTCCACCTTTTTGTGTCTATCTTCCTACCTCTTTTAGGCAGTTCCTTCCAACACATTTATTTAGTTTCGTTTAGTTTAGACATACAGTGCGGACACAGACCACAGAACCTTCGGCCCACCGAGTCCTCACCGACCAGCGATCACTGCACATGAACACTATCCTACACACACTGGGGACGATTTACATTGATGCCCAGCCAATCAACCTACAAACCTGTACGTCTTAGGACAGGAGGGAGGAAACCAAAGATCTTGGAGAAAACCCACGTGGTCACTGGGAGAACGTATAAACTCCGTACAGACAGGTACCCGTAGTCGGGATCAAAACCGGGTCTCTGGCGCTGTAATACAGCAACTCTACCACTGGGGCACCACCATGCCTCTCTATCATTTCAAGTCTAGTGCTAAACAGAGTTAGCTACACCTGGTCATTGGCGGAGAGGTTTCAGTTAGACGTTCAATTACAGGAACATCCATGGCATTCTTCACTGGTGGATGGCTTCCAAGAGACAGAAAGTGGATCATGTATCCAGGGTCTCATTAAGGAGAGTGGTGTTGCACAGTAAGAGCTGTTTGATGGAAGTCAAATCGCCATGCAGCATGGAAACAGGCCCTTCAGCCTACCATGGCTGGGTTGACCATCAAACACACATTTTCACTAATGCTGCACTGATCCTATTTAATTTTCCCAACACCCCTTAACTGCCTCCAGATTCTACCCATCACTTGCACTCCGCAAGCAAATTACAGTGGCCATATCACTTGCCAACCCGAACATTATCTGGATGTGGGAGGAAACAAGAGAATTGGAGGAAACCTACAAGAACACAGAGAGAAGTTTGCAGAGTCCACACGGGAGGTTGGGATTGAACTCAGATTGCTGGAGCTGTGAGCTAGTAGTTTGTGTTACTGATTAGTATAAGGTCTATTCTATCACATACACAATATCTGATCCAGTCTTGCCACAAGCTCAGATCAATAGGATGTAGACACAAGGAGCTGCAGATGCCCATTTACAAAAATTACACAAGTGCTGGAGTAACACAACGGGTCAGGCAGTATCTCTGTAGAACAGGGATGGGTGATGTTTCAGGTCGGGTCCGTTCCTGACACAAAACGTCACCTATCCATGTTCTCCAGCGATGCTATCTGTCCTGCTGAGGTACTCCAGCACTTTGTGCCTTTTTTAGATCTACAAGAGGTTTGGAAACAATAACTCTAAAAACTCATCACCACACATGAACTAAAGTAACTTCAAACTTGGCCATTGAGCTGCATTGCATGGACAATGCTTGGACCTGTGCACATTTGGAGGCTTCGCCAACTCATTTACCGTTCCTTCATTACAACAGTGACCATATTTCAAAAGTAGGTTGAGGAGATACAAAACATGTGGATTAAGCAGCAAAACCGGTTCGTGAGGAATTGGCCAGAGGTCCTGGCAATCTTTTGTGCTTTCATGAAACTAGGCCGTGAAATTCCAGTTTTAGGTCAAAATGAAAATAATTCAGAGACCAGACCATAGAAGATGAAGTGGCAAATATACTATTTTCTACAAAATAGAAAGAGTTCCTCCAGGTTTTTGTGTCTATGGAGTAGGCCCTTCGGTCCTTCGAGCCAACGCCATTCAATATGATCACGGCTGATCATCTAAAATCAGTACCCCGTTCCTGCTTTTTCCTCATATCGCTTGATTTCTTTAGCCCTGAGAGCTAAATCTCTCTCTTGAAAACATCTTATACATCTTAAACTATCTTATACTATTTTCTTTTATGCACTGTCAATATTCTCCAAAGGTTTCTAAAGCTGTCTCCAAGCGGTTAATCTTCAATTGACTCCAGACTCCAAGACTATATTGGTAACCCTGCAGAAAATCCACTTCAGATGAAGGGTGGATAATATTTAATCTATCCTACTACATCCTGTTCTGTGCACAGTTCAACAAACATGTGCCCTTGTAACTGCAGACTAGCTAATGTTCTGCAGACAGGGAGGAGGAGAAAGCATTGCAGGTTACTTAAACAGCCTCTATTCTCATGGAATGTTTTTATAACCTGGCCTCCTCTCCCAGGAGGGGAACAGGTGCCATTTCCCACATCCTCATGTTCAGTGGGATAAGTTGCTGCTGCCGTCCTTGTCAAATGAACTTTTCAGGTGCTGCAGCTTGCTTTGGGCTCTCTGCAATTAATAGCTTAGCGAAGCCAAATTGTCACTTTCTTCGGGGTCAATTGAATAACCTCTCCACCCTGAAGAAAAATACACAACATTATTAGTGTTATCAGTAAATGCCTCAAGGCTGGCTGATATAGTCACTGCCTGGTACTTCAGTTTTGACTTTCCCCTGTACATTAGTATGTCAGCTGAGTACAAGCACAGCATTTCAGATAGCAACGGTATTGTGCTTATAGTCAAAGAGAGGGTTGAGATCTGGGCTGCTTTGATATCCAGTGCTTCAGAATGCATCTTTAGTACAGTTTAGTTTAGAAATACAGCATGGAAACAGGCCCTTCGGCCCACAATGTCAGCGATCCCCACAAATTTACACTACCCTACCCCCACAGGGACAATTTACATTTATACCAAACCAATTAACCTACGAACCTGTACGTCTTTGGAGTGTGGGAGGAATCTTGGAGAAAACACACACAGGTCACGGGGAGAAGGTACAAACTCTGTACAGACAGCACATGTAGTCAGGATTGTACCCGGGTCTCTGGCGATGTAAGGCAGTAGCTCTACCGCTGCTCCACCATGCCGCCCTTAGGGAAAACATGCTAATCATTGTCTCCACTTTATTTCAAATGACATGGAAGATGGTCAATCAGCCCATTGAGTCTATGTGACTCTTAGATCAATCTGATCAGTCCCATTCCCTCTATTATTTCCCTGTAAAGGGCCTGTCTCACTTTCACGACCTAATTCACAACTTTTTTTACTCGTGGACATTTTTCATCAGGCTAGAAAAAACGCCCCGACCTACTTGATGCCACGAGTACCTATGACCAGCATCATGGCCTGCTACGACCGACCTACGACTTTCTACGACCTCGTGACGACCATGCTGCGAGTATGAGTCAAGGGTAAACTCGGCAGAGGTTGTGAATTAGGTCGTGAAAGTGAGACAGGCCCTTAACCTTTTCTCTCTCACATACCCATCAACATCCTCCCTCCTCAACAATCCACACCCTACACCCACCCTCCCTCCCTCCCCCCCACTAACCCCCCTGTGGCCCGCCTACACAAAGGGGGAGTCATTTATAACACCCCATTAACTACCAACCAGCATGTCATTGGGAAGTGGGGGGGGAAAACGGAGCACCCAGAGGAAGCCATGAGTTGACAGTGTGGGCACGCAAGCTCTGCAGTGATGCTGTCACAGGTCAGGATTGAACCCAGGCCACTGGAGTTATCAGGTGGTTGCAATATGTGCTGCACAAAAATGTGCTGCCTTCCATTCACCACTCATCCTCTTCTCACGCTTCTACTTTATCTGAATCCATCCATATCCAATAAACTGAAAAGTTAATTTGCAAGTCAAATCAGTAGTAAGGAAGGCTAATTCAACGCTAGCATTTATATCAAGAGGACTGGAATACAAAAACAGAGATGTCATGCTGAGGCTCTATAAGGCCGCATTTGTAGTATTCTGAGCAAATTTGGGCCCCATATCTGAGGGAGGATGTGCTGGCTCTGGAGAGGGTCCAGAGGATGTTTGTAAGAATGATTCCAGAAATGACCGAGTTAGCATATGATGAGTGCTTGACAGTACTGGGCCTCTGCTCGCTGGAGGTTAGAAGGTTGAGGGGGGACCTCATTGAAACTTACAGAATAATGAAAGGCAGAGATAGAGTGGAGGTGGAAAGGATGTTTCCACTGGTGGGAAAGTCTAGGACCAGAGGTCATAGCCGTAGAATTAAATAAAGGGCGCTCTTTTAGATAGGAGGTGAGGAGGAACCTCTTTAGTCAGAGTGTGGTTAATCTGTGGAACTCATTGCCACAGAGGGCTGTGGAGGCCAGGTCAGTGGATATTTTTAAGGCAGAGATAGACAAATTCTTGATTAGAATAGATGTCAATTGTTACGAGGGGAAGGCAGGAAAATGGGATTAGGAGGCAGAGATCAGCCATGGTTGAATGGCAGAGTGGACTCAATGGGCTATTTCTACTCTAATAACGTGAACATATCCTTCACTTTATTCAGAGATGCCAACTCCAGATAGGATCCATGTGTAGGAAAGAACTGCAGATGCTGGTTTTCATCAAAGAAAGACACACATTTCTGGAGTAACTCAGTGGGACAGACAGCACCTCTGGAGAGAAGAAATGGCTGACGTTTCAGGTCGAGACTCTTCTTCAGATACTTACATCTGAGGACGGGTCTCGACTTGAAACATTCCCCATTCCTTCGCTCCATAGATGCTGCCTGTCCCACAGAGTTACTCCAGCACTTTGTATCTATCTCCAGCTGGGACCCAGTTCTCTGGGAGTCAGTCATTCTATACTACCTAAAGTCGGTGACCAAGCTTCATCCTTCTACAGTCAACATCTGGTGGCCACTTGATGGGTTGAAGTTCATCACAGGTAAGGCCTTACATTTACACGTTCATGCACATATAAGCATCCTGATAGAAATCATTGAATGGTGATTAGAAGTGGGAATCTCAGGTGATTCCGTTTCTGATTCGGTATTTAAATGTTACTGAGCTCAGTATAGACTGGGACTCCAACCTGGGACATCCATGTTTCAGGAACTGGAGTAATATTCATCTCTCTACTGAAACCTTGCATTAATAGGACTGATCTACCTTCCATGTTATATCATTAACACAGGACTGTCGCATTTGCATTATCTTTCAACCTGTGTTTTTGTAGAAGATTTTAAGCACAGCTTTAAAATGTTCTACAACGATGGAGATTTAAGATTGTGTGGTCAAAGACTGAAGGATTGAAGACTTTGTGGCCAAGTTTGTGGATGCTATGAAAATAGGTGGAGGGGCAGGGAGTGTAGAGAAAGCAGGGACTCTGCAGAAGGACTTGGATAGGTTGGGCGAGTGGACAGAGAAGTGGCAGATGGAATATACCACCAGGGGGCGCTGCACGATGGCTGCCTCGCCAACGGTCTGTCTTCGTCTTATTCCTTCTTGTGTTTTTAGTTTGTTGTAAAATGTATGTTTTAGTTTATCTTTAGTTTTGTTTTATGTGGGGCGTGGTGGGGGAGGTGGGGGAAACGTTTCTTATCTCTTTCCTTGACGGAGATGCAAATTTTTCAGGTTGTATCTCCGTCTGCACTGCGGCCTAACACCATGGCGTTGGCGGCCTCTTGCTGGGACTTCTGGAGCCTGCGGACATTAACATCACGGAGCTCCCGGTCCCTGGTTCGCGACCGACTTCGGGAACTCCAAGCCGCAAGAGTTAGACCGCCCTGATGTGGGAGCTTTGACCGTCCCGACATGGGAGCTCGATTGCCGGCTGCGGATGGTTCGACTCCCCCGACCGTGAGAGGAAAGGAGGAAGGAAGATAAGACTTTATTGCCTTCCATCACAGTGGGGAATGTGGAGGAGCCGCTCTGGTGGATATTTATGTCAAATTTTATGTAGTTGTGTGTCTTGTTGGTTTTTTGGTATGACTGTATAGCAAACTAAATGCCTCGTATGTTGCAAAACATAATAAATCACAATTATTATTATTATTATTATTATTATTATAGTGTGGCAAAGTGTGGAATTATGCATTTTGGTAGTATGTATAAAGGCGTAGACTATTTTCTAAATGGGGAGAGAATCCAGAAATCGGAGGTGTAAAGGGACTTGGGAGCGCTGGTGCAGGATTCTTAAAAGGTTAATCTGCAAGTCGAATCGATAGTAAAGAAGGCAAACACAATGTTAGCATTTATTTCAAGAGGGCTAGAATACACAAACTGGGATGTAATGCTGAGGCTCTATAAGGCACAGGTCAGGCCGCATTTGGAGTATTGTGCGCAATTATGGGCACCATATCTGAGGAAGGATGTGCTGGCTCTGGAAAGGGCCCAGAGGAGGTTTACAAGAATGATCCCCGGAATGAGGGGGTTAACATATGATGAGCGTTTGACAGCACTGGGCCTGTACCCGTTGGAGTTTAGAAGAATGATGGGGACCTCTTTGAAATGTATCGAATAGGGAAAGGCCTGGACAGAGTGGATGTGGAGAGGATGTTTCCACTAGTTGGAGAGTCTAGGACTAGAGGTCATAGCCTCAGAATTAAAGGATGTTCCTTTAGGAAGGGGATGAGGAGGAATTTCTTTAGTCAAAGGGTGGTGAATCAGTGGAATTATTTGCCACAGAAGGCTGTGGAGGCCAAGTCAATGGATATTTTTTAAGGCAGAGATACATAGATTCTTGATTAGTACGGGTGTCAGGGGTTATGGGGAGAAGGCAGGAGAATGGGGTTAGGAGGGAGAGATAGATCAGCCTTGATTGAATAGTGTAGACTTGATGGGCCGAATGGCCTAATTCTGCTCCTACCACTTATGACCTAATGACTTATCACAACTTAGTTCAAGAAAGAATTTCATAGAGGATGTAGTGAGTAAAGTTTGTAAGTTGGATTTATGGCTTAATGAAGGAGCAGTTTGGGCGAGCAGCACAAGAGGCAGAATTCAGACCATGAGAGACCTTTACTGATTTCTTCATCTTTGGTGATCTCTCCTCCATAGCCTGCAACCTTATAGTTCCCCCACCTGTACTGCGCCTATCTATCTCTTTCCCAAGGCCCACAAGCAGGACTGCCCTGACAGACCCATTGTTTCTGCCTGCTCCTGCACCATGAAACTCATCTTCAAATACCACGATTCTATCTTGTCCCCCCCTCGGCTAGTCCCTTCATACCTACATTCGAGACACCATACACACACTTTGCCAACTTTCAATTCCTAGGCCCCCATCGCTACATCTCAACCATGGACATCCAGTCTCTTTACATCTCATTCCTCAACATGAAGTTCACAGGCCCTTTCGGTTCTTCAATGAACAGGGATGAAATCAGTTCCAGGATAAAAGGAATAGGTGATGTTTTGGTTCAAGACCCTCCTTCAGACTGACCCAAAGACCCGACCCACTGAGTCACTCCACCATTTTGTGTCTATCGTTGGTGTAAACCAGCATCTGCAGTTGCTTCCTACACATCCAATACAGTTCCCCTCAACTAACATTCTCCTCTGCCCGGTGGAACTTGTCCTCACCCTCAACAACTTCTGTCGATTCCTCTTACTTACTTCAAGTCAAAATTGTAGTTGTGGGCACTTGCATGGATCCAGCAATGCCTGCCATTTGGTTGGTTATGTTAAACAGGTTTGGTTCCAAACATACCCCAGCACTATTCCCTGAATCTTTCCCTGCTATGTTGATGACTCCGTGGGGGCTGCCTCCTGAAGAACTCGTTAATATCATTAACTTTACCACTGACATCCACCCTGCCCCTCATATTCATTGGATCGATTGATTGATCGATCGATTGATTGATACGTTATTGTCTCATGTACTCGGCACAGTGAAATCCTTTGTTTTGCATGCAATACATATGTATGTGAAGAGTCACGACATACAGGGCACCAACAAAGCTACAAAAGTATTCAACACAGTCCTGATGATCACTCTTCCTTCTTACATTTGGGCTATGTCTGACTCCACTATCAACTTTCACAATCTCCCTGCCTTCATCACAGGTGACAGACTAACGACAGAGGTGTATTATAAACCCACTGACTCCCACAGTTACCTTCACTACACCTCCTTCCACCCTGCCTCTTGCAAGGAACCTATCCCTTAAGCCCCTGTCCCGCTTAGGAGACCTAAACAGCAACCTCTGGTGACCTTGCCCGCCACCCAAGGTTTCCATGAGGTCACCGGAGGTTTTGGTCACTCTCCCTAATGGTCGAAAGTGGTTTCTGCGTGGTCGAGGCTTCATCTAGGTTGCTTCGATTGTTTCAACATAATCAAAACCGGGCTCGACTAAAAATAGGTTGCCGTTTGGTCGAAGCCAATGGAGTGGGGTCCCTATTTACTTACAGGCAGTCAAAGGTCATCTCCTTCGCTGACCGGCCATTTTGATTGGCTCATTGGAGTTGCATCTGATGAGGCTTTCCACTCTAACTCCTGCAGATTGTACTCTTTCTTCAGTCAATGTGGTTTACTTCATCCTGGGTGGATGGAACCCTCACCCACGTCTCCTCTGTGTCCTACACTTCCACTCTCTCTTATCCTCCTCCCAAATGGAACAAGGATAGATTTCCCCTGGTCCTCACTTGTCTTGCTACCAGCCTCCCCATTCAACACATTATTCTCCGAGATTTCTGCCACCATCAGCACGATTCCACCAGTCTCTTCTCCCCATTGCCACCCCTTTCCACCTTCCACAGAGACCATTCACTCCACAATTCACCCACACTTCCCCCTCCTCAGGGACCTTCCCCTGCAACCACAGGAGGTGACCGGTGTTTCAGTGGAAGCGTATATTGGGGATAGTGATCAGAACTCCATAAGTTTCATAATCCACCAACATTTTCGCCACCTCCAATGGATCCCACCACGAGTCACATCTTGCCATCTCCACCCATTTCCACTTTCCGCAGAGACCATTCCCTCCCTGGTTAACTTGTCCCTTCCCACCCAAACCACCACCTCTCCAGGTACTTTCCTCTGCAACTGCAGGAGATGCAACATCTGTCCCTATACCTCCTCCCTCACAACCAACCAGAGCCCCTCATAGTCCTTCCAGTTGAGACAGAGGTTCACATGCACCTCCTCTACTGTCAGCTAAACCAGTCGGTGTTCCTGATGTGCCACCTTTACACTGGCAGGGCCAAATGTAGACTCGTTTGGTCCCAAACTGACCTTTCTGTCCTGAGCTTCCTCCATTGGCAGAGTTGAGGCCACATGCATACTGATGGAACAGCATCTCATATTATATGGTAGCATCTTATATTATATGGTAGCATCTCATATTGCGCTTGTGTAGCTTACAACCCAATGGTATCAACAATGAATACTCCAATTTTAAGTAACACTAGTTCTTCCTCCTTTCTCTTTCTAGTGCTCCAAACCCCCTCACCCCCCACCCTGGTGTGCACCCATTTCTCCCACTTTTCCGTCCCTTTCCCCTCTCCACCCCTATTCCCTTCCATCTACGTCCCTCCCTCTGGCTTTATTTTTCAATCCTCTTCTGTCCTCATCTGACAATATTTTATCTCTTTTTCATCTCTAACTTTTGTCACTTACTCCATTATATGTCATTCAAATTCCCCTTCTACTGTATCCACCTATCACTTGCAAACTTTGCTTTGTCCCACCCTAACCTCTTTTCCAGTTTTCTCCCCCTACTACAAACAATCTGAAGAAGGGTCCTGACCTAAAATGTTGTTTATCCATTCCCTCCGCAGATGCTACCTGACCCGTTGAGTTACTCTGGCACTTTGTGTTTTACTGATGTGAGAGTTTGTAGGTTAATTGGCTTGGTATAAATGTAAATTGTACCCAGTGTGTGTGGGGTGGTGTTAATGTGCGGGGATCGCTGGTCGGTGCGGACTCGGTGAGCCAAAGGGCCTGTTTCCACACTGTATGACTAAACTAAAACTAACAAAACTAAAAACTAAAAAAAGCTTTCCACTGTACATCGGTACACGTGACAATAAACTAAACTAAACTAAAACTGACTCTGTCAATTTACTCCAGGTATTACTCTGGTCTGCGCTGTAGTCTTGCCTAGTCTGAGGTCAGGTATCCTTGTTGAGATACAGAACACAGAAATGAACTCAATACTGAGGATGGTTCATGAGATTTTAGCAACATAAAGGGCCTGTCCCACTTTCCCGAGTTATTGACACATTCTCCCGAGTTTTCCCTAGATTCAATCTCGCAGAATGTTCGTAACGAGTCCGTAGGAGGCCGTAGGAGTCCGTAGATATATCGTAGCGGCTCGTTATGCCAGCCGTAAGTACTCGGGGCATCAGGTAAGTCGGGACGTTTTTTCCAGCCTGATAAAAAATGTCCACGAGTCAAAAAATAGCCCAGAGTACCTACGGCTGGCATAACGAGCCGCTACGATATATCCACGGACTCCTACGGTCTCGTTACCAACATTCAGCGAGTTTGAATCAAGGGGAAAACTCGGGAGAATTCGTGAATAACTCGGGAAAGTGGGACAGCCCCTTAACCATGATACAGCTCTCAGCTGAATTCAGCAAAGAAACCAGCACTCTGGTATTATGACAGCACCATCAAAAGTGATGCAGTCTCATCTTAGCCAACATGATACCCAATTTGGAGTTGTAATTAACTCTTGTATTGTATAGTAATATGTAACTTGTAGTTGTTCTACTGTAGTTGTAGTTGTGCTACTTACAACTTGTAGTGATATAGTATCTCTTTCAAAGCAAATAAAAAGTAGAGTGGTTCTGAAATATTTTCCAACTTTCATTTACTTTCAAAGGCAGCACATTAGCACTCTTTTGATAAATTGTTTCTTTAATTCATATTTTTTACAAAACTGTGCTAATATGTAATTGAGCTGTTGAAATGATGTCAATGGGAAATGAATTTCCATAAAACCCACATTCAGAAGTGGAGACTGAGAAAAGCTGTATGAGCAGATTGTGTAATATTAAAGTTCTGATTAAAAAACACACACAACCAAGGGTACAGGATCTGCGTGGAGGAACATGGAAACAATGATTCTGCTTACCTCAAATTCCAACTCTTTCCCTTACCAGTTGGAGTTGGAGTTGGCGGTGCGACTCACGTTGCAGCAGCCCCTACAGCCTCTGTCTTTTTTTTTTTTTTGACTAGTTAAATGTAGTTGTTGTGTTTTTTTATACTGTTTTTAACTGTGTATATGGGGGGGGGGGGAACTTTTAAAATCTCTTCCCTGCATGGGAGACCCGACCTTTTTCCTGTCGGGTCTCCGTTGTCGTTGGGCCTAGCATCGTGGAGCGGCCTCCAACCGGAACGACCTGGGGCTCCAGTCGCGGAGACTGCGGTCTACTCACCATCGTGGAGCGGCCTCCAACCGGAATGACCTGGGGACTCCAGTCGCGGAGCCTGCGGAGCTGCGGACTTACCATCCTGGGGCTGGCCGGCCTCGGAGCATGGGGGAGCGGTGATGGCTCGTTGCTGCGGCCCGACTCCGGAGCTCCAGCTGCAGCTGCAGACCCATGGACTGTGATATCGGGAGCTCGCGGGTCCGGGTGGGAGACCGCTCTTCGGAGCTCCCGCAATGCAACTTCTCCCGCCCGTGTCGCGGGGTTGGAACGACCCGGATCGGGGCCGTACGTCGCCCGGCGCGGCTTTAATGGCCGCGGGACATTCCAACGCTCGCCGGGGGCTCCAACTTTGTGACATTTAGACCTGGAGTGGGGCCATACATCGCCCCGCGCGGCCTTAAATGGCCGTGGGACTTTCCATCACCTGCCTGGGGCTTCAACATCGGGAGAAAAATGGTGCACAGGAGAGAGAAAAAGACTTTGCCTTCCATCACAGTGAGGAGGAGATTCACTGTGACGGATGTTTGTGTGAATTGAACTGTTTGTGTGTCTTGTAGGAATTGTTTTCTTTGTATGGCTGTAGAAATGGAGTTTCGTTTGAGCCTTACTGAGGTTCAAATGACATGGAATAAATATTGAATTGAATTGAATACCACCCCTCCACTAATTGCCAGTTTGGCGGTATTGAATAAAATGTAACAACCACAGGATTGAATAAAATGTAACAACACCAATGATTCCAAGGAACTCATTTGGTTAAGCTGATCTGAAACAGGAACATTTAACATAGGAGAGTAAAAGTGCTGCAGTAAAGGCCCTGTCCCACGGGCAGGCGGTTACAGGCGGTAAGCGCGGCGTAGCAGGAAGTGGGACCGCGCGGGGACAGCGCGGGTCCCGCGGGGTCGGTCCCACGCAGATCGCCGGAACCGTATGTAGTTGGTCCCGACACCGCGCGGGGCTCAGAAAAACTGACACTGTCCAAAAATCCCGTGCGGCAACGGCCTGCCGCCCCGCTGCCGCCTCGACGCCGCGAGCACCGCCTGGACGCCGCGCACCGTCTCGACGGAGTACGCTAGCGCGTTGCATTGCGCGATGACGTGATCACCCGTCGCCACGCTCGCCGCATGCGTACGCATGCTCGTGGGACAGGCCGTACAGTGGCACCCGTGCGGCAGCCGCGCGGTCCCCACTTCCTGCTACGCCGTGCTTAC
Source organism: Malacoraja senta (assembly GCA_038087875.1). Lineage (NCBI taxonomy): Eukaryota > Metazoa > Chordata > Chondrichthyes > Rajiformes > Rajidae > Malacoraja > Malacoraja senta. Next base: position 36,381,908 of record CM075980.1, read on the forward strand.
CGCCTGGAACCGCCTGCCCGTGGGACAGGGCCTTAACTCAGCAATCAGTCAGCATCTGTGGAGGGAATGGATAGGTGAAGTTTCCAGCATCTGCTGTTCCTTGTGTCTCCATTTTATAATGGAGATATTTAGGAAGCTTTCTGTTTTATCAATTGAGCTGGCACAATCTTTGCTTGTTATTATTGCTCCATTTTCTGAATTAGTTGTGTCATTTTTACCAACATGTTAAGAGTTACCTGGAAAATATCGATTTCAAAAGTGCTGCCTGTGGAAAATAATTCAATGTTGAGAGGACCTTGGGATGACAAATGGCTAATGGAATCGACGACCATTGGTCCTCTGAAAGCTGGTGTTACAAGTTTTTGGGACTAACATGGTGCTGCTTATTTAATGAGCATCTCCACAGCTCAGCCCCATAAAGATGTGAGATTCTAATCTGTTAAAAGTGTCCTGAGATTTCAGTCTGGTGAAGCAGGCATTTTGGCACCAGGGGTTGGTATGTGTGTGTATGGAGGAACTGCAGATGCTGGTTTACACCGAAGATAGACACAAAATGCTGGAGTAATTCAGCAGGACAGGCAGCATCTCTGGAGCCAAGGAATAGGTGATGCTTCAGTCAAGACGCTTCTTCAGATTGAGAGTCTGGGGAGAGGGAATCCCGAGATATGTGGAAGGGTAAGGTGTGAAAATGACAGATCAAAGCAGATGATAATCAGGGAAATGTAGAATGGTTCATTGTTGGCTGAGGGGAAGGTGACAACGAGGCATACAACCAGTAAAATTAATCAGGAGGACAGTGAAACTAGTCAGAGAACTAGGGAAGGGGGAGGGGATGGAGAGAGACGGAAAGGAAGCGTTACTTGAAGTTAGGGAATGTTCATACCGCTGGGGTGTAAGTTGCCCAATCAAAATAGGAGATGCTGTTCCTCCAATTAGCGCTGGGTCTCACTCTGACTGTGGAGGAGGCCCAGGACAGAAAGGTCAGTGTGGGAATGGGAGGGGGAGTTAAAATGTTTCGCAACCGGGAGATCGGGTAGGCCTTGTCGGACTGAGCGGACGTGTTCAGCAAAACGATCGCTGAGCCTGTTTTTGGTCTCGCCGATATAATAGAGTCCACACCTGTATGTGAATGTGTAATTCCATTCCAACTGTTTTCCCACCTTAACCTTTTGAAGTGAAGTAATCTTGTGTAACTATTGACATTGTGTTTTACCACCTGATATGCAATTCAGGACTGTAACATGGTGGCACTTTCAATATTGCATCAAGCAGCAGACACATGCTGGAGAGGAATGAGGGAAGGGAGCTGAAGCCTGATTGCTGTGGCCAAGGGGATATGCAAGTGTGAAACTTCATGTGGGATCACACCAAAAGCTGCATGAACAGTTGTGCGTGGGAAGTGGAATTTTACCATGAAAGTAACAATTCTTGGCCAATACGATATTTTTAAATTGGTGGTTTGTTCTGTCGCTAGGAATCAGGGCTGATCGGATTGTCAGTAGAGTGACCTGTGTATGACCTAGTTGTGAATGTCTGTGGGATTCAGCTCATGAGAAAGAGAGCCATTTTAATGCTACATTAAGGGGACTAATTTATCCGCCACAAGTATAGATCCTGAGTCAGGGTCTCTGCATTGCCAGCAGTAATTCAATCCATGACCTGTGGTAAACTTCATGGCAGTGGAAGACACTTGAGGTCTCTGGGGAACTGGAGAGTAGGTCATGTTTCTCCTTTATTTAAGAAGGGAAGTAGAGAGAATTATAGAGATGTGAGCCTCACATCCATGGCAGGGAAACTATTGGCGAGGATTCTTCAGGATAGGATCTACACCCATTTTGAAGGTAATTTATTAATTAGGGACAGTCAGCATGGCTTTGTACACGGCTTACGAACCTGGTCGGGTTTCTTGAGGAGGTGACGAAGGTGATTGATGAGGGTAGGGCAGTGGATGTTGTCTACATGTAGGTATGTTACAATACTTACCTTCAGCGGCGCTGCAATTCTGCCACTGGCCGTGTGCGCGATTTTGGCGCCTTTGAGGGGAGGGGGGGGGGGGTTAAAACGCGGGTTTCTCCTACCTTGTCCTGTATTATATTTCGTTGGAGTACCAGCTTTTGCGGAAGAATCGTTCCGAGGGGCATTTTGAGTATTTTGTTTTAAAAATCTCCCGACAATTTCAGCGCTGGAGTCATTTTAAAATCAGCTTCTGAAGCCGTCAACGCCGACAACGGGGACGGATTTCACACACGGGACAGGTAAACGAAAGTAGTTTATTTTAATGTATAAACGTTCTCCTTAAGAGGCCTTTAATTCACATTTTTACATGCGACACGGTGATTCTTTTCCCCGAACTAACGGCAATAATTTTCATGCCGATACGGGGTTAAATTCACCGCAAATCAACGTTCCAAATGATCGCGTTCCAGAAATCCCCATTCGCAAGATGATATAAATGCCCATTAATTTACAGGTATTAAACATTAAATTTCTTCCATTTGGCCTATAAATCCATGACAATGAGATAAAAAAATTATGTTATATTGTGAATTCTTGTGTGAATGTTATTTGGACAGGCTATTGAAAAATGTTAATCTATTCTTAAGAAATTGATAGATGTTTAGATCTAGTAATTGAATTTTGTAATTCGCTACAATTAGGTAACTAACTAATTATATGCTTTAATTTCATGTCATTTAAGTAAGATTGTTTCATATTTGTTTCAGAATGCTTCAATCTACAATAACTGGAAATTTCTTTCAGTTCTCTTAATTTTTAAGAAAGTTATGGGTTTTTGACTGTCCTCGATCACAGCTTTTGTGTTAAGTCAATGGAAAAGCAATAGGGAACAAGATCCTAATTTCTGAGTATGAAAATGACCATAACTTTTTAAATACTGAAGATATGAAAGTGAATTAGGTGTCAAATTAAACTTCTTTTTATGCTTTATCTGATGGGATAAATTACAGACTTTATTTTTAAAATCTCAAAATTTTGTAACATTGCTACTACATGGAATTTAATAAGGCATTGATAAAGTTCCCCACGGTAGGCTGATCCAGAGGATTAAGATGCACGGGATTAATAATGACTTGGTTATATTCAGAATTCAGAACTGGCTTAATGGTAGAAGACAGGGTTGTAGCGGAAGGGCGGGCAATACTCAGGCTGGAGGTCTGTGACCAGTGGAGTTCCGCAGGGATTTATGCTGGGACCAATGCTGTTTGTGATATATATATATATATAAATGACTTGTAAATGTAGACAGTTGATTAGTACGTTTGCAGATGGCACCAAGATTGCTCGGGTCATGGACTGTGAGGAAGGCTGTCAAAGCATACAGTGGGATAGCGATCAGCCACAGAAATGGGTGGAGAAATGGCAGATGGAGTTTAATCCAAGCAAGTGTGTGAGGTGTTGCTCTTTGGGTGGTCAAATGTATGGGGAAAATATACAATTAATGGTGTGAGGCTTAACACCTTTGATGTATAGAGCGATCTTGGGGTCCGTCCACAACTCCCTGAAAGTGGGAACACAAGCAGATTGAGTGGTAAATAAGGTATATGGTATGTCTAGGTAGAAGGGTCTTGATCCAAAACGTTACCTATTCCTTTTCTTCAAAGATGCTGTCTGACCCATGGAGTTACTCATGCTTTTTGTGTCTATCTTCGATTTGAACCAGCATCTGCAGTTCCTTCCTACACATTGGTCCTTGGGTTTATGGAATGTTATGCAACACATGCAGAAGACATACATATATACATATTCACATATACACCCACATATACACACACACACATACACACACATACACACATATACACACACACATATATATATATATATGTGTATATATATATATATATATATATATACACATACATATACACACATACATATACATATATACACATATATACACACATATACACATACACACACATACGCACACATATACATACATATACATATATACATACATACACATACATGCACATACATACATCCACATATACATACACATATATATATATATATATACATATATGTGTGTGTACAGTATATATAGTGCAGAAACCATTGTTTACACCAATGACTATTGTAGAGGAAGGCCCAGTTAAGGCCTTCTTGCTCAGTACTAACTTTGCCTGGTGTCACACAAGGTCATACATCAAAAAATGTTAGATCTGTGGAATCATAGTACTTTATTTCCAAAAATAAAATGCGGACAAGTTATGATTGATTCTAAATTCGACAAAACTGGGGGGAAAATAAGTGGACGCGAATATAGTGTATGCTCGGGGGATGAATGGAGGGAGGGAGGCAACTGGGATCTGTTTATTTTAACTGAGTGAATCCTGACTTAAAATAGCACCCAAGAGAATGCACGGTGAGTATGATAGAATTTAAAATCCTACCACATATTCATAACATCCAAGGTGTTTAGAATTTTGAAAAAATGAAACGACATGAAATGAACTAAGGAATAATCCGTAAATAAATGCCCATTTAAAAAAAAAATACCGAACATTGTCATTCCATACCCACCACACCTGAATACAGTACTACACAAACACAGAATCTGTTACATCTGTCAATATACGTAATCCACCAGGGTGGATTAACGGGTGGCATGGTGGCACAGCGGTAGAGTTGCTGCCTTTCAGCACTTGCAGCGCTGGAGACCCTGGTTCAATTCCGACTATGGGTGCAGTCTGTACGGCCGTTTTCACATCATCCCCGTGACTTCCTTGGTTTTTCTCTGAGATCTTGGGTTTCCTCCTACACTCCAAAGATGTACAGGTTTGTAGGTTAATTGGCTTGGTATAATTGTAAATTGTTGCTAGTGTGTGCAGTATATTGTTAATGTGCAGTGATCATTGGTAGGGGCGGACTCGGTGGGCCGAAGGGCCTGTTTCTGCGCTGTATCTCTAAACTAAACTAGTTTGACAGCACTGGGCCTCTACTCGCTGGAGTTTAGAAGGTTGAGGGGGTCCTCATTGACATTTACAGAATAATGAAAGGCATAGATAGAGTGGATGTGAAAAGGATGTTTCCATTGGTGGGAGAGTCTAGGAACATAGCCTCAGAATTAAAGGCGCTCTTTTAGAAAGGAGGTGAGAGGAATTTCTTAAATCAGAGGGTAGTTAATCAGTGGAACTCATTGCCACAGAGGGCTGTGGAGGTGTCAAAGTTTATGGGGTGAAGGCAGGAAAAGGGGATTAGGAGGCAGAGATCAGCCATGATTGAATGGCGGAGTAGACTTGATGGGCCGGTTGGCCGAATTCTACTCATATAATCTGTGAACTTGTGAACTTGTAAACAAAACCACCATTCTCTTCTTCCCAGTATTTGCCACAGATGTTGAAACCAGACTGTGTGATAGTTGACTATTTAGGGAAACTATGCTCCCCTTTAGCTCACAGCTGTCAAGTTAACTGAAGCAGTTTGCAGAATTATTCAGTGTGTTGAAATAACAAGATGTGCCCTGAAGAGACTACAATCAGTTCCAGGCTGTGCATTCACAGCACAAAACAGTTTCGAAGAGACAGCTTTATAATTAGAAACCAGAGACATGTTGATAAAATCTAGTAAATGACTATTGTGTTACACTGAAAGCTTTGCACAGACATGCCAGTAAATGTTGATGCAAGCTGTTTTATGAATGCTACATTTTGAAAGATAAAAGCTTTTACTGGGAGACCCTGTATTCCAGGAACGTTAGAACCATTTGTTCAAATGCAAGAAAAATATGCTCAGTTTTCTTGCTTTATTATGCAGTTTTAGGTGCTCAGCAATGTATATTTATTAACTTCACATAATATTATAATATTCTTGTTCATGTGATAAGAGCAGAATTAGGCCATTCGGACCATCAAGTCTACTCTGCCATTCAATCATGGCTGATCTATCTCTCCCTCCTAACCCCATTCTCCTGCCTTCTCCCCTTAACACCCTTACTAATCAAGAATCTATCTATCTTAACCTTAAATAGATCCATTGACAGCCTCGACAGCCTTCTATGGCAATGAATTCCACAGATTCACCACTCTCTGACTAAAGAAATTCCTCCTCATCCCCTTCCTAAAGGAATGTCCTTTAATTTTGAGGCTATGACCTCTGGTCCTCGACTCTCCCACTAGTGGAATCATCCTATCCACATCTGGCTCCCTTTAAACAAACTTGTGATTGCGCACCTGCCTTGAGGAATCACTAGTACAGCTCTAGCAATAAACAGCATTGGTCAGTAGCTGAACGAGCACTGATGGGTGTTGTGTTGTCCACTGATGAGTGAGCAACTTTATCTCCAAGTGCCAGCAGCTGCGGGAAATTCAACCGCAGGCTTTCAGTAAGACAACAAGACAGTGTGTGACGGAGCACTGAAACGATGCCTGTTCAATAGCAATTTTCCTGATTAGTTTAGTTTGTGGAAAGACAGTTAAACCAATGCTCAACTCAGTATTAACTCCTGTGGGTTGCTTGTAAAGGGTCTGTCCCACTGCGGGGACCTAGTTTGTGAGTGTCGAAGAGTTTAGGAGAGTATGAAAAAGTGTCATGGTCGTGTTGTATCGCCGAAGTAGAACACCTCCTTCGACCTTCCTCAACTATGTTGAAGATTAGCTTCGACTAGCTTCGGGGAAAATTGGACACCGAATAGTGGAGAGTGAAGACGACCTCCTTCGATCTCCTTCGACCTCCTTCGACTATGTTGAAGACTATCTACGACTACCTTCGACTACCCTCGATTACCTACGACTAACATGCCGACCTACTGCGACCTACTTCGACTAAACCTACGAGTAAAATAAATATCGATTTTTTCCAGGGCGACCTTTTTTTACTCGCGGGCATTTGTCAGCATGCCAAAAAAACGCCTCGATCTAACTGAGGCCTCGAGTACGCGGGGACTACTCTCGAGCATGAGGAAGAGTTAAAAATACCTCCTAGGTTCTCGTGTCGACCATGCTGCGAGTATCACTCGTGGGCAAACTCTTCTAAACTCGCCGATTAGGCCCCCGCAGTGGGACAGGCCCTTAAAGGGTTAATATCAAGACTTGTGCGATTTATCTGTGGTTTCCACACTGTCAAGGAAGGAGAGTGCCTTGGATGGAGAGTGCCTTGGCAACAATTCCTTCACCTTCTCTAAACTATTTAATGAAGATCTGTTTAACCAAAGCAGATTGCTTCCATGTGGGACCATGTTTACCAGCTGTCTGTATCCACAGGACACTGGCAATTGGAGTCTCTTTAGGTATTGAGATAACACTGCCATGAGATGCTATTGCGTGTAATATTAATTGAAATGCTGATCATCTGCTACCCTATTACTCTGTATGTTATATTCACAATCAGCTGTATGACTAGTAAGATGTGCTTAATATTCCATCCATACCGGTTAAATACCATTGAAAGGTTGTGCGTTTGTACTACATTTGCTTCCGTCTTGAAAATGATCCAAGGTTTCTTAGAGTAAAAAAAATCCAAGACACCAATGGAAGTCATTTAGACCAGTGACTGTGCCAGTTGCAGTACCTACCCTAATCCAATAGTCCTTGATCAACAGGCCTTTTCCAGATGATGAAGGGTGACTTAAGGCTCGCTCGTTCTTGCTAGGATTCTCACATTTCCATCATCTGTACTTTACCTCTATTCTGGCACTTCCTCCAGAAATTCTCTGTATTAATTATTTAATCTGCTCTGTTTAAGCATAAGTGATAAGTGCCTCATTATTGGAACCAGAGTGGTAGGTCAGAAATTGAAAGGAGTGATGAGAAGGTGGACATCAGGACCAGTAAGTCTTAAAGGAAGGACACAAAAAGTTGGAGGAACTCAGCGGGTCAGACAGCATCTCTGGAGAGAAGGAATAGGTGATGTTTTGGATCGAGACCCTTCTGTAGACCTCAGACAGGCAGGGAGAAGTCAGGGAATACGTTGAAACTGATGGGCTATCTATTTCAATGTAAGCAGTATTGTGGAGATAACTGATTAACGCAGTGCTTGGGACTAGGGTGATGTGGTTATTGCAGAAACGTGGCTGCAAGAGGGACGAGAGCAGCTCAATGTACTGTTTTAATGTTTCAGACGTGACAGAAAGGGAGAGAAAATAAACGGGGGATTTGCTCGACTAATCAGATCGTCTTTGAAACGTACGGAATAGTGAAAGGCTTGGATAGAGTGGATGTGGAGAGGATGTCTCCACATATCCTCCTAGTCTAGTCCCCCTAGACTAGTGGGAGATTCTAGGACTAGAGGTCGTAGCCTCAGAATTGAAGGACGTTCTTTTAGGAAGGGGATGAGGAGAAATGTCTCTAGTCAGAGGGCGGTGAATCTGTGGAATTCTTTGCCACAGAACGCTGTGGAGGCAAAGTCAGTGGATATTTTTAAGGCAGAAAAAGATAGATTGTTGATTAGTACGGGTGTCAGAGGTTATGGGGAGAAGGCAGGAGAATGGGGTTAGGAGGGAGAGATAGATCAGCCTTGATTGAATGATGGAGAATGGCCTAATTCTACTCCTATCACTTATGACACGACCTTACGAATCGGGGAGAATGTCAGGGCATCACTCAAAGAGGACACACTGTAGGGTTAGTTCACTGAGGCAATACAATTAGAGTTTAAAATGAAGAAAGGTGCAAGCACTCTCATTGGATTGTATTATGGGCCCTTGAATAGCCAGCGGGAAGAAGAGGAACAGATATGTTGACAGATTATCGAAAGAAGCCAAAGCATGAGGGCCTGTCCCACTTGGCGGTTTTTTTCGTCGACTGCTGGCATCATATCAGTGTTGCCAAAAGATTTTGAACATTTCAAAATCCAGCGGCGACAAGAAAATGCTGCGACACTTGAAAAAACACCGCACATCAATACATCGTCACGCCGCATCACGCCGCTAACTTTTCAGTGACGTCAGTCAATGATGCCGGCAGTCGCCGAAAAAATCGCCAAGTGGAACAGGCCCTTTAGTGCATAACTTTAACTTCTCCAACATTGACTGGGAATTGCTCAGCGCTACAAGCTTAGATGGGGCAGAATTTGTTTGGTGTCTCCAAGAAGGTTTCCTTAAAAGGTATGTGGAAAGTTCAACTGTGGAGGAAACATACTGCACCTTGTGTTGGGATACGAGCCTGGGAAGGTGACTGGTGTTTCAGTCCAAGTGAATTTTGGGGACAGTGATCTGAACTCCATTAGTTTCATAATCCTCCAACATTTTTGCAACCTCCAATGGGATCACACCACAAGTCACATCTTCCCATCTGCACCCCTTTCCACTTTCCGCAGAGACCATTCCCTCCGCAACTCCCTGGTCAACTCATCCCTTCCTACCCAAACCACCCCCTCCCCTGCAACCGCAGGAGATGCAAAACCTCCTCCCTCAACATCGTGAAGCAGAGGTTCACTTGCACCTCCTCCCACCTCATCTACTGTATCTCGCTATATATCAGCGAGACCAAGCACAGACTGGGTGATCTTTTCACTGAAATCCTTCGCTCAGTCTTCCTTGACCTACACGGTCTCACAGTTGCCAAATAATTCAACTCCCTTTCCCATTCCCATACTGCCCTTTCTGTCCTGGGCCTCCACCACTGTCAGAGTGAGGATCAGCGCAAATTGGCGGAACAGCACCTCATATTTAACTTGGGCAGCTTACAGGTAAGTGGATAATATGCCATTGCAGTAATGTCTTGTGGGTACTAGAAGATGGAATGTATTGTTACAGCGGAAAGTGTGTCACATGTTATAGAATATGCACCATCTGACCAGGCTCTTGTATCCATGATATTTATGTGACATCTTCAGGTCCCCAGGGTGCTAATGGTGTAGGCTTTGACAATGTGCCAATCACTCTTTTTTGGAAATGGTAATTTTCTAGTATTTTTAAGGCAAAAATATTAATTGACTACAGCCTGCCTTGTGGCCAGATGTTATGAAGATGTAACTCAGAACGGCAAGAAAATGTTTGACCAAAGAGCAGAAAACATAATGCATTCTCACATGAATTCACGTGCAATGACAAAGCTTTATTCTTGGTTTTCTTGCCACTTCTAAATACGCAGCCCTGAAGACTTCAGTGAGTTGACATTGACTATTTGAGTTTTAAGCTCTATATTTAAAATGTGTGCTTTTTGAATTGCTGATAATCAACCTGGCAGTTGATTAAGGAATTTACTCGTGGTTGAGTAAAATCTGATGCAGAATCCAAAAAGACAAACAATAAAATGAAATGTTAGCTCCAAATAGTTTCTCAAGTACAAGAATAGGTGTTTGCTGCACCTCAGAAGTTGCACAGAGTCCCAGGATTAAAGCATGGATATACTATTAAGGTGAACGAGTGCCACATGATTCTTCTCCTTCAACTTAGTCAACAATGGAGTATTTTGGATTATACTAATTGCCAATGGTCTGTTGGGACAAATGGAAATGTTGATGATGTAATCTTTTCAGAATATATATGTATTCTAGATTTAACCTGCACATATAACACCTGTAATTCCCATAAGATCTGGGATTTAAAGGCGTTTTTGCAATACAATGGTCATTATGTAGAAGTTTTTATTGAACTACATATTAAAACACAAATTGACATAACCTTCCACCACTGCTTCAATAATCTCTTCTATCCACATAAATTCAGTTGGTGTGCAACATTAGTGTCTGAAAATATTTTCTAAAAGGGAGGCTGTACCAGGTTTAAGAAGGTTACTATTGTTCCAAGGTTATACTTCAATTATAAATTTGCAACTAATCTAAAAGAGTACACAAATATATTTCTATTCATAGTACTGTGCAATATTTAGATTTATCAGCAGATTCAGGTTAGTTTATTGCGATGTTCATCAGGATGAAATAATAGAAACATAGAAACATAGAAAGTAGGTGCGAGAGTAGACCACCAGGCCCATCGAGCCCGCACCGCCATTCGCTCATGGCTGAACACTAAACAGACACCCTTACCCACAAACAGTAGACACAAGACACAGAACACAAGACACTACCCTCCCCTTTATATCGCTATCACCCCTCTCCACCCCAAGAACCGCGTGATCTCCTGGGGGAGGCAAAAAACCGGATAAAAACCCAGGTCCAATTCGGGAAAAAAATCCGGGAAATTCCTCTCCGACCCCAATCCAGGCGATCGACACTTGTCCAGGAGATCACTCAGGTCTTACTATACTAACCATACCTAGGTCCATATCCCTGCCCTCTCCCCGTAGCCCCTTATCCCCTTGGCAGCTAAAAAACCATCTATTTTAGACTTAAATATATTTAATGTTTCTGCTTCCACTGCTCCCTGGGGCAGTGAATTCCATAAATTAACCACCCTCTGGGTGAAGAAGTTCTTCCTCATCTCAGTTTTAAAAGAGCCCCCTCTTATTCTACAACTATGTCCCCTAGTTCTAGTTTCCCCGATCATTGGGAACATCCTCGGTGCATCCACCCGATCAAGGCCCCTCACGATCTTATATGTTTCAATGAGATCGCCTCTCATTCTTCTAAACTCCAAAGAGTAGAGTTCCAGCCTACTTAACCTTTCCTCATATGTCAATCCCCTCATTGCAGGAATTAATCTTGTAAACCTTCGCTGCACTGCCTCCAGGGCCAGTACATCCTTTCTTAAGTATGGACCCCAGAACTGTACACAGTATTCCAAATGTGGTCTCACTAATACTGTGTACAGCTGCAGCAAGACCTCCGTGTTTTTATACTCAATCCCCCTAGCAATAAAGGCCAAAACTCCATTGGCCTTCCTGATTGCTTGCTGCACCTGCATACTAACTTTTAGTGATTCATGTACTACTACCCCTAGATCCCTTTGCGTTGCATTACAACGTAGCTCCACCTCATTTAGAAAATAACTTGCCCTATCATTTTTTTTCCCAAAGTGAATGACTTCACATTTATTAGTATTAAATTTCATCTGCCAAGTTGTTGCCCACTCACCTAGCTTATCTATATCCTTTTGCAGACTCTTCCTATCCTCCTCATCCCCTACTTTTCCTCCCATTTTTGTATCGTCCGCAAATTTTGATATATTACACTTGGTTCCCTCCTCCAAATCATTTATATAAATTGTGAACAACTGGGGTCCCAGCACCGACCCTTGCGGAACCCCGCTAGTTACCGGTTGCCATAATATTCCTTGTTCGCATGAAGCTCACAGAGTAAATACAGTAACCCCTCCATTTAATGACTACTAGACTACATGGGCCCCGTTGGGTCCCAGTCACACGGGAGGCCTGGTCCCCCCCAATGCAATATTCCACCACTCACCTGTTCCCCCAATGCAACCCATTCCCCCAAAGCAATGTTCCACCACTCTGGGGAGGGGGGCGTGAGGGAAGGGGGGTGTGAGGGAAGGGGGGGTGTGAAGGGGCATGAGGAAGGGGGTGCGTGGGGGAAGGGGGGTGTGAGGAAGGGAGGGGTGTGGGGGCGGTGTGGGGGGAGGGGGGTGTGGGGAGGGAGGGTGTGTGGGGGATTGGGGTGTGTGGGGGAGGGGGGGTGAGTGTGGGGGAGGGGGGATGAGTGTGGGGGAGGAGGGGTGTGTGGGGGAGGGGCGTGTGGGGGAGGGGTGTGTGTGTGGGGGAGTGGGGTTGTGGGGGTAATGGAGGGGGGTATGTGGGAGGCTGGTGTGTGGGCTCACCGGCTCCGGCTCCGACTGCACTCACCGGCTGCAGGTCCCGGCTCCGGACTCAATCATCGGCTCCAAATCTGGCGCCTGTCGCACTCAGTGGCTCCCAGCCCCAGCTGCACACATCGGCACCTGGCTCCTCTTGGTGGTCGCCGCCCCCGCCCGCGAACACAGCAGCCCATGAACACAGCAGCCCTCTCCGGGGAAAACAGCAGCCCCCTACGGGGAAAACAGCAACCCGTGATCACAGGGGGGGGGGGCGTGGGAAGGGGGGCTGTTGGTGGTCATAGCAGACGCAGCTCACCTCGCACCTTCAGCTTTCGGCCTCATGCACAGCTCCCAGTGCCACTCCAACGTCACTCAGAGGCTTCCCGTTCAACTTGCTCTCTGCCCGCACGCAGCTCACACTCAGCCCCGCCTCCGGGATTTTATTCTCCACAGGTGCCGGAAGGCGCGTTACCTTCATGGTGACTGACTGGCGAGAAGACCAATCTGCTGATCTCATGATTTTTTAAACATTCATAACTTTTTTATTATTTCACCGTTTGGAAAAAACCTTGGGGCGGTTGGAGGAGAGGAGGACGATGAGTAAAATGGCGAAAAAGTCATAGCGATATAGGGTAGTGTTTTTTCTAAAATGTATTTACAACATGGACAGGAAGTGGTCAAGATAAGACTTTTAGTAATAGTATAGATAATGTGGGAATGGTGTCCACTCGAGCCAATTATCCATGAATACACAAAAGGACACAAAGGGCCCCTCCTCTCCGACCATGTCTCATTTTCACACCTTACCCTTCTGTATCTCTAGACACCCTCTCCCCTCACTCCCGGTCTGAAGAAGGGTCTCGAACCGAAACCTCACCCATTCCTTCTCTCCAGAGATGCTGCCTGTCCTGCTGAGTTACTCCAGCATTTTAGAAACATAGAAACATAGAAAGTAGATGTAGGAGTATGCCATTCAGCCCTTTGAGCCAGCACTACCATTCAATATGATCATGGCTGATCAACCAGAATCAGTACCCTGTTCCTGCTTTTCCCCCATATCGCTTGATTTTGTGTCTATTTTCGGTAAAAAACAGCATCTGCAATTCCTTCCTACACATTTCGGCTGAAGTAACTCAGCAGATCAGGCAGCATCTCAGGTGAACATGGGTAGGTGACAATCCATTCAAGTCAAGACCTTCTTCCGACTCGGTCTGGAACTGGGCCTGGGAACAGGAGAGGTGATGGCCCAGTGCTGCTGGCCGTGCGGGAGAGGCGACGACCGTTGGAGCCAATGAATTCTGCCCCCTGGTGGCTGGAGTGCAGGTTAAGGACAGCGGTGGCAATGGAAGGGGCGCTGGCTGGGGATGGCATGGAGGCAGCCTGGGCACGCTCCCGGGGAGGGGGCGTACAGGTAACTGGCGCCCAGGGAGGTTGTGCGATGTGGGGCAGACGCCGATGCAAACCTCCGAAGGGGAAGGGAGGGGGGGGTGACACAAGCCTGCAGCAGGGTGCGGGAAGCCGGCGGCAACATGTGGACAGCTCGCACTGCAAGTGGCCTGGCAGGCTCTGTAGACAGGAGAGGCACAGGCATCTATCAGTAGGTCAGTCTGCGATGACCAGAATCCGTCGTGAAGAGATCCATTACAACGAGGGTCCAGTGTAATATACACAATAATAAATGGAACAATAAATACTGGCTAACTTCAGGTCGATCAGAGAGTGTCTTTCAAGTCATTAATAATCTTCAAGCAGTGAGTAAAGTTGAAGATGCTGTTTGTGCTGTGGGAATAGCCACTGGAGTACAAAGACCTGTGGGACAGCCACTGGAGTACAAAGACCTGTGGGACAGCCACTAGAGTACAAAGACCTGTGGGACAGCCACTGGAGTACAAAGACCTGTGGGACAGCCACTAGAGTACAAAGACCTGTGGGACAGCCACTGGAGTACAGAGACCTGTGGTACACAGCTGTTCAGGTTTAATCTTAACAGAGACAACAGCATTTCTCTCCAAAGTCTTGACCATCACACTTAGGAACAAAATTAATGATGATCTCACCCCCACCATGGCCCCCTCTAGCGCAACATGTCGAGAAACTACAACTGCAGAAGAGTCAAACATGGTCCCGTTCCATGCAAGATTTTGGTGTTTATTTGAAAGTATAAGCGCTGTAGAGTTAATGGGCCGAATGGCCTAATTCTGCTCCTATGAATTATGAACCTGAACTAATGAAAGTGATAATGATAATGAGGGCGTCTGCCAGATGAAATTAACAATGTGCCATTCAACAGGATGCACCGTGCCAAAGGGCCTTAAGAACATTTCACACGGTCCTACCTGGTAGTCTTGTGGTTAAGATGTTCCTCTGTATAAATCTTTTTACCACGTGGAATAGACGACGCAGAACCAACTGAATTGCAATGTGGCCAGACCCATCCTTTGCAACATCAGAAATAGAATGCATCTCAGCATACAGAGAATAACATTTAAGGGCCTGTCCCACTTGGGTGTAATTTGCGCGCCATTTACGCGACATCATTTACGCGTCACGACGCACACGTCGTGATGCGTGCATGGCGTGCATTATGCACGCATGGCGTGTGGTGAGGCGTGGTGGCGTAGGCAGTGATGCGTGGTAGCGCTCGGCGCCCCAGGATTTTGGGATTCTCAAAATCCTTGTGCGCCACCTGCGTGACGCGCAAATGACGCCCAAGTGGGACAGGCCCTTCAGTGTTTACATGTACTGGCACTCCCTATGTTGGGTAAGACCCGCCACAGAAATATGACTAACGCATTCTTCCATCCATTTTAAAGTATTTTTGAAGCTAATAATAACAATAACAATAGTAATAACAACAACTTTCATGGTTTTCAGTAATGAATTTGAGTACATTGGTTTAATTATGGGTAGTTATATTGATTATTCAAAGAAATGAAATAATTATAGCAAACATATGCAGAGTGATATGATATGGGTAGCTATTTAAATAGATATGTGTAGGAAGGAACTGCAGATGTTGGGGGGACACTGAAGATAGACACAAAATGCTGGAGCGGGGCAGGCAGCATCTCAAGATAAAAGGAATGGATGATGTTTCGGGTCGAGACCCTTCTTCAGACTGAGAGTCGGGAGAGGGAGAAAGATATGGAAGGGTAAGGTGTGAAAAAAATAGATGTTTGTGATTCATGGAGGTCAGCTTATGGACAGAATGAAACCCTTAAAAAACCCCAGGGGCTGTATGCACTGGATCTAGTATAGCTTACTACGTACAATCACAAAGGTAGTCATCAAAATCAGGGCCATATTTGGTACATTTTTCCTGTTATCAGTGTTATTTTAACAAATATTATCTGCTGTACTAGTATTGTCTAAAATCTGCAGCATTATTTTCCTCAACAAGGCTCAGTTAGATAGCAGTTGAACAATTTTGGTGGAACATTGGGGAATGGTTTATGCTATAAAGGGTTTTATCGAGCATCACATCTTCTTTTTAAACACTCCCATCTAATAAGGGAAATTTCTTGATTCATGTAGGTTATGGGTCAGTGGTTATGGGGTGAAGGCAGGTGAATGGGTTAGAAGGGAAAGATAGATCAGCTATGATTGAATAGCAGAGTAAACTTGTTGGGCCGACTGGCCTAATTCTACTCCTATCCCGTATGACCTTATGACATAAATTCTCATTTGATAACCTGTTTGTTATTGGAAGTAGTTTTGTCAATGTAGCTAATGGCTCCAATGAGATAGGGTTTCCCAGGATGACATGCTAGGGAAATACTGGGGTGAATGTAAGTCTTTGCTGGCACCCCTTCAGCCCAATGATCATATAGAGTTGTTTACAAACCAAACTTTGTGGCAACAATGGAGATTTCTTTCTGTAGGACTGCAAGGAAGTTCTCCTGTGGTTAGAGAAGATCTCCATCACATTGCGGCAGCATGGTGGCACAGCGGTAGAGTTGCTGCCTTACAGCACCAGAGACCCATGTTCGATCCTGACCATGGGTGCTCTCTGCACGGAGTTTGTACGTTCTTTCCGTGACCTGTGTGTGTTTCCTCGCACACTCCAAAGACGTACAAATTTGTAGGTTAATTGGCTTCGGTAAAATTGTAAATTGTCCCCAGTGTGTGTAGGATAGTGTTAATGTACAGGGATCACTGGTTGGCACGGACTCGGTAGGCCGAAGCGCCTGTTTTCACGCTGTATCTCTAAACTAAACTAATCAACCAATTGATATCTTGTGCCATATGTGACCTTCAAATGCATGGTTGATCTGAAGTCACATTTGGAGCAACAAAGCGCATATGCATTATACATTCAGATTTCTCCATTATTGCTACATTTATCTCACAGCATGAATAATCAAGATTCAGGTGAATACATTGTCATGTTATGCTGCTGATGAAAGAGTTGGAGTTAGGATATGAGTTGGATATTATAAATGGTTGGACATGATAAGAGAAAACAACTTATTTCCTTAACCAAGAAGGAATTGAAAATCAATGAATGAATGAATGAATGAATAAGTTTATTGGCCAAGTATTCACATACAAGGAATTTGCCTTGTTGCTCCACCCACAAGTGACAACATGACATACAGTGACAGTTAGGAATGACACATAAAACATTAAACATTAATAATAAAACATTATTGATTAAACATGTGAATTAAATAAAATACCAGAGCAAAAGGAGGCTACAGATTTTTGAGACCGGGATCGATCCTGGCTGTGGATGAGGCACAGGTCTGTGTCCAGAGCTGCCGAAAGTGTTTTGGCACGTCGCCCTCCTCCAATCACCGCGCTCTATCCTCAGTTCCACCCCCCTACTTCCACCTCTGACCGACACCTCCCTCCTCCAATGATCACGCTGAATCATCATGTCCCACCCCCATTGCCTGCTGACCGACGTCTCTCTCGTCCAATCGGCGCCCTCCCTCGATCAGCAGTCCCACCCCCCCTGTCTCGCGGAAAGCGGAGATTTCACCGGGTTTTAAAATCCGGATCACAAAAAATGGGGGGGATCGTCCCCCACCTCTCAAAACGGTGGGGGGGGGTGGGGGGGGTGGCGTGTCCCCCCTGCCCCCCCCGGGATTTCCGCCCCTGCCTGATCGGACAATTGGCTGCAGCCTCCGGATGTCGTGCTTGGTGGTTGAGTCAAACCAGACCATGATGGACCAGACCAAAATGTAACTGAGGTTAATTTATAAGTTACGAAAAAAAAGTGTTTTTTCCGGGAGTGATAATGTCTGAAACACAATGTCTAAGAACAAGCATTTTAAGAATCATTACTTGCAGGGCTAGCGACCAAAGGTATTTGCCTAAAACCTGACATGAACATGATGGGCCAAATGGCCTCCTTCTTTACTGCAGTTTGCAAGGAATCGATGATATTGACAGAGAACAATGGAAAATCCAAAGTAAATGAAGTCGAAGGAAAGTTATCCTGTAACATTGTTATCAAAGCAATGTCAACACAGGAGGTGACCACTTAGCTTGCCATGTTGGTGCCAACCTCCCCACAACCACACCTATTTCCTTGTTATGCTCCTTCTCAGTTTGAGTTCAAACTTCCAATGCATAAATCCGCCAGCTGGAACTGCATTTGATCCAGAGCTTTGCATTCAAAGGGTTTTACATGTAACATGTAACCTGTAAGTTGGAGACGGTAGACACAAAATGCTGGAGTAACTCAGCAGGGCAGGCAGTATCCCTCGATGGACGGAATGGGTGATGTTTTGGGTCGAGACCCTTCTTCAGACTGAGAGTCAGGGGAGAGGGAGACACAGAGATAAGGAAGGGTAAGGTGCGAAAACGAGACATTAAAAGAGATGCAGATCACGGAAAATGTGGGATAGATCATTGTTAGCTTGGAGAAGGTAACAATGCATATAGATAAAATGCAATGGGGGACAGTCAGACTGATCGGAGAACTGACAAGGGGGAGGGATGGACAGAGAGGGAAAGCAAGGGTTGCTTGATGTTAGAGAATTCAATATTCATACCGCTGGGGTGTAAGCTGCCCAAGCAAAATATGAGGTGCTGTTCCTCCAATTTGTGCTGGGCCTCACTCTGACAATGGAGGTGGTGTGACTTGGTACGTGTCAGACATTCTGTGAGCAGCATAGTTGCAACGCTTGTCTCAAAGATGCTTCTTTGCAGTGGTTCAGCAAGAGTTAATATCCCACTGTCAGAAGCAAATCCAAAGCTCTGAGCAATAAGTCGCTCAGTGATAGCAATTGAGTCCTCCCAGACCTCAGGGAGGCTGCAGAGAACTGTTGCAATCTGTCCACAACAGCTGCGCCATACCTCATCAGTCAACGTTCCCACCGTTAACAGCAAGCAGCTAAACGCAGGGGATTAGCAAACTCTGGAGGCACGGATCCTGCCCGGGGGAATGGGTCAATTACATGTAAGGGAAGAATAAAATTACATCTTTTTAATGGTCAGTGATATGGAGGATAAATGAATCAACTGAATAAAATGTACAATAACTAACAGCAAAGCAGTAATAATGTTGAATTTAAACGGTTATGTCAGAGCGCGGTGACTTTGTGCGCGCTGGTCCCAGAAGAGGATCTACTGTCATCTAAAACAGTCGCCCTACCCTTTCGAAGCACTTTTTCTACCTGTAAATCTATACCCATTCTACTTGAGAAAAGACACAAAAAGCTGGAGTAACTCAGCGGTTAAGGCAGCATCTCTGGAGAAAAGGAATAGGTGACGTTTTGGGTCGAGACCCTTCCCCAGACCCGAAACATCACCTATTCCTTTTCTCCAGAGGTGCTGTCTGATCTACTGAGTTACTCCAGCTTTTTGTGTCTATGTTTGGTGTAAACCAGCATCTGCACTTCCTTCCAACAACTACTGTGCTTGAGTTTTCTTGATAGTATTTTCTGATTTGACAGGATAGCATGCAAAACACCGCTTTTCACTGAACCTCGTTACACATGACAGTAATGACCCTGAACCTATATCCCCTTATTTCATCACACAAGTATGTTATTCCTGCTGCTCCACAGATGCCTCAGCTCTTTAAAACCTTGAAGGATGCATTCGGCTGTCGGGAGTTATGGGGAGAAGGCAGGAGAATGGGGTTAGGAGGGAGAGATAGATCAGCCATGATTGAATGGCAGAGTAGACTTGATGGGCCGAATGGCCTAATTCTGCTCCTATCACTTATGAATTTATGAACATGAATTCTTGAAAGATTGGGTGACCTTTGAACTGGAGTCAAAGTAGCACTGAATGACAGTGTAGCCCCCCAAAAAACTGTAAGGCACCACTCAAAGATCAAATGCTGTAACTAACCACTCAGTTATGCTTGCAAACTTCTCTCAACAACAGAAAGTCTATCAAGTGCCTGAGCAAATCTGATGCATGAACATTGTTTACTGAAGACCTCAGGTGTTGCAAATTGGAGCCAAGGGAACATTTTCTGGCTCAAGTGAAGTTTCTTTGGGTTTGTGTCAGGAGATAAACAGAGTTTTTAAATTGGCTCTTTGTGACTTCTGATCTCTGAAGAAGAGCTCCTCTTTTATGTCACAGGCAAAATCTCCGACATTTTGTTTATCAGCATCTCTTGTCTTTCCCTATTCAGATTTCACCCCATCAGAAAGTTCACTGATCATAAACCGTTATAACACTCCTGATCATTCAGCCCTGTGCTTGTGATCAACGAGCAAATTAAATATGTTCCTATAACCATCGCATACTGAGACAAATGTCAACGGCTGCTGGAGTGCTAACACGGTGAATGACGCACTTTGATATTCACGGAACATGTTGGTCTTCCAGTGTAAGGACTTGTCCACAAGCAAATGCTGCCGACTGGCACATTTCCAAAGTGTGGAAAGGGCAGCACGGTGGTGCAGCGGTAGAGTTGCTGCCTTACAGCCTCCGGTTGCCTCCCACACTCCAAAGACGTACAGGTTTGTAGGTTAATTAGCTTGGCATAAGTGTAAATTGTCCCCATTGTGTGTTGGATAGTGTTGATGTGCGGGGATCGCTGGTCGGCATAGACTCGGTGGGCCGAAGGGCCTGTTTACGAGCAGTATCTCTAAACTAAACTAAACTAAACTACATGGGGAGGGATGCATTGAAGCTCAGTGCAACCATCACAAAGGCTTTGTTGTGAAGGACTGCATTCTAAGATGATGTTGTGTTGGACACTGGGCCTGTGTAACAGCCTCTCAAACGCTTTGCATTGTTTAAGGAGGAAAGAGTTGCATTGACATATTTGTAAGCGAATCTATGCAATGATTGTAAAATGAATGTAGGCAAAGGCATGTCCCAATTGTATTTATTGTATATATTATGAATAATGTATATTTTTGACATTTAAAAAAATGAACTGAAGCCAGGCTCCCATGACACTGGTCTCAACATCATCTACCCATCATTTGTATGATCAGCCCATGGGACAAAGTGCTGGAGGAACTCAGCGGGTGAGGCAGCACCTGTAGACAGGGGACAAATTCACTTTGCTCATGGCAGATTACGCCGAGTTTCATTCAAGGCAATGAAGGTTTCTAAATAATTATATCATGAATTATTGTTGTTTATACTGCACTGATTTTACTGGCTCTTCATTTCTGCTTCTTTTCTCTCTGATTTTATGCACTAAGACAGCCTGGTTCAATTGGTAACAATCTTATCTCTGAATTATGATAGGGAAATAAAGGGCAACGGATAGAGTGAAGGGGAGAGGGGGTTAAAAAAGAAACACGTGCATTTAACGAACTCAGTGTGGCACAAACTACTTTCATCTAAACTGCCATGTTTTGCAACATTCCACAAATTGCGACAGGATTGTGATAATTTGATCATGTTATTAATGTTCTTTGACGTACATCTATTTGGCAGAGAGAGCTACTCCATTGTTTGCATAATGCCATTGGATCTTTTACATGCACCTGAGGAGACACCAAAGACACGTGTGCAGTGTGTGTAAATTGTGGTTTCATCGTAGAACTGTGTCCCAAGATGGTGCTATCAAAAGAATGTTGTCACTGAAGAGTTATTAGTTCATTTCAACGAGGTGGAGTTGAATGAGTTTCTTCAAGAAGAGAGTTGCAAAGGGGAAAGGGGTTAGTGGGTTTCTCAGAAGCTAAGGCAAAGGCAGCTTTCGGTTGCAGAGCAATGGGACTCAGGAATAAATATGAGGGCGGAGAGGCTGAGCACCAAGGTATACAGATATAATCACGAGGATGCCAGTTTACATACTGGCCATGCTATAAAAGATTTGGGTAAAAATCCTGTCAAGCAAGCTTGACAATGACATTGAATGAAACTGGTTTTAGGCATATCATCAATACATAACTATCTTCCATTCACTGTATTCCCTGGGAAATTATTGCGTCATTATTAGATAAGTTCCTGAGGCTTCCTTCCCCTTTTTTTAAATAAGTGGTGCGTTCTGAGTAAATTGACTTTGTTTGGCATAGAAGAGTAAATGGAGTATTGTGAGCAGTTTTTGTCCCCTAATTTGAGGAAGAACATTCTTGCTATTGAGGGAGTGCAGCGTAGGTTTACAAGGTTAATTCCCGGGACGGCGGGACTGTCATATGCTGAGAGAATGGAGCAGCTGGGCTTGTACACTCTGGAGTTTAGAAGGATGAGAGGGGATCTCATTGAAACATATAAGATTGTTAAGGGCTTGGACACGCTAGAGGCAGGAAACATGTTCCCGATGTTGGGGGAGTCCAGAACCAGGGGCCACAGTTTAAGAATAAAGAGTAAGTCATTTAGAACGGAGACAAAGAAACACTTTTTCTCACAGAGTGGTGAGTCTGTGGAATTCTCTGCCTCAGAGGGTGGTGGAGGCGAGTTCTCTGGATGCTTTCAAAAGAGAGCAATATGGGGCTCTTAAAAATAGTGGAGTCAGGAGATATGGGGAGAAGGCAGGAACGGGGTACTGTTTGGGGATGATCAGCCATGATCACATTGAATGGCGGTGCTGGCTCGAAGGGCCGAATGGCCTACTCCTGCACCTATTGTCTATTGTCTATAACAGGTTGTTTATCAAACCATTAATCCAATAGTTTTTGCAGAGTTAGCAGTAAATACTCAGTTTCATATCTGTCAGGAATCCAATATAAATGGACACAAAATGCTGGAGTAACTTGGCGGGACAAGCAGCATCTCTGGAGAGAAGGAATGGGCGACGTTTTGGGTTGAGAACCTTCTTCAGACTGGTAAGGGATAAGGGAAACGAGAGATATCGGTGATGATGTGGGGAGATAAAGAACAATGATATGCAAAAAGGTAACGATGATAAAGGAAACAGGCCATTGTTAGCTGTTTCTAGGGTGAAAACGAGAAGCTAGTGCGACTTGGGTGGGGGAGGGATAGAGAGAGGGAAGTGAAGTGAGAGAAATCAATATTCATACCACTGGGCTGTAAGCTGCCCAAGCGAAATATGAGATGCTGTTCCTCCAATTTGCGTTTAGCCTCACTCTGACAATGGAGGAGATCTAGGACCGAAAGGTCTGTGTGGGAATGGGAAGAATTAAAGTGTTTAGCAACCGAGAGATCAGGTAGGTTCAGGTGGACTGAGCGAAGGTGTTCCGCGAAACGATCGTTCAGTCTGCGTTTGGTGTCGCTGATGTATCATGAACATCATGATCAACGGATATGGTAGATGAGGTTGGAGGAGGTGCAAGTGAACCCCTGCATAACCTGAAAGGACTGTCGGGGTCCCTGGACAGAGTCGAGGGGGGAGGTATAGGGACAGGTATTGCATCTCCTGCAGTTGCAGCCAGTGAAAGTACCTGGGGAGGGGGTGGTTTGGATGGGAAGGGATGCGTTAACCAGGGAGTTGCGGAGGGAACGGTCTCTGCGGAAGGGCAGAAAAGGGTGGAGATGGGAAAATGGGGCTAGTGGTGGGATCCCGTTGGAGGTGGCGGAAATTTCGGAAGATCATGTATGTGACGGCTGATGGGGTGGAAGATAAGGACTGGGGGGACTCTGTCTCTGTTGCAACTAGGGGGAGGGGGAGCAAGGACGGAGCAGCGCGATACTGAGGAGACACGAGTGAGGGCCTCATCTAAGATGGAAGAGGGGAACACCTGTTCCCTAAAGAATGAGGACATCTCGGATATCCTGGTATGGAACACCTCAACTTGGGCGCAGATGCAGCGTAGACGAATTGGGAGTCGGGGATGGAGTCTTTGCAGGAAGCAGGGTGGGAAGACGTTTAGTGGAGATAGCTGTGGGAGTCAGTGGGTTTGTAGTAAACATCAGTTGATAGTATCTCCTGTAATGGAGAGTGAGGTCAAGAAAGGGGAGGGAGGTGTCTGAGATCGTCCAAGTAAATTTGAGTGCAGGATGAAAATTGGTGGTGAAGTTGATGAAGTCCATGAACCAGAGATAGAGTTTGGGGATAGGGCCAGTGTACGCCTGGAACAGGGGTTGTTCAACGTATCCTATAAAGAGGCAGGCATAGCTGGGGCCCATGTGGGTGCCAATGGCTACGTTTTGGACTGGGAAGATTGCACTTCAAATGTAATCCATTGGTTACAATGAGTTGGTATAGACGTGGTGATATTGGGTGGGACTTGCAGGGGAAGGGTGGAGTTGTACTGAGTATTTGATAATGAAACAAGTAAACTCAGGCTCTCTTTTATATTCTCCTACCTTTCCCTGTTCTTTCCAGAATGGATTAATTAAATGATTAACAACATTCAGGCACAATTATCTCTAAACGGAGAACATGTTTGTAAGATGGTGAAATGGTGTCATTGCTCAGTATAGAGACTACAGTGTAGGAAGAAACTGCAGATGCTGGTTTGCACTGAAGATAGACACAAAATGCTGGAATAACTCAGCGGGACAGGCAGCATCTCTGGAGAGAAGGAATGGGTGACATTTCAGGTCGAGACCATTGTTCAGACTGATTGTAGTAGGGATAATGGGGAAAAAAACCTGGAAGCGAAAAGAGGCAAGACAAATCAGTCTGAAGAAGGGTCTCGACCCGAAACGTCACCCAGTCCTTCTCTCCAGAGATGCTGCCTGTCCTGTGTAGTTACTCCAGCATTTTGTGTCTACCTCCGATATAAACCAGCATCAGGCATGTTTGTGAATCTGCTAGCGGCGGAACTGGAGGAGTGACAACAATAAAAGCAGCAATGCTGACACTGATATAGCGCTGTGGAAGTGAATGGTGCACTGAACATGTACTGAGAATGGTGTTATTCTCAGTACATGTTTATGACCAGGGTTAGGCATACTCCACATGGGTGGCTTAGAACCCAATGGTACGAACATTGAATTCTCCAATTTTAGGTAACCACATAACCCACCCTCATATAACATCATGCCCCCTCCCCCCTGTGCCCCACCTGGATTCACACCAATTTCACCCTCTCCCTCCCCTACAGTCATGTTCATAGGTGTTAGGAGCAGAATTAGGCCATTTGGCCCATCACATCTACTTCACCATTCAATCATGGCTGATCTATCTCTCCCTTCTAACCCCATTCTCCTGCCTTCTCCACATAATCCCTGACACCCGTACGAATCAATACATTCCTTCAGCTTCACAATTTGCAACTATTCTATCCTTTTCTCTCACACCCTCTGTCTTTTCATCTCTGGCCTTTATCCAACCATCTGCACCTCACCTGTGTCAGCCTATCATCTTCCAGACTTTGTCCTGCTCCTCCACTCCTCCAGCTTTCCGCCTCCCCTCCCCCCGTATAATCTGAAGAAGGTCCCGGCCCAAAACATCTCCGATCCATATTTTCCTGAGATGCTGCCTGACCCGCTGAGTTACTCCAGCACCCTGTGTCTTCTTAGGAATTGGACTAATGGGTTACTCCAATCTTCTTTTATTTCCACGTTTCCATAAGCCATAGAAGGGTGCCATTTTTGGTATATTTCAGCTCACAGAGTAATCCCATTTTCCATTCATTTTCCCTCTCGCCTATTCTCCCCACATTCATTTCAACTTCCCTCAGATTTCAACATTCACCTGTACGCCAAGGGCAATTCACAGTGGCCAATTAATCCAGCAACATGCATCTCTTTGAAATATGAGAAGAAACTGGAGACCCAGAGGGTGATTCAGATTTAGAGGGGAAATATACAACCTCCACAGAGGCAGCAGCTGATGTCAGGACCCGTGAACTGTCAGGCAGCAGACCGACTAGCTGATTCCCTGTGCCACACAGTTCCAGAAGTGTATGATTCTGCTATCAACTAACAAAGTCTTATTAAACGGCTCTATTTTCCTCAAACTGATTCCATGCAGCTACTGAAACCAAGAGCACAGCAGGGTGAGGTGTGCGCTAACCTGCGCCAGGATTGTGTGAAGCAATTAAGATGGAGTGGATACGAACAACCTGGCAATATTTCACCCTCTCCTGATGGGAAACAGGTTGGCTCAGTCCACTGCCCACACCGAAATGGGTTTCCAACTCTGCAATAAGAAACCGTTGTTGCATATAATCAGCAAAGTGATGGTTCAGCTGTTCCGTGAGCTCTCTAACCTGCTGATTAAGGATGGAATCATTAAAGTTGCAACTGGAGAACTAATGGGTGGGTGTATAAACCCCAGGATTTGCCAGCACTTTAAGGGCCTGTCCCACTTATGTGATTTTTTCAGCGATTGGCCGGGACCCGTCATAGTCGCAGCAGGTCGCCGAAAATGTTCAAAATGTTGAAAATCCAGCAGCGACCAGAAAAAGGTACGACTCTTTGGGCGACCACTCATGACCATGTCACGGGGTGATGTTACATATTACCCCTCCATTGGGTTACATATTACCTTCTCTAATGAAAGATTTATTTAATTATGTTCTAAGCCAGAAGGTTGTAGTTCCTAGCCTTACTCCGAAGACATAGATCCCAATCAGGTTTATTTTTTTTGGTGCATAATCAGCAGGAATCTGCACTGCCAGAGATGTTGTCCTTTATTTGAGATTATATCTTAGCGCATAAAAGGGGAGCCATTTGGCCCACCGTCTGGTGTTGGTATTTAGAGGGGCACAGTGACATAGCGACGCAGTGGTAGAGTTGCTGCCTTACAGCACCGGAGACTCGGATTTGATCCCAACTACGAATGCTGTCTGTACATTTGTGGAATTCCCTGCCACAGAGGGCAGTGGAGGCCAAATCACTGGATGGATTTAAGAGAGAGTTAGATAGAGCTCTAGGGGCTAGTGGAATCAGGGGATATGGGGAGAAGGCAGGCACGGGTTATTGATTGGGGACGATCAGCCATGATCACAATGAATGGCGGTGCTGGCTCGAAGGGCCGAATGGCCTCCTCCTGCACCTATTTTCAATGTTTCTATGCTTCTATGTACAGAGTTTGTACGTAATCCCAGTGACTGCGTGGGTTTTCTCCAAAGATGTACAGGTTTGTAGGTTAATTGGCTTGGTATAATTGTAAATAGTTCCCAGTGTGTGTAGGATGGTGTTAATGTGCGGGGATCGCCGGTCGATGGGGACTCGGGGGACTCAAGGGCCTATTTTTCCACTGTATCTCTAATCTAAACTGAACTAACCTGGTTTACAGAGCAATCCCATCACACTACTAATTTCCCATTAAGTCTAATCTCATCAGCTCGCTCTGATTCAACCATTGACTATCAGACCAGGAGCAATCTGCAAGGTCCAGACCCTACCCCATGTCTTTGATATTTGTGATGAACCTGGAGCTCCTGGGGGGAACTTACTTGGTATGGGAGAGAATGTGCTAACTGAACACAGACTGAATTGGAGCCCAGGTTGGAGCCAGGTCATGAGTGTTTCAAGGCAGTAGCTGCTCTGATTGTGCTTTAGTACCATCCAGTGTTAAACACTGCCTTGTACCTTCTCTAATTAGATAGTCATTAGAGATGCCATGTTATTTTTCAATATTATTCTCCTGATTGACATTCATCACTCAGCCGTCAATTTTAAAATAATTGTTCTATTTCCGAAACATTGTTATGCTTTGACAATTGTATTTCTCCACAAAGCTATGGTGATCACACTTTAAAATATTTAATTCAGTGCAGATCTCTTTAGGAAATCCTGATGAGCACAGAGCTTGATAAAAAAACAAATTCTATAAATAGACATCTCTGATTCCAAACTCACAGAATTGCCTCAAATGAATCTGTGCATTTACCTCCGTGTCTCTTTTAATTGGGCTGTTGAAAGTTTAGTTTAGTTTGGAGATACAACATGGAAACAGGTCCGTTGGCCCACCAAGTCCGCGCCGACCAGCGATCCCCGTACGCTAGCACTATCCTACACACACTAGGGACAATTTACAATTTTACCAAAGCCAATTAACCTACAAAAATGTACATCTTTGGAGTGTGGGAGGAAACTGGAGCACCCAGAGAAAACTCACGCAGGTTACAGGGGAGAACGTACAAACTCCGTACAGACAGCACCGGTAGTCAGGATCGAACCCGGGTCTCTGGTGCTGTAAGGCAGCAACTCTACCGCTGCACCAACGTGACACACTTTGTTAAAATTGCAAAATACAACCTCCACCTGAGGCTCACAGGATACAGCAACAATAAACACAGAACGTTATATGAGGTTCTTGTGTTTAGTAGTAACTCTGTTGAAAATGAATCTTATTGGTAACAATATTGTGGGAGATTTGAAGAACCATATTAAATTCCCTTTTCTTCTAGTGAAAAGTCATATACATTATTGGTACAATTATGGGCGATCTATACATTGGCTGGTCAGAAAAGGTAAATCAAATGTGTTCTGGGGAAGGAGGATATTTCATATCCCTTGTCACATTGAAGGCTAATCAGTCAGCCTGTTGAGTCTATGCCAGATAACAGCGCAATCCCATCAATTTTATTCCCCCATCAATCTCCCTGTAACTTGTTCTCTGCATATTCCCATCAATTCTACCACCCAATTACACTTGAGACAGTTTACAGTGCCCAATTAAACCCATGGATCTGCATGTCTCTGGCATGTGGAGGCAACAGGAATGCTTAAGTAGCATTCTTTAATCTAATTCTAACGCTTACAGAGAGTGGTGAGCCTGTGGAATTCTCTGCCTCAGAGGGCGGTGGAGGCAGGTTCTCTGGATGCTTTCAAGAGAGAGCTAGATAAGGCTCTTAAAAGTAGCGGAGTCAGGGGATATGGGGAGATGGCGGGAACGGGGTATTGATTGGGGATGATCAGCCAAGGTCACATTGAATGGCGGTGTTGGCTCGAAGGGCCGAATGGCCTACTCCTGCACCTATTGTCTATTGAAACCCACACTGTCATAGGGAGAAGGTGCAACTGCACACAGACAGTAGCAGAGATTCAGAATGAAACTGGGTCACTGGGACGGTGCGGGCCGCACTCTTCCACCTGTACCACATGGTTGTCCTCATTTAAGTAATTGGATCCCAAATCAGCTCAGTATCAGGAGGCAAAGTTTGACACGTTTATTGTGACTGGCTGACAGTTACCAAGCGGTAATACACATTTATAAATGATTCAGTTCTAAAAGTATTGGGCCCAATAAAGGGATCTGAAGAAGGGTCTCGACCCGAAATGTCGCCTATTTCCTTCGCTCCATAGATGCTGCCTCACCCGCTGAGTTTCTCCAGCATTTTTGTCTACCTTCGGGCCTAATAAAGAAGTCTGCAGATGATATATTACATATCTGTGTTGTTGACAGTGACGAGGAAAGGTTTAGAATGCATGATGATGAATCAGTTGGGCAGGAAAATAGCAAGTGAAATGTAATCCGGGGAAGTGTGCAGTAATGCAATGTGATGTGTGGCACTGGGTGCAAGAAGGAGAGGAATATGTAATGAATACGGAGATATTGATAGGTATGGAGGAACAGACTGACTTTGAAATTATCATCCAAAGACCCTTAGCGATAGCAGTGCAGGACAAAAAGTTGGCTTAAGAGGCATGTAGGATCTGAAGAAGGGCATCGACCCAAAACGTTGCCTGTTCCTTCTCTCCAGAGATGCTGCCTGTTCCCCTGAGTTACTCCAGCTTTTTGTATCTATCTTCAGGACAATATTCGCTCATTTGAGGCACAAGATAAGGCAGGGAAGCAATGCTAATACTGTGTGTTTTAAACTCTTATTTATCTGGTGTTTAGGAGCGGCACAGCGGTGCAGCGGTAGAGCTGCTACCTTACAGCGCCACAGACCCGGGTTTGATCCTGACTACGGGTGCTGTCTGTACGCAGTTTGTACGTTCTGTCTGTGACCTGCGTGGGTTTTCTCCGAGTACTTTGGTTTCCTTCCACACTTCAAAGACGTACAGGTTTGTAGGTTAATTGGCTTGGCATAAATGTAAATGATCCCTAGTGTGTGCAGGATAGTGTAAGTGTGCGGGGATCACTGGTCAGTGTGGACTCGGTGGGCCAAAGTGCCTGTGTCCGCGCTGCAACTTTAAACTAAAATGATGCATCTGGAGTTTGCTCATGCAACAGGCAGGATTTTCTAAGGATACTTTGCAATTTCATACAATTATTATAAAATGTAAGTTTGAATTTGATTTCAAGTTTTATCAAAATCAGCATGAAAATAAATGTTTCAGTTTGTCTATTTGTATCCATAGGGGGAGTGCAGTTATAGGCTGATAAGGATCCACTTTGAAAGAAGGTTTGATTGGATTCATTACATTAATACTGTTTATTTTTAAACTGTAGATTTACAGTGTAAAACATGATTATTTAAAAGAGTAAATGGCATACACTTGAGGAATTTACTCAGCGTGTGCTGTGCAGAGTCATATATTTCTTGAGCAATTCTCTACAACTGACATTAGTTTAGTTTAGTTTAGAGTTACAGCGTGAAAACAGTCCCTGCTGAGTCTACACTGACCAATGATCACCCGTCATCATCATCATCGGCGGTCACTCGAAATGAGTATGACTGTCCTCTCCTCTCCTCTCCATAGGGTCGTCTACTTGTGGGTCTGCAGATGTCTGTAGAGGCTGATCCATGATTCACACACCTTGGTGCAATGTGGGCAGTGGAGACTGGCGGTGGTTGGTAGTCGTCGAGCCTCCTTCTCTCTCTCCTTACGGTGCTGTCGCTTTGTCTCTGCGACACGGCGTAGTTCCATTTCGTGACGTGTGGCTCCTTCCTGCACAGATTTCCTCCAGGAGCGCCTGTCCAGTGCAATGCGCTCCCAGTTGCTCGATGTGAGGTGGAATTTCTTCAGACTGTTCTTGATGTTGTACTTGAAGCGTTTCTTTGACCCGCCGGGGGCTCGCCGACCTTCCTTCAGTTGAGAGTACAGGATCTGTTTAGGGAGACGTGTGTAGGACATGCGGATGACATTGGCCAGTACATCGAAGTTGGTGCTGTATTATTGTGGTGGTGATGCTGGTCATGTTGGCTTCCTCCAAAACGCTGATGTTGGTGCGTTTGTCCTCCAGCTGATCCTCAGAATCTTTCGTAAGGATCTTTGATGGTATTGTTCCAGGGCTCTCAGGTGCCTGCTGTAGGTGGTCCATGACTCGGCTCCATACAACAGGGTGGGGAGGACAACGGCTCTGTAGACCAGCAGTTTTGTTTGAGCCTTTAGGTCTCGGTCTTCAAAGACTCTTCTCCTGAGTCTGGCGTAGGCTCCGCTGGCACAACTCAGGCGATGGTTGACCTCAGAGTCGGTCAGCTTTTGTGGAAAGAATGCTGCCAAGGTAGGGGAAGTGGTCAACGTTTTCAAGAGTGGTGTCGTCCACTTTTATAGTGGGCTGGGTAGACGGCTGGTTGGATGGAGGTTGATGTAGGACCTGGGTCTTCTTGATATTTAAAGCTAGGCCCATGGCTCTGTATGCCTTGGCAAAGGCATTCAGGATGCCCTGGAGCCTGGAGGTCTTCTGCAGAGTGTGCTGCAATGGCGCAGTCGTCCGCGTACTGACGCTCCATGATGGCGGTGTTACTGACTTTGCTCTTGGCCTTCAACCTATTAAGGTTGAAGAGCCCACCGTCAGTTCTGTAGAGGATTGGGATTCCCTGTGGCAGCTCTTCACCAATGAGGTGAAGTATGGCAGCAATGAAGACGACAAACAGGGTGGGTGCGATGATGCATCCCTGTTTGACCCCCGTTTCCACAGTGAAGGGCTCGGACTCAGAGCCGCAGTTGCTGAGCACTGTGACTGACATGCCATCATGTAGAAGCGTCAATATTCTGATGTACACCAGTTCTATCCTATGCACTAGGACAATTTACAGAGGCCAATTTACCTACAAGGCATTCTTTGGAATGTGGGAGGAAACTGAAGAACCCAGAGAAGACGCATTTGGTGTCAGGGAGAACGTGCAAACTCTGTACAGACAGCACCCGTAGTCAAGATCTAACCGAGGTATCAAGCACTGCGAGGCAGCAACTGTACTGCACCACTGTGCCACTCTATTGATACAAGTGGCACCCCACACTCACCCATTCCCTTTGGATGCCAGTTTACTGTGAATATACTGCATTCTACACAGTATACAGTATATACAAGAGTCAAGTCAAGAGTGTTTTAATGTCATATGTCCCGGATGGGACAATGAAATTCTTACTTGCTGCAGCACAACAGAATATGTGAATATATAAACATAGTACAAACGGGGGAAGAGAAGAAAAAAAGAAAAGTTCAATAAATAACAAATATACTGCAATAATAATATAGTCATTTGCAGCTCAGAGCTCAGAGCTTATTCGATGTTGTGTTTAATAGCCTGATGGCTGTAGGGAAGAAGCTGTTCATGAACCTGGACGTTACAGTTTTCAGGCTCCTGTACCTTCTTCCTGATGGCAATGGTGAAATGAGTATGTGGCCAGGATAGTGTGGGTCCTTGATGATTTTGGCTGCCTTTTTGAGGTAGCGACTCCGATAGATCCCTTCGACGGTGGGGAGGTCAAAGCCGGTGATGGACTGGGCAGTGGTCACAACTTTTTGTAGTCTTTTTCGCTCCTGGACGTTCAAGTTGCCGAACCAGGCCACGATGCAACCAGTCAGAATGTTCTCTACCGTGCACCTGTAGAAGTTTAGGAGAATCCTCTTCGACATGCTGAATCTCCGTAATCTTTTCAGGAAGTAGAGTTGCTGATGTGCCTTCTTTATAATTGCATCGGTGTGCTGGGTCCAGGAAAAACAGGAGGAACAGCACCTTGTTTTTCACTTGGGCAGCTTACAACCCAGTGGTATGAATATTGATTTCTCTAACTTCAAGTGACCCTTGCTTTCCCTTTCCCTCTCCGTCCCGCCACCATCCTCGTTCTCCGACTAGTTTCTCCCGATTAAACTTTACTGATTGTATGCTTCATTGTCACCTTCCCCTCAGCTGAAAATAACCCATTCTACATTTCCTTATCGCCTGCTTTGATCTGTTGTTTTCACACCTTACCTTTCACACTTTACCCTTCCATACCTCTATGTGTCCCTCTCCCCTATCTCTCAGTCTGAAGAAGGGTCTCGACCTGACCCATTCCTTCTCTCCAGAGATGCTGCCTGTCCCGACTGGTTACTCCAGCATTTTGTATAACATTACTTG
Source organism: Malacoraja senta (assembly GCA_038087875.1). Taxonomy (NCBI): domain Eukaryota; kingdom Metazoa; phylum Chordata; class Chondrichthyes; order Rajiformes; family Rajidae; genus Malacoraja; species Malacoraja senta. The sequence goes on from CM075980.1 coordinate 36,414,986, forward strand.
GCCTAATGTTTGAGCACTAAATGATTCTGGATGATACCCCACAGAATGATGTAATTGCACTGGGGACGAAGCAGATAATATTTATGAGGATATGGCCAGAAAAGGAAAATTATGAGAAAGGTATAACAATTGTCTAGTTTCTATTGTCCATAATTATATTGGCGGAGCACCAAGGCAAATTCCATGTATGTGAATACTTGGCCAATAAACGTATTCATTCATTATGAGGATAGGTTGGAAGAAATGTTCTTTGGAGCAGAGTAGCACGAGAGGGGACATTGGAGGAGTCTTACACTTAAGATCTTCTTTGACCAGTGCAATGGTCATCTTTGGATAAGAAACATTTCGACTCCGTCAGCGTTAGTGAATTGTCATTTAATGTTGCTGTTTCTTTGTTGGATGTGCTTCCTGTAACTTGGTGGGCCCTTTTGTTTATTTGATGGTGAGAAGTGCCTTTTCATTGATTTGTGTTTACTGACACTGGGACGAAAACAACCATACCCCCATCCCACATCTGCTTTTGGTCCATTGAATACAAGTCCATTGCAAAAAATGGCACACTCTCCACGGCTGTCCACGGTGCACCATTGTGCCTGAGTGACCCCAGCTGCAGAGTGACTGACTATTGCTGGGCGACTGGAGAGACTAAGTCTGTTTTCCTTGTAGTCGAAGAGGTCAAGAGGGGTCATGATTGAGATGTTTTAAATCATGAGGGATATAGAAAGGACATACCCAATACCAGAGGCAGTTAGTAGATTTAATAAAGCTCACAGAGGGCAGCACACTGACACAGATGGTAGAGCTGCTGCCTCACAGCACCAGAGACCTGGGTTCGATCCTGATCTTGGGTGCTGTCTGTGTAAAGCTTGCATGTGCTGTCTGTGACTGCGTGAGTTTCGTCCGCGTGCTCAGCTGTTCTCTCGCAAATAACGCGTGGATTGGAAAGCCTGATATCGGTAGTGGGGAAGATGCTTGAGTCGATTGTTAAAGATGTTATAGCAGCGCATTTGGAAAGCAGTGACAGGATTGGTCAAAGTCAGCATGGATTTATGAAGGGGAAATCATGCTTGGCTATTCTTCTGGATTTTTTGAGGATGTAACAAGTAGAATGGATAAGGGAGAGCCAGGGGATGTGGTGTATCTGGACTTTCAAAAAGCCTTTGACAAGGTCCCACACAAGAGATTAGTGTGCAAAATTAGAGCACATGGTATTGGGGGTAGGGTATTGACATGGATAGAGAACTGGTTGGCAGACAGGAAGCAAAGAATAGGAATTAACGTATCCTTTTCAGAATGGCAGGCAGTGACTAGTGGGGTGCCGCAAGGCTCCTGCTGGGACCCCAGTTTTTTACAATATCTATTAACGATTTAGACAGAGAATTTAAATGTAACATCTCCAAGTTTGCAGACGACACAAAGCTGGGTGGTAGTGTGAGCTGCGAGGAGGATGCTGTGATGCAGGGTGACTTGGATAGGTTAGGTGAGTGGGCAGAAGCATGGCAGATGCAGTATAATGTGGATAAATGTGACCTTTTAAACACAACCTCCAAATAAACTCTGAACTACACATTGGGGGCATCGATTTTTTCTCTTTGTGCTATTATTGTTTGTTTTTATTTGTATGTCTGTGTATGTATGTATATATTTGTGTGTGTGTGTGTGTGTGTGTATATGTGTGTGTGCGTATATATATATACACTGAACTTTTTCTAATTTGTTATATTGTTCACAGTGTACTATGTTTACATATTCTGTTATGCTGCTGCGAGTACGAGTTTCATTGTTCTATCTGGGACATATGACAATGAAATACTCTGGGCTGTACCTTGCTGCTAATATGCTGCCCCAGACAGTGGTGGAGGGTGCAGCTAAGAAATATCTAGACAATGTTTGAATTGCCGAGATACAGGAGGCCATGGGTCAAATGCTGGCAGATGGGATTAATACCAAAAGTCAGCGTGGAGGTAGTAGAACGAATGGCCTTTTCCGTGCTCTATGGTCAGTGGGACGGTGACCACGAGCATGAGAACCATTTAAGATGTATCTAAACAATTGTCAGCGCAGTGGCTCCACTTGGAATTATTTGACACATTTGGATGAAGTCAAAGCAAAAGGTGAGATTCCATATGGATAATTTTCAGTCAATTTGTGCACGGCGTGAGATGTAATATCTGGCGGGAGCTTCAAGCTCGGCACGGCTTCACGGGTGGGTACACTCGATGAGAAGAGTTGAAGTGGTATAACTGCGTCTTCAACCATTGTCTGAGCAACTCTGAAGAAATGTGTATTAAAACGCCGTCAATGAAAACAGATGATGCAACATCCTGGGCTATTGAGGAAATACTGAGCAGTCCAGAGTCGGCAGTGGAATGGAAAATGTTCTCTTGCAGGCGATTGAATCATTCTGATAATCTCAGAGCTTTATAGATAGAAATCACGAGCATCTCCTAGTGTTATATATAACCATACATATATATCCACATTTACCTATATATATATATATATATATATATATATATAACGGTATTTGTGTTTTAAAAGGGCATTAACATAAGTATCTACTATTTGGATTAAGTGCTGCTTCACGACTCGTACACACACACATATACAATAAAACATTATGATATATTTATACATTTGATGTGTAAATGCGTTAGATCGATAACAATCTATATATAAATGTATGTGTTTCTATGCTGCGTCTTTATGTAAAAGTTCTATATTAAAATAATAAATTAATATATATAAAAACATACAATTATATATAGAACAGATAGTTATCGATCTGACACATTTGCACAAATCAAATGTATAAATTTCGCATTATTTTTCACTGCACAGCTGAAATTATACATGTTTACTATTTAGATATCTATATGTGTGCAAGGACACACAAATAAATAGAAAGAAGATAGACACAAACGTGGTGCAGTAACTCAGCGGGACAGTCGCTGCCTGAGTTTTGTCCAGCATTTTGTGTCAATCTTCGGTGAAAAGCAGGATCTGCAGTTCCTTCCCAGTTTGCACACACACAAATAAACAATGTCAGACGCAGGGAAGATGTGTTCATATGTATTGCAGCCATATGCCGGTGTCGAGGCTCCAGCACTTGTACAAACAAAGTCTGACGCCAGCTGAGCCTGTGCTTTCATCATTGTATCTGAATGTGGGTGGAGCACCGGCTGTTTGCTCCAATGGTCTTGAAACACGTTGGTTAAAATTGCCGGAGGAGCAGCGGGCGAGAGCAGAGTGAGGTGCGGGTAATCTGTGAGTAATCGGGTCTCGGAGCTCCGGGTCGCAGCCTTACCCCACGACCAGGCCAGTACAGCATGGTGGCGGTGAGCTCCAAGCTGCTGCTTATCTCGGCAGAGCAGCCTGTGGGGCGGCATGTGTCGCTGGTGTACCCGGCACAGGTCGGCCCGCTGCTTGCCCCCTCGCCCGCTACCAGCCACACGCACCGCAAGCGGCAGCGGCTAACACACCTCAGCCCAGAGGAGAAGGCGATGCGCAGGTAAGCTTCTCCCCAGTCTATAGATACAGCGCGGAAACAGGCCCTTCGGCCCACCAAGCCCGTGCCGACCAACACTCACACCACCCTCCACCCACTAGCGACAATTGACATTTATACCAACATTTACATTTATGCCCAATCTCGTCCAATTGTTAGACGATCCTGGGTAAAATCACCGCTTTCCTGGTAAACTTGGTCTGATGAAGGGTCTCGACTCCATTCCTTCTCTCCAGCGATGCTGCATGTCCCGCTGTGTTTGTCCAGCATTTTGCCCCGGGTTCGATCCCTACTCCAGCTGCTGTCCGTGCAGACAGGATAGTGTTCATGTGCGGGGATCGCTGGTCAGCACGGACTCGGTGGGCCGAAGGGCCTGTTTCTGCGCTGTATCTAAACTAAACCATGTCTGGCTCTTTACTGCCTGCGTGGCAGCAACGCCCTCTCAATCCATGACTGCCTCCGTTGTCCCATCGGCGGCTCCAGAATTAGATATCCTCGCCAACCGATTCTTAAGACGTATTAAAAGGGGTTTTTTTCCCCGAGCGATTCGTATTTTTGTTTCTCCCCCCCCCCCCCCCCCCCCCCACACACACACACACACACAAAGTTGATGGTAGTTTTGTTGTTCCCCTCTGTCAAAAGGAAGCTGAAAAACCGAGTGGCGGCGCAGACAGCCCGGGACAGGAAAAAAGCTCGCATGTCCGAGCTGGAGGATCAGGTGTCGGAGATGGAGTCGGAGGTGAGGGCTCAGCACCGTTGCCGCTGCCGCTGCCGTCCACAGTGGCTGCCCACTCTCCCCCCGCCGCCCAGCGACACGCTACACAGTACACACACACACACTCTCTCTCTCTCTCTCTCCCCCCCCCCCCCCCCCGCTCCAGTTCATCGGTTTAAAAATACTCCCTTTCGCCACTTGTGTTTGTCACTTCTTAAGTTCTGGTGTAACTTCGGTTTAAACCAGCATCTGCAATTCCCTGACGTTTAATAGACACAAGAAGCTGGAGTAACTGGGGAAAGGATTTAATGGGAATCTGAGGGGTAACTATTTCACACAAAAGGTGGAGGGTGTATGGAACAAGCAGGTAGTTAAGGCTGGGACTATCCCAATGTTTAAGAAACGGGTAGATGGACAGGACAAGTTTGGAGGGGTATGGGAGAACCGCAGACAGCTGGGACATGTTGGGCCGAAGGGCCGATTTCCACACTGTATCACTCTATGATTAATTCAACGGGTCAGACGGCATCTCTGGAGAAAAGGAATTGGTGATGTTTCGGGTCGAGACCGTTCTTCAGACCTGAAACGTCACCCATTCCTTTCCTCTGGGGATGCTGACTGACCCGCTGAGTTACTCCAGCTTTTTGTGTTTATCTTTGGTTTGAATCCACAATTGCAGTTGCTTCCTGCACACACCAGCGTTAAGGTCTATTGGGGTTGTACGGGTGATCCTAATTCTAATGTAGTCATATTGGAATGAGTTTTGACCAAGGCTTCTGAAACCTAAAAGTCACGCACTTCTTTTAAGGCCGCTCATAATGTGAATTTTTTTGATTTGCAGAATCTGCAGTGATTTTATCAGGGATCTGTCATTATTTTTGTCTCTACAGAATCAGAAACTACAAATTGAGAACAGACTTCTGCATGAGAAGACCCACAGCCTAATGACGGAGAATCAGGAACTCCGGCAGAGGCTGGGGATGGAAGCTCTGGATACAGAAAAAGAGAAGGTACTGAGAGCTTCTGTACCAGCAGGCAGCCCCTGCCTGGTTCCTACTTCAGGTTTAGCTGGGGCTTATTGCATGGGATGCTGCGGCCCAGTGTTGGAAGAAGATGGGTATAGAAGTTGGGAGGTCATGTTGCAGTTGTATAAGACGTTGGTGAGACTGCATTTGGAATATTGTGTTCAGTTCTGGGCACCGTGTTATAGGAAAGATGTCAAGCTTGAAAGGGTTCCGAGAAGATTTATGAGGATGCTGCCAGGACTAGAGGGTCTGAGCTATAGGGAGAGGTTGAGTAGGCTGTGTCTCTATTCCTTGGAGTGCAGGAGGATGAGGGGTGATCTTGGAGGCATATAAAATCATGAGAGGATTAGATCGGGGAGATGCTCAGAATCTCTTGCCCAGAGTAGGGGAATCGAGAACCAGAGGTGAAGGGGAAAAGATTTAATAGGAATCTGAGGGGTAACGTTTTTACACAAAGTGTGGTGGGCGTATGGAACAAGCTGCCAGAGGAGGTAGTTGAGGCTGGGTCTATATCAACGTTTAACAAACAGTTCGACAAATGACTAGTGTAGCTGGGATATGTTGGCTGGTGTGGGCAAGTTGGGCCGAAGGGCCTGTTCCCACACTGTATCACTCTATGACCTTGCCCTCTCATTCAGCTGCATCTGGTCCAAAAGAGGTGGGTCTTTAGCTGCCTCCATTCTGAAGAGCTGGTCAAATAATTGACTGAAATTTAATAACTGTCGAAAGGACAGGTGATCTGTGGCAACCAGGAAGCTGGGATTTGCATATCCGTGTTTGAGTCTAATGGTGTGTTTCGTTCCTGTGGTTTGGCTTCATGCCATCTTTCTAAGTGCATCATTTGCATAAACTACCGTTTAAGTTCCTTTTAAAAGTCAATGGTTTTGGACCAATCTGGTTGAAATATTGATTACTGTCCCAGCAACCTTGACAAAATAGATGGTAAGAAACTTGATCAATGTTTTGGTCAGTGGCAACAATGTATTCAGCATTATAGTTTGGATTGTGTTAATAACAATGTCGTTATAACAATAACAGTGATAGAAGAAGAATTAGGCCATTTGGCCCATTAAGTCTACCCCATCTTTCAATCGTGGCTGATTTTCCTGCAGACTCTTTTAGCCTGTCCATCTTGTGGTATCTTTCTGATAGGGCATTCTATATGCCAAAGATAGGTACAAAATGCTGGAGTAACTCAGCGGGACAGGCAGCATCTCTGGAGAGAAGGAATGGGTGAGATTTCTGGTCTTGACCCCCTCTTCAGAGTGTGAAGAAGGGTTCTCGACTCGAAACATCACCCATTCCATCTCTCCAGAGATGCTGCCTGTCCTGCTGTTACTCCAGCACGTTGTGTCTATCTTCAGTTTAAACCAGCATCTGCAGTTCCTGCCTACACATTCTATATAGCCAGATGGGCTTTGATATTCTGACCGTATATTTTTCCCAATAAGGTTGGTGGTTTAGGAGTCCCAAAGTGCTAACAACATTAATTCCATTCAAAATATCAAGATTCTCAGAAATTGTTATATTTTAATGTCCGTGGGCCATTTGGTCCATGTTGTGAGGCCAGGCAATTACACGCAAAAAAACAAAAATGTTGCTCTGAAAATCGGTAATGGCCCCAACTGCGCACGCGTGGTTACTGGGCCCACTGCGCACGCGTAGGGAGACAACGTCATTTTGCGTCACCACCGCCATTTTCAATTGTGACGCGGCTGACGGGCCTCTCCCAACTGCGCAGGCACGGCCAGCAAGTGGGGGGTGCTGTTTTACGTTAATTTAAGTTTAAACTGTCAATAACTTGAAATATATAACATCAATCTGAACGAAACTTGGCTAAGGCACATCACAGGACAATAGTGAGTAAGGTGGGCTAAAATTGTCGCGCTATCGTGTACCGCTTTTAGTGGAGTTTCGGAAACAAATATAGTTACAAACAAATATACAAACAAGATGAGAGTTCTGGTTATATATGATAGATATTTAAAATTGAATGCTTGGAGACCATTGAACTAAAGTGTTGGTCTACTCCCACTGGAGTATTAGATACAGAGTGACAAAAGGAATGTATAGATCTTAGATGAGACTAAATGTCATGCAACATGGAAACCAACTCTTTGGCGCATCTTGTCCATGCCAACCAAGGAACACCATCTACATTAGTCCCACCTGTTCGTGTTTGGCCCATATCTCTCTAAACTTTTCCTAGCCAGATACTTATCAAAATATCTTTTGAATGTGGTTCTAGGTTCTGCTGCAACTACTGTATCTCCCCTGGCACCTCATTCCATATACCTACCACCCTCTGTTGAAAATGATACCCCTCAGATTCCTATTGAATTTTTCCCATATCACCTTAACCCTCTGTCCTCTAGTTCTTCATTTTTCCCTTACTCTGGGTAAAATACTGTGTATCTACCCGATCTATTCCTATCTGTGCGAGTTGTTAAGAGGACTGCAAGTTAGCCAAGAAAACCTTGGGCGAGTCTAGGGCCACTATTTGTTCACCATTGTGGGTATAACATTTCTCCTGAACAATAATGAGAACAAATCATTTGAAACCAGCAATCCAATGGCACACTGCATGAGCAGAAGTGTTAAATGAATCCAGAAATAACTTATTCTGATCCGCCAAAAACTGTGCTTTGGGTTACCTTGGTTAAGGATCATATCCCTATTCATTATTCTACTTTGTGGTGACTATAATCTCAACTATAGGAACAAGATTCATACATTTGCCTAAACCTCTTGCATCTCAATCTCTCAAACACAATCTCTCTATTTTTGCCCATGAATTTAGTCACCAGTCATAATACACCCTTGTGTACTTTGGCAGCAAATTTTAATTTTCCACATGGGGGTTGAGATTTTTTTGGAAGTGCCATAACGAAAGCTGCTTGTTAATAAACACTTGTGATAGCCTGCTGTTGCTAAGGCTTTGTCCTTTCTTGTGTGCAGGTACTTCTACAGGCCAGGGTGGATGAAATGAGCCTGGCGGCCGGGTCCGCTGAGTCTGCAGTACTCAGACTACGTGTGCCTCTGCAGCAGGTGCAGGCCCAGCCGCTTGCCAGGCTGATAACTTCCACATGGATACTGACAGCATTGACTCTTCAGACTCTGAGGTAAGTCTTGGGTTGACTCGGGTGGGCAACAGGATTGCTGGGTGTAATTGATATTAAAGTACCTCAAATCTCAATGCCTTAAAGCATGGGCATATGGGGGTATTACCTGGGCATTTTTGTAAGCCATCTTTGTCTAAATATTTGTCCAACCAAAACAATATTTTAATAAAATGTTTTATTCTTCTGAGCAGCTTTCTAATGCAGGGGAAGCAATTATAGCAATTATTTCAGAGGCTAAATGTGACCCATGTAATAAACATCCTCTCACAGTGGGGATAATTCGTACTTTGTTGCTAATTTTGGAAGTGGAAAATAGAAGACTGCCAATCAGTTCATTTTACTGTCACGTGTACCGAGGTTCAGTGAAAAGCTTTTAGAAACATAGATAATAGGTGTTGGAGGAGGCCATTCGGCCCTTTGAGCCAGCACCGCCATTCATTGTGATCATGCAATCAATAACCCGTGCCTGCCTTCTCCCCATATCTCTTGATTCCACTAGCCCCTAGAGCTCTATCTAACTCTCTTAAATCCATCCAGTGACTTGGCCTCCACTGCCCTCTGTGGCAGGGAATTCCATAAATTCACAACTCTCTCAGTGAAAAAGTTTTTAATGGCTTAATGTCTTAAATGGCTTTCCCTTTATTCTAAGACTGGCCCCTGGTTCTGGACTTGCCCAACATTGGGAACATTTTTCCTGCATCTAGCTTGTCCAGTCTTTTTACAATTTTTATATGTTTCTATAAGATCCCCCTCATCCTTCTAAACTCCAGTGAATACAGGCCTAGTCTTTTCAATCTTTCCTCATGACAGTCCCACCTTCCCAGGGATCAATCTCGTGAACCTAAGCTGCACTGCCTCAATCACAAGGATGTCCTTCTTCAATTAAGGGACCAGAACTGTACACAATACTCCAGATGTGGTCTCACCAGAGCCCTATACAACTGCGGAAGAACCTCTTTACTCCTATACTGAAATCCTTTTGTTGCACATTATCCAGTCTGGGGAAAGACCACATGATTACAATTGAGCCATTCACAGTGCATATAGGACATGATAAGGGAATAACATTTAGTGAAAGGTAAAGCCAACAAAGTCCAAACTAGGGTAGTCCGAGGTGCTATTGGCCGAAGAACCGTGAGCAACAATGGAACACTTGGTTTAAAGAAATGGCTTAATAATGTGCAGGGAGCCAGGCTGGTACAATGGGAATTTGAGGGGTTTTATAGCTTCTGCCAAAGGAAGTTGCAAGACTTTATTTCCTGGTCCAACTATGGAGTATTGGCATCAGGGAACCAGCTGCATTGGGTCTAATTGCAAGTTAGGATCACTATGCACTTTTTTGTGCATTACTTGGAGCCTGAATAATATACTTTTATGCACTTGCTGTATTTAACCAACTTGCAGAAGGGACTGTCCACATTTCATTGTGGCAAATATCCTTGCCCAAATGGGACAAAGTCCAGTCGATGTAATTCTGATTTGGTTTTGGAGACAAAAGGTCAGAGTTGCATTCAATTTGTATTGGATCTTGAATGTGGTTCTGTTCTGACTACTCCATTTTAACTCGGTAGGTTTCCATTTGGACTAAATTTCCTTTTTTTTTCAGGCAAGACTGACAAGATTTTAATTCTTAAAACTTTAAAACCAAAAAGCCCCTATCTGATAGAAGCTGGCCTTAGTTTGGATAGAATCTAAGGCTAACTGGTTAAAAGCCTGATTTTTAATTTGTGTATTGCTCTCTTTAATTTGTTTCTTGCTCTCTGTAGCATGCATGAATTGGTCTCAAATTATTTATGGTTGAGTGTAAACAATAAACACTGAAGTCATCGTGTGTATGAACTTTTAAAATCTCCTTTCCCCCACTATGAGGAAGCCATCAATGAGGTTGACATATTTAATATGTAGACACTAAGTGCAATTATTCAGCAGCTTCCTTTCATTTTGTATTCCTGGGTGTACTGTTGTACATTGTTTAGACAGATCTAATGGTCAGTTTAAAGTCTATTCCAGAAATCTAACTGATTTTTATTTCCTTGCAGTCTGATCTCTTCCTGGGCATTCTGGACTATTTTGACCCAGAAACCTTGCTCCGATTCACGGAAGGGTGCAGGCCCTTTGAGCTGGGAGAATGTGCCTACGGTGAAAATGTTGGTTCCTTACCAGCCTCCACCTCTGTGTCTCTGGGGGCCCCACCAACAAAGCTGGAAGCCATTAATGAAATGATCCACTTTGACCACTTCTACCACAAGCCATTGGCCGAGGCCAGCCTTGTCCAGAGCAGTGAAACTGGCGTCAAAATTGAGCAAGCATCTTTTGGTGGCACCAATGAAGTAATTGCAGAAGAAGCCCCTTTGCCAATGGAACTCAAAGAGGAACCCTTGGAAGATAAGCTTATCGCTGAACTGCCGACTTGCAAAACAACCTTTCATCCAGGCAGTGTCAAGAAAAGCCCATGTGTCCCTTAGATTATCATGATTCTGACTATGAAGGATCCTCGTCCCCTCTAAGTGACATGTCCTCCCCACTAACTCTGGGCAACAGCTGGGAAGATGCTTTCACTAGCGAACTCTTTCCCCAATTAATTGCAGTTTGATAAACATGGTGGCTCCTCAAACATTATTCAGCTGGAGCTGTATTTGGTCTTGAGTTCAAGGGCAGGTTGCGTGCTATGGCTAGGATGTGGCTAGCAAGCTGCCTTGTTTGCACGGTACCTTGAAAGCTATCTGAACCTTGTGTAACCATAAACTCCATTCATTACGTGAATTTGTCTTTAAGGCAAATTGTGAAATCTAGTAATATTTCGACCATCACTTCTGAAGATGCCACCTAAAGGACTCTCATTGGAAATTTGTTAATATAATAACTTGTATCATTTGCAATCCTTGTATACCTTGTATATGGATAACAGGTGTCGGTGTTGAGTAATCATTGCTTTGTGTCCTAAAAACTTGT
>CM075980.1:36426507-36578652 GCA_038087875.1 Malacoraja senta
ACTCAGCAGGACAGGCAGCATCTCTGGAAAGATGGAACGGGTGATATTTTGGGTTGAGACCCTTCAGATAGAAAACTGAAGTTAGATGGGCATCAAGAGAAAACACTAAATATTGAATAAATAAAGCTAAGTTTAGTTTAGTTTAGAAATACAGCGCTGAAACAGGCCCTTCTGCCCACCAGGTTCATGCTGACCAGCGAACCCCGCACATAACTTGTTTGCTTGTTTGAGGTCTAACATGGACGCTTCAGAGACCAACGTCCTAGACACAGCCATCTCCAGCTACTTCATCTATATTAAGGGCAGAAGTGGGGATGTACACAGATTGTTGTGCAATGTCAAATTACATTTTCATTTTCTTTTAATTTCAAAATAGACTTTATTTGAGAAATAAATATATACAATACACGATCCTTACGAAACTCCATCCGACATTCTCGGAGGCTATGCATACATTCAATACAGTTTCCCCAAATCACAATTTTACCCCACACCCTTGCCACTCATGTGGCCCACTGGCATGGAATCCCTTCCCTTATTTTTGAGGGGCATCTCCACCACACCCTGCCCCCCCCCCCCATGTTCAGCAGCGGAAGGGACCTAGACTGTGGCACTCCCCCACTGAGCCTTGGCGTTGGCTGCACCAAGCTTCAGTGCGTCCCTCAGCACGTACTCCTGCAGTCTGCAGCGGGCCAGTCAGTAACATTCCCCGACGAACATCTTGCTCCGCTGAGTGGCCAACAAAGCTCGGGCAATTAAAATGATGGGACAACTTTACAGAGAAGGCACTTTTCTTTCATTTCAGGAGCTGCAACAGACTTATGGACTTCAAGTAAATGATTTTTTCAGATATCTTCAACTTAGAGATTATGTAAAAGCAAGTACTCAAAACTTTAGAATTAGAAATTCAGAAATTCTTGATGACTGTTGGAATAAACACCCTAATACAGAAAAATTAATATCTTACATATATAATATTTTATTAGACAGCGAGATTCCATCGACGGATTTACATAGACAAACATGGGAAAAAGAACTAAATCAAATAATAACGAAAGATACTTGGAAGAAGGTTTACAACACATACATCAATGTTCATACACCTTCCGTAATCTAAAATCTATCGATCCTCACCATCTCTCTGACCTGCTCTCCACCACTCTCCCCCTGGACTCAACCCACATCTCACCTGATGATCTCACAAACCATCTCAATTCCACCTTGTCTACCTCCCTTAACACTCTGGCTCCCCTCAAAACAAGAACCGTAACTTTGAATAAATCCTCACCCTGGTACACACCTGCACTTCGTAAGCTGAAACAGATTGGTCGCCGACTTGAACGACTCATAAAGAAATCACCTCTCACAGTCCACCATGAAGCTTACAAAGGTACACAAAAATGCTGGAGAAACTCAGCGGGTGCAGCAGCATCTATGGAGCGAAGGAAATAGGTAACGTTTCGGGCCGAAACCCTTCTTCAGACTCCACCCTTCTACAAACTCCACCTCACTGCCTACAAAGATGCCCTCATTGCTGCTAAATCTGCATACCTCTCCTCCATATTCACTGGACCCCTGCCTAAACCACAGAACCCTCTTCTCCACAGTCTGCAACCTCCTCAAGCCTCGAGCCATCACTCTCCCTACCTCCACTCCGGATCTCTGCAACTCATTCCTCCACTTTTTTGCTGATAAAATTAGCACCATCTATCAATCCCTATCCCCTGTACCCGACTCCCCAGCATCTAATCCACCACCTACCAAGGCCCCTCCTTTCAACATCTCCGCTGATCTCCATACCCCTCTCCCTCACTGCTTCCTCTCCCAGTTTGACCCGGTCACCCCTACTGAAATCTCCAAACTCATCAGCTCTTCCAAACCCACTACCTGCTCCCTTGACCCTCTCCCCACTCCCCTGCTGAAGTCCTGCCTCCCTGCTCTCTGCCCCTACCTCACTAATCTTTTCAACTCCTCATTGTCCCAAGGAATTATCCCCTCTGCTTTCAAAACTGCTGCTGTCACACCAATCTTAAAGAAACCTGGTCTTGATCCCTCCTCTCTCATTAACTACCGCCCCATCTCAAACTCCCCTTTCTCTCAAAAACCCTGGAGCGCATCGTCGTGTCACAACTTCATTCCCACCTCCTCGCGTATAACCTATTCGAACCCCTCCAATCTGGCTTTCGCCCCCTCCATAGCACAGAAACTGCTCTCCTCAAAGTCCTCAATGACCTCCTTACCTCTGCTGACTCTGGCTCCCTCAATATCCTCATCCTCCTCGACCTGAGTGCAGCCTTCGATACCGTCAACCACAACATCCTGCTCACCAGACTTAGGGACCTTGGCATTGAAGGTTCTGCACTCAGCTGGTTCCGTTCTTACCTTTCCAACCGATCCCACTTCATCTCTCTCCCTAACCACACCTCTGCCACAGCCACTGTCACTCAAGGCGTTCCACAAGGCTCCGTTCTTGGTCCCCTCCTCTTCATCATCTACATCCTCCCCCTTGGTCATATACTCCGTCACTTCAACCTGGAATTCCACTGCTATGCTGATGACACCCAGATCTATCTCAGCACCAAGTCCCCCCACCACCCCCCTCTCTCCCATATCAACTCCTGCCTATCAGCCATCAAATCTTGGATGCAACTCAACTTCCTTAAATTAAACAGTAGCAAAACAGAATTTCTCCTCATTGGCTCCAAATCAACACTCACTAAAATTAACAACCCCACTCTCACTATCGACGGCACCACTGTCTCCCCATCTCCTCAGGCACGCAACCTTGGCGTGATCCTTGAATCAACCCTCTCCCTTGAGCCTCACATCCGCCATGTTATCAAAACATCATTTTTTCACCTCCGCAACATTGCAAAAATCAGATCGTCTCTCACACCCCCCGCTGCTGAAAGACTCATCCATGCCTTCATCTCCTCCCGACTGGACTACTGTAACTCTCTTCTTTTCGGAATCAATTCCAGCAGCATCAAACGACTCCAACTGGTCCAAAATGCAGCCGCTCGACTCATTACCCACACCAAATCCTGGCACCACATCACCCCAGTTCTCAAAGAACTTCACTGGCTTCCCATTTCCCACCGGATCACCTACAAAATCCTGGTCCTCACCTACAAAGCCCTCAACAACCTGGCCCCCCCTTATCTCATTGACCTCCTCTCCCCCTACCAACCCTCACGGTCCCTCAGATCCACATCAGCTGGTCTCCTCTCCACTCCGAAATCAAACCTCTGCACTTTTGGAGGCAGAGCCTTCTCCAGGGCAGCTCCCAGGCTCTGGAATTCCCTCCCACAACCGGTCCGAAATTCTGAGTCCCTCACCATCTTCCAGTCCCGCCTCAAGACCCATCTCTTCACCTCTGCATACCCTTAGTCCCATGTTCCCCTCCCCTCTGTCTTACTGCTCTATTTTGTTTTGTTTATTCCTGACTCTCAATTGTAAAGCGACTTTGAGTCCTGAAAAGCGCTATATAAATAAAATCTATTATTATTATTATTAAATGCCAGACACTCTCTAATACAATTCAAAGTACTACATAGGTTATATTACTCTAAAACAAAATTAAATACTATCTTCCCACATATTTCCTCTATATGTGATAAATGTCAACATTTAGATGCTAACTTAACTCATACGTTTGCGAATTGTATAAAAATTAAAAAATTCTGGGCAAATATTTTTAGAATAATATCTATAGTTACTAGCACTCAATTGGACCTGGATCCAAAATTAATAATACTAGGAATATTAGAACCAAATCAAATATTTACAACAACTCAAAGAAACTTTATTGATTATAGTATAATAACTGGGAAATAATTAATTCTAAAATTTTGGAAAGGCCCTATAACCCCCACAATCAAAATGTGGGTTATAAAAATGACCGAGACCTTACACTTGGAAAGAATTAGACTTGTCCTGTTGGACAAACAAGAATTATTTGTTGGAACATGGTCTCCATTTATTGATTATCTAAAGGGTCAGAATGGTTCAGCACGAGAACCTGACTAGCACTCGAGCCAAGGAATAGATGAAATGTTATATTCTGAAATGTACGAATATATCTCGAATGAAGTTTTTTTTCTTAGTAAGTTATTCCATTCTTCTTTATTATCTCTTTCTTTTTTTTTCTTCTTTTTTTTCTCCTTTTCTTTTCTCTCTTTTCTCTCTTTCATCTATCTTTTTATTTCTACTTACTTAAAAACAAAAAAAAATCATTGGAGACAATGTGAATAATGTTTGACAATATTATTAATTTAGAAATGAAAGACTGGTAACGATTTTAATATGATATGTATTTACCTCCAATAAAAAATATTATCATAAACAAAGCTCGGGCAGACCAAAGAGCGTCTTTCACCGAGTTGATGTCCTTCCAGCAGCACTCGATGTCAGTCTCTGAATGCGTCCCTGGGAACAGTCTGTAAATCACAGAGTCCTCTGTGACGGAGCTGTTCGGAATAAATCATGACAGGGGCCCTTGTAGACCTCTCCAGACTCTCTTTGCAAATCCACACTCTGCAAAGAGGTGGGCAACCGTCTCCTCTCCATAGCAGCCGTCCTGAGGGCAGCGTGCGCTGGTAGTGAGATTCTGACGATGCCGGAAGGATCTGACTGGGAGGGCTCCCTTCACCGCCAGCCAAGCCAGGTCTTGGTGCTTGTTGGTGAGTTCTGGTGATGAGGCATTTTGCCAGACAAGCTGGACAGTCTACTCTGGGAACCATGCCACTGGATCCATGGAGTCATTTCCCTGCAGTGCCTGCAGGACATTCCATGCTGACCACTGCCCGATGGACTTGTGGTCAACGGTGTTGGTCCGGAAGAACCTTTCCACGAACGAAAGATGGTGCGGCAATGTCCAGCTGACTGGCACATTGCGTGGTATCTGCACCAGGCCCATCCTTCGCAACACCGGGAACAGGTAGAACCTCAGCAGGTAGTGACACTTGGTGCCCACGTGCCTTGGCTCTACGCTCCGCCTGATGCAGCCACACACGCTCTGTGGGACTGGGTGGGCCCGGACCGGCTGAAAGTGTACAACGACATGCTTCTAGCCATCAAATTCCATTTTCTACTCAGCAAACAAAACAGCTCATGGCTGCAAGCTGCAAAATCTACATAACAGGAAGGGGCTGATACATGGCAAGTTACTTCAACACCAGAAAAGTTCCAGAAAACAACCATCTCCCCACAGGACATTCCCAGATTTTCAGAAGGCATTTGATAAAGGTTACTGTGGAAAATAAAATCTTGGTTTACAGTGGCTAACACATTTGGTGCAGATAGAAGATTTGATGGCTAACAGGAAATGGGTATAAATGGGTCTTGAGCTGATTAGTAAGATGCAATTAGTGATATTACACAGGGATTGATTCTAATTCATATAAATTATTTAGATGAAGGCACTGAAGGTATTGTTGCTAAATGTCCTAATGGTAGCAATGTTACAAAATTTTGAGATTTAAAAAATCAAGTCTGCAATTTATCCCATCAGATAAAGCATAAAAAGAAGTTTAATTTGACACCTAATTCACTTTCATATCTTCAGTATTAAAAAAGTTATGGCCATTTTCATACTCGGAAATTAGCATCTTGTTCCCTATTGCTTTTCCATTGACTTAACACAAAAGCTGTGATCAAGGGCAGTCAAAAGCCGATAACTTTCTTAAAAATTAAGAGAACTTAATGACATTTTCAGTTATTATAGATTGAAGCATTCTGAAACAAATATGAAACAATCTTACTTGGATGACCTGAAATTAAAGCATATAATTAGTTAGTTACCCAATTGTAGCTAATTACAAAATTCAATTACTAGATCTAAATATCTATCCATTTCTTAAGAAAAAGTTAACATTTTTAAAAAGCCTAAGTGTCCAAATAACATTCACACAAGAATTCACAATATAACATTATTTTTAAATATCATTGTCATTAATTTATAGGCCAAATGGAAGGAATTTAGTGTTTAATTCCCGTAAATTAATAGCCATTTAAATCATCTTGCGAGTGGGATTTTGTGGAATGCGCTGTTTTGGAATGCTGCGGTTGCACTGAATTAAACCCAATATCGGTAGGAAAAATACTGCCGGTTGGTATATTTAAATAATCACATTTTCGCAACTTGAAATTTTTATTAAAGGCATCCTAAGAAGCAAGTTTATATGAAAAAATAAACGACCTTGCCTTGTCCCGTGCGTGAAATCCGTCCCGTTGTCGGCGTTGAGGGCATTTGAAGATGATTTTAATTTTACTCCAACAATTAAATTATAAAGCGCTAATTTTAATAAACGTAATAAAACGGCAGTCGAAGCGATTTTTCTTCATCAACTATTTAGCCTGTTCAAGATCGTTTAGAACAGGCTGCCGAAATATCGCATTTTAAACCCGCCCCCCTCTCAAAGGCGCCAAAGTCTCGCACACAGGCAGTGACAGAACTGCAGCGCCACTGAAGGTAAGTTTTGTAACATACCTACTAATGGCACAGAAATAGGTAGGTAAGTTGTGAAGAAGACATGAAGAGGCTACAACGGGATATAGATATGTTCACTGAATGGGGGTGGGGGTGGGGGGGGGGGGAAGACAAATGGAGAATCTCCTGGGGAAATATGAAATTGTTCAATTTGGAAGAAACAAATGGAGACATATGACTACAGAGGGATGTGGGTGTCCAAATGCAAGATACAGAGCTGGGTGGTATGCAAGTACAGCAGACTGGACACAGCAACATCCAGAAGCTGGTTTACCAAAAAATACACGAAATAAAACCCCTGCCCCATGGTGCGAGTTCATTTCAAGAGCTCTCCCGAGTTTGCCCTGATTCGAACTCAGAGATTTACAGTAATGGACACTCGTCGGTACTCGGGGCTCTCGTGGACATTTTTCCATGTTGAAAAATCTTCACAAGGCTTCCCCTGCTTACCTGCCGTTAGCGAGTCTTCCCGAGTACCTGCCGTTAGCGGTACGAGCCAGTAAGAGACGTCCCCGAGCTCCGACGTACCCGCTACGTTCATTCTCCGTGCTTACCACGAGTTTGATTTTTTTTAAACTTAGAGAGATTAGAGAGATTCCTTTATTTGTCATTCAGACCTTTCGGTCTGAACGAAATTTCATTGCCTGCAGTCATACATATAATAATAAATAACAAAACACACAATAAACACAAATTAACATCCACCACAGTGAGTTCACCAGGCACCTCCTCACTGTGATGGAGGCAAAAGTCTTAAAGTCTCTGTCTCTTCCCGCTTTGTTCTTCCTCTGCGCCGAGGCGATCCAGGCTTCTGACGCTGTGACCCCGCCGGGTGATGGTAAGTCAATCCCGCGGCTGAATCCGTGCTCCGCTCCACGACAGGCCGGTTCAAACCCGGGGTGGCCGAAGCTGCCGAAGCTGCCGCCCTCCAGTCCGGCGGACGCAGCTGTAGTTGCGGGAGCCCCAGAAAAACAGATCACCAACCTGTGACCTGCGAGCTCCCGACGATGTCGTCCACCGGGCCCGCGGCCGAGCCTCCGGATTCAGGTCGCCACCAGTGTCCTCGGTCGCCACCGCCAGAACGCCACCGCCGGAACACCTAAGTCCTGCTTGGGAGAGCTCTTGGAATGAACTCGTACAGTGGGACAAGGCTTTAAGTCAACAGGTCAAGCAGTATCTCTGGAGTACATGCTAAGGCAATGTTTCGAGTACAGACCCTTTTCAGACTGATTGTAGTGGGGGATGCGGGGGGGGGGGGGGAGGGGAGAGAATGCAAGAAGACAGATGGGGAATGACAAAGCCTGGCGAGTGATAGGTGGATACAGTTAAGGGGGGGTTTGTTTGGCAGATGGTTGGACAAAAGCCAGAGATGAAAATGCAAAAAGTGTGAGATAAGGAGACGAGGATAGAACTGTACGTGGAAGGAGATGAGGGGAAGGGACAAATAGGAGCACATCCAGGTGAGGCACAGGGAGAAGAAAGGTGGTGGTGGTGTGGGGGGGGGGGGGCAGGAGGGATTGCTTGCAGATTAGTTACTTTAAATTACTTCAGTGTCCACACCTTCAGGTTGTAAGCCTACCAGATGGTGTATGAGGTGCTGTTCCTCCAGTTTGCATGTGGCCACACAGGCAATGGAGAAAGCCCAGGATGCAATTATCTGTATATGAATGGGAAAGGGAGTGAAAAATGTTTGACAACTGAGAGATCCAGCAGGCATTGGTGGACCGAGTACAAGTGTTTGGCAAAACGGTCTCTAGTTTACATTTGGTCAGGGCGATGTAAAGGTGGCCACATTGGAAGCACTGAATGCAATGGAAGAGGTTAGAGGAGCTGCATGTGAACCTCTGTCTCGTCGGAAATGACTGCTAGTATCACTGAATACTCTAGATGTGAGGGAGGAGCAGTTGCAGGAGGAAATCCTGGGGAGCAGATGGTTTGAGTAGGATGAGTGAACCATGGAGTTCAAAGGGACTGACTGTGGAAATTGAAAAGGAATAGGGATAGGAATGTGTGCCTGGTGGCAAGATCATGTTGACGATGGCAGAAATGTCAGAGAATGATGTGTTGGAAGCGGAGGTTGCTGGGGTGAGAGAGAGTGAGAGCAGAACTTTGGGACACAGGTGTGGGGTCCATCAGCGACAGCAGGGGAAGCCATGTTTACTGTGGAAAGAGGACATCTTCTCTCACCCTGGGCAAGATTCTGGAGGACTAGAGAATAACTAATGTTCTTCCTTTATTTAGGAATGGAATTAGAGAGAATCCAGGGAATTATAGACTGGAGAGCCTTTCATCAGTGGTCGGGACACTTTTGCAGAGGATTCTTCAGTGTAGGAATGACTCCCATTTGGTAGAGAGTGGGTTAATTGTGGACAGTCGGCATGGTTTATATGGCAGGTCGTGTCTTACTAACTTCTAGTCTTTAGAAGAAGTGACAAAGGTGATCGATGAGAGTTGGGCGGTGGATGTACATGGATTTTAGTAAGACATTTGAGAAAGTACCCAAAGGTAGGCTGATCCAGAATTTTAAGATGCACGGGTTTAACTGTGGTTTGGTTGTATAGATTCAGAACTGGCTTACTGATAGAAGACAGAGGGTTGTAGTGGAAGGACAATATTCAGGCTGGAGGTCTGTGACCAGTGGAGTTTCGCAGAGATCTGTGCTGCTGCTCTTTGTGATATATATAAATGACTTGGACATAAACGTAGACACCAAAATTGCAGGGGTCGCAGACTGTGAGGAAGGCTGTCAAAGTATATTTCAGCTACAGAAATGGACGGAGAAATTTCAGATGGAGTTTAATCCAAGCATGTGTCATGGGGACAGAGAAACTAAGAGTAGATGGTGGCGTCTTTGCAAGGGACAGGGTGGGAGTAAGTGTAGTCAAGATAACTATGTGAGCCAGTGGGTATACAGTAGATGTCAATTCATAGTAAGTAGTTAGTAAAGCTAACCAAATATTAACATTCATTGCAAAGGGAATTAAATGCAGAAATACTGAGATCATGCTTGAGTTTTATTTTGTGCAATGGTGAAACCACATCTGGTGTGCTGTGTACTGTATCGCTCTCCTTGTTTAAGGAAGGATGTTGCTACATTTGAAACGGTTCAGAGATGGTTTACTGAACAACTGCCTGGATTGTCTACCATGTCTGGTGAGGAAAACGTTGGGCAGATTTGGCTTGCGTCTGGCTCGAGGGGACTTGAATAAAACAGATTAAATCTTGAGAGGTCCTGACAGAAGAATTAGAATTAAGGATAGACACAAAATGCTGGAGTAACTCAGCGGGACAGTCTGAAGAATGATCTCGACATAATACGTCACCCATTCATTCTCTCCATAGATGCTGCCTGTCCCGCTGAGTTACTCCAGCTTTTTGTGTTTATCTTCGGTACAAACCAGCATCAGCAGTTCCTTCCTACACAATTAGAATTAAGGACCAGTATTGCCCATTTCAAGGTTTCAAGGATTCAAGGTCAGTTTATTGTCACGTGTACCAATTAAGGTACAGTGAAACTCGATTACCGTACAGCCATACTGAAAACAAAGCAACAAGACACACAACTACATAAAAGTTAACATAAACATCCACCACAGCGGATTCCCCACATTCCTCACTGCGATGGAAGGCAATAAAGTCCAATCTCCTTCCTCTTTATTCTCCCGCGGTCGGGGCAGTCAAACCATCTGCAGTCGGCGGGATCGAAGGGATCGAAGCCCCCGTGGCTGGCGGTCGAAGCCCCCGTGGCTGGCGGTCGAAGCCCCCGTTGCCGGCGGTCGAAGCCCCCGTGGCTGGCGGTCGAAGCCCCCATGACCGGCGGTCGAAGCCCCCATGGCCGGCGGTCGAAGCCCCCGTGGCTGGCGGTCGAAGCCCCCGTGGCTGGCGGTCGAAGCCCCCGTGGCTGGCGGTCGAAGCCCCCATGGCCGGCGGTCGAAGCCCCCGTGGCTGGTGGTCGAAGCCCCCATGGCCGGCGGTCGAAGCCCCCATGGCCGGCGGTCGAAGCCCCCGCATATAAATCAGAGATGAGAATTTGTTTCATCCAAAAAGTTGCGAGTGTTTTGAATCTTCCTAAAAGGGTATTGGAAACTGTCATTAAGTCAGAAATTCAGAGGAAAGTAGATGGCTTCTTGATGAGCAAAGTAGAGGCTAAAAGTTTATTAAAGGATGGATTAAATCATTGATGAAAGTGATTAAATCAAGATAGGCACAAAATGCTGGAGTAACTCAGCGGGACAGGCAGCATCTCTAGCTAGATAGAAGGAATCGGTGACATTTCGGATCGAGACCCTTCTTCATACTGAGAGTCAGGGGCGAGGGAGACACAGAGATAAGGAAGTGTAAGGCGTGAAAACAAAACATCTAAGGGGAAGGGGTTCAAGGAAAATTAAGGGAAAGGAAAACCAAGAGGCAGACTGCCTTATTGCTGCTCTTAATTTGTTTATTTTAAAGTATCCCCTCCACCACACTTCCCACTAGGGCTCGATGTGTGAAGAGCTTGCATAGTATAACAAAAATAAAATATATTTGATGGTGGAAATCTGGAACAGATATGTTTTACAACGTTGAAAGATTGTGAAGAGTCCAAAGTGTTTGGTTGTCATCTGTACCGATAATGCAACGTGGAAATTCTTACTTGTAAAAAGACAGAAAACTCAATGTGCTTAGCAATACAAAGAGTTGCTCTGGACAGCCATGAGCAGGATTATCCTCTAAATGACAATAGCTGTCGGACCTATAATTGTGTGATCTAATTTTACAAAAATGTTGAGAGCAACAACAACAAAATTGCATTGCCATGAAAGAAAATGCCCCGAAATGCATAGTACTGGGAAAAAGGCAAAACCACATGCTTTAGTCTGAGGAAGGGTCTCGACCCAAAACGTCACTCATTCCTTCTCTCCAGCTGCCCTCCCCGCTGAGTTACTCCGACATTTTGTGTCTTGCTTCAAATCCCATATCCTTTTCCATGGTGATGTCACTTTAGGATTTACCTTGGTTCCGATTTTCCATTTCTGTGCAGGGAAGTGACACTGATGTTCATATAACTGGATATAAAGATGGGACTTTTCAGTGATTACTCTGCAGAGCCCACTTCTAGTATTACTGGAGATAGACACAAACAGCCGGAGTAACTCAGCGGGGCAGGCAACATCTGTGGAGAGAAGGAATAGGTTTGATGTTTCGGGTCCAGAGACACTTCGTCATCGGCTCTGACCTCCCTACCATCGAGGGGATCTATCGCAGTCGCTGCCTCAAAAAGGCTGGCAGCATCATCAAGGACCCACACCATCCTGGCCACACACTCATCTCCCCGCTACCTTCAGGTAGAAGGTACAGGAGCCTGAAGACTGCAACGTCCTGGTTCAGAAACAGCTTCTTCCCCACAGCCATCAGGCTATTGAACTCAACTCAAACCAAACTCTGAACATTAATAGCCCATTATCTGTTTATTTGCACATTAACTGTTTTATTTATTCATGTGTTAATATTTATACAATGGTATATGGACACACTGATCTGTTCTGTATTCATGCCTACTATATTCTGTTGTGCTGAAGCAAAGCAGGAATTTCATTGTCCTATCTGGGACACATGACAATAAACTCTCTTGAATCTTGAATCTTGAATCTTCATCAGACTTCAGACTAGTTTTACTGCTCTGTTCCCCAGCACAGTGAATAGTTGAGTCTGGACTGATTCTATACTCTCCCCCTGCACGGTGACATCTTTTGAACGCAATGTTAAATCCAGGCCTCCTCAATGCACTCAGATGGATATAAAAAATCTCGAGGCACTAATATAACGACAACAAGAGATTTCTTTAGTAATACAACTGAAATAGATTCGCTAGTGATTATTTAGTTTTTGATGCAAACTGCTGTGCACAAATTGTTCATCACATTTCCTGTATTGCCACAGAACATTGCATTTCAGAAATCTCTCATTGGTTCTAAAGTTCTTTGTGAAACCCTGAGGTAACAAAAGTTACTATATAAATAGCAGTTTTCTCGTTCTGTATTGAGTCTATTTTACCGTTAATGTCTTTACATTTCCAGCCCACTCAGGCCCAACTACAAGGTGTTGGTACTTTATGAAGTTAATCAAGTCTACTTGCCAGCAGGGTTATTGATAAATATTATATAAGCTTCAAGGTTCGCAAATATAATTACAGTAAGTTCCATAAATAACCTGTCTCAACATTCAAATTGGTGTTAATTCCCTTCGCCTGCCTTTCAGGATTACTTCTGTCTGAAGATAGACACCAAATGTTGCAGTAACTCAGCAGGACAGGAAGCATCTTTGGAGAGAAGCAACGGGTGACGTTTCGGATCGAGACATTTTGACATGAAATGTCACCCATTCCTTCTCTCCAGAGATGCTGCCTGTCCCGCCGAGTTACTCCAGCATTTTGTGTCTATCCTCGTTTGTTCTCAGATGTTTCTATTTGCCGTTGGTTTTCTGTTGAACAGAAGAGCTGATTTTCAATAATGTCTTCCCATTCTATTCAATGGTGCCTCTATATCTTCAGCCATGCCCATGTTCCCTATGTGTGGGTATGACACACCAGGGAGGTGGTGGTGGCCCCGTCGGTAACATCGATGGCAGGTTGTGCGGTCACAATTCTGGTGAGTTCTGACATGGCTCACAAGCCCAATTCGTGAACCGCACACTCGAGGGCAATGGGGGCAGATGAAGGTTCTGGGCGGTAGCCTTCTTCCTCTGCCTGGCTTTGGTAAGTGGCTCTAGGCAGCGCTCCTCGAAGCTGCTGGCTGCTGTTCTTACAACAGGGCGCAAGACCACAATAGTGGAATGGTCATGGACGCAATTTTGTACCGCTTCCTGTGACGCTCACGGTTCCTTTGTCCCTGGGAGAGCACACCAGGGAGGTACATGTACTTGGTCAAATACTAGATGGTCATAGCTTTATTGTCAGAGGAGGACGGTTTGAAGGAGTTATGTGGGGCAAGATTTTTTACGCTGAGTTATAAGTGCCTTCAAACGCACCCTAATCCTAACCCTAATGCTAACCTGAACACATGGTGGAAGCAGATATGACAGTGGCATTTAAGAGGCTGTTAAACGGACATGTGAATATGCAGGGAATGGAAGAATATGGATCACATGCTGGCAGAGGAAATTAGATTAATTTGGCATCATGATCGGCACAGACTGATGGGCATATTTTATGGAGTGTGTAGGAAGGAACTGCAGATGCTGGTTTAAACCAAAGATAGACACAAGATGCTGGAATAACTCAGTGGGACAGGCAGCATCTCTGGAGAGAAGGAATGGGTGACGTTTCGAGTCCGAAGAAGGGTCTAGAAACGTCACCCATTGCTTCTCTCCAGAGATGCTGCCTGTCCCGTTGAGTTACTGCAGCATTTTGTGTCTATCTCCCATTTTCCCTATGCTACTGTACTCCCCACTAGATGGGTGAACTCTGGGGAGCAACACATTCGTTTGGAATCAATAGATGGGTGAGTGAGATTTCCACTCCATGCTACTATTCAGTTTATAAACGTATGACCTTAATTTCAAATCCATTTATTAATCTCATCCTATGTGGAGATCACCTTGACCATTTCCTCTGGCCTTGTTCTTGCTCATTTTCCACACCTGTCCAACTTGACACCTGTTTCATTATTCTGCTGGTGACCATTGTTCGGAACTTGAACTTCTCTTGGTATCTGCTCCAGTTCCTTCTCTACCTCTGAGATTGAACTTTCTCCCACGCACCTTCTGTTGTAAGATTGTTGACATCTCTCGTCAGCAAGATCAAAATCAGCAAAGTTATTCAAGTCTTGTTTACCCTCTTTCTTTCTGTCATAAGTAAAATAGTGGTGGACACTTGGTTCTTGAAATTCCTCTGCATAAGTCTGAACAAAAACCCCCGTTAAAAACTGACCTGGAACAATATTGTTTCCACTTCCAGACCTCCGGCATTCAAATTTTGGATTGAACCCATCCCTGGGATAATGTCAACATAAGTATTTCATCTCCAACATGATTTTTGAACTGAAAAATAATAGTTCTTATATACGAACAGAACAACTGGGTTTTAATGCAACAGCGCTATTTAAAGAATCAAACCAACATCCATACTGAGACCTGAGACTTTTCAAGCAGCCTAACATAATGTCCTGACTGAACTCTCTGCCACAGAAGGCAGTGGAGCCAATTCACTGGGTGTTTTCAAGTGTTAGATAAAGCTCTTAGGGCTAAACCGAAAACAGGAACGGGGTACTGATTTTGGATGATCGGCCATGATTATATTGAATGGCGGTGCTGGCTCGAAGGGCCGAATGGCCGACTCCTGCACCTATTTTCTATGTTTCTATGACTGCTTATCTCAATGAGGTCAAGCACACTATTGTCTTCAGGATCACTCCCAGCATCAGGGTCATTCAAGACTACGAAGGTAGACAAAAGTGCTGGAGAAACTCAGCGGGTGCAGCAGCATCTATGGAGCGAAGGAAATAGGCAACATTTCGGGCCGAAACCCTTCTTCAAACGTTTCGGCCCAAAACGTTGCCATAGATGCTGCTGCACCCGCTGAGTTTCTCCAGCACTTTTGTCTACCTTCGATTTTCCAGCATCTGCAGTTCCTTCTTAATCATTCTTAATCATTCAAGACTACTGCACGTCTCACATTTTGTTGCCTTTGCTACATTAGGACTTTGCATGAAGCTCAGTGCTCAAAATAGAGGATTTAATGACTATTAAATGGGTCGAGGGTAGTTTCAGATGAACATGATGTTTGTCACTGGTATCAGTTTTGCCTTTGCTCGCTTGCCTTTAGCAAATGGAAGACATAAACCATATGTCAGTCAGAGTAACAGTTCTCTTTTTCGATGTTAGTATCATCAGACTAGCTGAAGATTGACACACTCAGCAGGTCAGGAAGCATCTCTGGAGAAAAAGGGCGGGTGACGTTTCGGGTCGGACTGAAATCGGACTGAAGAAGGGATCATACGCGAAACGTTACCTTTCTCCAAATATGCTGCCTGACCCGCTGAGTTACTCTAGCACTTTGTATCTATTTTTTGTATAAACCAGCATCTGCAGTTCCTTCCTACTCATCAGACCCGCTTCGGGGCTTACAATTTTTATATGATCACTTCTCACTATTAGATTTATTTGTGTTGGAAGGGACTGCAGATGCTGGTTTACACCGAAGGTAGATACAAAATGCTGGAGTAGCTCAGCAGGGACAGGCAGCATCTCTGGAGAGAAGGATTGGGTGACGTTTTGGGTCGAGACCCTTCTTCAGACTGATTTATTTTCTCTCAATTTATTTGCACTCAATCCCTCTTTTTGCATAGCAACAATGGGAGAGCTGGAGTAGGTCGGTTGATGTCATGGGATGATGGTGAAGGGGAGGTGACATCATCCAACACCATTGCCAGGGTTGCTAGCAGTATTATCCAAGTGGCCCAGGTCCAAAATGGACCAATTCGGGGTTATTCAGCTGTGGGTCATAATTTCAATATGAGTCATTGGCTTCTGGTAGAACTTATAATAGGGTGGTTTATAATAATCCTTGAAACTGTTTTGCTTCCGTTAGAAGACTTCCTCTTCAAATCATGCCTATTTACAGGAAGCTGACAACACAGGAAATGTCTAGAAAGGGGAAAGGTATTAGACTGGAAGCACTATAGACTACAGATTCTGCAATCTGGAGTAAAAGGTACACTCCTGGAGGATCGCGGGAAGTCAGGCAGCATCTGTGTAGATGGAAGGATGGTCTCCATTTCATGCCGAGTCACTACACCATGACTGTGCTAAGCTGGTACAGGGCAGCTTCATATAAACATGTCCTGTGCAGGGTCTCAACCTCAAACGGGTGGTGGGTGTATGGAACAAGCTGCCAGAGGTGGTAGTTGAGGCAGGGACTATCCCAATGTTTAAGAAACAGTTAGACAGGTACATGGATAGGACAGGTTTGGAGAGATATGGGCCAAATGCGGGCAGGTGGGATTATTGCAGCTGGGACTTGTTCGCCGGTGTGGGCAAGTTGGGCTGAAGGAACTGTTTCCATGCTATATCACTCTGTGACTATGACTAAATATTAACCATCCCACCTCCTCCACAGATGCTGCCTGACCCACTGAGTTCCCTGAGCAGTTTGTTTTTTGCTCATAAACATTTGCCAGAATGGCTTCACAAACCATCACCAAAATGAATGAGAATCTATACAAGGCAGCTTCTTGTTGTGGATATGTAGGGAGCAAGCAAGCCTTGCTGATGTGAGCTCTGACTTCAGTAGAGATATCTTGCTCAGTCTTTGCGTCTGTGTGTGTGTGTGTGTGTGTATGTGTGTGTGTGTGTGTGTGTGTGTGTGTGTGTGTGTGTGTGTGTGTGTGTGTGTGTGTGTGTGTGTGTGTGTGCGTGCGTGCGTGCGTGCGTGCGTGCGTGCGTGTGTGTGTGCGTGTGTGTGTGTGTGTGTGCGTGCGTGCGTGCGTGCGTGCGCGCATGTGTGCGTGTGTGTGTGTGTGCGCGTGTGTGTGTGTGCGTGTGTGTGTGCGCGTGTTTGTGTGTGTGTGTGTGTGTGTGTATGTGTGTGTGTGCGTGCGTGCGTGCGTGCGTGTGTGTGTGTGTGCGTGTGTGTGTGTGTGTGCGTGCGTGCGTGCGTGCGTGCGCGCATGTGTGCGTGTGTGTGTGTGTGCGCGTGTGTGTGTGTGTGTGTGTGCGCGTGTTTGTGTGTGTGTGTGTGTGTGTGTGTGTGTGTATGTGTGTGTGTGTGTGTGTGTGTGTGTCTGTGTGTGTGTGTGTGCGTGCGTGCGTGCGTGCGTGCGTGCGCGCGTGTGTGCGTGCGTGTGCGCGTGTGTGTGTGTGTGCGCGTGTGTGTGTGTGTGTGTGTGTGTATGTGTGTGTGTGTGTGTGTGTGTGTGTGTGCGCGTGTGTGTGTGTGTGCGCGTGTGTGTGTGTGCGCGTGTGTGTGTGTGCGTGTGTGTGTGTGTGTGTGTGCGTGTGTGCGTGTGCGCGTGTGTGCGTGTGTGTGTGTGTGTGTGTGTGTGTGTGTGTGTGTGTGTGTGTGTGCGTGCGCGTGTGTGTGTGTGTGTGTGGTTCCTTGTTGTCCATGGGCAGGAAGAGGCACTGGCTCATCAGGTTTTCCCCAGCCACCTAAGCGCTGGCTGTCAAGGGCTTCTCCCCAGCAGCCTAATCTTGACCTCATGGTGACGCTGGTGGACTTAGGTTTATCCCAGTGGTTCAATGATCCTCAAACTGGTGACAGGGGACATAGCTAACAGAAGGGAGATGCCCCACTTCCTCTCTACCTCTCTCTCATCTTTCTTCCTTCCTCTCCTTTCTTCCTATTTCTCTCCTGCTTCTTCTCTCATCCCCACCCTCCTCTCCTCTGGCTAAAATTGCCTGGGTTTTACAGGGAGTAGCTAATTGGCTCTAGCTGTTGGCCAGGAGAGGTTAACTGGGCCTATGCTGTCAATTTAGAAGAGCATACAGCATGGATACAGGCCCTTTGGCTAACTTGCACCAACTTGCACATGCCAAGCAAAATGCCCAATCTACACTAGTCCCACGTGTCTGCATTTGGTTTATATCCCTATGAGCCTTTCCTATAAATGTGCCTGTCCAAATGTCTTTTAAAAGTTGTTATGTCGCCTGCCTCAACGACCTTCTCTGGCAACACCTTCCATATTCCCATCACCTCTGTGTGGAAATATTACTCCTCGGCTTCCTATTAAATCTATCCCGTCTCACAAACCTGGTTCTTGATTGGCCTATTCTGGGTAAAAGACTATCTATTCCCCTCATGATCTTATACACACACCTCAGTAAGATCACCCATATCCTCCTGCGCTCCAAGAAATAAAGCGCTAGTCTTCTCAACCTCTCCCCATAGCTCAGGCCCTCAAGTCCTGGCCATGTCCTCACAAATGAATGATCAAACATTTTGACATGGTTTGACTGGGTAGATGCAGAGACAATGTTTCCTGTGGCTAAGATGTTTAGAATCAAGGGTCAGAGTAGCAAGGTTAAGGATCAGGACTGGAATGGAAAGGATTGAACAAACATCAAAGACTCAAGTGAAAAGACATTTCTTCACGCAGAGTTAAGCTGATCTTGAAAATACCCCACGAAAAATGGCTGTGGAGGCATAGTTGCTCACTATATTCAACCTACTGACTCCCACAGCTATCGACTACACTTCTTCCCACCCTGCTTCCTGTAAAGACTCTATCCCCTACTCCCAATTCCTCCGTTTACGCCTCATCTGTGCCCAAAATGAGGCGTTCCATACCAGGACATCTGAGGTGTCCTCATTCTTCAGGGAACGGGGTTTCCCCTCTTTTGTCATAGATGAGACCTTCACTAGGGTCTCCTCGATATCCCACAGCTCTGCTCTCGCTCCCCCTCCCCCCAGTTGAATCAGTGACAGAGTCCCCCTAGTCCTCACCTTTCACCCCATCAGCCGTTGGATGCAGCACATAATCCTCAGACATTTTTGCCACCTCCAACGGGATCCCACCACGAGTCTCATCCTCCCATCTCCATCCCTTTCTGCTTTCCGCAGAGACCGTTCCCTCCGCAACTCCCTGGTTAATTCATCCCTTACCCACCCCATCCACCCCCTCCCCAGGTACCTTCTCCAGCAACCGCTGGAGATGCAACACCTGTCCCTTTACCTCCCCCCTTGACTCCGTCCAAGGACCCCAAAAGTCTTTTCTGGTGAGGCAGACATTCACTTGCACCTCCTCCAAGCTCATCTACTGTATCCACTGTTCCAGGTGTGGACTCCTATATGTCGGCGAGACAAAAGCGCAGGCTTGGCGATCGTTTCGCTGAACACCTCTGCTCAGTCTGCCTAAACCTACCTGATCTCCCATTTGCTGAACACTTTAACTCCCCCTCCCATTCCCACACTTTCTGTCCTGGGCCTCCTCCACTGTCAGAGTGAGGCCCAGTGCAAATTGGCTGAACAGCACTTCATATTTTGCTTGGGCAGCTTGTACCCCAACGGTACGAATATTGACATCTCTAACTTCAAGGAACCCCTGCTTTCCCCCTCTCTCTCCATCCCTCCTCCTTCCCAGTTCTCCGACAAGTCTGACTGTCCGCCTGATTAAATGTCATCTCTTTGTTTTGTTGTCACTTCTCCGAGCTAACACTGATCCTTGACATTTTCCTTGAACGACATCCCCTTTGATTTCTTATTTTTCATACCATACCCTTCCTTATCTTTGTGTCTCCCTCTCCCCTAACTCTGTCTGAAGAAGGGTGCCGACCCGAAACGTCACCCATTCCTTCTATCCCGTGATGCTGCCTGTCCCGCTGAGATACTCCAGCATTTTGTATCTATCTTCGGTGTAAACCAGCATCTGAAATTCCTTCCTACACAGATTCAGATGAGAGGTGGGTTGATTTATATATATAAGGAAATCAAAAATATGGGGTGAGTACAGGAAAATTACACTGAAATAAATAAACCAGTCACAACTTTATTGAATGGTACGTCAGGCACATGGGGCCAATTTGTGCTTCCCCTTCTTAGGTTGCTCGCTAATGGTAGTGCCATGACCATTGGACACCATTGTGGCATCTCAAGACTATTCATGCAATATGTCCTGCCTCTGGTCTTTGACCTGAACCATTAAGTCTGTTTCTCTTTTCACGGATGTTGCACAGTTTCTTCAGCCACAAGCCACCCTGGTCTTTATATTTTACATTTTCAGTCTTTCATTCGCAGATTTCCCATCTGGCGTGGAGTTAAAAATGAACATGTGCAAACTATTTCAAAACACTGCACTGTCCTTGGCAGTATCCCTCTTGGAACAATAGTAGATCATCAATCACAAAGATATTCTTTTAAAAAAAACTGCTGGAAGTACGCAGCAAGTCGGTCACCTACCGTGGATGGAAATGTATCGTCGATGTTTCAGGTCGAGACCCGTCTCCTGGACTGAAGAGTGGAGGGGAGATGGCGGGTGTGAAGAGATGGCGGGTGATGGGGCAAGAGCTGTCACACGATGTGTAGATCCAGGTGAGGTGGGGGTGACGGGGGAGTGAGAGACATGGGGGAGAGATGCTGGGACATGGCTGGTAGAAGTAAGCAAGGGTTGGAGATGATGGAAACTGATTGGAAAAGAAGGTGGAGTGCGGGGCCAACGGAAGGAAGTGGAGTGGGCAGATGGGAGCTGTGGGGGGAAGAGACCTAATGGGAGGAGTGTATAGGTTATGGGCAGGTGGCAAGATGCCAAGTAAGAGAGTGTGGTGGGAAAGAAGGATATGAGTGGGAGGATCTGGGGATAGAGAGACCAATGGGAAGGTGGTGAACTTGATTAGTAAGGGTGTCTAAGGCTACGGGGAGAAGACAGGTGAATGGGGTTGAGGGGGAAAGATAGATCAGCCATGATTAAATGTAGGTTTGATGGGCCGAATGGCCTAATTCTGTTCCAAGATGGCGGATGTACAGGAGTAGGGCACCATTGTGCATGGCTGCTCTGCCTGCAGTCCGCCCTTTCACCCTTTTTTATTTTATTTTTTAGTCCTGTTAAAAAACAAATGTTAGTTGGAGGTCTTTTATTTCCCAGTCCCCTACCTGGTCGGAGTGGCGGCTTCCCTCCGAGCTGCTTCTTCGCCGCTTCCTCGCGGCCTACCATCGAGACTGGAGCGGCATTTCCTGTCGGGACCGACCGGGACTGCAGCTTCGGCGGCGGCACAGCGCTGGGATACCAACACGGAGCGGGCGATGCCTTACCGGGTCGCCGTGCGGTAAGCACCGGAGTGCGGTGACCGCTGACTCCAACATCGAGGAGCTGCGATCTGCGGAGCGTCCAGCCGCGGACAGGCGGCGCTGGATTTAGAACACCGCTGAGCCTGGGATCGAGATCGCCAGAGTCGGAGCTCCAACCAGCGCGGCCAGTGGACCTCGGGTGCTGCGGTCTCCGGGGAGGAAGCGGCCGCTCCAGACATTTTCCAAGCCGCTGAGGAATGTCCACCCAACGCCGGAGTTCCAGCTTCACGACAAGAGGGCCTGAAAACATCGGACTGGCTGCAAGGCCACAAATAGGCCCCGACCTCGGGTGGTCACAGAGGAAGAGGACTAAACTTTCTGGTGCCTTTCCCCACAGTGGAAAATTTTGATTCTGTTGTGGGGGGACGTTTGTATTGAACTCTATAATGTGTTGTGTCAATTTTTCTGTTTTAAATCTTTTTCTATGGATGTACAGAAACTTATTATTTATTTTATGTAAAGCACTTTGGTTTCAACACGTGTTGATTTAAAACGTGCTATATAAATAAAACATACTTACTTACTTACTATGACATGAACTTATTATGAACTTATGGAGCAGGCTACCTGAAAATAGAAGCTTCGACCTTTATGCCTTCAGGTTGCAGACGACTGAGGTGGATAGTGAGGTGCTGTTCCTCCAGTTTGTATTTGGCCTCCCCTTGGCAGTGGAGGAGGCTGAGGTCAGACAGATCAGGCTGGAAATAGAAGGGGAATTGAAATGGCTCGCAACCGGGATATCTGGGTGGCCATGGAGGGCAAAGGGAGTTGCAGGAAGCCACGTCGAGAGTATTTAATGCAACAGAGGAGGTGGAGGTGAATCTCTGCCTCACTTGGAAGGGATGTTTGGATCCCTGGATGGTGATGAGGAAGTGTGGGGGGCAGGTGTTGCACCTCCTGTGGTTACAAGGGGAAGTGCCTTGGATGGGTGAACGGTGGAGTCACAGAGAGTGGTCCGTGGAAACAAGAATGGGGTGTGACGGGGTACAGATGTGAGGTGGGGGTGAGGGGGGGGTTGCATTTTAATAGGCAGAAATGTCAAAGAGGGCATAGTTATAACGTGAGAGAGGCAAAGTTTAAGGGAAATGTGCAGGGCAATTTGTTTACACAAGAGGAAAGGAATGTGCTGCCAGGGGTGTTGATGGAAGCAGATACGATAGTGGCATTACAGCAGACTTTACATAGATATATGAAGATGCAGGGAATGGAGGAATAGGGATCATGTGCTGGCAGAAGGTATTATGTTAGTTTGGTACGACAGGCCTGTTACTGTGCTATGTTGAGCAGGTCATGGCCAGAGCTGGGCAGGAGAGTCAGCAGCAACTCTTATCTAGTGAAAATTCAGATCTAGAATGATCAGGGTCACCTTGACACCTATTAGTGGCCACCTTTCTGTAGGAAAATCAAATCTTAGTTGTCTTTTTATGTTAGAGTGTGCTGAGCCAGCTTCTACACAGGGTGAAATCCAGCCTGCAAAGTAGTGCAGGATTGTACTGTGATGTAAGAGGGAATCTTACTTAACCCTGCAAGGCAGCCAAATGTCAATTATTTATAGTTACCAAGGGACAGTTGGTTTGAATTGCTTCTTAGGATAGCGGATGCTGCAATCAGAATATTAGTTTCTTTGCCTGACTTCTGTCTTTTTGATAAATTCACTCAGAAATTACCAAAGGGGAACTTGTTCTAATCAGTTCCTATTGTGTTTACCCTGTAGAAACAGAGTTTAGTTTAGTTTAGAGATACAGCATGGAAACAGGCCTTTCGGCCCATCGAGTCCATGCTGGCCAATGGCCACCCCTACACCAGTTCTCTCCAACATGCCAGGGACAATTTACAGAAGCCAATTAACCTACAAACCTGTACGTCTTTGGAATGTGGGAGGAAACCAGGGCACTCAGAGAAAACCCACACGGTCGCAGGGAGAACGTACAAACTCCGTACAGACAGCACCCGTAGTCAGGATAGAACCCGGGTCTCTGGCGATGTAAGGCAGCAACTCTACCGCTGCGCGACTGTGCCGCCCAATTGATTTTGGTGGGCACCACCGTGGGTATAATGGAAGAAGATCTAATGTGAAGACAAGTTGGCTGACTTGATATGGATGAAATTAAGAAAGAGAAACTGATTTCAGGTTGAATTGGCGTTTGTCTAATAGGCAGCAGCTAAAGGTGAAATGGGTGAATCTATAAATACAGAGGTTAGACAATTATGTAGCAAAGAGAGTGCGGTTTCAACTGGACAATTTAACTTCAATGGAGATTTGAATAAATGATTACCCTGTCAAAAAGCAGTGAAATACGTTTATGTTTCTGTGCGGTTTTCTGCAGCAGCATGCCTCAAATCAACACCAGGCATTCGAGATCAAGAAATGAATTCAGAAACCTCCTGAGAGAGGTTTAGCTAACAGTCTACTGACAGATGAACATTTATCTAATATAGATCATAATATAATTGACCTTAATGTAATTGAAGAGGGAGAGATGTGGAACAGCTCCCAAGATTCCAGATTAATGTGAGGTTGTCTTCATCAAGCCAGCCCTCAGTAAACAAGATAAATCTATTAATAGGTCAAAGAGCGGAAGATTGGTAGGAGGTGTTTGAAAGAGAATAGGGCAGCATGGTGGCGCAGGGTAGAGCTATAGGGGTAGGGTACAGCGGCAGAGACCCGGGTGCTGTCTGTACGGAGTTTATACGTTCTACCCGTGACCACGTGAGTTTTCTCCGAGATCTTCGGTTTCCTCCCTCACTCCAAAGACGCACTGGCTTGTAGGTTAATTGGCTTGGTGTGAAAACTGTAAAATTGTCCCCAGTGTGTGTAGGATAGTGTGCGATAGGATCGCTGGTTAGTGCGGACTCGGTGGGACGAAGGGCCTGTTTCCTGTACAAACGTACAAACATGTACGTCTTTGTAGTGTAGGAGTTTACACCGAAGATAGACGCAAATTGCTGGAGTAACTCAGCAGGACTACATCTCTGGAGAGAAGGAATGTGTGACGTTTCGGGTTGAGACCCTTCCTGCTTGGCTTTGCAAGAAACCTGTAGCACCCAGAAGAAACTCACACTGGGTCACAGGGAGAACGTGCAAACTCCACAACAACATAATTGGAGGGCAAGATTGAACACGATTCACTGGATCTGCAAGGTAACAGCTGTGTCATTATGCCATCCTGTTCCTTAAATGTAGCTGGAACATCGATCTAGGACTCTCTATCTTCAAACGCACATACATGCTCAGATGCTGTACAATTCTGAGATGAAGGTCGACCAGAGTTGCTAGAGGAATAAGCGTCACGGTGGCGCAGCGGTAGAGTTGCTGCCTTACAGTGCTCGAGACCCGGGTTTGATCCTGACTACGGGTGCTGTCTGTACTGAGATTCCTTCTTGATTAGCACACATGTCAGAGGTTACGGGGAGAAGACAGGGGAATGGGGTTATGAGGGAGAGATAGATCAGCCATGAATGAATGGCAGAGTAGACTTGATGGGCCGAATGGCTTAATTCTACTCCTATTCCTTATGACCTTATGGAATATCAAAAGGCCTAGAGAATAAGTGATGTTAAGGGGTTTTAGTGAAGGGTGAGGGAAGAGGTCCCATATGGTTGACCCCTGCTTCATAGCGATCAGGGGTCGTTTCTGATTCTCCCATCAAATCTGCTCGTGACCTTTGAATGACCTTCAGAGGGACAGCTTTTTTGTTTCTATCAGTTTGTCATAAAATTCTGTGGAACCTTGATAACTATCAGGAACAAGCTGATAGCCAATGCCCACTAACACTACATTCCTGTTAACGCAATCTTATGCAACGCCTTTCAAATCAAAAATCAAATGTTCAGTTACAAAGAGACAAGATAATTTTCTAATATATTATGATTTCAATGAAAAGGGAACCAAATTTGGCCGTCAAATTGCAGAAACTAAAACCAACAACAGCAAAACCTCAGATCAAGATGTAATTTCCACAAAGCAGTTTTGGATTATTTGTTCCTTCCTTCTTTTAGTCCGTGGGCCAGAGGGGCCTACCGTGCCCCCCCCCCCCCCCCCCCACTATGATCCTACTTCTTGGGTGTAATTTTGTTCAGTGGAACTCTTCTGTCGGAAAAATGATGTTCCCAAGAAAAAAACTCATTTGGACTATGTTTTTTTAACCCTTATATCAATATTTGACAAAATTGTGTTTTTTCACACTTTGCCCTCTCTCTTGGGGTCTGTGAATTTGGTACTGGCAATTGAGTCAGTTTCTTAGTAAAGATACACAAAACATCCACTAAATTAGGACCATATCATCTTCAACTATGAAAATCACCAAGCTCTGCCAGAGGTTTCACAAATTTGTTACGCTGTTGCAGCAGTTTGATTGGCTTGACTTTGCCGATTCCTTTGAAGGCACTAGTTGAGTCACAGCCTGAGATCGCATGCAGTCAAATTAATGCTGAGCAGTATTCTGAGGAGGACTGCTTAGCAAAATGAGTGACATCTAAAGACCACTGTGAATGCTGTTTGCATAGTGAAGCAATATAAAAAGACATCGCTGTCTGGGCTTTTGACTTGTCCGTGGTCATATCCTTGCTCTTTGCCATAGTTGCAGTATAGGATGACTCGCGAGTCTGTTTCTACTTGGTTTGACTTCAGGGATTGAATCTCAGACTGCAGTGTCTCTTTCCCATTCTAAGAAGTGTGGCCTCCCCTTCCTTAATGAAGATCACCTTCCTTCCATGTAGCCTCTTTGCCATGTCATGCTCACTCCACACATCAAGAAGAAGTTCAATGAGCTGTTTCTTGTCCTCATCATTGGTCAAGAACTGCTTCCAATCTCTTGGTTTTTTGGTCTTTCCTCCTTTGATTATTCTCTTCTCTGCACACCCACACCGTGTCCGTTCACTTGACTTCACTGAATCTGGTTTGTACATATCGATACTGACGACTACATCATTAGATGACAATGCATTGAAGATTTTGATGCCAATCTCTTTGAAGTTTGCAGGAATCTCTTTGAGAGTAGAATGCAGCAATGCCATCATCCAATGTCTTGTTACTGGCAGCAGGTTGTGAGTTGTCTACATCTTTCAATAGGTAGTGTAGGCCATTGGATTTATCAGTCTTTGTAAAGAAGTTGTCTGATGTACCAATGGAGTAGGGTACAGGGGTCAGAGAGTACATCATAATCTCCCGTAGATTGAGTTGACTGCCAGAACTTTGTGCTTGGACCATCAGTTGAAAAGCAATATCTCCTTGTTGCTTGAACTCTATAACCTTTCGTTCAGATGTTTTCAGCTTCACTCTTTTCTTTGTTTCTGCCATGGTTTTGAGCTTCAGATTGTTGATGGGTTTGGAGAATGCTGTCTTTTTCTCGTCGCTCTCTGATGAACTTCTCTTTCTGTTCTTTCCCTGTGGTAAGTACCTTAATGACATCTTTCTCAACTTCAGCCGGAACACGTGCACCAGAAGAGAGTACATCCAACCCAGTCTTGTCATCTACGTCAACAGGATTCAGGAAGCTCTTTACAGCATCAATGGCTTTCTTTACACATGCCTCACTTTTCCTTATCTCAGTTGCTTGTTGATCACTGTGTGTGCTTCTGCGATTGGTACCAGAAGCCATGTCTGCGAGGCTGAATGTTGCAGAGAGAAAGTGTGTCCTTTCTGTTGAAGTTCGAACCCATCTCTGATAAGCACTGTGATTCTCCAAGATGCCAGAGAGCCCAACACCACTACCACCACCTCCAGATTTGCCATGCTTCATGATCGTCTCCTCAATCGTTTTGTCAACAGCACATCGGTTTCCTGGTATGAACGACCTAGCGACACTGATGGCACCTCTTTCGAGGAAAGCCAGGGCATCAGGATGTGATTCTTTGATGTTTGCGAAGACCACAGCAAGGTAGGTCAGATAGAGGGAGTAATTGTGACCACCAAAGGTGAAGAAGAGATCGGGGATAAGAAACAGACAGTGCAAGTACAACGGAAAGTTGTTCTCTTTCACAGACCTAATCAATGAGAGAGGAATCCACACAGAATCCATGTACGACAACCAAAATTGTGCAGTCTTCCCGAGAGATCCTTTTCGAACATCAGCTTTGAAGCTCTCATATGACTCCGTCAATGTGTTGAGATCTGCATTGGCCATGACTTCAGCAAGTGCCTGCTTTGTTGGCGATCGGATTAGCTCTTGAAAGATGCCCTTTGATTCCTCTGGCACTGCATCTTTTCCAGCCATAGACAGGAATTCATCAAGAAGGAGCCTCTCCGAGCACTCCACCATCGTCTTGTGGCAGTGCAGACTTCTGTCGTAGTTCGTTCCTGTCATAACATCTTTCATAGAACCAGTAGTCCATGCCGCGCCCGCGGTAGAAGTTGGCCGCGGGCCGGCGGTCAGAGCTCTTCTCCTCCTGGGTCCCCAACGAGGGATCCCAGGCCCAGGACGCCGCCACCTGGAGCTCCGTAGACCGCAGCTTCAGGCTGCCGCGGGCCAGCGAACAGAGCGCTCCCCTCCGGCGACCCCCGGCGAGGGCTCGCCCGCTCCGCGACGAAAGAGTCCTCGCTGCGTCTGCAGCTGAAGCTGAAGCCCAGCGCGCGTCTCCAGGAAAGGCCGCACCGATCCTTGCTGTTAGGCCACGGGAGAGGCGACATGGGAAAAGTCGCCTCTCCGTGGAGGAGGCGACCAAAGTGGTTTCCCCCTTACCCCCCCACACCACCCCGCACACAAGACACACAGAGAGACATTAAAAACACACATTAAGACACACTAAAAAAACAAAAAAAGTAGAAAAAACTAACATGCTGCTGGCAGGGCTGCCGGCTAGCAGCGCCCCCTCGACTCTAGCTGGCCATCTTTGTGTGTGACTGCATCACGTTGTCTGTAGAGCCAGAGAATGTGGGCACCAAGTGTCACTATCTGCTGAGGTTCTACCTGTACCTGGTGTTGGGAAGGATGGGCCTGGCGCAGATGCCATGCAATGTGCCAGTCAGCTGGACATTGCCGCACCATCCGTCCTTTGTGGAAAAGTTCTTCCTCACCAACACCTTTGACCACATGCCCATCGGGCAGTGGTCAGCACGGAGCATCCTGCAGGCACTGCAGGAGAAGAACGGATTCTGTGGCATGGTTCCCTCAGCAGACTGCCCAACTTGTCTGGCAAGAAGCCTCATCACCAGAACGCACCAACCAACACCGACTTCATTTGGATGGCGGTGAAGGGAGCCCTCTGAGTCAGATCCTTCTTGCACTGCCAGAATCTTATTATCGATGCACACTGTTCTCGGGACGTTTGATGTGGAGGGGAGACAGTTGCCCACCTCTTCGCAGAATATGGATTTGAGAAGAGTATCTAAAGAATGATACAAGGGTCCTTGTTGCGGTTCATCCCGAACATCTCCGTAGCAATTGTGTATCAACTCCGTGACTTTAGTCAGAGGGTAGTTAATCTGTGGAACTGATTGCTGTGGGCTATGGAGGACAAGTCGCTGGATATTTTTATGGCAGAAATAGACAAATTCTTCATTAGAACAGGTGTCAAGGATTATGGGGAGAAGGCAGGAGAATGGGATTAGGTGGCAGAGATCAGCCATGATTGAATGGCGGAGTAGACTCGATGGGCCGAATGGGCTAGTTCTACTCCTCTAAGTTGTGAGCTTGTGAACTTGAGACATAGCAGGTTAAAGGCCGCAGGCATCTGCTACTAATATATACAAGTACCATGCAGAATGACTTGGAAACATCAACACTAGAGCAAACTCCTGGTGCCACAGTGAGTGGGAGTACCTTGTCCGATGGGCTGCAACTATTCAGCCAGTCAGCTCGCCACTATCCTTTCAGGGCCACTTTGGGAAGGTGATAAATGCTGCCTTTGCCAACAGTTTCTAGATGATTTTTTTTTTAAAGTTGTTTCTGTGCCCTTTCCAAACTTGTTGAACCTGTTTAGCAACATTGGGTAAAATGTTCCTTCCACACATTGCAGCATTTAAATTAAAATCTTCCTGCTCCTCCCTTCTCAGTGTCACAGCCAAAACCAGTGTTTGAACTAGCCGACAACTGAGCACCTTGCTTTCGAGGCTTTGGATCACATGTACTCACATGCATTTGTGAACAGGATAAAAAAGTTGTACAGCTTTGCAGTCACCATGACCATTTCAATGAACTTTTATTCCAGATTTTTAAAATTTAAAAAAAAAAAAAAAAAATGTTGATAGGACAGGTTTGGAGGGATATAGGCCAAACGCAGGCAGGTGGGACTAGTATAGCTGGGACATGTTGGCCGATGTGGGCAAGTTGGGCCGAAGGGCTTGTTTCCATGTTGTATCATTCTATGACTAAATGAATTGAAACTACTCAATTACCTTGGTAGTATTTGAACTCATGTATCATTCATTCAAGTATTTGGTTGATTATAGGCATGCACAAGAATCTGCTTTCATTGGCAATCCCTGCTGATTATAAAGAGGAGCAATAGATATCATTCAGCCCAAAAGGCAAGTGCCAGCATGCAAGTAGCTCCTGTCTGAATTGTATTTCCACTTCTTCTCTCAGTGACCCTTTCTCTTGATTTGGGGTTGAACGATCTACTGCAGATCTCAAGATCCTTCCTGGTGATCCTCCCTGTTTAGCCAGCACCACCACTGATGGTGTTGTGAGTCTCCACCGGTCTCCACTCTATCACTGACCTTTCCTTATATTATTACTGTCCTCTTTCTCTGCACCTTGCAAACTCTTTCATTTTTAGTTTTGCCCAATTCCAAAGGTGAAACATTGTTTCTCTCTCCACGGATGCTGCCTGACTTGTCGAA
This sequence comes from Malacoraja senta, assembly GCA_038087875.1. Taxonomy (NCBI): domain Eukaryota; kingdom Metazoa; phylum Chordata; class Chondrichthyes; order Rajiformes; family Rajidae; genus Malacoraja; species Malacoraja senta. Next base: position 36,456,535 of record CM075980.1, read on the forward strand.
CATTTCCACGATTTTCTATTTTTGCACTATTTTTCTTCCTTATGCCTCCATTGAATTAATGTTCTGTCACGGTGGCGCAGCAGTAGAGTTTCTGCCTTACAGCGCAGAGACTGGGTTTGAACCCGACTACGGGTGCTGTCTGTATGGAGTTTGTACGTTCGCCCCGTGACCGTGTGGGTTTTCTCTGACCTTCGGTTTCCTCCCACACTCCAAAGACGCACAGGTGTGTAGGTTAATTGGCTTGGTGTATGTGTAAATTGTCCCTAGTGTGTGTAGGATAGTGTAAATGTGTGGGGATTGCTGGTTGGTGCTGACTTGGTAGGACGAAGGGTCTGTCTCTGCACTGTATCTCTAAACTAAACTAAACATCTCTGTGTGTTTTATTAATCCTCATCATGTGTCAAACACTAACCTTTAGTTGTGGTATCAGGTTCTAGACTTGGCTAGGATTCTGCTCTGACCTATCCAAGTGCACAATCATCTGAAGTTCAATATGTTGCAATATTATTTCTTCAAGGCAAATGGCTCTGTTGTGTGAGCATGACTTACAACGAATCATCCATTGTGCAAGTATGCAGTGACTGCCTGATCCTAGAGTCCATTCCCTATTACTTGGGGTGATGAACGGGATTATTCTGTGGATGCTGCAGACACATGGCTAATACAAATGATGATGCAAACACAGTAAAACATGCTTGAAGCAAAGTGGTACACGCGCCCCGGTGTATATTGATGGTGCCGAAGTAATCATGGTTGAAAGCTTCAAGTTCTTAGTAATTGAGATCACCAACTATTTGTACTGTACCAGGCACATTGAAGCAATGACTAAGAAAGCACACCAATGCCTCTACTTCTCGAGAAGGCTGAGAAAGTTTGGCATATTCCCAACAACCTTCACCAACTTTTACAGAAGTGTTGGGATGCAGCACAGCTTGGTTTGGGAACAACTCCATCCAAGACGGCAAGAAATTGCAGAGTTGTCGATATCTCACAGACAACCAGCCTTCCTTCCATTGACTCCATCTCCACTTCACACTGCTTCGGCAAGGCCAGTAGCATAATCAAGGACAAGTCTCACCTCTTTCCTCCCTCATCGAGCAAGAGGTACAGAAATGTGAAAAAGCTCACCTCCAGATTCAGGGACAATTTCTTTCCAGCTGTTATCAGGCAACTGAGCCGTCCGCTCACCAGCTAGAGAGCAGTCCTGATCTCCCAGCTACCTCATGGGGTCAAGGAAAGAGCGTTCACGTCACGGCCCTGTTTCCACCAATCTTTCCACCACCACGCACAAGAAGCACAAGAAGCGACAAGACAGACACCATTGTATGCAGATGCAGAGAAGTGTGTTCAGCTCTGGCTGAATAACTTCTAATCTTGTGTGAGGACTCGATAAGAAGAAGATCTACCTCATGGGAGACCTTTGAACCATTTTTAATTGGATTTTATTGGATTTCTTTCATGTTGCACTAAACTTTTAACCTTTTATCATGTATCCGTACATTGTGGACATGACTTTTCTCATAGTATATTTTTTCTTATTTGAGAGTTGTTTAATTGTGGTCCTTTTTATCCACCTTCTCAAGTACTCCAAATTTATTTTCAATGGTCAAAACCACATGTTTCCATTTACAGGGATTCACAATACCATAGATGTTAGAACTATATAAGGACCATATTTTAATAAGCCTGAGTAATCACAATTTAATGTACTGTAATAACTGTAGCTTAAGCTTCATTGCAGCAGTCTGACTGAGATCAATGTACTGTTACTGAGTTCATACTGTAGTTAATCTACATTACTATCATCTACCTGGACACCGTCTTGAGGTGGACTTTTACCTCCGCACGCTTAGGTTTTTAAACTGACTGCCTCGCCATTGGGAAAATCTGATGGTTGCTGTATTAACAGCTGGGTAAATATGAGTTATGTAGCTGCAAACTATTTCAATGCTTCATTGGTTCAATTTGTCGCGTGTCCCGAGGTACAGTGAAATTTGATTTGCCCTACAGTCATACAGAAAAAAGCAACAAGATACATAACTACATAAAGATTAAACATAGACATAAACAGCCACCACAATGGCATGTCAGAATCCCCAGGGCACACAGCATCACAATCACAATCACAATAATACTTTATTAGCCAAGTATGTTTTGCAACATACGAAGAATTTCATTTGCCAAGTCAGTCATACAAATAATTTTTTAATATTTATTTTTATTTTTTAATTTTAATTTTTTTTAAAATGTTTTTTTTGTTTAAAAAAATAAAAAATAAAAAATAAAAGCCGTGCTCCGCTGGTTGGTGCAGGTGCAAGGTCCGGACGCCGCGCCTCAGAGAGAGTCAGTCATACAAATAAAAAGCAACGGAACACACAGATCACATTTTAACTTAAACATCCACCACAGTGACTCCTCCACATTCCTCACTGTGATGGAAGGCGAAAAAAAAGTTCAATCTCTTCCCTTTGCTCTCTCGCGGTCGGGGGCCTCGAGCCCTCCGTTGACGGGATGATCTTGACTCCCATAGCCGGCGGCGGGCCCTCCGCGTCGAGGCGATCAGCTCCTGCATCGGGGAGATGTCAGCTGCCCCACGCCGGACGATCGAACCCCGCATCGGGGCTGGTCGAACCTTCCGCGACGTTGGAGCTCCCGACATCCACGGCCTCTCCCGAGACTGCGAGCTCCAGATGTAAAGTCTGCAGGCCGCGGTTGGAGCGATCCCAGGGAAGGGATCGACTCCGATGTAAGTTCATGCCCCGCGGTGGGACCCAAGGTCAGTCCGAGGAGGCCTCCAGCTCCATCAATGGTAGACCGCAGAGCTACCGTAGAATGCGATCCGAAAACATTCGCCTCTCCGGCAAGGTAAGAAACTGAAAAAAAGTTTCCCCTCCCCCCACATAAAACAAACCCGAGAACATTTGCACAGACTTTAAAACGCACAAAAAATTTAAAAAAGACAAAAAAACAAACAGACTGCTGGCGGGGCTGCCTATCGTTCATCGCCCCTGCCGCCATCAGTTCAATGTCCGGGCCACACACACACATGCTCCTTCACCATAAAGTGACCAGAGTTGTACCGACTGCTGTCACTCTCCCTGTCCACCCAAACAATCAGAAAGCCGTCCACACCCACACTAGACTCATGGAGCGTCCTCATGGAGCGATGTCCCCACAAAACACCAAGATCACAGCACTCACGGCACTCCCTCCAAGTCCTCACCAGCGCAGGCAGCACCTCCATCCTGTGTTTCAGTGACCTCAAATTCCCCACTGTGATGGAAGGCAAATATCTTATACCTTCTTTTTTCCTGCGGGACAGGCAGCATCTCTGGAGAAACATGCGCAGTCGGGGTGATCAAGGCTCCCGCACTCGGCGATCGAGGCTCCCGTGATCGTGGCAGTAAAAGCTCCCGGTTGGAGCTCCCGAAGCTGATCACTAACAAAACAACCGCCAGCTCCACGATGTTAGGCCGCAGTGCGGAAGGAAATATGATACGGAAGAAGTCGCATTAGACTTCGGCACCATGCAAAAGGTGCAGCTCCTGAACGAACGTGTTGGGAACTGGAGCAGTAGCTGGATGACCTCAGGGCCATCCAGGAAAATGAGAGTTTCCTAGACAGGACCTACAGTGAGGTTGTCACACCAAGGATGCCGGAAGAGCAAAGGTGGGTGACTATGAGAAAGAGGAGTAAACGTGGAGTGCAGGAGACTAATGAAAACAGTTACACCCTCTTGGGAGCTGTCGGGGCAGATGATGCTTCCAGTCCCATGGATGAGACTCGACTGGCGAGACTAACGTCGGGCAGAGCTATAGTGGTGGGTGACTCCATTGTCCGAGGTGTGGACTGGAGATTCTGTGGCGGCAGGCGAGACTCGAGGATGGTGTGTCGCCTCCCTGGTGCCAGGGTTCAAAATGTTTCGGACCAACTTCAGAACATCCACGAGAGGGAAGATGAACAGCCGGCAGTAGTTGTGTACGTAGGCACAAATGACGTCGGGAAGAAGAGGAAGGAGGTTCTGCAACGTGAGTTTAGAGAGTTAGGAAGAAGTCTGAAAAGCAGGACTTCTAGGGTGGTTATCTCTGGATTGTTTCCAGTACCTCGTGCTAGTGAGGGCAGGAACAGGGAGATAGGGGATCTGAATGTGTGGCTGAGGGGCTGGAGCAGGGAGCAAGGATTTAGATTTATAGACCACTGGGATCTCTTCTGGGGTAGGGGTGACCTGTACAAAAGGGACGGGTTACACCTTAACTGGAGGGGGACCAACATTCTGGCAGGCAGGTTTGCTCGTGCTACATGTGTGGGTTTAAACTAAATAGTGGGGGGGAGGGGTTGACAAATTGGGAGTATAAGGATGGAGTTAAAGGGGAAGTGAGTACAGGAAATGTTACGAAAGAGACCTGAATTAATGGGACAGAAAGTTCAAGAAGGGATAAGAGAGTAAGGTCAGGTGAAATAGGAACCGATGTGAGAGGGGAGGTGAATACAGAGTTAAAAAGTATTATATATGAATGCACGAAGTATAAGAAATAAAGTGGATGAGCTTGAGGCTCTGTTAGAAATTAGTAAGCATGATATTGTGGGAATTACAGAGACATGGCTGCGAGGATCAGAGCCGGGAACTGAATATTCAGGGGAATACATCCTATCGAAAAGACAGACAGATGGGCAGAGGGGGTGGGGTGCCTCTGTTGGTGAGGAATGAAATTCAGTCCCTTGTGAGGGGTGACAGAGAATCAGAAGATGTAGAGTCAGTATGGATAGAACTGAGGAATTGTAAGGGCAGAAATACCCTAATGGGAGTTCGCTACAGGCCCCCAAACAATAGCCTGGAGATAGGGTGCAAGTTGTATCAGTAGGTATGTTACAATACTTACCTTCACCGGCGCTGCAATTCTGCCACTGGCCGTGTGCGTGATTTTAGTGCCTTTAAGGGGGGGTCGGGGTTAAAATGCGGGTTTCTCCTGAATTATATTTCGTTGGAGTGCAAGCGTTTGCTGAAAAATCGTTCCTACGGGCGTTTTGTGTATTTTTTATTTTTATTCGATCGACAATTTCAGCGCTAGAGTCATTTTAAAATCAGCTTTGAAAGCCGTCAACGCCGACAACGGGGACGGATTTCACACACGGGACAGGTAAACGAAAGCAGTTTATTTTTTTGTATAAAAGTGCTTCTTAAGAAGCCTTTAATTCACATTTTTTCATGCGAAACGGTAATTCTTTTCCCCGAACTAACGGCAGAATTTTTCATGCCGATACGGGGTTAAATTCACCGCAAATCAACGTTCCAAATGATCGCGTTCCAGAAATCCCCATTCGCAAGATGATTTAAATGGCCATTAATTTACAGGTATTAAACATTAAATTCCTTCCATTTGGCCTGTAAATCCATGACAATGAGATTTAAAAATTATGTTATATTGTGAATTCTTGTGTGAATGTTATTTGGACACTTAGGCTATTAAAAAATGTTAATCTATTCTTAAGAAATTGATAGCTGTTTAGATCTAGTAATTGAATTTTGTAATTAGCTACAATTAGGTTAACTAATTATATGCTTTAATTTCATGTCATTTAAGTAAGATTGTTTCATATTTGTTTCAGAATGCTTCAATCTATAATAACTGAAAATTTCTTTCAGTTCTCTTAATTTTTAAGAAAGTTATGGGCTTTTGACTGTCTTCGATCACAGCTTTTGTGTTAAGTCAATGGAAAAGCAATAGGGAACAAGATGCTAATTTCCGAGTATGGAAATGGACATAACTTTTTTAATACTGAAGATATGAAAGTGAATTAGGTGTCAAATTAAACTTCTTTTTATGCTTTATCGGATGGGATAAATTACAGACTTTATTTTTTAAATCTCAAAATTGTGTAACATAGCTAGTATCAGGAGTTAAAATTGTCATGTAACAAAGCTAATGCTTCGGTGGTTATGGAAGATTTCAACATGCAGGTAGACTGGAAAAATCAGGTTGGTACTGGACCCCAAGAAAGGATGTTTGTTGAGTGCCTCCGAGATGGATTCGTAGAGTAGCTTGTACTGGAGCCTACCAGGGAGAAGGCAATTCTGGATTTAGTGGTGTGTAATGAACAGGATTTGATAAGGGAACTCAAGGTAAAGGAACCATTAGGAGGCAGTGACCATAATATGATATGTTTTAATCTGTAATTTGAGAGGGAGAAGGGAAAATCGGAAGTGTCAGTATTACAGTTGAGTAAAGGGGACTATGGAGGCATGAGGGGGGAGCTGGCCAAAGTTGACTGGAAAGGGATCCTAGCAGGGATGACAGTGGAACAGCAATGGCAGGTATTTCTGGGAATAATCCAGAAGATGCAGGATCAGTTCATTCCAAAGAGGAAAAAAGGGGAGTAAGAGGCGACCATGGCTGACAAGGGAAGTCAAGGACCGTATAAAAATAGAAGTACAATGTAGCCAGAGGATTGAGAAACTTTTTAAGTGCATCAGAAGATAACTAAAAAGGCAAAACGGGGAGAAAAGATGAAGTACGAAGGTAAGCTAGCCAAGAATATAAAGGAGTATAGTAAAAGCTTCTTTTGGTATGTGAAGAGGAAAAATTAGTTAAGACAAATGTGGGTCCCTTGAAGACAGAAACAGGTGAATTTATTATGGGGAACAAGGAAATGGCAGACGAGTTGAACAGGTACTTTGGTTCTGTCTTCACAAAGGAAGACACAAATAAGATATTAGTGGTCAGGGGATCTGGGGTGATGGAGGAACTGAAGGAAATTCACATTAGTCAACAAATGGCGTTTGGTACTGATGGGTCTGAAGGCTGATAAATCCCCAGTGTCTGATGGTCTGCATCCCAGGATACTCAAGGACGTGGCATCAGAAATCGTGGACGCATTGGTGATCATTTTCCAATGTGCTATAGATTCTGGATCAATTCCTGTGGATTGGAAGCCTGACATCGGTGGTGTGGAAGATGCTGGAGTCGATTATCAAAGATGTAATAGCCGCACATTTGGATAGCAGTGACAGGATGGATTCAAGTCAGCATGGATTTACGAAGGGGGAAATCATGCTTGACAAATCTTCTAGAATATTTTGAGAATGTAACTAGGAAAATGGACAAGGGAGAGCCAGTGGATGTAGTGTATCTGGACTTTCAGAAAGCCTTTGATAAGGTCCCACCTAGGAGTCTAGTGGGTAAAATTAGAGCACATGGTATTGGGGGAAGGGACTGACATGGATAGAAAATTGGTTGGCAGACAGGAAACAAAGAGTAGGGATTAACGAGTCCCTTTCACAATGGCAGGCAGTGACTTGTGGGGTACCGCAAGGCTCGGTGCTGGGACCGCAGCTATTTACAAGATACATTAATGATTTAGATGAAGGGATTAAAAGTGACATTAGCATATTTGCAGATAACACAAAGCTGGGTGTCAGTGTGAACTGTGAGGAGGATGCTATGAGAATGCAGGGTGACTTGGACAGGTTGGGTGAGTGGGCAGATGCATGGCAGATGCAGTTTAATGTGGATAAATGTGAGGTTATCTACTTTGGTGGCAAAAACAGGAAGGCAGATTATTATCTGAATGGTGTCAAGTTAGGAAAAGGGGAAGTACAACGAGAACTGGGTGTCCTTGTACATCAGTCACTGAAAGTAAGCATGCAGGTACAGCAGGCAGTGAAGAAAGCTAGAATTTAATAAAAGTGTAACATGCTCACAATCTTTGGCTCAAAAATTGAGCTGATTTGTCTGCAGTTTATTCCTGGATTAGTGCCACACACTCATTTCTTCGCTCTTTGCTGCAGATTCCCTGTGATTTCTGCCTAAATCTTTGCTGCAACTCAATACAGCCTCCCATTGTACAAAATATCCTGAAATTATGCCACATCTAAATGGGCTGCAATCTTACAACTGATTCTTAAAGGTTCAACTTGACACAGGACTACATTTCTTTGCTTTATTTCAATTACTTATTTTAAAGAATTTCCATCAGTGAGACGTTGATTATATTTTCTGCAATTTTGCTTGTAACATTTTGCTTCAAACATAATTTGAAACAAAAACTGCAAAGCACACTATATGTTCATTTTGTTAAACATGCTACGCCGAATGGCCCTGAATGATGATTCAACGTCTCAAAGTGAAGACAAGCCAATGTATTGTTCTTAATGTTCCTGGTGATGCCCATGTCACATGACTCTTGCCCAATCGCATTATTGGGGGATTAAATCCTGCTTCAGGCACTCTGGCATGTAATCCTGCTTGCCACTTCAGTGATTGCTGAGGGAGTGCTACATTGGAGGTGTTGTTCTCCAGATGCAATGTGAAGCCAATTTTAAGTCTGCCCTCTCATGTAAATATAAGAGATCTGATGAGACTGTTCAAAGAAGAGCCAGGGTGTTTCTGCAAATACCTGGTTTGTTTAGTTTGGAGACACATCACGGAAACAGCTCCTTCAGTCCACCGAGTCCACTATTTACACATACACCAAGCCAATTAACCTACATACCTTTGGAGTGTGGGAGGAAACCAAAGATCTCGGAGAAAACCCATGTGGTCATGGGGAGAACGTAAAACTCCATACAGACAGCATCCGTAGTCGGGATCGAACCTGGGTCTCTGGTGCTGCAAGCGCTGTAAGGGCTGTAAGGCAGCAACTCTACCGCTGTGCCACTGTGGCCGTGTTTATCCCTCAGTCACAATTACAAACACAGATTGCCTGGATCTTACAGAAATGTATGGCATTGCAGCAGGCCCTTCAGCCCATCATGTCCATACCAGCCACTCCCTCATTCATGGTGCATAGCTTTGTATGTCCCACATGATAACATCAACTATTGTTAAGTACTTCAGAAGGATTCAATGGGTGCAATGATCTATGAGGTTATGAGAGGCACAGTGCAATCACAATATTGCTGTCAAACAGACTTACCAATTGTAATTGTTTGAGATCTGGTTCCTTCAATAGTTCATTGCATACTATGCAGAGTATGCAACTTAAGAGCAGAATCACATTAAATGTATTCCTTCCCTATAGCAGGACAGCAAAGGCCATCATTCTGTTCGACTAAGACCATGACGGTACAGTGGAACAGGCAGTGCCATGCAGTACCAGAGGCCCAGATTCAGTCCTGACCTTGGATGCTGTCCGTTTGGACTTCTCCCTGGGTTACCTATGGGTACTTCAGTTTCTTCCCACACTCCAAAAATGTAGTATGAAGGAAAAAGGTCAAATTTGGGGTTGTGTTAATAGAAATGAGGGGGGAAATAAAAATATACGATGACTGTAAAATGGTTGGCATGGGGTGAGTGGGCCGAAGGGCCTGTTTCCGTGCTGCATCTCTGTGACTCTGTGAACTTGGCAAAGGCAAGGGTTTAACTGAGTCATCTCTTCTCTTTGTGGATAATGGATCACGTGATGTCGTTATCAAGAAGATATGTCATCCATTCTCTTCTGACCATTTGCTGAAATCGATAAGGAGTTTCTTCACCGGATGTAGGTCTCAACGTTCCACATTTGCATGAGTTTCACTGTTAATATCGTGGGTCTCTTCTCTGTTTACCAGGCCACAAGGAAGTCAATCATTGTGGTTCTTGAGTGTGGGTTTTCCAAGGCTTTCAGGAAGTAGTATCATTATGTCAGAAAGCTTGCACATGAAGTCTAACAGCAGCAAATTAAATTTGAATCGCCATGAGCAGCAGAGGGAAAGTGCTTCGTATAGGTACAACAGGCTAAAGATATGAAGTACATTCTGCCCAAGAGCAGTCGAATTAAGATAGACACAAAAAGCTGGAGTAACTCAATGGGACAGGCAGCATCTCTGGAGAGAAGGAATGGGTGGCGTTTCGGATCGAGACCCTTCTTCAGACATGAATTAAGATATTTTAAAACCATCACCTGGCAGGGTTGGTTGCTGCAAATTGTACAATGACATAGGTTTAAGGTGAAGGGGAAAAGATTTAATAAAAACCTGAGCGGTATCTTTTTCATACAAAGGGTGGTGGGTGTATGGAATGAGCTGCCGGAGAAGGTGGTTGAGGCAGATATGATCGCAACGTTTAAGAAGTATTTAGACAGGTACAGGGATAGGACAGGTTTAGAGGGATATGGGCCTAACGCAGGCAGGTGGGACTAGTGTAAATTGGACATGTTGGCCAGTGTGGGTTGAAGGGCCTGTTTCCATGCTTTAAGACTCTACGACTCAATGACACTCGATTCCTTAACTTTTAAGATATGTTTCTATGTTTCTATGTTTTAAGATAGACACAAAATGCTGGAGTAAGGCAGCGGGACAGGCCACATCACTGGATAGAATGAATGGGTGACTTTACGGGTTGAGACCCTTCTTCAGACCTGAAACAGCACCCATTCCTTCTCTCCAGAGAGGCTGCCTGTCCCACTGAGTTACTCCAGCATTTTGGGTCTACATTGGGTGTAAACCAGCATCTGCAGTTCCTTCCTTCAATTTTAACCCTGCCCTTTTCCTCCACTCTTTTCTGGAGATGACAAGCCTTGCTGTAGTCGAATCCCAGGATAAGGTGCTGGGAGACAGTGAACATTGGAAGGCTTTTAAACAATGGAGTTGTGAGAGTTGAGACGGGGTTGATAACTCCATGTACAGTCATTCTTCCAAAGCACCAGCCTCAGCTCTGGCTTCAGAGCAAGACCACGATGAGGGCTCATGGATGATGTGCTCATTGCTGAGGTGGACATTCAAATGTGTCATCACTGTCACACGGACACAGAACAGCCCGCTTCTCAGACTCTGTCTCCCGAACTGAACTGTGGGCAATCATAGTGTCGCAACGGTAGAGTTGCTACCTCACAGCGAATGCAGGCCAGAAACCCGGGTTCGATCCCGACTACGGGTGCTGTCTGTACGGAGTTTGTACGTTCTTTCCGTGACCTGCGTGGGTTTTCTCCGAGATCTTTGGTTTCCTCCCACACTCCAAGGACGTGCAGGTTTGTAGGGAAATTGGCTTGGTGTAAATATGAAAATTATCCCCAGGGGGTGTCGGATAGTGTTAACGTGCGGGGGTCGCTGGTCGGTGCGGGCCGGGTGGGCCGAAGGGCCTGTTTCCGCGCTGTATCTCTCAACTAAACGAAACGAAGCCAGCAACCCGGATTCAATCCTGACGTCAAATGTGGAGTTTGCATGTTCTTCTTGCGAATACATGGGTTTTCTCTGGGTGCTCCAGTTTCCGCCCACATCCAAAAGACGTACGGGTTAGTAGGTAAATGGTCCCTAGTATGTCGGGAGTGGATTAGAAAGTGAGATAACATAGAACTAGTGTGAACGGGTGATGAATGGCCAGCAGGGACTTTATGGGCTGAAGGGCCTGTTTTCATCCTGTAACTTTCATTCCTTTGAATATTCATTCTGGGATTACAATGTGCAGTAGAGAGAAGCTGTATTACCTCGAGCACCATGATGCAAACGGTAGAGGTTCCTGGACCATTGGTTCTTTATGACAGGCAAAAGCTCCCACAATTATCTATCGCTGTTGGTGCTAGATGTCTCTGAACTTCCTTAGGCAAAGGGCACAGAGAGGTAGGCCGCAATAAAGCATAACATGTGCTTTATGTTGTGTGTGGGAAAGAACTGCAGGTGCTGGTTTAAACCAAAGGTAGACACAAAGAGCTGGAGTATCTCAGCGGGACAGGCAGCATCTCTGGGGAGCAGGAATGGGTGATGTTTCGTCCGAGACCCTTCTTCAGACTAGTTTGGGATAAGGGAAATGAGAGATCTGGACGATGATGTGCAGAGGTAAAGAATAATGAATAAAAGATGTCCAAAAAAGCAACAATGATAAAGGATACAGGCCATTGTTAGCTGTTTGTTGGGTGAAAACAAGAAGCTGGTGAGACTTGGGTGGGGGAGAGATATGTTGTGTTTATTGTTAGTGTCAATGCAATGATGGCAGAAAAACCTCTTTGTCCTTGTTGACTTATTCTAGCCTGTTGGCAGGGCAGGTTGTACTGCCCGGTTAAGATAAAAATCAAGGGTCAGGAACACTCTGCAGTTTGGCACAGTTTGTTGACCTGACCTTTCAGTTGCTGCAACTCACTCTGATCCAGTATGCTTTTTGCATTGTTATGGTTAAATTGCTTAATTATACAATTTGGCATTTCAATTGTGCTGGAAGGTTCCACAAACATGATTGAATTAACCCAGGACATTCCGGCCCATTTCACAAAAAAAATCAACATACACTGCTTTTTAATTTTTGCTGTCATGTCTGAATAAAATCGCAAGTTGGATCAGTGATACTAGTTTGCTTTCTCCCGCAAACATTGTGTGGGTGAATGCACTTCAATAAATAGACGAACCTGCGCCAGGTTATCTGAGTGTAAACATGCACTACTCTGATCCAGAGCTTCTATTGACTCACAGAAGGTAGCAAGCCATGTCAAAAAGAGTTCAAACAATCTGATACTGAGACTAAACAGGATATCATTTCAAAAATGTCATGTCATAAGGGCATGTGATATGAGCAGAAAAAGACCATTCAGCCCATCAAGTCTACTCTACCATTCAATCATGGCTGATTTATCTCTCCCTCCTAACCCCATTCTCCCCATAACTCCTGACACCCATACTGTTCAAGAATCTATCTATCTCTGCCTTAAAAATATCCAATGACCTGGCCTCCACAACCTTCTGTGGCAATGAATTCCACAGATTTATCACCTTCTGACGACAGAAATTCCTCCTCATCTCCTTCCTAAAGGAAAGTCTTTTAATTCTGTGGCTATGATCTCTAGTCCTAGACTCTCCCACTTGTAGAAACATCCACATCCACACTATCCAAGCCTTTCAAAGTGCCGATGAATTTCAACTGTGACTTGTATTTAAAGACTTCCTTCAACATGACTGAAAATTTAATATTATTACAACACAGTCACAATAATACTTTATTAGCCAAGTATGTTTTGCAACATACGAGGAATTTCATTTGCTGTCAGTCACACAAATAAAAAGCAAAGGAACACACAAAACACATTTTAACATAAACATCCACCACAGTGACTCCTCCACATTCCTCACTGTGATAATCTCTTCCCTTCATTGCTCTCCCATGGTCGGGGGCCTCGAGCCCTCCGTTGACGGGACGATCTTACTCCTGTATCCGGAGGGGTTTGGGCCCTCCACATCGGGGCGATCAGCTCCTGCGTCGGGAGGATGTCAGCTCCCCTGCGCCGGAAATCGAACCCCGCATCGGGGCTGGTCGAGCCTCTGTGTCGTTGGAGATCCCGACTTGGCCTCTCCAGAGACTGCGAGCTCTCGATGTAAAGTCTACAGGCCACGGTTGGAGCGATCCCAGCTAAGGGATCGACTCCGATGTTAAGTTCACGACCCCGCAGTGGGACTCAAAGTCAGTCCAAGGAGGCCTCCAGCTCCATCGATAGTAGGCCGCAGAGCGACCAGAGATGCGACCCGGAAAACAATCGCATCTCCGGCAAGGTAAGAAACGGAAAAAAAGTTTCCCCCGACCCCCTCCCCCTTCCCCCACATAAAACAAACTGGAGAACATAATGGAAGACGAATCCTGTGGGTAGTTGGAGATAGGTACCGTGGATAATCGGAAACCAGAACTGTGGAATAAAGGAGTCCAGTACTTTGGGAAACTGACATCCATTACTGCAGATAGACACAAAAAGCTGGGGTAACTCTGCAGGACAGGCAGCATTCTGGAGAGAAGGAATGGGTGACTTTTGGGGTCGAGACCCTTCTTCAGACTGGTTCGGGAAGACTCTTGGGTATTGAATCTTTGCATCAGTACATTCATTGGTGTTCATTTTAGTTATTTTAGAGCAATGATATTTAAATGCTTATCAGATAATCCACTTTAACCAAATTGTTCACTCATCCATGTAACCCAATAATATCAAGCTCTCTGGAGGTTATTTAAAGGAGCTGAGATGGACATGCATTATTTAATGACTGGTGACCCACACAAGTTTGTAAGTTTCACTTTCAAAATTATTGATTTGGAGCCCTCTTATTGTTGAACTCTGCTGTGCAAGTGGTGCCCTATTGAACATGTTAGACATAAAAAGCTGGAGTAACTCAGTGGGTCAGACAGCATTCTTCTGCAGAAGGGTCTCCACCTGAAACGTCACCCATTCCTTTTCTCTAGAATTGCTGTCTGACCCGCTGAGTTACTCCAGCATTTTGTGTCAATCTTCGGTTTAAACCAGCATCTGCAGTTCATAAGATCACAAGATCATGTGATAGGAGCAGAACAGCTATTCGGCCCATCAAGTCGACTCCACCAATCAATCATGGCTGATCTATCTCTCCCTCCTAATTCCATTCTCCTGCCTTCTCCCCATAACCTCCGACACCCGTACTAATCAAGAATCTAACTTCCTCCATCTTAAATATATCCACTAACTTGGCCTCTACAGCCTTTTGTTGCAAAGAATTCTGCAGATTCACCGCCCTTCCTACACCATTGAACATGTGGTTCTGTGATGAAGATGTTAAACGACAAATGCAAATTCTTTAAACTCTTTAAAAATTCTGGTTTCCTGCATATAATTAACCCTTGAAGCAGAACCTCCAATACAGAATACCCGAATCACTAACGTGTCTGTGCAAATCATCTCCTTTGGGCTCCGAGATGAATTTGCATTTATTGTCACTTAACCAATTAAGGTACAGTGAAATTTGAGTTAAATAATTAACTGTAAAGGAGTGTAGAAGGATGTGAATAACATCACGTTTCATTTTTGGAAACTACATCAAATGTTCTTACTTATTTAAAGTACTTAAGGTACTAAAGTTGTGGATTAGCTGACATTTTTTAACTACAAAGTGATCAATGTATTTAGAAAGTAGACAAAAATGCTGGAGAAACTCAGCGGGTGAGGCAGCTTCTATGGAGCGAAGGAAATAGGTGACGTTTCGGGTCGAGACCTTTCTTCAGATTTATTTATATAAACTCCATACAGACAGCACCCGTAGTCGGGATCGAACCTGGGACTCAAGCGTTGCAAGCGCTGTAAGGCAGCAACTCTACCGCTGCGCCACCTCATTATTATTATGGAAACTTAGTATAATAGTAAGATTAAATGAGAACTTACCAGTTTGAAGTTTGATCTTTATTTTATGAGGAGTTACGATGAGGGATTACGTGAAGAGCCCGCCAGTCCAGCATGCGCGTCAATCTTCAAAGCAGCAGTGTGAAATCACAGATAACAGTTGTTGAACTGAATATAGTAAGATTCGAGAAACTAGAACTACCAGCTGACCTTTATGAGAGATGGTTGGGAGCGGAGGGCATGTAATCCCTCATCGTAACTCCTCATAAAATAAAGATCAAACTTCAAACAGGTAAGTTCTTGTTTAATCTTACTATTTCACTTCGGAGTCACGTGAGTGACTACGTGAAGACTTTAACGCTCTGTGACTTCATGCCGGATACGAGTCCAGGCGTCACACACTGCATCAATTGACCATGGATGAGTGAAAAAGATTAATGCATTCAGACATGACATAGTTTGTTAAAAAATCTGATGCTTAATCATCAAAGGAAATTAATAGTGACCCTTCCCGTCCTGGGGGGAAACTATGAAACAGAACATAAATGGAATTGGCAAATACCCCCGGTCTGGCAATGGGTATTATAAAAAGTTGGAAAGTTCGTTCGTTTGACCATCCTACAGCCACTAGGATGTGGTCCAGTGGAACGTACATAACCTTGCTGCTGATGTTGTAGCAGCCCTAGTGGAGTGAGATTTGAAAAAATTAGTATCTACTCCTGCATGAGCCAAAACCCCATTTTGACCACCTGGAGCTGGTCTGGATTGATACCTTTTATGAGTTTTTTTTTTAGTAACTAACAATCATTGCTAGTGCAGACCCTCTAAAGCTCTAGGTGACCTTGATGTATTGTTGTAAATGTGTGACCACACACAACCAAAGGTCCATGGGTATGCCATGAATAATTGTTTGGGACCTGACGCCCCTGGTCTGCTCCGCTTAACTACATCATAAACATAAAATATATATTAATAGCAGATGTAACCATCCTCTCCAGTCGCAATTTAAGTAGTGGCTGGACCAGTTGCGCTGAAACTAGTGCCATGAGCATAACCACTTTGTAAGTGAGTTGACCAGGGATAGAGATGTAGCTGGGCTCTACTGGCGAAGCAGTTTAAGAACAATAACTAACATCCCATATCTCCGAGTACCTGGGCCTGGGAGAATTTGCGTTAAAGATATCCTTTATAAATCTGGATATGAGTGGGTGAGACCCGACAGAGTGGGTCCCGATCGCTGCAGCAACTATGATGAGGAAGCACGTTGGCACAGTAATGGTACTATAACTTAATCAATTGTCAAAGACCCATCTGAAAATGAACTCCGTGACGTTAGTTATCCGTGCCGTATTATATGTAACATTGTCATTAAAACAAAACACTTCCCATCTCCTGATGAGGAAAAATGTGCTGCTTTTTCGGTGCTATCCCTGCACTCGGCAGTGAGCACGAACATAGATCAGTCTGGCAACCCGAGCCGCGGGAACGGTCTTCTCAGAGTCTGCAAGGCTATACATTGATTTTATCAGGCAGAGGATTTTTACCCGAATCACGGGGTGAACCACCAAATTTTTGTGTTTAGGATAACCATATAAGATCCTATTATCATTCCCAACATTTAGCGGGAATCATGGCTGCATAGGCCAGTCAGGCAGTAGGAAATGCCCGAGGCGAGATCTTGCTGGATTTTGTGCAAGACCGGACTGATGAGGCAAAATGGAGGAAAGACATAAAGAGCATTCCTCCTCAGTGTAGCGAGAATAGTAAGATTAAACGAGAACTTAACAGTTTGAAGTTTGATCTTTATTTTATGTGGAGTTATGATGAGGGATTACGTGAAGAGCCCGTCAGCATGCAGGCGCATCAACCTTCAAAGCAGCAGTATGGAGTCACAGACAGGAACCGATTCACCTGAGAATAGTAAGATTCAAGACACTAGAAATACCAGTTAGCTTTATGAGGAAGGGTTTGGGAGTGGTGGGCACGTAATCGCTCATCGTAACTCCTCATAAAATAAAGATCAAACTTCAAACTGGTAAGTTCTCGTTTAATCTTACTATTTTACTTCGGAGTCACGTGAGTGACTACGTGAAGATTTTAAAGCTCTGTGACTCCATGCCGTGGAACGAATCCTTGCGTCACACACTGTATAGTTGACAAACGAAGAATGGAAACTGTTCAGTCATGGTATTCAAACAGTAACAATTTAATGGAAAACAAAACAATACAACAGTGGTCACCTCTCTACCCGAGAGGGACTATGCAATAGAACTTAAAACTGAGTTAGCAAACATGCTCGTTCTCGCTAAAGCTTTGTTATAAAACATTTGGAACGTGCGTGCTGAGGACCACCCTGCGGCCGACAGAATCTGGTCCAGTGGAACGTCCATGCTTCTCGCTGCGGACGTAGCTGCAGCCCTGGTGGAATGAGATTTGAACATTTTAGTATCGACACCTGAATGGGCTAGAACTAGTTTGAGCCACCTGGAAATGGTCTGGGTAGAGACACTCTTGTGTGGCTTCTTATGGCTGATTAGTAGTGCTAGCTCCGATCCTCTAAGTTGTTTGGTAACTTTGATATATTGTCTGAGGTAACAAACTACACACAACTCGGGATCCAAAGGATATGCTATGAACTGTCATTTAAGCCCCAAGGACCCTGGTCTACTTTGTTTAATGTTGTCGTAAATGAAAAAGGTGAACCCACTGTCCGGTGAGCATACTATCCAACCGTAGCTTTTGCAAGGATTGGACCCTCTGAGCTGACACTAAAGCCATCAGCATGACCACCTTGTGCGTCAGCTGGAGTAGAGACAGGGAAGATGGTGGAGCCCATGAACGTAATGATTTAAGAACCACCCCTACATCCCAAATTTCTGTGTATCTGGGCCTGGGAGGGTTAGAATTGAAAACTCCCTTCATGAACTTAGAAATGAATGGATGCGAGCCCACAGCCAGTTGTTGTGAACCTGAATGTAAATATGACAAAAGCACACTCCTGGCACTATTTATTGCACTATAACTTAATCTCTCATCATGGTATAAATGTGAGAGAAACTCCAGAACATGTGTGATATGCACTTCGTCATGCAGTATATCGTACTGTGCACAGAACAATTCCCATTTCCTGATATACAATGCATATTGTTTCTGTGTACTGCTTCTCCATGCCGCAGTTAAAACATCCACCGTACACTCAGCTAGTCCCAGTCCAAGGAAAGATCTTCTCAAAACCTGCAAATTAACAAATTGAGTCGATCATGCAGAGGATGCACTTCACCGGAACTGGGGTTAGTCAACAACGACTTGTGTTTGAGTATCCTCCAAACTGGTTGTACCACCATGCCGAGAACAAGCGGGTACCATGGCTGAGTGGGCCAGTCAGGGACTACCAGAATGCCAGAGGCAGAGTCCTGCTGAATCTTTTGCAGACAGCAAGTGACAAGGCAGAATGGGGGAATGCATAGAAAAACATTCCTCCCCAATGTAGCGAGAAAGCGTCTACAGCTACAGCCCCTGGGTCTGGTTCCCACGAAACATAGTTAAGTAACTGATGGTTTAACCTTGAAGCGAACAAATCCATATCCGGTGTTCCGTACCTAGAAATAATGTCCTTAAATACTCTATGATTCAACATCCATTCTGTGTTGTCATTGAATTTACGTGACCTGGTGTCCGCCACTGTGTTGAATCTACCTGGTAGGTAGATTGCTGAAACCCAGATATTCCGAATAATGCACCAGTGCCAAATGAGGTTTGCCAATTTATCACAGGATACTGACTTGATACCACCCATGTGATTTATGTAAGCTACAGCAGTAGTATTATCTATCTGTAACTGAACATGCAGCTGCTGCATGTGTGCACAATAAGCTTTCAGACCATAGAAAGCTGCAAGCAACTCCAAATCGTTAACCCCATGCACCTGTAGAAAAGATAGTTCATGCACAGTCCATCTGCCACCACAGCTAGAAAGGGTGTCAGTGGCCCCCCCAACCTAAAGCACTTGCATCAGTCTGTAATACCATTGAATGGTTTTCAATTGAAATATTGCCAGAACAATGGTCAAGATTGAATATCCACCACTGGAGCTCATCAATTGCCTCAACCGATAATTGCGTGGCCCTGTCAAAATGGCCCAAATTCCTTTTAAGTGCTTGCACCTTGGATCTTTGCAATTGCTGGTAATGAAGAGGCCCAAATTTTACTGCTGGAAATGCAGCAACCAATTTTCCAATTAGACTTGCCACTTGTCGAATTGAAGGCAGCTGATGTGCAATCATATTGCTGCAGGACTCTATTACCTTCCATCTCTGGCCCTCGGGCAAAGTTACAACCAGGTGATTGGAGTTAATAGTAAATCCCAAGTAACCATGATAGTGGATGGAGTCAACCTGGATTTTACTGGATGAATTAGGAAACCCAACTTTTCAAACACAAACTAAGTGGCTGAAACTGCCGAAATAGCTAATTCCACAGTTTTGCCTATGATGAGCATGTCATCTAGGTAAGCCATGACTATGGGCCCCTGTGCTCGTAAAAGAGCCAGTACAGGTTTTAGTATTTTAGTGAACAGCCTAGGAGCTGAGGTCAATCCATTAGGCAGGGCTTTAAATTGCCATAACTGCCCCATCCAGCTAAACATCAGGTACTTCCTGTGTTCTTTGTGAATAGGGACCGAATAATAAGCATCCTTGAGATCAATACATGCCATATAACACCCCCTGGAAATTAAATGTTTCGCCGTAACAAAGCTTTGCATTTTGAAATGTTTGTACTGCACAAAAGTGTTTAATTGGGTTAAATCCAATATGATGCAGCACCCCCCATCCTTCTTTTCTCTGGTGAAAATATTGGACACAAACTGGTGTGGCTCATGCCTGGTTTTCTCAATTACCCTTTTTTCACACACAGTTTCAATTTCAGCCTGGACTTCCAAATCATTCTTTTTTTAACGCAAAAAGGTACGACTTGGAACATGCTGCGTGGGTGGCAACGTGCCAGTAAATTCTATTTTAAACCCTTCAACACTATGCAGTATGAACAAATCAGAAGTAATCCAACTCCACTCATGCAAAAAGAAACGTAACCTACCACCAACATGCAATAACTCTATACTCGGTATGTTACAATGTGAACCAGACCCACCTACCTCCGTACTAGATGGATTCTGGCCAGTTATTTCCTTCCTCGATGTTTGGGGTTTTGTGGTACTTGTGGACGGTAGCTGCGCATCTTTGTGGTGGGTCGACTTGGTCCTTGCCCTAAAAAAGACTTCCGTCCGGTTCTTCCCGACCTCATTGGTTGCGCAGCCGGTCTTGTGCTGGGTACAGAATAAGGCTGGAAATGGCGGAACGACGAAGATGACGACGGCTTGTTCACTGGTGGAGCCCGAAGAAGCCCCACAGACTTTGACCCCACGCAGCATGTTCCAAGTCTTTCACCTGCCTGGACGGGTCATCCCCAAACAGCAAGTTTGGTGGCTGCACATTACTAGATTTGCACAACCCCGCAAACTTGGGGTTGAGAACGGGACGAATGGCATTCTTCCGAAAACAATTGATCTCAAAGTGTGCATTGCACAACAATGCCATTGCGTCCCGCTGCGCATCTGATAATGTGGAGCCATCCAGCGACCTGGCGAAAGCTGTCAGACCTGACCCCAGCAGATTCAGAATTCTCTGAAGCTTCAGTTCTTGGGTCTTAATACCACTCCCAATGTGGTTCCATATGGAACTATTTACCACCGGTACCTTCAGGGACGCACAGTTGCTGGGTGCGTGATACCGCATGGTTGTCTCCATAATGACCTGCTCCTGCAGCTGGTGGGAGACCAGATATTTTATACTTGCCGCCAGCTCTTCCTCCAGCGGCTCTCCAACAAGCGACGCCACCGCAAATTTGGAAATCATTCCGGGTACCTGCGCTTCCCGCTGGTCCCGCATCAAGCGGTTGTCCCCACAGGACTCGTCTCCACTCCCATCTTCGGATGGGGAGACGTCATGCAGCCCTCCAACAGGTGCTGCTGCAGGTTCCCGAGCCCCGCTGTGGTACGACTCCCGACCACGGAGCGTATTTTGTTGGAGCATTCTCTCCATGAGCTGCTCTACGTGGGAAAGGCGTCCAGCCAGCCTTCCCACTCTGGGAGGCGAATCCTCTCGGCCAGACTCTTCCGAGTCTACAGGCCTGTTGGACTTGCACTTTGCTTTCCCCCACGGGGTATGCAAAATGCTGTCCACGGGCACCGAGTCCGAAGTCGCTGGCTGTGCAGCTGGCAGCGACCGCGATGGTGAAACAGACTGCCGACCGCTGACCGTACTCCCACGGTCCTCCGAAGCGGTTCTCCCTGCAGCCTTGCGTGCCTTCACCCTCGCGTTGTCCAGCCTGTAACGATAAGAACAAATTTTCCACCGCAGCTGAGTTTCCATAAGACCAGCTGAGGTGTTTTAAAAGGACCGCTGCTGGAGCTGCGCACCAGCCAGCCAGTCAGCGCGCCATGCGTTAGACGTAATGATGCGCATGCGTGCTGACGGGCTCTTCACATAGTCACTCACGTGACACCGAAGTAAAATACATCTATTGCCACTGTGCCACATATTTTTACAATAATGATAGAGCCTGGATGCAAAACATATTGATATTCGGTGTTCCATCAAAGCACAATGTCATTAAATATATTGTGATACAACATCCATCCTGTGTTGTCGTGGATTTTTACGTGATGATACACCTAGTGTCTTATAGGTAGTTGATACCAAATAACTGAAATTAGGTAACTCATGCAAAGCCCAAATGCACAGCTGAAAAACACAGCCGCTAATTGCCAATTACTCTTGATGAATAGAGGCTGCTTCATAACAACAAGGTTGTTACAGGATTTAATTAATTCCAGTCTCTTGCCGCAGGGCGGAGTCACAGCAAATTAATAGAGTTAAAGGTAAATCACAATAATCCATAACTCTAGTTGGTATCAACTTAAATTTAACTGGATGGATGCCGAAACTGTTAATTTTAGCAAAATACAGCATTTTAGAATCATGTAGTTAGGCCATAACAAGTGTTTTTGAGCTCTAAGCAGCCCAAGCACCGGTTTTGTTTTGTTCATTTTGTCAAAAATAAGTATTACCTTGTAAATGGTCCACATACCCCATGTTTCGGAAAGAACCAGACCCACCTACCTTCATGGTTACCGGTGGTCTTATGGTAAGCCCAAAGGACCCTGATGCGGGTTCTATTTCCATCCTTGATTGGAGAGTAGGACTGGCAGGGTGCGTGGATTCCATATTTTCCTTGAGACCGGCTTGGGCCTTGGCCTAAAAGCCCTCTGCCCAGCTTGCTGGCTGCCACCAGCTTCAGTGTACCACTTACTTCAAAGACCAGAGCACAAAAACTCCAGAGAGCATTATAAAGGAGTGGCAACTTACAGATGAATTGGTCAACTGAGTCCTTTGTCAATGGGACATGAATAAGATAGAGACATAGAGCCTTATAGCATAGAATGAGGCTCTTCAATCCATCTTGTTCATGCCAACCAAATTGGTACACTGGGCTAACCCTATTTGCCTGCATTCGACCTATATCCCTCTCAGCCCTTCTTATCCGTATATCTGTCCAAATGTCTTTTAAATGTCATCATTGTACCTGCTTCCTGATATGAACTACTCTTGGAGTGAAAAGTGGCTTCTGAGGTTCCTCTTCAATTTTTCTGCTGTGAGGATTCACCTTATCCATACTCCTCATGATCTTGTACACCTCAGTATGGTCACCCCCCCCCCCCACCCCACCCCCCCCACCCCACCCCCCAACCTCCTATGCTCCAAAGAAACGTCACAGCCTATCCAATCTCTCTCTACAACTCAAGCCTGCATCTAGGTAACATTCTGGTGAATCTCTTTTGTACCCTTTACAACTTAATGACATCCTTCCGATAGCTGTGTGACCAGAATTCTCCAGGTATGGTCTCACCAAGGACTTGTGAAGCTGCATGATGATGTCTCGACATTTGCACTCATTACCCTTCCCCATGAAGACAAGCAGGCCAAATGCCTTTGTCACCAGACTGTCCGCCTGACTCATCACTATTCGGGAACTGTGCACCTGTACTCCCAGATCTCTCTGTTCTGCAACACTCTCGAGGCTCCACCATTCACTGTGCAAGTCCTGCCATGGTCTGGCATACAAAAGTGCAATCCCTGTGGCACTCTATTGGTCTCAGGCCTATAATCAGAAGAAGCAATTTTCCGCAACTACCGTTTGGCTCCTTTCTGCAAGCCAATATTGAAACCAATTCAAAAAATACAGTGTTGGAGTAACTCAATGGAACAGGCAGCATCTCTGTAGGACAAGAAGAGGTGACTCTTTTGGTCAGGACCCTACTTCAGGCTGATTGTAGTTGGGAAGAAAAAGCTGGAAGCCTCCCTCGTACAGCCATCAGTCTGAAGAAGGGTCCTGAACCGAAACATCCGTCGAAGGACGGCAATTCGAAGGACGAGAAGCTGAAGCCAATAAGTGGAAGCCAAGATGCCAAATGAACATCATGCCGAAAAGCCAAGATACCGAATGGACACCACGACGAAGGACCCGTGGTGTCCGAACGGACATCATGACGAAAGGACAAGACGCAGAACGGACATGACGTCTCCGGGGTCGGGATTTGTCCGAGACATTGTCAGCGATTGGTCCAGACCCCCACGTCCATCACATCACTGGCCGGGGGGGGGGGGGGGGGGGGGAGCTTGAGCTTGCATTTGTAAAATGGTGGCAATGACTGCAAGCTGCTGAGACTTTTCGACGTCATGTTCGTAAATAGTTAAATTGTCGTACCTTGTTACATTTTTAAATAGTTAAATAATATTATTTTTTGTGTATTCTTGCAGCAAGTATAGATTTTTAAAAGCGTTTCAGTGTTTCATATCTATTTATCATTATGGCTTCATGTACGTTCGGCGTCAGATTGTTATCGGCTTAAAATCTCACTGGGAACAAACATGACGTCGATAAGCCTCTGTGGCAATCGCAGCAACTTGGAGTCACCGCCACTTTTTAAAAATGCAAGCTCAAGCTCCCCACCCCCCGCTAGTGATGTGATCGACATGGGTCGTCTGGACCAATCGCTGACAAGGTCTCGGACAAATCCCGTCCCCGGAGATGTGATGTCCATTCAGCAACTTTTCGACGTCATGTCCGTTCTGCGTCTTGTCCGTTCGGCATGGTGTCCGTTCAGGTTCATATCCTTTCGGCGTCGTGTCCGATCGGTATCTTGGCTTCCACTTCTTTGCTTCGGCTTCTCGTCCTTCGACGTCCCGTCCGGGTACCAAAATATTGCCTATCTAGTAGAGGAATAGGTCGGGAAAATGCACAAAGAGTCTCTTGCCCAGACTAGGTGAATTGAGAGCCAGATGTCATAGGTTTAAGGTGAAGGGGAAAAGATTTAATAGGAATCTGAGGAGTAATTCTTTTCACACAAGGGGTGGTGGATGTATGGAACGAGCTGTCAGAGGAGGCAGTTGAGGCAGGATTATCCCAATGTTTAAGAAACAGTTAGACAGGTACATGAATAGGACAGGTTTGGAGGGATGTGGACCAAACACAGGCAGGTGGGACTGGTGTAGCTGGGACATGTTGGCCGGTTGGGCTGGTTGGGCCAAAGGGCCTGTTTCTACACTGTATCACTCTATGACTATGACTCTCTATGTTCTCCAGGGATGCTGCCTGACCTGCTGAGTTACTCTAGCACTTTGTGCTTTTTGCTTAAGATTCCAGCATCTGCAGTTCTTTGTGTCTACTTTGAATCCAGCTGACTAGCTCAGCTTGGATTCCATGCGATCTAACCTTTCAGATTAGCCTACCATGTTGGACCTTGTCAAAGGCCTTGTTAAAGTCCCTGTTGTCACATCCACTACCATACCCTCATCAATCCTATTAGTGCCCTCTTCAGAAAACCATATTAGATTTATGATACATGATTTCCCACACACAAAAACATGTTGACTATCCCTAAGCACTCTGTGCCCTTCTAAATGCTGAAACATCCTGTCCCTAAGAATCACCTCTAGCAACGTCCCCACCACTTATGTCAGGCTCTGTAGTTCCCTTGGTTGTCCTTGCTACACTTCTTAAATAACAATATAACATTACCCATCCTCCAGTATGATGCAAATATCTCTGCAAGGGGCTTCACTATTTTCTCTCTAGCTTCCCACAACATTTGAGGGTGCCCTTGGTCAGGCCTGGAGAATTATCCACCATAATGTCCCTTAAAATGGCCAATACTTCCCCTTTATCTAATCCATTTCCGATATCTTGCTCCTTCTTTTCGTTGACAGAGCAAGAACTGAGTAGGAAGGAACTGCAGATGCTGGTTTACACCGAAGATAGACACAAAATGCTGGAGTAACTCTGAAGAAGGGTCTTGACCGGAACGTCACCCATTCCTTCTCTCAAGAGATGCTGCCTGTCCCTGCTGAGTTACTCCAGCTTTGTGTGTCTATATCCAGAGCAAGAATGGAGCTCCCCTGCCCCTTCCACCCCACCAGTCTCTCGCTCAGTCCACTTCACCAGTCTCTACACACCAGGCATCATCCTTCACAATGTCCACCAAATCGAGCAGGATTCGACCAGCAGAATTCTTGGTGGAAGATCAACACATTTGTAATATTGCCAACTCAATGTGAGGCACTATTGGGATATCTGTAAAAAAACATGTTTTATAGAAAATCTAATATTATCTATCATTTTCATATATATGTAGATTTAATTGCTGCTATTTTCACTTTACATTGTCTGTCACCCATCTCGTCAATCCATCAATCAATCCATCAATCAATCAATCGATCACTCGATCAACCAACCAATCAATCCATCAGATTGTAATGGTGTGTAACTTGGTGAAACTACTTAAACAAAAATAGCTGCAGTTACATCTACATTAGAATTTAAAAAAAGAAAATCTAATATCATTCCAAAAAGCAGTTCTTTTGCTGTTCACTGAGGCTTGATTACTATGGAATCCTCTGGTGAAATGCTTCTAGTGAATGCTATTTTAAAACATTGAATTGGATGCATGCCACAAAGCTACTGTTTTTACATTTGTATTTCACATTTTTATCAAAGTCCTTGGATGCCAATTTTAACACCAAGTACAAATGGAAAAATAAATAGAGATATGAAAGGCAGATGCTGTGCAAAATAAAGAGGTGTTTAAGCTAAAGTTGGCTTTGATCTTCCATGTTGCACCTTTCACATAATCAGCATGGCCTTCGTTGTGCCACAGCTCCGGGAACAAGTTCAACAGTGAAACATGGTTTACAAAAACCCTGGTCTCTGGTATCCTGGAGGGGCTGTAGTGAATCAATTGAAATCTGGCTATACTGTAAAAAATCATCCCCACTTTACATCTGCTACATGGTGACACACAAGCTCTGATTGTAACCAATGGCCCAACCACAGATCCAGTCACAGTGTGGACAGGAATTATCATTTCAACATTAGTGTGGCACAGTGGTGTCGTTGGTAGAGCCACTGCCTCACAGTGCCAGACACCCAGCTTTGATCCTGAGCTCAGGTGCTGTCTATATGGAGTTTGCACCTTCTCCTTCCCTCCAGTTACCGCCTACATTGCAAAGACGTGAGGGTTTGTAGGTTGAAGATAGACACAAGAAGCTGGAGGAACTCAGCGGGTCAGACAACATCGCTGAAGAAAAGCAATAGGTGACATTTCCGATCTAGACCATTCTTCATTCGTCAGGAGAAAGGGAAATGAGAGATATAGATGGTGATGTAGAGAGATATAGAATAAATGACACTACACATTTTTGTGTCTATCTTTGGTTTAAACCAGCATCTGTAGTTCCTTCCAAAGCACAGTTTTGAAGAGTCATAGTCATCGAGTCATAGAGTGATACAGTGAGGAAACAGGCCCTTCAGCCCAACTTGCCCACACCGGCCAACATGTCCCAGCTGCACTAGTCCCACCTGCCCGTGTTTGGTCCATATCCCTCGAAACCTGTCCTACCCATGTACCTGTCTAACTGTTTCTTAAAAGTTGGGATAGTCCCAGCCTCAACTACCTCCTCTGGCAGCATACACCCATCAACCTTTGTGTGAAAAAGTTACCCCTCAGAATCCTGTTAAATCTTTTCCCTTCACCTTGAACCTTTGCCCTCTGGTCCTCGATTCACCAACTCTGGGCAAGAGACTCCACATCTACCCGATCTATTCCTCTCATGATTTTATACACCTCTATAAGATCACCCCTCATCCTCCTGCACTCCAAGTCTTAGAACCCTCTCAACCTCTTCCCTATAGCTCACACCCTCTAGTCAACATTCTCGTAAATCTTCTCTGAACCCTTTCAAGCTTGACAATATGTTTTCACATAGAGAGTTTTGAGTCTGTGGAATTCTCTGCCTCAGAGGGCGGTGGAGGCCGGTTCTCTGGATACTTTCAAGAGAGAGCAATATAGGGCTCTTAAAGATAGCGTAGTAAGGGGATATGGGGAGAAGGCAGGAACGGGGTACTGATTATGGTGATCAGCCATGATCACATTGAATGGCGGTGCTGGCTCAAAGGGCCAAAAGGCCTACTCCTGCACCTATTGTCTATTGTCTATCGTTCCTATAACACGTGCCCAGAACTGAACATCTATATAACTATATAACTAAAAGTCTCATCTTGACCACTTCCTGTCTTGATTTTAGAAAAAGCACTACCCTATATCGTTATGATTTTTGGCCATCTTACTCACACTCCTCCGCTGAGGCAACCCCGAGGATTTTTCCGATCGATGAAAAATAAAAAAAATGATGAGTGTTTAAAATATCTTGACATCAGTTGATTGGTCCTCTTGCCTGTCAATCACCGCGATGAAGGGGGTGGGGGCAGGACTATAAAACCCCGGATGCCTGGACGTGAGTCAGTCACTCTGGAAGATCGCGAGGGAGAGGCCACAACTGTGATTCTAAGCTGTGAATCAACTGAACTGTGAGTCTGCAATGTACTTGCAATTAATGATTTGTTAGCCCTTAATGACGATGCAATGAGTTGTTTGGCCTGCCCTGTGCTTGAGACTGCAATGCAAAATGGAAATGAAATGACAATGCCATGAGTTGTTTGGCCTGCCCTGTGCTTGAGTGCAATGCAAAATGGAAATTAAATGACAATGCCATGAGTTGTTTGGCCTGCCCTGTGCTTGAGACTGGAATGCTAAATGGAAATGAAATGAAATGACAATGCAATGAAATGAAATGAGTTGTTTGGCCTGCACTGTGCTTGAAATGGAAATGGAAATGAAATGATTTGTTTGGCTGCATGAAACCACAAATTTTGTCCCACAAGGCTCCTATTAGCCAAGAAACCAGTCCCTTTTGCCCCAAATGTCCGGATTAGCCCAGGAGGAGCATTTTGGCCCAAAAGGCCCGTGCCAGGCCAGAAAAATCCAGAAAAAATGCCTTTCACTGAGATTTCACTCTGATTATTTTAAAGCGTCCCTTCAGCCCATGAGGCCTGTACTAGTCCAGGAGGAGGCCCTTCGGCCCATCATTAAGTATTACCCCTGCAAGTATTAAACCTCACCCCAGTAATTTTCTCCTTCCCTTCATTGGCTCCCTGTGAGATCCAGGCCAGGATAGACTTTCCTCCTTCATTGCTGTGATCTGCAGAAAAATATGAAAAATGTCTAAAATTGATTCTCCACCCTCTCCCATTTCTCTCTCACAGAGTCTCTCACCTGTTTTGGGCAGAATTTCTGGCAGTTTCTGAGCTTCCAGGCCTGAGTGACTGAGCAGCCAGCCCACCAGGCCTGAGTAACTGAGCTGCCAGCCCACCAGGCCTGAGTGACTGAGCTGCCAGTCCACCAAGCCTGAGTGACTGAGCTGCCAGCCCAAAAATCCATTCGGCCCACAATGACCATACTAGCCCTCTGGAATCCTGTCTCTTTGTCCCACGACACCCATACTAGCGCTCCAGAAAGCCCCCCCCCCCCCACTGGCCACCAATATTAGAATTGGTGGAGAGGTGGAATATTGCATTGGGGACCAGCCCTCCTGTGTGAACATGGGACCCAATGGGTCCCACTTAGTCTAGTAATATTCTAAATGCAGTCTCCTCCAACTTCTTATACAACTGCAACATGACCTCTCAACTTCTATACTCAATACTCTGACTGATGAAGGCCAATGTGCCAAAAGCCTTTTTGACCATCTTATCTACCTGCGACTCGACCTTCAAGGAACCATGCACCTGCACTCCTAGATCCCTCTGCTCTACAACACTCCCAAGAAGCCTACCATTCACTGCATAGGTCCTGCCCTTGTTAGACGTCCAAAATGCAAACCATCACACTTTTCTGTATTAAATTCCATCATCCATTCCTCAGTCCACCTGGCCAATTGATCCAGATCTTGCTGCAATCATTCACAACCATCTTCACTATCTGTGAAACTACTCACTTTTGTATCATCAGCAAACTTGTTAATCTTGCCCTGTATGTTCTCATCCAAATCATTGATGTAGATGACAAACAGTAACGGGCCCAGCACCGAACCCTGAGGCACACCACTAGTCACAGGCCTCCAGTCGAGAAGCAACCTTCCACCATCACCTTCTGCTTCTTTCCATGGAGCCAATTTGCTATCCATTCAGCTATCTCTCCTTGGATCCCATGAGATCTAACCTTCCAGAGCAGCCTACCATGCGGAACCTTGTCAAATGCCTTACTGAAATCCATGTACACAACATCTACAGCACTGTCTCGATCGACCTTTTTGGTCACGTCTTCAAAGAAATCAATCAGATTTGTGAGACACGACCTCCCACGTACAAAACCATGCTGACTATCCCTAATCAGCCTACAATTGTGTTCATTGGCCTCTGTAAATTGTCCTTGGTGTGCAAGGAGTTGATGTGAAAGCAGGATTATATAGAACTAGTGTGAATGAATGATCGATGGTCAGCATGGACTTGGCCAGCTGAATGGCCTGTTTCTATGCTGTGTCTCCAAACAAAACATTTCTGCCGATCATTTCAGTTGCACAATCTCACTGGGTGTCCAACAAGAGTCCTATTGGTGTGGAACTAATTTTATGGGAAAAATTAAATCAATTCAACATTAATGGATTTGACTCCATAGCCAAGGTCACCCAAGAGCAGGCATTGGCTTATATGCACATTCAGTGGTCTTGCTCCATCATCTGTTCATTGAAGCATGGAAGAGAATGAACCTTACACACTGTATTCAATGAAGTTGCCCTACCAACCTGTCCCTGCTGCATATCACTAGCCCACCATAACGTCCAGTCTGAAGAAGGTTCTCGACCCGAAATATCACCGCTTCCTTCTCTCCAGAGATGCTGCCTGTCCCGCTGAGTTACTCCAGCATTTTGTGTCCATCTTCAACATAAAGAAACCTTGACAAGATGAATGACTTAAAATATCTTTGGCGTTATGTGTAATGAAGGCAAATGTGGGCAATCATATTCACCATCACCCTCACCATCTTAAGAATCAGGACCTCAGTCCTGTTCAGAACTTGCGGTTTCAGTGATTACCACACTTATGTTTGGGTCAGAGACACGTACTTGGTGCCTCGTCAGAGGAGAGTTAGCAACGACAATGTCTCTGCAAAAATCGTCCAATTCAGGTGGCCGGGACGTTAAATCAACGCTGCCTCCTCTCTCGGCCAATGACCCGCAAATCCACAATCAAATTGCAGGAAACCCTTTAAAACTTTTGGCGGTTTTGCAAATTTGCGGTTGCCCCCCACACATCAAACAATATCTAGAGATTTAACAGGACAATGTAGGAATGTATTGAATAAATGAACAGGAAGAGCTGTTTAATGTACTTCAGTCAGTACAGACTCCTGTTCTCTGGTTGGCTCGAAGGGCCGAATGGCCTATTCCTGCATCTATTGTCTATTGTCTTCCATGCTAAATAATCAAGCACTTTAAATGGAGAAAGTTCCACATGGCACATAAATCCAGGTAAGTTCATTAGCAGCACGCCATTATTATTTACACACATACTCTACCTACTTCTTTGATTCCGTACTTTTGTAAAAATAATATTTGCGTTCTTTGGATTTGTGGGCATTTCTAGAACCCATTCCCCGGGAGGGTTCAGGAATGACTGCACAAGCAGTCAGTACTGGTGGGTGGAACTCCTTAGTAACATCCTATGCTTCCCTTACACCAAGACATCCAATACAAACATTCTCCCATGACGGGATCACCAGGAGGAAAGAGATAACCCATCAAGGATATTCTCTAAATTGCCCTGAAACCAATTATAAAATGTCTGACTTCAGGGCCATGACTGTTTAGTTTTAGTTTAGTTTAGAGATACAGCGCGGAAACAGGCCCTTCGGCCCACCGAGTCTGCGCCGACCAACGATCCCTGCACACTAACACTAACCTACACACACTAGGGACAATTTGCAATATTACTGAAGCCAATTAACCTGCAAACCTGTACGTCGTCGGAGTGCGGAAGGAAACCGGAGAAAAGCTGGAGAAAAGCCACGCAGGTCACGGGGTAAACATACAAACGCCGTGCAGACAGTGCCCATGGTCAGGATCAAACCCCAGGTCACTGGCGCTGTAAGGCAGCAACTCTACCACTGTGCCTCTGGTCAAGATGAAAAGGAGCATCTGTGAACATAAGGAATAGGAGCAGGAGGAGACCTTTCCTGCATTAACCTCACACTCCTTGATTTCCTTTATATTCAAAGAGTTATCAGTCACCTTGAATATACTCAGTGATTAAGCCCCCATAGCCCTAAATAAAGGATTCCAATGATTCCACCCTCTTAGTGAAGAAATTGCTTCTTATATTGGTCCTCAACAGATGACCACATGCACATAGAGAGAATTTTATCAGGATGCACCACAGCTTGGTTTGGGAACAGCTCCATCCAAAACCGCAAGAAATTGCAGCGAATTGTGGACGCAGTCCAGACCATCACACAAACCAGCCTCTCTTCATTGACTCCATTTATACTCACGCTGCCTCAGCAAGGCCAGCAGCATAATCAAGGACAAGATGCACCCTGGCCACTCCCTTCTCTCCCCTCTCCCATCGGGCAAAAGTTATAGAAGTGTGAAAACGCACACCTCCAGATTCAGGAACAGTCTCTTCCCAGCTGTTATCAGGCAACTGAACCATCCTACTGCAAACAGAGAGCAGTGCTGAACTACGATCCACCTCATTGGTGACCCTCAGACTATCTTTGATCAGACTTTACTGGGTTAAACTTGCACTAAACGTTATCCCCTTATCATGCATCTATACACTGTAAATGGCTCAATTGTAATCATGTATTGTCTTTCAATTCAATTCAATTCAATACAATTGAATTTCCGCTGACTGGTTAGCGCACAACAAAAGCTTTTCACTGTACCTTCAAACTAAACTGAACTGAAACGTTGAGACTGTGGCTGTTGGTTCCATCCCATCCCAGCCAGGTAACTACCCTGACCATTTCCACAAGAACTGCGTGTGTTTCAATGTTACCTTTCAGTATTCCTGTACAAGGACATTGGCCCCTTCTGAACACCAAAATAGTTAATTCTTTCACTATTTTAAAAGTAGCTTTGGTATACTGCCACCAATGTAGATCAGCTGACATTTTTCCACATTGTATTCCATCTTCCATTCCATTACCCATTTACCACCCGTGCCTCACTTACCTTGAAGACTCTCTGCCCCTCACTCAGAGTCAACTCTACCACCCGGTTCTATACCAACAGGAGATGGTAGTCTTTGCCAAGGAGAGTGAATGGCAGGGCCCTGGAGAGTGTTGTAGAGCACAGGGATCTAGGAGTGCAAGGTACATAGTTCCATGAAAGTGGCGTTACAGGCCGATAGGGTGGTACATCCAGAGATAAGGAAGGGTAAGGTATGAAAACGACAGATCAAAGCAGACGATGGTCTGATGGTCCAGTTTTATACTGCCATCATAGTCAGTCCTCACCTTCTCCATCATGGTCTGGTTTGGCTCAGCCACCAAGCACGACATCCGGAGGCTGCAGCGCATCGTTCGATCAGCTGAGAAGGTTATTGGCTGTAACCTTCCCTCCATTGATGAACTGTACACTGCAAGGGCCAGGAAGTGAGCGGGCAAGATCATCTCTGACCCCTCTCACCCTGGCTACAAACTCTTTGAAGCACTTCCTCTGGAAAGCGACTCCAGACTGTCAAGGCCGCCACAGCCAGACATCAAAGCAGCTTGTTTCCACAAGCTGTAGCTGTACTCAATAACCAAAGGTCTGTAGCCTCCTTTTGTTCTGGTATTTTATTTCATTCTTCACATGTGTAAATTAATTGTCTACAATATATCGTGTAGTTACTTGCGAGCAAAGCACCAAGGCAAATTCCTTGTATATATATTTCCTTGTATGTATACATACTTGGCTAATAACATTTATTCAATTCAATTCAATTCAATTTAATTCAATTCAATGATCGAGGAAATGTAGAATGGTCCATTGTTGGCTGAGGGGCAAGGTGACAATGAGGAATGTAAACATTAAGCAGGAGGACAGTCAAACTAGTCAGAGAACTAGGGTGGGGAGGGACGGAGTGAGAGGGAAAGCAAGGGCTACTTGAAGTTTGAGAAGTCAACGGTAATACTGCTGGGTTGTAAGTTGCACAAGTGTCAGGTTTGGTCACCTTGCTATGGGAATGATGTTGTGAAGCTGCAAAGGGTGCAAAGACATTTCCAAGCATGTTGGCAGGACCTGTGGGCCTGAGTTATTATAGGGATAAATTGGGCAGACTAGGACTTTAATTTTTAGAGCACAGGAGGATGAGGCATTGTTTAAGAAGGAACTGCAGATGCTGGAAACATCGAGGTAGACAAAATGCTAAAGAAACTCAGCGGGTTAGGCAGCATCTATGGTGCGAAGGAATAGGCGACGTTTCGGGTCGAGACCCTTCTTCGGA
This sequence comes from Malacoraja senta, assembly GCA_038087875.1. NCBI lineage: Eukaryota > Metazoa > Chordata > Chondrichthyes > Rajiformes > Rajidae > Malacoraja > Malacoraja senta. Next base: position 36,490,504 of record CM075980.1, read on the forward strand.
CGGGAAAAAGAAAGGAAGAGGCGGAGACAGTGGGCTGTGGGAGAGCTGGGAATGGGAGGGGAAGGAGGGAGAAAGCAAGGACTACCTGAAATTGGAAAAGTCAATGTTCATACCACTGGGGCGTAAACTACCCAAGCGAAATATGAGGCATGATCTTATAGAGGTGTATAAAATAATGAGGGTAATTGACGGCGTGGATGCACAGAATCTTTTAGCGAGAGTCTTTTAACGCGTTGTTTACTCATTTTAGAGTAGGGGAATCATGAACCAGGAGACATAGGTTTAGGCTGAGTGGGAAGTGTGAAGGAGATGTGTGGGACTAGTTTCTTTTCACAGTGGTGATGCCTGGAAGGTGCTGCCAGGGGAGGTGCTGGAGGCAGATAGGATTGGGACATTGAAAAGGCTTTTTAGTTCAGCACATGGATATGCAGGGAATGGAGGGGAATGGATCATGTGCGGGCAGATGTGATTGGTTTAACTTGGCAACACGTTTGAGGGCTATAGGGCCTATTCCAGAACTGTCACAGTTCTATGTTTTATGCATCGACCAAGCTTGGAAAGCTTCCAGTATCACTTACGAAGTTGTTTGTTGAACACATTTGCACTATGACTGATAGTATGCAATATTTGAATCCCACGTACTTTAAATTGTAAATGACTGCAAAGTGGATGCATCAAGCAGATACCACAATTGCAGTCAAATTTAACGGCTCGAACACAATCAACGGAAATGCAAATATTCACTTAACATGAGCATTGCAGTTTATTGCAGAGGGACAGGAAATCTGATAGCTCTTCTTTAAACAAAAAACATGTTAGAATTAAAATGTTCGAGGTAATTAATGTTCCAGACAAAGACCAGCTTGTTTTAGGATACAGTGGGTGATCCCTTTAAGAAGTGCTGGGGCTGGCACATACCAGATGCAGGAGATAGACACAAACAGCTGGAGTAACTCAGCAGGACAGGCAGCATCTCTGGAGAGACGGAATGGGTGACGTTCGGGTCGAGACCCTTGTTCAGATGCAGGAGCTTGAGCTGAGGAACACACTGCAGCTTGGTGCAGCCACTCTCAAGGTTCTGTGGGGAAAGAGCACAGTCTAGGGTTCTGCCGCCACTGCTCACTGAATGCCTCATCTTGTGCAATACCCTCACAAACGCTCCAGGGATGAAGTTTATAAGGGGGAAACGTTGACATATTGCCAGAGAATGTAAATAATGAATGGTGCAATTAATGTAGAGAAAGATATATTGGATTTACTGTACATGCTATGAATAAAATATATTTTTGATTTAAAAAGGTTCAAGCTAAGCTGCTCCAAGACATACCGATACATCTTTTGCCGTGACAGTGTAGAGAATGAAACATTAATTAGTTAGTTTTGTTTATTGTCACGTGTACCTAGCTACAGTGAAAAGCGTTTGTTGCGTGCTAACCAGTGAGCAGAAAGACAATTAGTGTCTTCACAACTATGGAGGCCTGTGTGAACTCAGGCCAGACTATATTCTCCACCAGACACACCTTGCTCCTGCCCTTCAGCATACTGAAGGAATGGTCCCTCAGCAGCTTCCTGGCACATTCTTCCATCCTCACCAACCACTCCACTACTTTTCCCAGTCCGACCACAGGAGATGCAATGCCTCACCCTTTACCTCTTCCCATCATACATCCCAGACATTAAACATTCCTTCCAGTGATTCACCTGCACCAATCAGTGCACACAATGTGTAGGAGGCAACTGCAGACGCTGGTTTACACCGAAGATAGACACAAAATGCTGGAGTAACCACACGGGTCAGGCAGCATCTCTGGATAGATGGAATGGGTGACGCTTCGGGTCAAGATCCTTCTTCAGACTGAGAGTCAGGGGAGAGGGAGACACAGAGATACGGAAGGGTGAGGTGTGAAAACGAGAGATCAAAGAGGACGAAACTGAAGGAAAATGTAGAATAGATCATTGTTAGCCGGGGAAGGTGACACCGAGGCATACAAAGATAAAATGTAATCACCAGGAGAGTCAGACTGAGCGGAGAACTGGGATGGGGGAGGGATGGAGAGAGAGGGAAAGCAAGTGTTACCTGAAGTTAGAGAAGTCAATATTCGTACTGTTGGTTTGTAATCTGCCCAAGCAAAATATGAAATATTATGTCCTCTCAGAGAAACTAAATGCATATCGAGTAATTGGTTTGGTAAAATTTTCCATTGTCCACTTGACTGACCCTGAGTTTCCATTCACTTGTTATACTAATTGATCAGTGTAGTTTTAGCCTCCCACCCAGTTCCATCAATGTCCAATGTAAGACAGAAACACAAGGAATTGCAGATGATGGAATCTTGTGTACAACCCAAAGTGCTGGAGTAACTCAGCGGGTCAGGCAGCATCTCTGGAGGACATGGATAGGTGACATTTTGAGTTGGGATGGGTCCACAAAATGGTACCTGACATAGAAACATAGAAACATAGAAACATAGAAAGTAGGTGCGAGAGTAGACCACCAGGCCCATCGAGCCGCACCGCCATTCGCTCATGGCTGAACACCAAACAGACACCCTTACCCACAAACAGTAGACACAAGACACAGAACACAAGACACTACCCTCCCCTTTATATCGCTATCACCCCTCTCCACCCCAAGAACCGCGTGATCTCCTGGGGGAGGCAAAAAACCGGATAAAAACCCAGGTCCAATTCGGGAAAAAAATCCAGGAAATTCCTCTCCGACCCCAATCCAGGCGATCGACACTTGTCCAGGAGATCACTCAGGTCTTACTATACTAACCATACCTAGGTCCATATCCCTGCCCTCTCCCCGTAGCCCCTTATCCCCTTGGCAGCTAAAAAACCATCTATTTTAGACTTAAATATATTTAATGTTTCTGCTTCCACTGCTCCCTGGGGCAGTGAATTCCATAAATTAACCACCCTCTGGGTGAAGAAGTTCTTCCTCATCTCAGTTTTAAAAGAGCCCCCTCTTATTCTACAACTATGTCCCCTAGTTCTAGTTTCCCCGATCATTGGGAACATCCTCGGTGCATCCACCCGATCAAGGCCCCTCACGATCTTATATGTTTCAATGAGATCGCCTCTCATTCTTCTAAACTCCAAAGAGTAGAGTTCCAGCCTACTTAACCTTTCCTCATATGTCAATCCCCTCATTGCAGGAATTAATCTTGTAAACCTTCGCTGCACTGCCTCCAGGGCCAGTACATCCTTTCTTAAGTATGGACCCCAGAACTGTACACAGTATTCCAAATGTGGTCTCACTAATACTGTGTACAGCTGCAGCAAGACCTCCGTGTTTTTATACTCAATCCCCCTAGCAATAAAGGCCAAAACTCCATTGGCCTTCCTGATTGCTTGCTGCACCTGCATACTAACTTTTAGTGATTCATGTACTACTACCCCTAGATCCCTTTGCGTTGCATTACAACGCAGCTCCACCTCATTTAGAAAATAACTTGCCCTATCATTTTTTTTCCCAAAGTGAATGACTTCACATTTATTAGTATTAAATTTCATCTGCCAAGTTGTTGCCCACTCACCTAGCTTATCTATATCCTTTTGCAGACTCTTCCTATCCTCCTCATCCCCTACTTTTCCTCCCATTTTTGTATCGTCCGCAAATTTTGATATATTACACTTGGTTCCCTCCTCCAAATCATTTATATAAATTGTGAACAACTGGGGTCCCAGCACCGACCCTTGCGGAACCCCGCTAGTTACCGGTTGCCATCCCGAGTATGAACCATTTATCCCCACTCTCTGCTTCCTATTTGTTAGCCAATCCTCTACCCATGCTAATATATTACCCCCAATCCCATAATTTTTTATTTTTAGCAATAGTCTCTTATGTGGCACCTTGTCAAAAGCCTTTTGGAAGTCCAAGTATACCACATCCACCGGTTCCCCTTTATCCACCCGGGTTGTTACTTCCTCAAAGAATTCGAGCAGATTCGTTAAACAGGACTTCCCCTTCACAAAACCATGCTGGTTCTGTCCGATGAAGTCATGTTTATCCAAGTGCCCCGTTAGTGTTTCTTTAATAATTGTCTCTAACATTTTACCCACCACCGATGTTAGACTAACCGGTCTATAGTTACCCGCCTTCTGTTTACTTCCTTTTTTAAATATAGGTGTTACATTGGCCATTTTCCAATCCACTGGGACCGTTCCTGCCTCCAGGGAGTTTTGGAAAATTATCACCAATGCATCCACAATCCCCACCGCTATCTCCCTCAAGACCCTTGGATGTAATCCATCAGGCCCAGGGGATTTATCCTCCTTCAGTCTCATTAATTTCCCTAATACCACCTCCTTGGTGATCTTAATAGTATTTAGCTCCTCCATTCCTACCGCCCCCTGTTTATCCAGCGTTGGAATATTTTTTGTGTCTTCTATGGTGAAGACTGATACAAAATACTCGTTTAATGCCTTTGCCATTTCCATGTTCCCCACCAACAACTCTCCAGTCTCACCCTCCAATGGACCAACGTTCACATTAGCCACCCTTTTTCTTTTTATATAGCTATAAAAACTCTTACTATTAGTTTTTATGTTGTTCGCTAAATTCCTTTCATAGTCTATTTTCCCCGTCTTAATTAATCTCTTAGTTATTTTTTGCTGACCTTTAAATGCTTCCCAATCCTCTACCCTCCCACTATCTCTAGCTACCTTATATGCCCTTGCCTTCAGCCGAATACTATCCTTTATAGTCTGAGCCATGGCTGACTGTTCTTTCCCTTACCCCTTTTTTTCTTCATAGGAATAAATTTTTCTTGAAGGTTATACAGTAGATCCTTAAACGTACACCACTGCTCATGTACCGTCTTATTCTTGAGTCTGCTATCCCAGTCAACTTTGATCAGCTCAGTCCTCATACCTTCATAATCCCCCTTATTTAGACTAAGTACCCTAGCCTGAGTTTCAACCTGCTCCCCTTCTATTTGAATATGGAATTCGACCATATTGTGGTCACTTGTTCCCAACGAGTCCCTAACTATGACATTTTTAATTAATCCTGCTTCATTACACAGGACCAGATCCAAGATTGCCTCCCCCCTTGTCGGTTCTGTGACATACTGTTCTAGGAACCCGTCTCTAATACATTCTATAAACTCTTCCTCTAGTCTACCCTGCCCAGTTTGGTTTGCCCAATTAATATGAAAATTGAAGTCCCCCATGATTACAGCAGTTCCCTTTTTACATGCGTCAACTATTTGCAGATTTATGTTCTGACTAACAGCGTCACAGCTATTTGGAGGTCTATAAATTACACCCACTAGTGTTTTTTTCCCCTTGTTATTCTCTATCTGTACCCAAGCTGTTTCACTATCCTGATCCTTCAACGCAATATCCTTCCTCTCTATTGCCGTTATTCCCTCCCTTATTAAAAGGGCCACCCCTCCTCCCTTTCTTTCCTGTCTATCTTTTCTAATTGTCGAGTACCCCTCTATATTTAACTCCCAATCCTGATCCCCTTGCAGCCATGTCTCCGTAATGGCCACGATATCATAACTATATATACTTAATTGCACCGCTAATTCATTTATCTTATTTCGAATACTCCGTGCATTTAGATACAGCACTTTCAGATGATTTTTACTTCCCTTCCTTTCTGTTTTTGCCCCTTTTACATCTAGAGCTTTATCTTCACACATTCTGGATCCTCCTGTCACATTTTGATTTTCCATTTCCCCACTGATACCCTGCTCTATTTCCTCTACCCCTGCCGTTATTACCCCCCTTGATACCTCCCCCCCGCTACTTAGTTTAAAGACCTCTCTACTGCCCTAGTTATATGATTTGCCAGGACCCCAGTCCCAGCACCGTTCAGGTGAAGTCCGTCCTTACAGAACAGATCCCCCCTGTCCCAGTACTGGTGCCAGTGGCCCAAGAAACCAAACCCATTTTTCCCACACCAGTCTTTGAGCCACGCATTCAGCTTTTTAATTTTTCGTACCCTCGCCGATTTGGCCCGTGGCTCAGGTAGCAATCCGGAGATCAGTACCCTCGAGGTTCTGCTTTTTAATTTATTCCCTAACTGCTCAAACTCGTTCAGCAGATCCTCCTTCCTCGTCCTTCCTATGTCATTGGTCCCCACATGGACCACGACCACTGGATCCTCCCCCTCACTCTGCAAATTTCTCTCCAGCATCGCAGAGATATCCTTAACCCTAGCACCGGGTAGGCAACACAGCCTTCGGGACATGTTCTGCTGGCCGCAGAGAACCTTATCTACCCCCCGAATAATACTATCCCCTATCACAACGGCATTTCTTCTAACTCCCCCCTCTTGAATGGCCCCCTGATCCACGGTGCTGCAGCCAGGTTGCTCATCCCTCCCACAGCCCCTGATCCCGTCCTCACATTGAGTAAGAGCCTCGGTCATGCTCGTCAGGGACAAGGGCTGTGGCTCCTGCCGCATCTCCTCCTGGTTCCCCCTACCTGCCTCGCTTATGGCCACACCTTCCTTTCCCTGCTCACTAACTACTGAATTAGTTAAACTGGTCGGTGTGACCATCCCCTGGCACAAAACATCCAGGTAATACTCCCCCTCCCTGATGCACCGCAGCGTATGAAGTTGGGTCTCCAGCTCATCAATGCGGAGCTCGAGTTCCGCTAGCCTCAAACACTTACTGCAGCTGTAGGGATCATCTACATCAATGGTGTCGACAATTTCCCACATCTCACAGTATTGGCACATCTCCTGGCCGCCCATCTTATATAAGTAATTAACTGGTCCTATTAAGAATCCCCTACCCGGATTACTGTATTAAAACACCCCTTATTTATATAATCCTACCTCCTATAAATGGGATCTTATAGAAACTTACAAAATTCTTATGGGGTTGGACAGGCTAGATGAAGGAAGATTGTTCCCGATGTTGGGGAAGTCCAGGACAAGGGGTCACAGCTTAAGGATAAGGGGGAAATCCTTTAAGACCGAGATGAGAAAAAACGTTTTCACACAGAGAGTGGTGAATCTCTGGAACTCTCTGCCACAGAGGGTAGTTGAGGCCAGTTCATTGGCTATATTAAGAGGGAGTTAGATGTGGCCCTTGGTGGCTAAAGGGATCAGGGGGTATGGAGAGAAGGCAGGTACGGGATACCGAGTTGGATGATCAGCCATGATCATATTGAATGGCGGTGCAGGCTCGAAGGGCTGAATGGCCTACTCCTGCACCTATTCTTCTATGTATCTATGCTATCTAAGAAGGGTCTCGACCCGAAACATTGCCTATTTCCTTAGCTCCATAGATGCTGCCTCACCCGCTGAATTTCTCCAGCATTTTTGTCTACCCCCATTCATCCTGTACTGAACCCACCATTCATCCTGTACTGAGCCCCCCCATCCATCCGTACTGATCCCCCCATTGAACACCACTGACGTCCCCCGTGCTCTCCCCTCACAATTTTACATACTCCAACCAACACGTACTAATTCACCTGCCGCAATCCATCCTTTCCGCACCGATTGCCTTCTCAAAACCCCGCCATCTATCCACACCGCACTGATTCACACATCCCCCGACCTATTGTGCTTCATGGTCTTCAGAGCGAACATTGACTATGTTTGATAACGGAATGCAATCAAATGTGTTTTAATTCCCAATGTTTATTATTTGTTTTGACACCTTTAAACATATTACCAAATGAACATTTGCTGCAGTTATGACCTTTGGCCATCTCTTGTCAGTTAGTGTAATGTTTAACCTGTCAGATGGGTATAGTCGGTTTTAACAGCTATTATCATAAAATGCCTTTAGAAATTTCCTTGCAACCTGTATATTTTGTTATGGATAAATTATGTGGGAAGCCAGAGTGTTTCTGTGCCAATAGCAATAACGACACATGCTATGGCCATGTCATGGTAATTTTCGGTCCTTCACAGAAAACATGCTTGCATCAATCTGTAGTGTGTATGGTTAAGCATATACGTTACCATGGTCCAGGATTTATTGACACAGGTTGATCATATGCTGAATAATCCAACCACATTTTTGTTTGGAAGTGGAAAGAACTAATAGAAATTGCATTAATTGCAATGTGTAAAAAGAGTTGAGATATTGTATTATAATGTTGATGCATGTCATTGTGGTATATATCATCTTGATTGGTGAATATGTTTAGTTTGTGAGTTATTTGAAGCAGAAATAATATGTGAATGTAGACAAAAGTGCTGGAGAAACTCAGCGGATGCGGCAGCATCTATGGAGTGAAGGAAATAGGCAACGTTTCGGACCGAAACCCTTCTTCAGACTGATGGGTTTCGGCCTGAAACGTTGCCTATTTCCTTTGCTCCTTAGATGCTGCTGCACCCGCTGAGTTTCTCCAGCACTTTTGTCTACCTTCGATTTTCCAGCATCTGCAGTTCCTTCTTGAACATAATATGTGTATGCTTCATTGAGCATAATTCCGACTGGTAACTACGCACTTCGTCCGAGCACATTATTGCACGCGTCATGCAAACCGTCTTAAATGACCACCTAAACTGTCATTTGGCAACCTAAAAAGCTGTCATGGTTGCCCGGCTGGCAACAGGGAAAAAAGGTTAAGCAAGAGCCCTGGTGTGTGTGGGTGGGGAATTGTTAGTGTGTGTGTGGGTGGGGAATGGTTAGTGTGTGTGACGCAGCAAGCCTCCCCTCCCCCCCCCCCCGCAACCGCGCGTTGAGGGGACGGGACGCAACAGGTCCACTTGGTCTAGTATACCTCTAAAACTCTGATCTTGTACGTGTGTATCTTTACATCTTCGCAAAAACTACACGGTAACGATAACATTTTTACATATTTCAGTTGACATTTTTCCCGTTGAGTCCAAATCACCTTATCTGAACATTTCATGGTTTATTTCTCGATTTATTACTGGAAATGTTTAAAAATATGAACACTTTGAATTTTAAACGACGAGCTTTCACTGACGACGTCACAATGGCTCTGCATGGTGCCGTTTCACACAGAATCTTCCACTTGCTTCAAGTGATGTCACATCCCCCGCCCCCTCCCCCTCTAGCCCCTCCCTCCACCTCTAGCCCCTCCCTCCACCTCCAGCCCTCTCCAACCCCTCCTCCTCCCTCTCCACTCCACCCCCTTCCACCACCCCCTCCCCCACCCTATCCACCCCTCCCCCTCTCTGCCCCGCCCCACCCTCCCTCTCTGCCCCGCCCCTCCCCCTCTGGGGAGTGGTGAGAATTGGGACCTATGGGGGAGTGGTGAGAATTGCGTTCGAGAACCAGCCCTCTCCTGTGACATCGCGCGCCCCCCCACCCCTCAAACTCTAACCCCCTCGCTCTCCCCAGTTTAAATTCCATTTGGAATATTTAGGAGGACCAAGAAACCAAGAACCAAGAACCACCCTCCAGCCACGCCTGCACAGTTGGGGGCTATGTATGAGTGGATAGGACAGGGGGGTGGGGTAAAAGGAGCAAATGAATAATATTAATATCAGGGGGGTGTGTGTGTGTGTGTGTGGGTGGGTGTGTGCGATGTTGCAGGCTTCCCCCCCTCCACCCACACCCAACCCCACTCCTGTCAGTCACCGCCACACAGATTGGTCTCCTCTCCTGTCACGGACGGCCACGACAGCAACGCCCCTTCGGGAGGTGAGGGAGGCATAGGGGGAGGGGAAAGAAGAGGGAGGGGTGAATAGGAGGGTTAGGGAGTGCTGGGGTAAGAGAGGGAGAGGGGGGAGTGGGGGTAGTAAGGAATAGAGGAACAGGAGGGCAGTGGAGGATATCAGGAGCGATAGTGGGGGAGACAGGGATAGGAGGAGGTAGGGAGAGGAGGGAGGGAGTGAGTGACTGAGGGTAGCAGAAAGGAAATGGGGAGGAGGAGAGGGGAAAGAAGAGGGAGGATGAAGAGGGGGGGAGGGAGTGCTGGATGAGGGGAAATGAGCTGTGCCTGCGTAGTTGGGGGTTATGGGTGAGTGGTGGAATATTGCATTGGAGCCGGTTGCATTGGGGGAAGGGCGAATGGTGGAATATTGCGTTGGGGAACGGTTGCGTTGGGGACCAGGCCTCCCGTGTGACATAGACCCGACAGGTCCGCCTTAGGCTATCTTACAAATACTCTCTTTTCATACTTTGATATTTTATCTGTTCCAAATTTAGTATCATTTACAATTTTACCTTTCTTAATTTTGTGATCCCCGAGTCAATGTCATTTTTTGTGGGGGGGGGGGTTGCATGGGGAGGGAAGCTGATTTATGGGTTAGAGGGAAAATTTTAATGGGAGGCAGGGGAGAATGACATTATGAACCTGATTTGGCAGTCAAATGGCCTCTTTCGATGGAGTCAGAATCATATGGCACAGAAACAGAACCTTCGGCCTATCTCATCCATGCTGACCAGGATGCCCACATTTACTTACATTTCGGATGCCCTAGAAGGAAAGCATCATCTTGAGTTGATGTGATGGAGACAGAGAAATTGTGAGTAGGGGATGGCGAAGACTGCAAGAAATTGTGGACGCAGCCCAGAGCATCACCAAACTAACCTCCCTTCCATTGACTCCATCTACACGTCACACTGCCTTGGCAAGACCACCAGCAGAATTAAGGACGCGTCTCCCCCTGGACGCTCCCTCTCCCATCAGGCAAGAGGTACACAAGTGTAAAAACACATACCTCCAGATTTAGGTAGACAAATTGCTGGAGAAACTCAGCGGATGAGGGAGCATCTATGGAGCGAAGGAAATATGCAACGTTTCAGGTTTCGACCCGAAATGTTGCCTATTTCCTTCGCTCCATAGATGCTGCCTCATCTGCTAAGTTCCTCCAGCATTTTTGTCTACCTTCGATTTTCCAGCATCTGCAGTTCCTTCTTAAACTTCCAGATTTAGGGACAGTTTCTTCCCAGCTGTTATCAAACGTCCAAACCATCCTATCACCAACAAGCGGTCCAGACGTACCATCCACATCCTTGGGACTCTCAGACTAACTTTAAATTGGACTTTACTGGACTATAACTTGCACTAAACATTATTCTGTTTATCCTGTACCTGTACACTGTAAGGGGCTGATTGTAATCACGTGGTCTTTCCGCTGACTGGATAGCACGCAAAAAAAAACAAAAAACTTTTCACTGCACCTCGGTACACGTGACAATAAATTAAAGAATGGGAGAAGTGTAGTCCAGATAACTGTGAGAGTTACGAGGTTTGTAGTTGACATCCATTGATAGTCTGTCCCCTGTGATGGAGGCAGAGAGATCAAGGGGAGAGGGGTGTCAGAGATAGACCATGTGAATCCTGAGTTTTCTGTGCATGCCACTAACGCTCAACCAACACTCCATTAAATGGCAGATGAAGTTCAATTCAGAGAGGCGCGATGTGTTGCAGTTTAGCCAAATGTAAGAGATAAGTATACAGTTAATGGTCCAACTATTAGGAACATTATGTACAGAGGCATCTGCGGGTGCGTCCATTGTTCCCTGAAAGTGGCAGCACAAGAGCATGGGTGATAAAGAAGGCCTATTGTATGCTTGCCTTCATTGGCAGACAACTCAAAAGTATTGTTGCAGCTGTATAAGCCTTTGATTAGGACACAGTTAAAGCATTTTGTACAATTCTGTTTGAGACACTACAGGAAGGATGTGACTTGATGAGGGTGCAGAAGAGGTTTACTAGGTTGTTGCCATAATTAAGGAATATTAGCTAGAAGGAGAGGTTGAACAAAGTAGAATTATTTTCTCTGGAGTATTGGAAGCCGATGGGCAACCTTATATTAAGTTATTAGAGACAGAAACAGGGTAGATGATCAGACTTTTTTCCGACAAATGTCAAATACCAGAGGGCATAGGTTTAAGATGAGAGTGGGGTGGAAGCAGATAAGATAGCAGTGTTTAAGAGGTAATTAGATAGACGTGAACAGGTAGTGAAAATAGGAATATAGACATGAGCAAGCAGAGGATTAGTTTAATTTAGTGGAATTCTCTGCCACATAAGGCAGTGGAGGCCAATTCACTGGATGTATTCAAGAGAGTTAGATACAGCTCTTAGGGCTAACAGAATCAAGGGATATGGGGAAAATCGGGAATGGGGTACTGATTTTGGATGATCAGCCATGATCATATTGAATGGTAGTGCTGGCTCGAAGGGCCGAATGGCCTACTCCTGCACCTATTTTTCATGTTTATAATTTAACATCATGGTCAGCACAGACATCACGGGGTGAAGGCCCGTGTTCTTTGTTCATTCTTATCTGTCTGTGACCTCTTTCTCAATGTTGGTGAGGCCCAACATAAACTGAAAGTGAACAAGTTCTGAAGAAAGTTCATTAACCTGAAACATTAATTGGCTTCTCTCTGCACAGATGCTGCTTGACTAGCTGCATTATTCCAGCATTTCTATTTTTGGTTCAGATTCCAACATTTGCAGTTTTATTCTTTTCCATCATGATGAACATGTAGAGGATGTTTCCAGTAGTGGGAGAGTCTAGGATCAGAGGGCACAAGCTCAGAATGAAAGGACCTACATTTAGAATGGAGACAAGGAGGAATTTCTTTAGACAGAGGGTGGAAAATCTGTGGTGAATTGCCAGATGGCTGTGGTGGCCAAATCATTGGGCATTTTTAAAGCAGACATTGATAGGTTCTTGATGTGTAAAGGGCCTGTCCCACTTAGGCAATTTTTTCAGCGACTACAGGCGACCAGGCTGTTTTTACACAGTCGCAGGGTGACGCCTGTATGGTCGTGAGTAGTCTCCTCAAGTCGCCCAAAGAGTCGTAACATTTTTCTGGTCGCGGCTGGAATTTAGACAGACAATAGGTGCAGGAGTAGGACATTCGGCCATTCAATGTGATCATGGATGATCATCCCCAATCAGTACCCCGTTCGTTCCTGCCTTCTCCCCATATCCCCCGACTCCGCTATCTTTAAGAGCCCCATCTAGTTCTCTCTTGTAAGTATCCAGGGAACCGGCCTCCACCACCCTCTGAGGCAGAGAATTCCACAGACTCACAACTCTGTGTGAAAAAGTATTTCCTTGTCTCCATTCTAAATGGCTTACCACTTATTCTTAAACTGTGACCCCTGGTCTGGACCCCCCCCCCCCCCCAACATCTGGAACATGTTTCCTGCCTCTAGTGTGTCCAAACCCTTAATAATCTTATATGTTTCTATAAGATCCTCTCTCATCCTTCTAAATTCCAGAGAATACAAGCCAAGCCGCTCCATTCTATCAACATATGACAGTCCCACCATCCCGGGCATTAACCTTGTGAACCTACGCTGCACTCCCTCAATAGCAAGAATGTCCTTCCTCAAATTTGGAGACCAAAACTGCACACAATACTCCACGTGTGGTCTCACTAGGGCCATGTACAACTGCAGAAGGACCTTGCTCCTATACTCAACTCCTCTTGTTATGAAGGCCAATGTGCCATTCGCTTTCTTCACTGCCTGCTGTACCTGCATGCTCACTTTCAGTGACTGATGAACAAGGACCCCCAGATCCCGTTGTGCTTCCTCTTTTCCAAACTCGACACTATTTAGATAATAATCTGCCTTCCTGTTTTTGCCACCAAAGTGGATAACCTCACATTTATCTGCATTAAACTGCATCTGCCATGCATCTGTCCACTCACCCAACTTGTCCAAGTCACCCTTCATCCTCACAACATTCTCCTCAGTTCATACTGCCACCCAGCTTTGTGTCATCTGCAAATTTGCTAATGTTATTTTTAATCCATCTAAATCATTAATATATATTGTAAATAGCAGCGGTCCCAGCACCGAGCCTTGCAGCACCCCCCTAGTCACTGCCTGCCATTCTGAAAGGGACCCGTTAATCCCTACTCTTTGTTTCCTGTCGTTTCCAACAATTTTCTATCCAAGTCAGTACCCTACCCTCAATACCAGGTGCTCTAATTTTGCCCACTAATCTCCTATGTGGGACCTTATCAAATGCTTTCTGAAAGTCCAGGTACACAACATCCACTGGCTCTCCATTGTCCATTTTCACAGTTACATCTTCAAAAAATTCCAGAAGATTAGTCAAGCATGATTTCAATGTTCAAAACTTTTCGGTGACTGTGGGCTTGACATAGCTTGTCTTCTCCTGTCATAGGTGCTGTCGTAGATTGTCGCCAGGATGACGCAGGCTATCGCCAGGTGACATTGGTTGTCTACCCACGTCAACCTATGTCAACTGGCGACAGGTACCGGCGACTGAATTGTCTTCAGTTGTCGCTGATAGGGTCATTGCTTGTTGTAGCTTGTCGCGGGTGGACGTAGATTGACTTTGATTGTCGTAGGTTGTCGCAGGTGTGGTCGTAGGTAATAACTGCTAGAGTCAGTTATTAAAGATGGGATAGCAGCACATTTGGAAAGTGGTGAAATCATTGGACAAAGTCAGCATGGATTTACGAAAGGTAAATCGTGTCTGACGAATCTTATAGAATTTTTCGAGGATGTAACTAGTAGAATGGATAGGGGAGAACCAGTGGATGTGTTGTATCTGGACTTTCAGAAGGCTTTCGACAAGGTACCACATAAGAGATTAGGATACAAACTTAAATTACACGGTATTGGGCGTTCAGTATTGATGTGGATAGAGAAATGGCTGGCAAACAGGAAGCAAAGAGTAGGAGTAAACGGGTCCTTTTCACAATGGCAGGCAGTGACTAGTGGGGTACCGCAAGGCTCAGTGCTGGGACCCCAGCTATTTACAATTTATATTAATGATCTTGACGAGGGAATTGAAAGCAACATCTCCAAGTTTGCGGATGACACTAAGCTGGGGGGCAGTGTTAGCTGTGAGGAGGATGCTAGGAGACTGCAAGGTGACTTGGATAGGCTGGGTGAGTGGGCAAATGTTTGTCAGATGCAGTATAATGTGGATAAATGTGAGGTTATCCACATTGGTGGCAAAAACGGGAAGGCAGACTATTATCTAAATGGTGGCCGATTAGGAAATGGGGAGGTGCAGCGAGACCTGGGTGTCATGGTACACCAGTCATTGAAAGTAGGCATGCAGGTGCAGCAGGCAGTGAAGAAAGCGAATGGTATGTTGGCCTTCATAGCAAGAGGATTTGAGTATAGGAGCAGGGAGGTTCTACTGCAGTTGTACAGGGTCTTGGTGAGACCACACCTGGAGTATTGCGTACAGTTTTGGTCTCCAAATCTGAGGAAGGACATTATAGCCATAGAGGGAGTGCAGAGAAGGTTCACCAGACTGATTCCTGGGATGTCAGGACTTTCATATGAAGAAAGACTGGATAGACTTGGCTTATACTCACTAGAATTTAGGAGATTGAGAGGGGATCTTATAGAAACGTACAAAATTCTTATGGGGTTGGACAGGCTAGATGCAGGAAGATTGTTCCCGATGTTGGGGAAGTCCAGGACAAGGGGTCACAGCTTAAGGATAATGGGGGAAATCCTTTAAGACCGAGATGAGGAAAAACTTTTTCACACAGAGAGTGGTGAATCTCTGGAACTCTCTGCCACAGAGGGTAGTTGAGGCCAGTTCATTGGCTATATTTAAGAGGGAGTTAGATGTGGCCCTTGTGGCTAAAGGGATCAGGGGGTATGGAGAGAAGGCAGGTACGGGATACTGAGTTGGATGATCAGCCATGATCATATTGAATGGCGGTGCAGGCTCGAAGGGCCGAATGGCCTACTCCTGCACCTATTTTCTATGTATCTATGGACGTCTTAAGTCGCAACCATTGGGTTGCCGGCTGTTGGTAGCTTGCCGTAGTTGTCGTCGACATTGTTGTAGGGGGGGGATCCAGTCGCCACTTTTTCAGCGACCTGCTATGACTGTGACAGTCGCCAGCAGTCGCTGAAAGAATCGCCTAAGTGGGACAGGCCCTTAAGGACATCAAAGGTTATGGGGAGAAGGCAGGAGAATGGGGGTGAGATAGAAAAATAGATCAGCTATGATCAAATGGCGTAGCAGACTTGATGAGTTTAATTCTGCTCCTGGTTATCGCTGGTCTTCTGATGTCACTACCATTTTACGCTGATGCTTGCAATGGACACCAAGACTTTTGTAGGCATTCCAATGTAAATACTAATGCACGGTGGATGATTTGTCTGCTTTTGGTTTCATCACATCAGAAGTGTGATGAAGGAATTTACCTCTGCTATTATTCTTTGTAACGATGGCAAGAATCTTGTGTGCAACACTTGAGTTTAGATGTGCCATAGAACATACACGTATAGATTATACATTATAGGCAATACTTTCAAAAGGGTCAGAGAGTGAAGCTCCCATGCTATAATTTTATATCAATGTGTTACCACCAGCTGAAGATCGGTTAAAAATATAATATTAGTATTTAGGTGGCAAAACATTTAGAACAGTCAAAAAAAAAAACCGATCTCTCCTGTGTTCTCTGAATCATACATCTGCAGCAAAGTGGCCTATACCCTGTGTCTGGGTCTCTCTTAATGTCTTATTTCTGGGCATCAGGAAGTACACAACTGTTCCTCTCTTCACCAAACACCAATAATTCTACTCAGATCAAAAATCGCCATGGCAGCAGCTCTTCCCAGGAATGCAAGAAGCTGCAGAGTTGTGTATGCAGCCCCATCCATCTCACAAACCAGCCTTCCCCATTGAATCCATCTACACGTTACAATCCTTTTGGTTTTGAAAGTGCTAAAGCAAGCTGTGTTGCCTTTGGTTTGAAAGTGCTAAAGCGAGCTGCCTTGCCTTTGGTTTTGAAATGAACTGTATTTTTGTAGAAGGAACTTGAGGTCAAGGAGCCATTCTTCAGTCTGAAGAAGGGTCTCGACCCGAAACACCACCCATTGCTTCTCTCCAGAGATGCTGCCGGTCCCGCTGAGTTACTCTAGCATATTGTATCACTTATCTGGTTTGCTCTTCCATTTCTACTAACTGCACCCCTTCTCATTTTATTCGTTCGTCCAGCTGTGGGAGATACACCATTTGTCTTTTTAACCTCTTCCTTACCCACAATCCATGGACTCAAGCAGTCATTGCAAGTAAAGCATCAATTCACTTTTGCACTTTCCGGTTTAGTGTATCTTGGTGTTCACCACGTAGTTTTCTCCACAAAAATGTGCAAATTTCTAAACTGCGCGCGCTTATATCCATGACGCGCACAGTGACGTAATCATGCATCACCACGCACTACACGTACGAGGTCAGAACATCAGTGTGCGACCGCAGTTTGTCCACGTGAGTAAGCGATACGCCACTGGCGCGCGAAGATTGTGCAGCACGAAATCCTGGAGCGCTGCGCAATACCGCACGCCTCTCCTTGCGCCTGTCCCGCTCTACCCACATGCTACCCGTGCGTCACAAAATAACGACCAAATTTTTGGAGGTCGCGTAAATGACGGCCAAGTGGGACAGGCCCTTGAGAGAATAAAACACTTGACTCACTTCGCTAATGTGTGGGATAGAACTAGTGTACGGGTGATCAGTGGTCGGCGTGGACTCGGTGTGTCGAAGGGCCTGTTTCCACACTGTATCTTTAAATTAAACTAAAAACACTAAAACCAGAGGAAATCTAAAGAAGGGTCTCAACCCGAAACGTCACCCAATTTCTTCTATCCAAAGATGCTGGCTGCTCCATGGAGTTCCCCCGCACAATTAAAGCATGGAATAGTCTTCACCCTACCATAGTTACCCAACCATACGCAACTAAATTTAAGGTAGCTCTTTTTTCCCCAAGAACCCTTTTTTGCTCAAGAGTCAAGAGAGTTTTATTGTCATGTGTCCCAGATAGGACAATTAAATTCTTGCTTGCTGCAGCACAACAGAATATGTAAACATAATACAGAACTGGAGATAAGAGTTCAGTGTGTCTATATACCATAGACTATATATATATCTATATCTATATTACTAAAAGTAAGATCTTGACCGCTTTTGACTCACTGCGATGTGATTTCCGAGAGAACGCCGCCACTTACGGCCACCTCGCTCAGAGCCCCAGGTTTGGGTTGAAGTAAAAAGGCACTGCAAATGGTTGCTTGGGGGTTTTGGGTTGAAGTGAAAAGGCACTGCAGATGGTTGCTTGGGGGTTTGGGGTTGAAGTGAAAAGGCACTGCAGATGGTTGCTTGGGGGTTTTGGGTTGAAGTGAAAAGGCACTGCAGATGGTTGCTTGGGGGTTTTGGGTTGAAGTGAAAAGGCACTGCAGATGGTAGTTTGGGGGTTTTGGGTTGAAGTGAAAAGGCACTGCAAATGATTGTTTGGGGGTTTTGGTTTGAAGTGAAAAGGCACTGCAAATGGTTGTTTGGGGGTTTCGGGTTGAAGTGAAAAGGCACTGCAAATGGTTGTTTGGGGGTTTTGGGTTGAAGTAAAAGGCAATGCAAATGGTTGTTTGTCTAAATGGTAGCTAATGTAACCCCACTTTTTGTCTAAATGGTAGCTAATGTAACCCCACTTTTTAAAAAGGGAGGGAGAGAGAAAACGGGGAATTACAGACCAGTTAGTCTAACATCGGTAGTGGGGAAAATGCTAGTCAGTTGTTATAGATGGGATAGCAGCACATTTGGAAAGTGGTGAATTCATTGGGCAAAGTCAGCATGGATTTATGAAAGGTAAATCATGTCTGACGAATCTTATAGAATTTTTTGAGGATGTAACTAGTAGAGTGGATAAGGGAGAACCAGTGGATGTGTTGTATCTGGACTTTCAGAAGGCTTTCGACAAGGTCCCACATAAGAGATTGGTATACAAACTTAAAGCACACGGTATTGGGGGTTCATTATTGATGTGGATAGAGAACTGGCTGGCAAACAGGAAGCAAAGAGTAGGAGTAAACGGGTCCTTTTCACAATGGCAGGCAGTGACTAGTGGGGTACCGCAAGGCTCAGTGCTGGGACCCCAGCTATTTACAATATATATTAATGATCTGGATGAGGGAATTGAATGCAACATCTCCAAGTTTGCGGATGACACGAAGCTGGGGGGCAGTGTTAGCTGTGAGGAGGATGATAGGAGGCTGCAAGGTGACTTGGATAGAAACATATAAAATAGGTGCAGGAGGAGGCCATTCGGCCCTTTGAGCCAGCACCGCCATTCATTGTGATCATGGCTGATCGTTCCCTATCAATAACCCGTGCCTGCCTTCTCCCCATATCCCTTGACTGCACTAGCCCCTAGAGCTCTATCTAACTCTCTCTTAAATCCATCCAGTAATTTGGCCTCCACTGCCCTCTGTGGCAGGGAATTCCATAAATTCACAACTCTCTGGGTGAAAAAGTTTTTTCTCACCTCAGTCTTAAATGACCTCCCCTTTATTCTAAGACTGTGGCCCCTGCTTCTGGACTCGCCCAACATTGGGAACATTTTTCCTGCATCTACCTTGTCCAGTCCTTTTATAATTTTATATGTT
Organism: Malacoraja senta; assembly: GCA_038087875.1. Lineage (NCBI taxonomy): Eukaryota > Metazoa > Chordata > Chondrichthyes > Rajiformes > Rajidae > Malacoraja > Malacoraja senta. The sequence continues at coordinate 36,509,818 of CM075980.1, forward strand.
TCTAGAAGATCCCCCTCATCCTTCTAAACTCCAGTGAATACAAGCCTAGTCTTTTCAATCTTTCCTCATATGACAGTCCCGCCATCCCAGGGATCAATCTCGTGAACCTACGCTGCACTGTCTCAATCACAAGGATGTCATTCCTCAAATTAGGAGACCAAAACTGTACACAATACTCCAGATGTGGTCTCACCAGAGCCCTATACAACTGCAGAAGAACCTCTTTACTCCTTTACTAGGTTGGGTGAGTGGGAAAATCCATGGCAGATGCACTATAATGTGGATAAATGTGAGGTTATCCACTTTGGTGGCAAAAACAGGAAAGTAGACTATTATCTGAATGGTGGCCGATTAGGAAAAGGGGAGATGCAACGAGACCTGGGTGTCATGGTACACCAGTCATTGAAAGTAGGCATGCAGGTGCAGCAGGCAGTTTAGAAAGCGAATGGTATGTTAGCATTCATAGCAAAAGGATTTGAGTATACGAGCAGGGAGGTTCTACTGCAGTTGTACAGGGTCTTGGTGAGACCACACCTGGAGTATTGCGTACAGTTTTGGTCTCCTAATCTGAGGAAATACATTCTTGCCATAGAGTGAATACAGAGAAGGTTCACCAGACTGATTCCTGGGATGTCAGGACTTTCATATGAAGAAAGACTGGATAGACTCGGCTTGTACTCGCTAGAATTTAGAAGATTGAGGGGGGATCTTATAGAAACTTACAAATTTCTTAAGGGGTTGGACAGGCTAGATGCAGGAAGATTATTCCCGATGTTGCGGAAGTCCAGAGCAAGGGGTCACAGTTTAAGGATAAGGGGGAAGTCTTTTAGGACCGAGATGAGAAAATCATTTTTTACACAGAGAGTGGTGAATCTGTGGAATTCTCTGCCACAGAAGGTAGTTGAGGCCAGTTCATTGGCTATATTTAAGAGGGAGTTAAATGTGGCCCTTGTGGCTAAAGGGATCAGGGGGTATGGAGAGAAGGCAGGTACAAGATACTGAGTTGGATGATCAGCCATGATCATATTGAATGGCGGTGCAGGTTCGAAGGGCCGAATGGCCTACTCCTGTACCTATTTTCTATGTTTCTATTTAAACTTGACAACTTCCTGTTTGCACTATATTAATTTTAGATAAAACGCTACCACTTACGGCTGTGATTTTTGGCCATCTTACTCAGTCCCCCTCCGCTCATCAGGTACAGAGGATTCTTCCCATCAATTAAAAATAAAAGTGTTATTAGTGTTTAAAAAATGTTGAGAATCACTCTCCTGTCAATCATGCCATGAAGGCCACACCTTTTCCGGTGGGAGGGGGAGGGATTATAAAACCCAGAAGTGTGGGTGTGGCTCGGTCTCTGCATGATGGGGAGGGAGAGGTCACGACTCTGTCTGAGCTGTAAATCAACTGAACACACTGAATGTCTACTGAACCGTGAGTGTGGTGTTTTGTGTGGTTTTATGGTGGTTTCACCCTGCTTGAAATGGTATGAAACTGCATTTGAATGTGGTGACCTTGCACCCTGCATGAAATGGTATTAAACTGCATTTGAATGTGGTGTCATTGCGCCCTGCATGAAATGGTAGGAAACTGAACCTGAATTTGGTGGCCTTGCACCCTGCTTGAAGTGGTATGAAACTGCACTTGAATTTTGTGGCCTTGCACCCTGCTCGAAGAGATAAGAAACTGCACTTGAATTTGGTGGCCTTGCACCCTGCTTGAAATGATAGGAAAATGGATTTGAATTTGGTGGCCTTGCACTCTGCTTGTAATGGAATTTCAAGGAATAGCCGTGAGTCAACTGCCAGCCCACCAGCCATGAGTCAGCTGCCAGCACATCAGGCTTGAGGGACTGAGCTGCCACCCCAAGAATACATTTGGCCCACAATGTCCATACTAGCCCTCTGGAGACCAGTAGTCCCTGCAGCCAACAACACCCATACCAGCGCTCCAGAAAGCCCCCCCCCCCACCAATATTGGAATTGGTGGAGAGGTGGAATATTGCATCGGGGGACCAGCCCACCCGTGTGAACATGGGACCCAACGGGTCCCACTTAGTCTTTTGTGTGTCTGTGTGCCTGTGTCTGTCTGTGTGCGCGTGTCTGTGTGCGTGTCTGCGTGCGTGTCTGCGTGCGTGTCTGTGTGCGTGTCTGTGTGCGTGTCTGTGTGCGTGTCTGTGTGCGTGTTTATTTATAAATATAAATAATAAATAAACAGATAAAGTGCAAAAGGCTGTTATTTTTCAGAGTTCGGAGTTTGGTGGGGGAGGGTCCACTCCAGTTTAAATATAATTTGGAATATTTTTGGAGGACCAGGAAACCAAGAAGTAAGAGTTACTCCAGGGAGTTACTCCAGCTCCAGGAAGTGATTCTGCATGGGTTTTCAGCGGTCGCGGCGGCGACCAGACAGCAATGGCAACCAGATCACCCATAATGCAAAGGGAGGGAATAATGGCCCGGCGCCGACCAGTTGCCGTGGCAGTGATCAGGGCGGCACACGTGCACAACCACGGCCGATGATGCGCTGGCCGTGGTTGTGCGCATGTGCAGGGGGAGGATGTGCAGGCCGTGGTAGTGCGCATGTGTAAGGCAGCCGGCCGTGCCGGCGGATGACGAGCAAACGGAGAGCAGAGACCCAGACACGGATGGCGGGCGGAGACAGAGAGTGACAGAGATAGAGAGGGGGGGCCCCCACTCAGAGTTGAACGATAGGTTTCCTGGGTGCTTGCCAAGCTGGGCAAAATGACACGGCTCTTAGGTTGCCCGGCGGGACTTTTGGTCGCCATTGGCACCCTGGCAACCGTTAATTTCGAGCCCTGAAATGTCAGTAGTTGCTTGGTAACAGATAAACCATGTTTTTTTCTTAAAACATTAGAATTTAGAAGGGCCCACATATCCCACTGCTCAATTTATGAATATTTTAAGCACAATTATCCCAAGTAGACACCAGAATTTACACATGCCCCTTAGGCTTGGAGATGACAAAACCTCCAATCACTGTGTTGTGAGGAATGGCCTCAAGTAATACAATTTGACTATAGCCTATGTTCTGTTGAGCAATCAAATGATTCTCTGGTCAAAATTTGATGCAAACATCTACAGTTCAAATAAATACTTTAGTAAATTGCCAACTATAAATATTATCGTAAATCATTGATATAAAATTGCAATTCTAGTATAACTACTGCATTAATAAGTCAAGTCAATTATTAAATTTACAAAATCTTTAAATACAAACATTGAAAAGTTAAGATCTTTCACGTATGACCAATAGGTGAACATAGTTATCACATAAATATTAATATAACTGTAAATAGTTCTCACTAAGTTGGCAAATCGATTTTATTGTCATATGCACAAGTATGGTAAAGTATCGGTACAATGAAAATCTTGCTTGCAGCAGCAGCAACACAAAAATAAATTATACAAAAATGATGATCTCATGAGTGATAAAAGAATCTGATATTCACCTCAATAATTATTTGCAGCTCAAATCTACATTACAGATAGAACAAATAACTCATAGAAATAACTAAATTATAAAAATAAATACAATTTTTCATCTTCACATCTCATCATAAACTAGGATACATTTGCAGATAAATGGCATTTATTCAAGGTTGTCACTGAAAATAAAGTACTAACAGGGTAAATGAGCAAACAAACCCAAGAAAAGGATCAAGCCATAAGCAATCCATTTTAATTTAACACAAAGATCCAAGAATCAAAAGAAAATTGATTTGGTGGTTCTTACATAGAAACATAGAAAATATGTGCAGGGGTAGGCCATTCGGCCCTTCAATATGATCATGTCTGATCATCCAAAATCAGTACCCCGTTCCTGCTTTCTCCCTATATACCTTGATTCCGTTAGCCATAAGAGCAGTATCTAACTCTCTCTTGAATACATCCAGTGAATTGGCCTCCACTGCCTTCTGTGGCAGAGAATTCCACAGATTCACAACTCTCTGGGTGAAAACATTTTACCTCAACTCAGTCCGAAATGGTCTACCCCTTATTCTTAAACTGACACCCCTGGTTCTGGACTTCCCCAATATGGGGAGCATTTTTCCTGCATCTATCCTGTCCAATCCAATCCCTTAAGAATTTATGTTTCTATAAGATTCCCTCTCATCCTTCTAAATTCCAGTGAATATAAGCCTAGTCGATCTATTCACATGTCAATCCCACCATCCCAGGAATTGTGCTGGTGAATCTATGCTGGACTCCTTCAATAGCAAGAATATCCTTCCTCAAATTAAGAGACCAAAACTACACACAATACTCATCACAGGGTCCCGTACTACTTCAGTAGGACCTCCTTGATCCTATACTCAAATCCTCTCGCTATGAAGGCCAACATGCCATTTGCTTTCTTCACTGCCTGCTATATCTGCATGCTTACTTTCAGAGACAGATGTTCTTGCCACCAAAGTGGATAACCTCACATTTATCCACATTATACTGCATCTGCCCGCTCACCCAACCTATCCAAGTCACCCTGCAGCCTCAGCATCCTCCTCACAGCTCACACTGCCCCCCCAGCTTGGTGTCATCCGCAAACTTGGAGATTTTATATTTAATTCCTTTGTTTCTAATGCTGTATCTTAAATACATCTTATTTATGCCTCCATATTCTCAGGTAGAGAACATCACAGGTAGATAGGATGATCAAGATGGCTTTCGGCACATTGGCCTTCATCAGTCAGGGTACCGAGTATAGAAGTTGGGATGATATGTTACATTTGTACAAGAAGTTGGTGAGGCCACATTTGAAGTATTGTGTTCAGTTTTGGTTACCCTGCTATAGGAAAGATGCTGCTGAGCTGTAAAGAGTGCAGAGAAGATTTACGAGGACGTTGCGAGGACCTGAGCTTTGAGAGGTCGGGCAGGCTAGGGCTTTATTTCTTGGAGCACAGGAGGCTGAGTGATCTTATAGAAATGTATAAGAAGATCATGAGGGAAATGGATTGGATGCACAGAGTCTTTTATCCAGAGTAGGGAAATCAAGAACCAGAAAACATAAGATTAAGGTGAAAGGGGAAAGAGTTAATAGCAACCCGAGGGACAACCTTTTTCACAGAGGGTGGTGGGTATATGGAACGAGCTGCCAGAGGTGGTAGTTGAGGCAGATACTATAACAACATTTAAAAGACATTTGGACAAGTACATAGATAGAAAAGGTTTCGAGGGATATGGGCCAAACACAGGCAGGTGTAATTAGTGTAGATGGGGCATCTTGGTCGGCATGTGCAAGTTGGGCCGAAGGGTCCATTTTCAATGCAATGACTCTTATAACAAACACAATCACTTCTATTCTCAATGCCAGGCCAATATCCAGATCAAAGACGTATATTTCAAGGATGTATTTAAATTTGATTATTATAATCGAACATAGAAGTCAGGAAATCATGTTGCAGCTTTGGAGTACTGGTCTCTTCATTAGAGGAAGAGTGTGGACCCTTTGAAAAGGGTGCTGAAAAGATATACCAGAATGATACCTGTATTAGAGAGTGTTCGCTAAAGTGAGAGATTTCATAATTATTTCAACAGAGGGAAAGGACTTTAAAACTTCCAAATTACTATAGATACAGAGGAGAAAGGAAACTGCCAAGAAAAGTGCAGGTGTTGTGTACCCTCCTGAACACTAGACATCATGAACATTCGTTTAACGATAGTCCAATGTTTAGAATCAGGTGTGACACGTTTGAATACATCCTTCCTGTTTGCAAATGTCTGGATCCTCCTTGCACGTATTGTTTACTCTTTTATGTTCAAAGATCATTTCAGAGTTTATTTTTATGGCTGCAAGGTCATGTTTTGAAATCTTTCTCCAGAACTGTGTCATCCGATACCAAGGATCAGTTTCATCTGCAGCACTGTACGATCTTAAACATTTCATCCCCAACCCTCCCACCCTTTAAAAATAGAAAATGAACCCCAAACTTGCTAGTTCATTTGCCAAATGAGTAAAAATAACTACAGCAGAATGTAAAAACGTAGTCCTGCAGATGCCTGAAGGGTCCCAACTCAAAACATCACCTATCCATGTTCTCTAGAGAAGCTGCCTGACTTGCTGAGTTACTCCAAATCTTTGTCTTTTTATTTATGTACAATTAGTTTGATCATAAATGACAAGATATTTACTCTTTTCAATCAAGACTGTAGTGATATTGAAGAAATGTAGTAAATGAGGATTTTGATCATTTTAAAATACAGAACACCCTCGTTATAATGGACCATGAAAGGGGGGGCGGGAGGAACGTGGTGCGTTGTCCTTATTTGCTGATTGCCCGTTATAACCGAGTAAAGTAGTATTGAAACACATGGTTAATGGTTAATACACAAAGTGCTGGAGTAACACAGCGGGTCAGGCAGCATCTCTGGAGAACATACAGTAAATTCTTCAGACAGTCTGCTGAGTTAGTCCAGCATTTTGCGTCGTTTCACCTTAAAACTAGGCGCAGGAATTGCTGGTCTGCACCAGCGAGCTCCTCCCAATCAGCTACCCTACCATCCGGCAGCCGCGACCCACACGGTAATCCCCAACCGTCAACTCTCCCCTCAGTCCGCCGACAACGACAAAACACACCCAGCCACCGCAGAGCCCCCCTCTTCTCCCACTAGCCGCTGCCCACCCCCTCCCACTCCTCTGCAGACGCCGACACCTGCCAAGTTGGAGTATGTCGGCGACTGTCGGGGTGAAGGCAGTGGTGAAGGGGTAAGGGGGGGAAGGTAAAGAGGCCAAGAGGACAGAGCGATGGGAGAAGGAGGAGAAGGTGGCAGGGGAATGGACAAAGCAATGGAAGAAACAGCAGCTGGTGATAGTGGAGGGAGCCCCATGGTGATCTACCACACCCCACTGGTGGCAGCGGCCTGAAGAAAGCGGTGTCCCCAGGGGCTGTAGCGTGAGCCGTAACACCTGTGTGAATCGGTTCGCACGATGGGTGAACGGCTTACTGGTGCACCTTGCGAACCAGGGGTAGCCTGGGCTGGGGAGATCCCACGAGCCAGGATGGAGTCAGCAGGTCCGTCCGCTATAACCAATTTCCATTAAGGGTGTCTGTCAAAACTAGGGTTTACTGTATAGTTTTGAGGAAAAATACAGCCAACATATCAGAGTGATATTTCCACAAAGTAGCAATGTTACAAAATTTTGAGATTTTAAAAATAAAGTCTGCAATTTATCCCATCAGATAAAGCATAAAAAGAAGTTTAATTTGACACCTAATTCACTTTCATATCTTCAGTATTAAAGAAGTTATGGCCATTTTCATACTCGGAAATTAGCATCTTGTTCCCTATTGCTTTTCCATTGACTTAACACAAAAGCTGTGATCGAGGACAGTCAAAAGCCCATAACTTTCTTAAAAATTAAGATATCTGAAAGAAAATGTTCAGTTATTATAGATTGAAGCATTCTGAAACAAATATGAAACAATCTTACTTAGAAGACATGAAAGTAAAGCATATAATTAGTTAGTTACCTAATTGTAGCTAATTACAAAATTCAATTACTAGATCTAAACATCTATCAATTTCTTAAGAATAGATTAACATTTTTAAATAGCCTAAGTGTCCAAATAACATTCACACAATAATTCACAATATAACATAATTTTTAAATCTCATTTTCATGAATTTACAGGCCAAATGGAAGGAATTGAATGTTTAATACCTGTAAATTAATGGGCATTTAAATCATCTTGCGAGTGAGGATTTCTGGAACGCGATCTTTTGGAACGTTGATTTGCGGTGAACTTAACCCCGTATTGGCATGAAAAATTCTGCCGTTAATTCGGGGAATAAAATCACCGTGTAGCATGAAAAAATGTGAATTAAAGGCTTCTTAAGAAGCACTTTTATACATTTAAAGAAACCACTTTCGTTTACCTGTCCCGTGTGTGAAATCCGTCCCCGTTATCGGCGTTGACGCTTCAGGAGCTGCTTTTAAAATTACTCTAGCGCTGACATTGACGATTTAATAAAGATAAAAAACACACAAATCGCCACTAGGAACGATTCCTCAGCCAACGCTTGTACTCCAACGAAATATTAACCAGGACAAGGGAGGAGAAACCCGCATTTTAACCCTGCCCCCCCCTTAAAGGCGCCAAAATCGCGCACACGGCCAGTGGCAGAATTACAGCGCGACTGAAGGTAAGTTTTGTAACATACCTACACAAAACTGTACAAAACTGTGATATGATAATTTTTCATCATGTTAAAACTGACAAATGTGTCCACAACATCCCAAGGCACTATTGTAAAATTACCAACAAAACTGAGTTGCAGCAAAAATGTTATAAAAAATGCACTGCAGATGTTGGTTTATACCAAAAATAGACATAAAATATTGGAGTAACTCAATGGGTCAGGCAGCATCTCTGGAGAAATTGGATGAATTTGCAGTGCAATCGTCAAAATGTAAAGAAAAGGAATTGCAGATGCTGGTTTGTACCAAAGATAGACACAAAATATTGGAGTAACCGAGCGAGTCAGGCAGCATCGCTGGAGAAAATGGATGACTTTGCAGTGGAGTAGTCAAAATGTAATAAAAAGAAATTGCAGATGCTGGTTTATACCAGATAGACATTAAATGCTGGAGTAACTCAGTGGGTTAGGCAGCATCTCCTGCATGATCGGCTTAGTTACTACAGCATTTTATGTCTATCTTTGCAGCAAAAGCGACTGTTCTTGGCTTCTCAGACAAAAAGGTGTTGCTCTGCAAGACAGTGTAAATCTAGAAAAGAATCATCCACCAGTACAAGTAAATAATGCATCAAAAATACTGTTTGAGGAGTAAATGTATTGTGCCAGTACAGAACAGGAGACTGTTTTCACAAGACCTTTTCCAATTATTTGCAATTTATTGATTCCTTTAAAACTTAATTTTCACAAAATAAGATAGTATTATCAGTATTCACAGAGAGATAGTATTTTGGTTCTTATAATAATTTGCAATTTATTGACTTAAATGAAAAAAGATTTATGAAAGAAGTGTTAGCAATATTAATGGAGAGTACATTTTGTCTTTACTAAATTGAAAATATTTGGCTGAAAACAGAAAAATATTTTGACAGCAACAAATATATTCAATATCAACAAGAAAAAGGTAATAATCGCAACCTGCAGTATAAAAACAATACACAGTAAACACTCGCAATAACAGACCAGAGGGGATGGGGGGGGGGGAAATAGTGTTGTATTGCCGATTGTCCACAAAAACAGAGTGAGGGGGGTAAAGATTAGCCCAAGGCTGGGAGGGAAGAAATGAGGCATTGGGGGGGAGTTGAACAAGCGAGGAGCCGTAGAGCCACCGGCCCCACACGCAGTGCGCCCAGCGACGGGTCCGCTACTCAGGCCAGCTTCATATTGCTCACTGTCTCTGCTCCCACAACCGGAAACACGCCACGCGATGCCAACTCATTGGTAAACTGGCAGAAGTGGGAGGGTGTGTGTAATTGGAAGTATAATCAAAATCTGCTATATACAGGTCCATTATTGCGAGGGTTTACTGTTAGCAGATCAACACTGCTTCAAAATGCTTCACAAAAGGGTGAATGGAGTTGATTCATAGTCTCGATCCAAAACATACACTATCCCTTTGCCTCCACTGATGCTGCCTGACCTGTTGAGTTACTCCAACAACTCGTATTTTTGCTCCAGATTCCAGCATCTGCATTGTCTTGCCTCTTGAAATTAAATTGTAGTACAGTTGCAAAATAGGTGTATTAATGAAAGGAAATGCATTTCTTGTGCATAATATGGTTTTGGCATTATGAATGACCACTTAAGACTACATTTGTGAAGATGATCAAGAAGATAACCAACCAGGGCAGCTGAAAAGTCCATGCGTCACCAAAATAATGTATCACTTCCTTAGAAGGCTTAAAGCCCTGTCCCACGGTACTAGTTCATTCCAAGAGCTCTTCCGAGTTTGCCCCGATTCGAACTCGGAGATTTACGGTAATGGCCACTCGTCGGTACTCGGGGCTCTCGTGGACATTTTTAAACATGTTGAAAAATCTTCATGAGTCTTCCCGTGCTTACCTTCCCCGTTAGCGAGTCTTCCCGAGTACCAGCCGTTAGCGTTACGAGCCGCTAAGAGATGTCCCCGAGCTCTGACGTACCCACTACGTTCATTCTCCGTGCTTACCACGAATTTGATTTTTTTTTTAACTCGGGAGAGCTCTTGGAATGAACTCGTACCGTGGGACAGGGCTTTTAGGAAGTTCGACATGTCCCCAACAACTCTCACCAACCTCTACAGATGTGCTGTAGAAAGCATTTTATCGGGATGCATCACAGCTTGGCTTGGGAACAGCTCCATCCAAGACCACAAGAAATTGCAGAGAAATGTGGATGCAGCCCAGACCAACAGCATAATCAAGGATGAGCCACACCCTCTTCTCCCCTTGGGCAAAAGGTATAGAAGTGTGAAAACACACACCTCTAGATGCAGGGACATTTTCTTACCAGCTGTTACCAGGCAACTGAACTATCTTGTAATGTGATTTTCCACAACTAGAGAACAGCCCTGAGCTACCATCTACCTCATTGGAGACCCTCGAGATATTTTTGATTGGATTTTATTGGATATTATCTTGCACTAAATGTTATTCACATTAATCCCTTTACCATGCATCTGTACACTGTGGATACAGATGCATGGTATAGTCTTTCTGCTGACTGGTTAGCACGCAACAAAAGGTTTTCACTGTACCTCGGTACACACGACAATAATACCCTAAACCAAACACTGAGTAAAGGAGGCACTGCGCCCCAATTTAATTAATTAAGAATCTACACATCTGTCATGACTTTGATTTTATAATCTAATATGGCTTCCCAAAAGAAGCAAAATAAATGTAATTAAATATCAATAGAAGATCTGACAAGAAAACACATTGAAATTGTTTGTTTTCATCACAATATTGGCTGATCTTTTCTTGGATTCATCTCCAATTTCCTGCCTGATCACCATAAGCCTTGGTTTGTCTATAAACCAAATGTCCCTCTATTTCAGCCTTGAATGTACCCTATAACTACATTCTCAGCTCACCGAGGCGAAGTATTACACAGTCAGAACCCAAAGAGAATTATGTGTGTTCTAGAATACCTCTAATAAGGAAAACATTCTCAAAGTATTATTTATAAGTAGTTCTGCTATAATTGTGCTCATGAGAACGTGCTATGGAAAATCACATTACAAGAAACAATTGTGACAATGGGAAAGAGGATTAGAGGCTAAAGTATTTCATACTCACAATAGTTATTTTCAACAGTATTTTCAAAATTAAAGATATTTCCACAGCAATAAGTTTATTTTTTGTTATTGCAAGCTAAAACTACAAAGGTTGTATGTTACATTCATATCAATAGAGGACATTGCTTGTCAGTTTCAATGATTAAAGCAGCAACTGGGTTCTTTATTGTCCTATCTGACTATCATGGGAAGGTTGTATGAAAAGTTTTTTCCTCCTATACTGTTTAAATCCAGGATAGGTTTTTCATTACTCACGCTATATCTGATTTAGCTATGGAAACATGCATTACAGCAGAGCAACAAGCATCTGTCACAATCTCACTGAAATGTAGGGTGCTGAACGGTTGTATCTCAGTCTTCAACGTAAGCATATGCTTGACATTTTCACCTTCATTCCAGGAATCAATTTAGTGAAATTAAATTAGAACATTTAACCGCAGGAGATGCAACACTTGACCCTTTACCTCTCCCCTCGATTCCATCCAAGGACCCCGACAGTCAGGTAAGGCAGAGGTCACTTGCACCCCCTCGAACCTCATCTACTGCATCCGCTGTTCCAGGTGTCAAATCCTGTACATCAGCGAGACCAAGCGCAGACTCGCCGATCGTTTCGCTGAACACCTCCGCTCAGTCTGCGTTAACCTACCTGATCTCCCGGTTGCTCAGCACTTTAACTACCCCTCCCACTCCCAATCTGACCTTTCTGTCCTGGGCCTCCTCCATTGTCAGAGTGAGGCCCAGCGTAAATTGGAGGAACAGCATCTCAGATTTCGCTTGGGTAGTTTACACCTCAGCAGTATGAACATTGACTTCTCCAACTTCAAATAGCTCTTGCTTTCCCTCTCTCCATCTCCTCCTCCTTCCCAGTTCTCCCACTAGTCTTACTGTGTCGGACTACATTCTATCTCTGTCCCGCCCATTCCCCTGACAGTCGGAAGAAGAGTCTCGACCCGAAATGTCACCCATTCCTTCTCTCCAGATGCTGCCTGTCCCGCTGAATTACTCCAGCATTTTGAATCTAACTCCAGTTGTAGACCTATAAAATCCCTGTACAATTCTAGCAAGACTCGATGTCACTACTCGTGCAATAAAGGCCACAAAAACCATTGCGTAGCGTGCGTGCGTGTGACACACATCTGGCCACAATCTGGTTAATTCCTATTTTCTTCCAAACACTAGGCCACAGCCTTCCCATTTTCACACATCCTACTCACATTTCCCCCCTGGAGGCGATAAACATCTTCCCATCGCATCTCCACCTATATTTCTGACATTTTTGATCCTTCAAATTTTTAAAACAGCCCAAACTCACCCATTTTGAGAAAATTAAATCCGACTGACGGCACAATGTACTCGCAAGGCAGAACGGGACACTCCGGGAGGGAGGGGCACTCCAGCACTCGCGGTCCGGCGCCCAACACCCGAGTGACGTCACAATGCACTCGCAAGGCAGGACACTCCGGGAGGTAGGGGCACTCCAGCGCTCGCAGTGGCTGCCAGCCTGGTGGGGAGGCTGCTGGGACTGGGCTAGAGCTGAGCCCAGAGCTGGAGTGAGGGCCCAGACCGGGGCTTGGGATGGGGCCGTGACTGGGGCCGAGAAAGAAGCCACCAGTGGAACTAAGGATGAGTATTGGGACCTATGGGTGAGTGGTGGAATATTGCGTTCGGGGACCAGCCCTCCCTTGTGACGTCGTGCGCCCCCAACGGGTCACACTTGGTCTAGTTCTCCCTAAAAACCCACCTGTTTGGTGTCAAGACAACAGTCTCTCCCTCAATGTCAGCAAGATAAAGGAGTTTGTGATTGACTTCAGGATGAGTCATGTCCATGCCTCAGTCAGCATCAATGGTGCTGAAGTGTAGATGGTCAATGCTTCAAGCTACTTGGCAGAAATATCACCAACAATTTGTCTTTGTCCAACCACATCAATACTAAGGCCAAGAAAGCACTGGAACATCTCTTACCGATTCCTACAGATACACCGAAGAAAGCATTCAATTTGCATACCTCTCAACTTGGATTGGCACTACTCTGCCAAAGATGCAAGAAACTGCAGAGATGTGGATGCAGCCCAGTCCATGTCACAAACCAGCCTCCCCGTTATTGACTCAATTTCCACTTCATGCTGCCTCAGTAAAGCATCCACTTATAAGAACCAGTTATTGAGTTACTCAATAACATAAAAGATGAGATACAAAGGTGAGCTAGCCAAGAATATAAAGCAGGATAGTAAAAGCTTCTTTAAGTATGTGAAGAGGAAAAAATTAGTGAAGACGAAAGTTGGACCCTAGAAGACCGAAAAATGTGAATTTATTATGGGGAACAAGGAAATGGCAGATGAGTTGAAAAGGTATTTTGGATCTGTCTTCACTAAGGAGGACACAAACAAACTTCCTGATATAGTAATGGCCAGAGAATCTGGGGTGACGGAGGAACTGAAGGAAATCCACATTAGGCAGGAAATGGTGTTGGATAGACTGATGGGACTGAAGGCTGATAAATCCCCAGGGCCTGATGGTCTGCATCGCAGGGTACTTAAGGAAGTGGCTCTAGAAATTGTGGATGCATTGGTGATAATTTTCCAATGTTCTATTGACTCAGGATCAAGTTCCTGTGGATTGGAGGGTAGCTAATGTTATCCCACTTTTTAAGAAAGGCGGGAGAGAGAAAATAGGGATTTATAGACCAGTTAGCCCGACATCAGTGGTGGGGAAGGTGGAGGCAATTATAAAAGATGAAATAGCCAAACATTTGGTTAGCAGTAACAGGATCGGTCTGAGTCAGCATGGATTTACAAAGGGGAAATCATGCTTGACTAATCTTCTGGAATTTTTTGAAGATGTAACTAGGGAAATGGACAAGGGAGAGCCAGTGGATGACGTGTACCTGGACTTTCAGAAAGCATTTGATAAGGTCCCACATAGGAGATTAGTGGGCAAAATTAGGGCACATGGTATTGGGGGTAGAGTGCTGACATGGATAGAGAAGTGGTGGCAAACAGGAAACAAAGAGTAGGGATTAACGGGTCCCTTTCAGAATGGCAGGCAGTGACTAGTGGGGTACCGCAAGGCTCAGTGCTGGGACCGCAGCTATTTACAATATACATCAATGATTTGGATGAAGGGATTCAAAGCAACATTAGGAAATTTGCAGATGACACAAAGCTGGGTGCCAGTGTGAACTGTGAGGTGGATGCTATGAGAGTGCAGGGTGACTTGAACAGGTTGCGGGAGTGGGCAGATGCATGGCAGATGAAGTTTAATGCAGATAAATGTGAGGTTATCCACTTTGCTAGCAAAAACAGGAAGTCAGATTACTATCTAAATGGCATCATTGGGAAAAGGGGAAGTACAACGGGATCTGGGGGTCCTTGTACATCAGTCTATGAAAGTAAGCATGCAGGTACAGCAGGCAGTGAAGAAAGCGAATGGCATGTTGGCCTTTATAACAAGAGGAATCGAATACAGGATCAAAGAGGTCCTTCTGCAGTTGAACAGAGCCCTAGTGAGACCACATCTGGAGTATTGTGTGCAGTTTTGGTCCACTAATTTGAGGAAGGACATTTTAGCTATTGAGGGAGTGCAGCATAGGTTTACAAGGTTAATTCCCGGGATGGCGGGACTGTCATATGCTGAGAGAATGGAGCAGCTGGGCTTGTACACTCTGGAGTTTAGAAGGATGAGAGGATATCTCATTGAAACATATAAGATTGTTAAGGGTTTGGACACGCTAGAGGCAGGAAACATGTTCCCGATGTTGGGGGAGTCCAGAACCAGGGGCCACAGTTTAAGAATAAGGAGTAAGCCATTTAGAATGGAGACGAGGAAACACTTTTTCTCACAGAGAGTGGTGAGTCTGTGGAATTCTCTGCCTCAGAGGGCAGTGGAGGCGGGTTCTCTGGATGCTTTCAAGAGAGAGCTAGATAGGGCTCTTAAAAATAGCGGAGTCAGGGGATTATGGGGAGAAGGCGGGAATGAGGTACTGATTGGGGATGATCAGCCATGATCACATTGAATGGCGGTGATGGCTCGAAGGGCCGAATGGCCTACTCCTGCACATATTGCCTATTGTCTATTGTCTACTCCAGCATTTTGTGTCTGTCTTGGGTATAAACCAATATCTGAAGGGTCTCGACACGAACATCACCAGTTCCTTTTCCCCAGAGATGATGTCTAACCCGCTGAGTTGCTCCAGCTTTTTGTGTCTATGTGCAGTTCCTTCCAACACATTACCTCAAATCGTACCCTCTTCCCCTTGCCACCCCTTCTGGCTGAAGATTCAAAAGCTTGAAAGCAAGTCCCACCAGATACAGAAACAGCTCCTTCCCTGTTGCTATCAGACTACTGAATGTACAGTGTTTTGGACAAAGACCCATCATTTATTTATTTGCCTCTGTACTCCACAATTTGAGATTTGTAACAGAAAAAAAATTACATGCGGTTAAAGTGCATTGTTATACATTTTTATACATTTGGTTTCACCATGTAGAAATTACAGCAGTCCCCCATTCCAGGGCACCGTAATATTTGGGTAATGTCATGTAAATGAAAGTAGTCATGTTTAATATTTTGTTGCATATCCTTTGCATGCATTGACTGCTTGAAGTCTGCGATTCATTGAAATCACCAGTTGCTGGGTGTCTTCTCTGGTGATGCTTTGCCAGGCCTGTATTGCAGCCATCTTTAGCTTATGCTTGTTTTGGAGGCTAGTCCCCTTCAGTTTTCTCTTCAGCATATAAAAGACATGCTCAATTGGGTTCAGATCTATTGATTGACTTGGCCACTCTAGAATTGACCATTTTTTAGCTTTGAAAAACTCCTTTGTTGCTTTAGCAGTATGTTTGGGATCATTGTCTTGCTGTAGAATGAATCGCCGGCCAGAGTTTTGAGGCATTTGTTTGAACTTGAGCAGATAAGATGTGTCTATACACTTCAGAATTCATTATGTTGCTACCATCAGCAATTGTATCATCAATGATACAACCGAATGGCCTACTCCTGCACATATGGTCTACTGTCTATGACGATAAGCGAGTCAGTACCATCAGCAGCCATACATACCCAGGCCATAACACCCCCACCACCGTGTTTCACAGATGAGGTGGTATGTTTTGGATCTTGGGCAGTTCCTTCTCTCCTCCATACTTTGCTCTTGCCATCACTCTGATATAAGTTGATTTTCATCTCATCTGTCCACAAGACCTTTTTCCAGAACTGTGATGGCTCTTTTAAACTTAATCTGGCCATCCTATTTTTGCAGCTAACCAGTGGTTTGTATCTTGCAGTGTAGCCTCTGTATTTCTCTTCATGAAGTCTTCTGTAGACAGTGGTGATTGACAAATCCACACCTGAAGAGTGTTTCTGGTGTGTCGGACAGGTGTTTGGGTATTTTTCTTTATTATAGAGAGAATTCTTCTGTCATCACCTGTGGAGGTCTTCCTTGACCTGCCAGTCCCTTGGCGATTAGTAAGCTCACCAGTGCTCTCTTTCTTCTTAATGATGTTCCAAACAGATGATTTTGGTAAGCCTAAGGTTTGGCCGTTGTCTCTAAGAGTTTTATTCGTATTTCTCAGTCTCATAATGGCTTTGTTGAATTTCATTGGCACAACTTTGGTCCTCATGTTGATAAACAGCAATAAAAGTTTCCAAAGGTGATGGAAAGACTGGAGGAAAGACTAGGTGCTGAGAGCTCTCTTATACCTGCATTAAGGAGGCAATTAAACACACCTGTGAAGCATGTGTCCCAAACATTATGGTGCCCTGAAATTTTGGGGGGGGGGGGGGGGGACTATGTATAAACACTGCTGTAATTTCTACATGGTGAAACCAAAATGTATAAACATTTATTCAAATCTGACAATGTGCACTTTAATCACATGTGCTTTTTTCTATTAAATATCTCAAATTCTGGAGAACAGAGGCAAATAAATAAATGATGGGTACACAAAAATGCTGGAGAAACTCAGCTGGTGCAGCAGCATCTATGGAGCGAAGGAAATAGGCAACGTTTCGGGCCGAAACATTGCCTATTTCCTTCGCTCCATAGATGCTGCTGCACCCGCTGAGTTTCTCCAGCATTTTTGTGTACCTTCGATTTTCCAGCATCTGTAGTTCCTTCTTTAACAAATAAATGATGGGTCTTTGTCCCCAACATTATGGAGGGCACTAACTCTCATAATCTAAGGATTCAGACCCAATTACCCAGCCTACCCAATTGCACTTTTATTTATGTGCATTTTCTCAATAGCTGTAACACTGTAATACTATATATTCTGCACTAATAGTTTTCTCTTTGCTGTACTTGATTATATTGATGGGCTGATTGTACTAATTCATGATATGGTTTGATATACATTTTTCACAGTATCTCAGTAAATGTGACTATAAATAAACCAATATCTGCTTTACATGAAAGCTGACCCAAGAGAACACTAGGTAATTCAGTCACAGAAATTCTGTTCAAGAAATTAAGCATTTTATACCACACTTTTTAAAACACAGACTTTCAGGGCTTCAGTTAAAATATGCTTATGCTCGATAATTGATTTCAAAATTAACATAGAACCTTTAAAAAAATTGTCACATGTACTTTTGCCAAGACAAAGCACTCCCACCAACAGTCCTGTGTGATCATAGGTCCAGTCAGATGGAAAATCAAAGCTGGCCTGCAAAGACAATTCCACCCATTTTTTGTTGTGAACTTAGTAGAATATGCAGAAGTACTACACCAAGCCTACACTTTCTCATGCGAGCAAAATGATTTGGACATACATTTCAGAGGGGTTTTTAAACATGACTTTTAGTACTGTCTAGTGCCTTTCAAGGCTAAAATAAATTTTAGGATCTTTCACACTTCAGTGCTGTTATGTTCTCTCACTAATTTTCAGTGTAAAAGCAGAGTGCAGGAACAGGACTCTTTTCAGTGTAAAAGCAGAGTGCAGGATATTTTGACAGGAACAAAATATCATTAAACTTGAGCAAAACCAAAATAATGTTATTTTAGTAATTGCAGAACAAATATACAAGTAAATATAAAGATAAATGGGGTTGAAATTGAACAAGTTCATGAAAATAAATTTCTTGGGGTTATAATGGATGATAGAATCAGCTGGAAATCACACATTAAACATGTACAATCCAAACTGTCAAAAAGCATTTCGGTATTACACAAAGTTAAGCAGGTTCTGGATTACAAATCACTCCGCATTCTCTACTGTTCACTAATCTTACCCTATTTAAATTACTGTGCAGAGGTTTGGGGCAATAATTATAAAAGTTCGCTATATTCATTAACTATTCTGCAAAAAATTATGTGAGGTAAGGGAATTATGTGAGGTAAGGGAAATGAGCAGAGTAGCAATGGAAACTGTGAGATTCAAAGAAGAGGAGGTGAGGATACTTTTGAAAAATATGAAAACGGATAAGTCTCCAGGTCCTGACAGGATATTCCCTAGGACATTGAGGGAAGTTAGTGTAGAAATAGCAGGGGCTATGACAGAAATATTTCAAATGTCATTAGAAACGGGAATAGTGCCGGAGGATTGGCGTACTGCGCATGTTTTTCCGTTGTTTAAAAAGGGTTCGAAGAGTAAACCTAGCAATTATAGACCTGTTAGTTTGACGTCAGTGGTGGGCAAATTAATGGAAAGGATACTTAAAGATAATATATATAAGCATCTGGATAAGCAGGGTCTGATTAGGAACAGTCAACATGGATTTGTGCCTGGAAGGTCATGCTTGACTAATCTTCTTGAATTTTTCGAAGAGGTTACTAGGGAAATTGATGAGGGTAAAGCAGTGGATGTTGTCTATATGGACTTCAGTAAGGCCTTTGACAAGGTTCCTCATGGAAGGTTGGTTAAGAAGATTCAATTGTTGGGTATTAATGGTGGAGTAGCAAGATGGATTCAACAGTGGCTGAATGGGAGATGCCAGAGAGTAATGGTGGATGGCTGTTTGTCAGGTTGGAGGCCGGTGACGAGTGGGGTGCCTCAGGGGTCTGTGTTGGGTCCACTGTTGTTTGTCATGTACATCAATGATCTGGATGAAGGTGTGGAAAATTGGATTAGTAAGTATGCAGATGATACTAAGATAGGTGGTGTTGTGGATAATGAAGTAGATTTTCAAAGTCTACAGAGAGATTTAGGCCATTTGGAAGAGTGGGCTGAAAGATGGCAGATGGAGTTTAATGCTGACAAAACATCTCGGCAGGACAAATCAAAATAGGACGTACACGGTAAATGGTAGCGAATTGAGGAATGCAGTTGAACAGAGGGATCTAGGAATAACTGTGCATAGTTCCCTGAAGGTGGAATCTCATGTAGATAGGGTGGTAAAGAAAGCTTTTGGTGTGCTGGCCTTTATAAATCAGAGCATTGAATATAGAAGTTGGGATGTAATGTTAAAATTGTACAAGGCATTGGTGAGGCCAATTCTGGAGTATGGAGTACAATTTTGGTCGCCGAATTATAGGAAGGATGTCAACAGAATAGAGAGAGTACAGAGGAGATTTACTAGAATGTTGCCTGGGTTTCAGCAACTAAGTTACAGAGAAAGGTTGAACAAGTTAGGTCTTTATTCTTTGGAGCGCAGAAGGTTAAGAGGGGACTTGATAGAGGTCTTTAAAATTATGAGCGGGTTAGACAGAGTGGACGTGGATAAGCTTTTCCCATTGAGAGTAGGGAAGATTCAAACAAGGGGACATGACGAGAATTAAGGGACAGAAGTTTAGGGGGAACATTAGGGGAAACTTCTTTACTCAGAGAGTGGTAGCTGTGTGGAATGAGCTTCCAGTGGAAGTGGTGGAGGCAGGTTCGATGTTATCCTTTAAAAATAGATTGGATGGGTATATGGACGGGAAAGGAATGGAGGGTTATGGTCTGAGTGCAGGTAGATGGGACTAGGAGGAAGTTTTTATTTTTAATTTAAAAAAAAAAAAAAAAAATTTAAATGTTCGGCACGGACTTGAAGGGCCGAGATGGCCTGTTTCCGTGCTGTTATGGTTATATAGTTATAAAAGAGCAATACGTATTATTCACAAGGTCAGGTATCTGGGTCACACTAATCCATTATTCTTACAGTCAAAATTATTAAAATTAGAAGATTCGGTTGCATTTAAAACAGCACAGATAATGTTTAGGGCCAAAAATAAAAACGTACCTGGAAATATACAAAAATTATTTAATGTGCGAGTGGAGGGTTATAATTTAAGAAGAATATTTAATTTTAAGGTACAAAGAGTCCGCACGACCAGAAAAACTTTTTGTATTTCGGTCTGTGGAGTAGGATTGTGGAACAGTTTGAATGTGGAATTAAAGCAATGTCCAAACATGAACCAGTTCAAAATGACATACCAAAAACTTTTTTTCACAAGGTACAGGGAAGAAGGGGATGGTTGACAAATAGGGGTTAATGTTTATTTATTGTTTTATTTATTATTCATTTATGTCTTTTGGTTACTTCATACATATTACTTGTATGTGTATATCAGTTGTATGTATATATATGTCTGTATGTATCTCTAAACATTGGTTGGGGTATTATTATTAATAATTAATTAATTATTAATTAATTATTAAATATGAAAGAGGGGTTTAGGGAGAAGGGCGAGATTAAATAAGTTATTCTTCTTCTCACTCCTTTTCAAGCTTGTAAAGAAAAAGTTGGACATTTAAATTTTGCATTATGCTTTTCATTGCTTTGCAAATATTGCCTGGAAGGTCCAATGTTTGACTATTTCGATTTTGTTGTTGTTATTTATTCCTATTTATGTCTTTACTTGTTCGGAACAAATAAATAAATAAATAAATAAATAAATAAATAAATAAAGAGTGTCTATGACATGAGCATCATAAAAATAATTATGGCAGAAAATGCAATGCTCAAATTATTGAGGTTTTCAAATCTTAATAAAAATAGATGGATCGGTTGTTAAAAAGCTTGCATACATATTGCAGTACAAAATACAGTATTTTTGAGAGATACACTATGGAAAAAGATGTGGCATATTTAAATATACATATAAATATGTATCTTAAATCCATCAAATTACTGCCAAATGCCTTTGAAAGCAAAGAAGCGTTCAGACTGAGAAGAAACAGTTGCAGCTTGATAGATTTCAGCACCCAAACATGTCACAGCATTTCTATTTCGGATGACTGAAATGTACTAAGAGCACGGATATTTTTGAATAATCAGTTTTCCCATATCCTTTGCACAAATGGGTAAATCAATAGGTAAATCAATTGTTGCACCACCTATAAAAGGTATTATCATAATGAGATAGTACATTTGTGAACAGATATCTGCTAACAAAATAGGCACTTGTAAGTTGGTTTAAATTGCGTTTTTCCACAGCAATATTCAATAACTGAGCAGTTCCACTGCAATATTAAACCGCTGGCGGTGCGTCAAATGGAGAGATTAAATGGGTTCGTGAAAACTACTTTGCCATGTACAAATGATCATGAGATAGTCGACCCTTACGTTTGTAAAGTAATCAATTCAGTTTATTTAAAGAAAACAAATCTGCATCGTCTCCTTTTATATTAAAAAATGCATCAAATACATTATTTCAGGGAGTTGTGGCAGGCTACGAAAAGCAACTGTGCACTTATCAGAGTGCAATCACTCCGATGTTATTTTTAATTATAGGGCATCAATTATTCCCAATGAATTAAATACCTATGTTGAATGAGCACAATGAGTTTTACTGCCTGGCAGGTTTAACTCCCGTGGTCTGAAAAAGGGACTCGACCCGAATCGTCGCCCATTCCTTCTCTCCAGATATGATGCCTGCCCCGCTGAGTTACTCCAGCATTTTGTGTCTATTCCAAAGCTGACATTCACAACCACCGTTTAAAGCAAAGATCCTATAGCTCGCTATAGGATCTTTGGTTTAAAGGGCCATCGGGAACAGCCAGACATCATGCAGACAAGAGTGCAGCTCAGCCGTGCGCCTCCCAGCCCCGCCCCTCCCCTCTCCCGCGGACCCCATCAATCCCCACCCCGGCACCATCCCTACCTCACTCACTCTGCTTACCTCCCAACGTTATTGATAACGAGCAGTGATAACGAAAGCTGCACGGAATCACACCCGTCCCTGCATGCGGACCTTGGCGTCCACCTGGTCGTGTGGCGTCGCCGCGGTAACGACGGGCGACTCGGGCCTCAGCGTCCGCCGCTGCTGCTGCCGCTGCTGCTGCTCCACACTGAGCGGCCTCAGCCTGTCCACGCCAGCCTCCTCCAGCCGCTACCGCCTGCCTACCTACCCGCCCGCTGCCCTGCACTGTGCCGATTGTTGCCATGCACTCACACCACAGTGTGACGCCGCGCCGGCACCGGTGACCCCGCCCCTCAGGCAGCGCGCGTCAGGCAGACGCCAATTGTGACGCCAACGCGTTTTTCCCTCCCACAAAGACCTACTGTTTTGCATACGTGCCGCCCTCCCAGCCCCGCCCCCCTGAAACTGCAGGAGCCATTCGGCCCCTCCCCTCGCTGCCGGCCCAACCAACCCCTCTCTGATCCCACCCTGCCTGGCCCCTCCCCTCACTGCCGGCCCAACCAACCCCTCTCTGATCCCACCCTGCCTGGCCCATCTCCTCGCTGCCGGCCCAACCAACCCCTCTCTGATCCCACCCTGCCCGGCCCATCTCCTCGCTGCCGGCCCAACCAACCCCTCTCTGATCCCACCCTGCCCGGCCCCTCCCCTCGCTGCCGGCCCAACCAACCCCTCTCTGATCCCACCCTGCCCGGCCCCTCCCCTCGCTGCCGGCCCAACCAACCCCTCTCTGATCCCACCCTGCCTGGCCCATCTCCTCGCTGCCGGCCCAACCAACCCCTCTCTGATCCCACCCTGCCCGGCCCATCTCCTCACTGCCGGCCCAACCAACCTCTCTCTGATCCCACCCGGCCCATCTCCTCGCTGCCAGCCCAACCAACCCCTCTCTGATCCCACCCGGCCCGGCCCGGCCCGGCTCATACTCTCCCCTCCGCTGGCCGTCTATTCCTCTTCGCCAAACCGTCAAATCCCCTCGCTGATTGTCCTCTCCCTGGCCATCCCATCTCCTCGCTGATCCCGCCCGGCCCATCCCTTTACAGACCAGTAGTTCTGCTACTTTGTGTTTTTGTTTTGCATAACGCGAATTGGAAATAACGTGATTGATCGATTGATTAGGGAACAGTTTTTGTATTTGGAATACATAAGGAACTGCAGATGCCAGATTGCACGAAAGGACACAAAGTGCTGGAGTAATTCAGCGGGTCAGGCAGCATATTTGGAGGACATGGACAGGTGACCTTCCGTGTAGAGACCCTTCTTCAGATTGATTGTAGGCGTGAGGAGATGGTGGGGCAGGACAAGGCCGGCCAAGTGAAAGGAGGAAACGAGGAACTGCAGATTACAAAAAACACACAAAGTGCCGAGAAACTCTGGGTCAGGCAGCATATCTTGAGAACATGGATAGGTGATGTTTCGAGTTGGGAGTTACTCTGGAACTTTGCCTTTTCAAGTGATAGGCGGAAACAGTTGTGATGGTCTGGGATGTG
Source organism: Malacoraja senta (assembly GCA_038087875.1). Lineage (NCBI taxonomy): Eukaryota > Metazoa > Chordata > Chondrichthyes > Rajiformes > Rajidae > Malacoraja > Malacoraja senta. The sequence continues at coordinate 36,533,629 of CM075980.1, forward strand.
TCCACAATTCTCTGAAATTTCTTGTGAATGGAGCTGTTCCCAAACCATGCTACATGTGCATCCAGATAACATGTTTTCTGTAATGCATCTGTAGAACTTGGTGAGAGTTGTTGGCAACATACCAAACTTCCTAAGCCATTATAATTGTCATCATAAACATTATTTTCTATAACACGAGATTTCTTTGGAATGCAACTGTCATGTTATAGCAAAACTACCAGTGTATGACCTGTACAAGGGGTGACCTGTACAAAAGAAACAGGTTACACCTTAACTGGACGGGGACCAACATTCTGGAAGGCAGGTTTGCTAGTGTTACACGGGTGGGTTAAAATTAAATAGCAGGGGAAGAGGGGTTGACAAATTGGGAATATAAGGACTTTAACATCACGGAGTTCTGGGATCTTTTGCCGAGGGTCCAAGCCGCTGAGTGTGTTCTTCCGTTCCGACACCGGAGCTCCGTTCATCCCGGTGAGAGGGCCTGAACATCGGGCCGCTATAGCGGCGACTGGAGGGCTCAAAGGCCCTGACCGCAGGTGAACAAAGAGGAAGATGACTGAACCTTCAGCACACAGAACATAGTAGGCATTTACTACAAAAACAGATCTGTGTGTCCATATACCATAATATAAATATATACACACATGAATAAATAAACTGATAAAGTGCAGATAACAGATAATGGGTTATTAATAATCAGAGTTTTGTCCGAGCCAGGTTTAATAGCCTGATGGCTGTGGGGAAGTAGCTATTCCTGAACAGGATGGTGTGGGTCTTTGATGATACTGCCAGCCTTTTTGAGGCAGAGACTGCGATAAATCCCCTCGATGGAAGGAAGGTCAGAGCCGATGATGGACTGGGCAGTGTTTACTACTTTTTGTAGTCTTTTCTTCTTCAGGGCGCTCAAGTTGCCGAACCAAGCCACGATGCAACCGGTCAGCATGCTCTCTACTGTGCACCTGTAGAAGCTTGAGGCTCAGTTAGAAATTGGTAAGTATGATGTTATGTGAATTACAGAGACATGGCTGCAAGTCATGTCTCACAAATCTGATTGAGTTTTTTGAAGATGTCGAAAAGGTCGATGAGGGCAGAGCTGGAGATGTTGTATACATGGATTTCAGTAAGGTATTCAACAAGGTTCTGCATGATAGGCTGCTCTGGAAGGTTAGATCACATGGGATCCAAGGAAAGAAAGCTGAATGGATAGCAAATTGGCTCCATTGAAGGAAGCAGTGATGGTGGAAGGTAGCTTCTCGGACTGGAGGCCTGTGACTAGTGGTGTGCCTCAGGGTCAGTGCTGGGCCCGTTACTGTTTGTCATCTACATCAATGATTTGGATGAGAACATACAGGGCAAGATTAGCAAGTTTGCTGATGATATAAAAGTGGGTGGTTTTGCAGATAGTGAGGATGGTTGTGAAAGATTGCAGCAGGATCTAGATCGATTGACCAGGTGGGCTGAGGAATGGTTGATGGAATTTAATACAGAGAAGTGTGAGGTGTGGCATTTTGGGATGTGTAACAAGGGCAGGACTTACACAGTGAATAATAGGCCTCCGGGGAGTGTTGTCAAGTAGAGGGATCTGGGAGTGCAGGTGCATGTTCCTTGAAGGTCGAGTCACAGGTAGGTAAGGTGATCAAAAAGGCTTTTGACACATTGTCCTTCATCAGAGTATTGAGTATAGAAGTTGGGAGGTCATGTTGCAGTCGTATAAGACGTTGGTGAGACCGCATTTAGAATATTGTGTTCAGTTCTGGGGGCCATGCTATAGGACAGATATTGTCAAGCTTGAAAGGGTTCAAAGAAGATTTATGAGGATGTTGTTAGGACTAGAGGGTGTGAGCTATAGGGAGATGTTGAGTAGGCTGGGTGCAGGAGTGGAGTGCAGGAGGATGAGGGATGATCTTATAGAGGTATACAAAATCATGAGAGGAATAGATTTGGTAAATGCACATTCTCTTGCACAGAGTAGGGGAATTGAGGACCAGAAGACATAGGTTCAAGGTGAAGGGGAAAGATTTAATAGGAATCTGAAGGGTAACTTTTTCACACAAATGGTGGTGGGTGTATGGAACAAGCTGCCAGATGAGGTGGTTGAGGTTGGGACTATCCTAACATTTAAGAAACAGTTAGGCAGGTACATGGATATGACAGGTTTGGAGGGATATGGACAAACGCAGGCAGCTGGGACTAGTGTAACTGGGACATGTTGCCGGTGTGGGCAAGTTGGGCCGAAGGGTCTGTTTCCACACTGTATCACTCTATGACTCTTGGTTTTCAGGTCTGGACATGAAATGACACATTATGCTATGCTCTGTGCATGGTCATTAAAATGTACTGAGCAGAGAATTCCCAGCTTTCATTTACAGTGGTAATTTTAAATAGGAAAAATAAGAATTAATATTTTTTTAAAACAAGATCCTGATGCCTCCTATTGGTTCTGACAAAATTGTACGAAGTGAATCGACACCTATTGCAGCTACTTTTATTGTGTTAGGGAAGTACTTCAACCATGCATGATGTCAAGTAAGTTGAAATAACATCCAATTTATAACTCAACAGTATGAACATTGAATTCTCCAATTTCAAGTAATTTCCCCATCCCCAACTCTTTTCCCAGCTCCCAGCAACCCCCCAGTGCCCATTTCACCCACCCACCATTCCTGTCACCCTGCTTCTGTCCACTCTCCCATCTTTGAGTCCCGCATTCCCATTTGATCCCCCCCCCTTTGTCCACCCCCCTGCCCATTCTGCCCATACACTTCCCTCTGGCTTGACATTTCACACCTACTTTTGTTAGCTGATGTAGCGAGTCCAAACTTTGTGATCAAACGGTTACTTTATTCGGTGAGATAAGTTTGACATACATGTGCGTTTGGGACTCTCTAACATATTGAGTCATTGCTGCTGCTGCTGAGCGAGGGTGTTGACTCGAGCTCAGCTACCTATTGACTGATGATCTCAAGGTAAGATCTGCTGATGTAGCAGGACACTCCCCTTAACCCATGACGTCACGTAACCACTGATGAGGGTTTGACTGTAAGTGGTCTGACCATCAGGTGACGCCACACTGACACCCTTTTGTCTTTTTTTCACTTCCCGCCTTTATCATTTACTCCAACCATCTGCCAGTCACCCACTGTCCCCTCACCTACATCCTCCGATCACTTGCTAAGCTTTGCCCCTTCCCCTCCTTTCATTTCTAGTTTTCTCCCCCCCCCATCCTCTCACTCCATAAGTCTGAAGAGGGGGGCCCAACCCAAAACAACATCTGCCCATTCTCTTCACAGATGCAGCCTGACTTGCTGAGTTCCTCCAACAGTTTGTTTTTTGCAGTAAACATTATAATAATTTGCATATTAGATGTAAACAATAAATCAATCATCTTTCGATTTCTTTTTTTTCCATTATTCTTTCTGATATAATCGTGTATCAACAATTTAAGTAAAATCACACGGTCAAATTCATTTCTCAGTAAACAATGCACATCTGTTGAAAAATGTACGCCTGAAGTTTATAAACCCATTCAAATAAGAAAGTGATTATAATAATATTTTTTAAATCTTCAAAACTAGAGTCTGAAGTGTTATTGGAAACAGGTTTTAGATTTAGTGGGAACACACAGCAGAGAGACATGGGATTCGTTCTGTGACTTTCCTTTCTGCAAGCAACTTTATTGGTTTGTAAAATATAAACTGTTTCAATATGTACATCACTGTATGTGCATCACTCTGAAAATAAATACTCTGTATACATTTTGATAATTTGTAACTCATTTTCACTCTTTTGTACTCATACATGTCATAGCATGTTAAAAATGTCATAAAAGCAAACTCAATGCAAGCATTTACTTCAAGAGGGCTTGTATACAAAAACAGGGATATAATGTTGAGGCTCTGTAAGGCGCTGGTATGGCCACATTTGGAATATTGTGAGCAATTGTGGGCACCATATCTGAGGAAGGATGTGCTGGCTCCGGATACGATTCAGAGGAGGTTTACAAGAATGATCCCAGCAATGAGTGGGTTAACCTATGATAACGGCACTGGGTCTGTACTCGCTGGAGTTTAGAAGAATGAGGGGGGACTTCATTGAAACATACGGATTTGTGAAAAGCTTGGATAGAGTGGATGTGGAGAGGATGTTTCCACTAGTGCGAGAGTCCAGGACTAGTCATAGCCTCAGAATTAAAGAATGTTCTTTTAGGAAGGATATGAGGTGACATTTCTTTAGTCAGAGGGTGGTGAATCAGTGGAATTCTTTGCCACAGAAGGCTGTGGAGGCCAAGTCGGTGGATATTTTTAAGGCAGAGATAGATTCTTGATTAGTACGGGTGTCAGACGTTATGGCGAGAACACAGGAGAATGGGGTTAGGAGGGAGATATAGTTGAGCGATGGTCTATGGTCGGAATGGCGGACTAGACTTAATGGGCAGAATGGCCTAATTCTACTCCTATTCCTTATGACCTTATGACTCATCGTCCAACCCACTAACCATATAAAATTACTTGACTTTATATATACTTGTCACGGTAACAAAGAACAATATTACTTCTATTCATACATACCCTTTCTTTATTGATTGAAAATTTGATCATTTAGATTCTGAAACTCATTGTTTTTTATCATGGAGAGAGGATAAAGGGATAGAGGGTATATTATGAACATTTACAATTGAACAACTTTAGGCAATAAATGTCTCCCTACTGAATGTTAAGCCCCTTGAATCTAAGGTTGACCAGTGTCTTTATGCAGTTCAATTTTGCATGTTTGCACGTTTTTTCAAAATAGAGTGTACTGCAATAGCCTCCTTCACCACTCTATGTATCTGTGATGCCACTTTCAGGGAATTATGTACTTGTATTGCTAGATCCCTCCCTCATGGGCCTACCATTCAATGTGAAATCCTTTTCACAGACATGCATATGATATAAATTAATAATTATTGTTGTTCCACCATGTTAGTACAAGAGGTGGTCCGTAGTGTTCCATTACTGTAGGATTAGGGTTATGCAGGTTGATTCAAGAGCCTGATAGTTGTAGGAAATCAGCTTTTCCTGAACCTGCTGGTGTTAGACTTTGGGCTTCTGTTCCTCCTGCTTAACGGTAACAATGAGAAGAGGGCATGGCCCAGATGATGGGAATCCTTAATTAAAGATATTGCCTTTTTGACACAGTTCATCTAATGTTAATTCATCAGAAAACACAGATTGTGTGACAAAACTGTCAAAATGACAAAAGGGATGTAATGCTGAGGCTCTACAAGGCACCAGTCAGGCCGCATTTGGAGTATTGTGAGCAATTTTGGGCCACATATCTGAGGAGAGGGTCCAGAGGAGGTTTATGAGAATGAGTGGGTTAACATATGATGAGCGTTTGACGGCACTGGGCTTCTACTCCCTGGAGTTTAGAAGGATGAGGGATCTCATTGAAATTTACTGAATAGTGAAAGGCCTGGATAGAGTAGATGTGGAGAGGATGTTTCCATTGGAGGGAGAGTCTATGACCAGAGGTCATAGCCTCAGAATTAAGGGACGTTCTTTTAGGAAGGAGATAAGTAGGGATTTCTTTAGTCAGACGGTGGTGAATCTGTGGAATTCATTGCCACAGAAAGCTGCGGAGGTCATGTCAATGGATATTTTGAAGGCAAAGATAAATAGATTATTGATTTGTATGGGTGTCAGGGGTTATGGGGAGCAGGCAGGAGAATGGGGTTATGAGGGAGAGACAGATCCACCATGATTGAATGGCGGAGTAGATTTGATGAGTCGAATGCCCTAATTCTGCTCCTATCAAGTGAATTGATGAAAACACTGCAGATGCTGGAATCTTGAACAAAAAAATGTGGTGAAGGAACTCAGCGGGTCAGGCTGCTTCTTGAAGGGAATGGACAAACAACGTTTTAGGTTGGGATCCTTCTTCAAACTGATGAAGTAGGGACAAAATACTGGAAAAGAGAGTAGTAGTGGAATAAAGTCCAGTTAGTGATAGATGGATACAGATGTGGGGAGGTGATTGGCAGATGGGTGACAATGGGTTGTGGTGAAAAGGAGGGAAAGAGAGGGGATACAAAGGAAAAATGGGACTGCGATTGAAGATGAGTGTACAGAGGAGGGGAAAGGAGCAGGGGGGCGGGTGGTGGGAAATGGTGGGAAAAATGCCAGGGAAAATTGGTGGGGTTGATGGGTATTACTTGAAATTGGAGAATTCTGTGTTCAGACTGTTGTGTTTTAAGATAAGGTCTTTTAAGATATGGTGTTTTAAGATAAGGTGTTTTAAGATATAAGTTGAATCAAGAGTTAAAATTGGCATGTCGCAATGGTAATGGTATGGTTGTTATGGGGGATTTCAACATGCATGTAGACTGGGAAAATCAGGTTGATACTGGACTCCAAGAAAGGGAGTTTGTGGAGTGCCTCCGTGATGGATTCTTAGAGCAGCTTGTACTGGAGCCCACCAGGGAGAAGGCAATTCTGGAAATAGTGTTGTGTAATGAACCAGATTTGATAAGGGAACTCGAGGTAAAGGAGCCATTAGAAGGTAGTGACCATAATATGATAAGTTTTAATTCACAATTTGAGAGGGTGAAGGGAAAATCAGAACTGTCAGTATTACAATTGAACAAAGGGGACTATGGAGCCATGAGGGAGGAGCTGGCCAAAGTTGACTGGAAAGATACCCTAGCAGGGATGACAGTGGAACAACAATGGCAGGTATTTCTGGGAATGATTCAGAAGGTGCAGGATCAGTTCATTCCAAAGAGGAAGAAAGATTCCAACGGGAGTAAGGGGCGACCGTGGCTGTCAAGGGAAGTATAGAGAAGAAGTATAACATAGCAAAGATGAGCGGGAAGCCAGAGGATTGGGAAACTTTTAAAGAGCAACAGAAGATAACTAAAAAGGCAATACAGGGAGATAAGACGAGGTACGAAGGTAAGCTAGCCAAGAATATAAAGAAGGATAGTAAAAGCATCTTTGGGTATGTGAAGAGGAAAAAATTAGTTAAGACCAAAGTTGGACCCTTGAAGACTGAAACAGGTGAATTTATTATGGGGAACAAGGAAATGGCAGACGAGTTGAACAGGTACTTTGGTTGATGTCTTCACTAAGGAAGACGCAAACAATCTCCCTGATGTACTAGTGGCCAGAGGATCTAGGGTGACGGAAGGATATTCGCATTAGGCAGGAAATGCACAAATAGCGGCACATTTGGATAGCAGTAACACGATTGGTCCGAGTCAGCATGGGTTTACGAAGGGGAAAACATGCTTTTTTTTGCTTTTAAATTTTTTTTAATTTATTAGAAGTACATTAAATTACAAACAATTACATTAGTACACATCACGTATATCTTATTACAATTAATATGCTCCTTCATTTTTTAAAGCTAATAAAAAGAAAAGGTTGAAATTAAGAAGAAAGAGAAAGTGAAAGAAAATAGTGATAGTGGAAAAGTGTGTCAAAAGGAAAGAACAGAGACCCTGTAGAAGAGAAATTAGAGAGAAGAGATTAAGATATAGACCCTAGAGAAGAAAAAAGAGAAAGAAGAGAAAAGAGAAAAACAAGTACTCTATTATGAGCATCACGCAAATGGGATATACCAACTCGCCACCTTTCATCCCCCTTTACCAAGTCCTGACATCGGTACCTTTTTAAAGTACTTTTGCACCTTATGCTTGTAATAGTTCTATAAATGAAGACCACGTCAGATGGAAGTGATCTGATTTGCCTGCCAGGAGGACTCTTATCTCTTGCAGGTGTAATGTTTCAAACATGTTTGAAATCCACATGTTTTAGGACAAGCTTTTTTCCAGTTATTAACCCGTAATCAAATAGGTTCTTTTGAAACACATTTAGTTCAGGGCTACCTTCCGTTGTTCCAAAGATAATCCATTCTGCTTTTGGTATCAGTTTTATTTTAAATAATTTTGTAAAGATTTCAAATATTTCAATCCAAAATTTTTGAATTTTTGTACAAAAAACAAATGAGTGCGCTATAGTAGCTTCTTGAGACTGACATTTATCGCAAATAGGTGATACATTGGGGAAAATTTTACTAATTTGGGTTTTTGAGTAATATAATCTGTGTAAGATTTTGAATTGTATTAAAGTGTGTCTTACATTAATCGAGCATTTATGCACATTTAATAAATGTTCATTCCACCTCTCCTTTGAAATTTTAATAGCTAATTCTTGTTCCCAGTCTCTTCTAAAACCTTCCGTAGTTGGTATTTCTACATTTAAGATAATATTATACAAATAAGATATTAAGTTTGCTGATTCAGCTTTTATCTGCATTGCTTCATCCAGTAAATCTGGTGGCATGTTATAATAATCTTTTGTATATTTTTTCAGATAATCATATATTTGGAAATATTTAAAGTATTGATTGTTTCCCAGATTATATTTTATTTGTAATTGTTGGAATGATAGTAATTTTCCAGTTTCATACAAGTCTCCGAGCGTTTTAATTCCTAATCTTTCCCATTGTATAAATGATTTGTCTATAATGGAGGGTTTAAACAAAGGGTTATTAACTATTGGGGATAAAAGCGATAGATTTCTTAATTTTAAATTTTGTTTTATTTGTTTCCAAGTTCTAATTGTACTATGTATAATTGGATTTTTGTTATAATTTATATTATTCAGTTTCATTGGTGAGAGGAGGATCGCTCCAATATTACAAGAGGAGCAGTCTTCTCTCTCCATTATAATCCAATCCACCTGCTGGGCAGAGTTGTCCATCAGTTGAATCATATTTTTAATATTTATTGACCAATAATAGTACATAAAGTTAGGGAGTGCTAAGCCACCTAATACTTTAGGTTTGTTCAAATGTGTTCTTTGTATTCTATGGGATTTATAATCCCATATAAAATTAGTAATGTCTGAATCCAATTTAAAAAAAAACTTTTTTGGTAAATATATAGGAATTGATTGAAATAGGTATAGAATTTGTGGTAAAAAGATCATTTTTATTGCATTTATTCGGCCTATTAAAGACATCGGAAGCGTTTTCCAGAATTTAATTAATGTATTTAATTTCTTAAGTAGAGGATTATAATTTGCTTTAAACATGCCTTGATATTTTCTGGTAATTTCAATACCCAAGTATTTACATTTTTCTGTAGCTATTTTAAAAGGGAATTTTAAGAGATGTGTTGAGTCTTTCGGTTTTATTGACATAATTTCACTTTTATTCCAATTTATTCTGTATCCAGAAAAGGATCCAAAATCCTCAATTAGATTTAATATGTTTGGTATAATAATTTGAGGTTTTGTGATGTACAATAATATATCATCCGCGTATAAAGATATTTTATTATTTGAATATTTAGTGTTATAGCCATGGATATCAGGATGTATTCTAATTTTTTCCACTAGAGATTCAATTATAAGAGCAAATAACAGCGGTGATAATGAGCATCCTTGTCTATTACCCCTTGATAATTGGAATTTCGAAGATAATATGTTATTAGTTAATATTCTAGCTGTAGGCTTATTATATAATAATTTAATCCATATAATGAAATTCTCTTCCAATTGAAATTTTTGTAATACTTTAACCATATAATTCCATTCTACTTGATCAAATGCTTTTTCAGCGTCCAACGAAATAATTGATAATTCTTGTTCTTCGATTTTGTGTGAGTGCATTATATTGAGCAGACGTCTCATATTATTAGATGAATGTCTCTTAGGGATAAACCCTGTTTGATCTGGGTTTATTAATTTACTAATATACTTACTTAATCTTCTAGCTAATGTTTTCGCTAATATTTTTTGATCTGTATTTAACAATGCGATAGCTCTATATGAACCCGGTTCTTCTATATCTTTGTCTTTTTTTGTATTAATGTGATCGTTGATTCAGCTAGTGTATCAGGTAATATTTGTTCATTAAAGGCATATTTATACATTTTCTGTAAACATGCTTGACTAATCTTCTGGAATTTCTTTTGAGGATGTTACTAGGAAAATGGACAAGGGAGAGCCAGTGGATGTATTGTACCTGGACATTCAGAAAGCATTTGATAATGTCCCACATTGGATATTAGTGGGCAAAATTAGAGCACATGGTATTGGGGGTAGGGTACTGACATGTATAGAACATTGGTTGGCAGAAAAGAAACAAAGAGTAGGGATAAACGGGTCCCTTTCAGAATGGCAGGCAGTGACTAGTGGGGTACCGCAAGGCTTGGTGCTGGGACCGCAGCTATTTACAATATACATTAATGATTTAGATGAAGGGATTATAAGTAACATTAGCAAATTTGTAAATGACACAAAGCTGGGTGGCAGTGTGAACTGTGAGGAGTATACTATGAGGATGCAGGGTGACTTGGACAGGTTGGGTGAGTGGGCAGATGCATGGCAGATGCAGTTTAATGTGGATATATGTGAGGTTATCCACTTTGGTGGCAAAAACAGGAATGCGCCAAGTTGGGAAAAGGGGAAGTACAACGAGATCTGGGGGGTCCTTGATCATCAGTCACTGAAAGTAAGCATGCAGGTACAGCAGGCAGTGTAGAAAGCAAATGGCATATTGGCCTTCATAACAAGAGGAGTTCAATATCGGAGCAAAGAGGTCCTTCTGCAGTTGTACAGGGCCCTAGTGAGACCACACCAAGAGTATTGTGTGCAGTTTTGGTCTCCAAATTTGAGGAAGGACATTCTTACTATTGAGGGAGTGCAGCATAGGTTCACCAGGTTAATTCCCAGGACGGCGGGACTGTCATATGTTGATAGAATGGAGCGGTTGGACTTGTATACTCTGGAATTTAGAAGGATGAGAGGGGATCTTATTGAAACATATAAGATTATTAAGGGTTGGAGGCAGGAAACATGTTCCCGATGTTGGGGGAGTCCAGAATCCGGGGCCACAGTTTGAGAATATGGGGTAAGCCATTTAGAACCGAGATGAAGAAAAACATTTTCACATAGAGGGTTGTGAATCCGAAGGCAGTGGAGGCCAATTCTCTGGATGCTTTCAAGAGAAAGTTAGATAGAGCTCATAATGATGGTGGAGTCAGGGGATATGGGGAGAAGGCAGGAACGGGGTACTGATTGTGGATGATCAGCCATGATCACAGTGAATGGTGGTGCTGGTTCGAAAGGCCGAATGGACTAATCCTGCACCTATTGTCTATTGTCTATGACTATGTTGAATATGAGCTGGGGTAGACACACAATGCTGGAGTAACTCAGTGGGACAGGCAGCATCTCTGGAGAGAAGGAATGGGTGATGCTTTGGGTCGAGACCCTTCCTCAGATGATATGAGGTGCTGTTCTTTCAGTTTGTGTGTTGCCTCACTCTAACAATGGAGGAGGCCAAGTAGAGAAAATTGAGAATGGGAATGAGAAGAGGAGTTAAAACAGTTATCATCCGGGAGATCCAGCAGGCCTTGATGGACAGAGTGCAAGTGTAAGTCAAAATGGTTGCCTAGTCTACACTTAGTCTCACAAATGAAAAGGAGGCCACATTAGGAGAAACGAATGCAATAGAAGAGGTGTACGTGAACTTTTCTCTCACATGGAAGGTCTGCTGGAAACCCTAGGTGGTGGTGAGAGAGGGTACTGTATAGGGACAGGCATTACATCTCCTGCGGTTGGAGTGGAAAGTGTCTGTGGAGGAGATGAGTGGGGTGAACGGTGAGAACCAGGAGAACTCTATCCTTGTTGCACATGAGGTGAGAGGGAGGAGGAGCAAGAACAGCACTGTGGGACACAGAGGAGACACAGGTGAGGGTTCTATTTACAATAGCCAGGAGAATCCACATTTACTGAAGATTTTACAGAAACTTAATTAATATATGGCATTCGGAGAATCATTCATCAAGTGTTGGTGTTAAGGATTTTTCTCACAGAGGGTGGTGAATTTTACTGTAATTCTCTACCCTGGAGTGTTGTGGAGTTTAGATCATTTGGGATATTTTAAGAGGAAGTAGATCAATTGCTGAATGATCGGGATATTGAGGATGATGGGGAACTATATCAGAAGAGGAAGTAAGGCCTGGGGTAGATCAGCCATGACCTTGTTGAATGGCAAGACAGGCTTGAGAAGCTGGGGAATCTCCTTTTGCTATTTTCTTATGTAATATGAAAAAGCTAACCTGCTCTGCATTGGAAACTTTTGTTCGGGAGAGGTCCCCAAAAATCTGTTTGTCTCTAAGAATTACTCTCATAGTATTTGCAGGGAAAGACTCTCTTATAAAAGCAGTGGAGTTTTTTTGACATTATGGATAATTTGTAATATGCATCAGTAGGCTGAAGTATTATTGCCTCCTCAGCAAGGTAAGTTCTTCCAACTAACATCATCATGTATTGATGTATTGCAAACGTGAATGTAATATTTTGTAAACATCTGATTATATTATTATATTTTCACATTTCTAATTGCATAGGAAACTATTGAGTCTGTGCCAGCCGTCAGAGAAGTCCCATTAATCCCTCACCACTCGTCCCCCATCTTATTTTCTTGTAACATATTCTCTCACATAACCATCAAATTCACCCTGATTTTCTAAACATCTATCAACACTAGGGGTAATATATAATAGCCATTTAACCTATTTACAAAGCAAGACATTTGCCTTTTATCAGAAAGCCTTTGATAAGGTGCCGCAGATGAGGTTGCTAAAGAAGATGAGAGCCCATGGTATCAAGAGGCAGATACTAGCATGGAAAGCAGGTTGTTTGGATGGCAGAAGGCTAAGAGTGGCAATAAAGGGGGCTTTTTCTGGTTGGCTGCCAGTGACTAGCGGAGTTCCTCAGGGGACGGTGCTACGGCCGCTACTCTTCACATTGTATATTAATGATTTGGACGAGGGGGTTGAAGGTTTTGTGGTCAAGTTTGCATATGATATGAAAATAGGTGGAGGGACAGGTAGTTTAGAGAAAGCAGGGACATTGAAGAAGGACTTGGACAGGTTGGGAGAGTTGGCAGAGAATATGGTGTAGCAAAGTGTGGAGTCGTGCATTTTGGTAGTAGAAATAAAGACAAAGACTATTTTCTAAATGGGGAGAGAATCCAGAAATCAGAGGTGCAAAGGGACTTGGGGGTGCTGGTGCAGGATTCCCAAAAGGTTAATCTGCAAGTCGAATCGGCAGTAAAGAAGGCAAATGCAATGCTCGCATTTATTTCAAGAGGGCTAGAATGCAAAATCAGGGATGTAATGCTGAGACTCTTTAAGGCACATGTGAGGCTGCATTTGAAGTATTGCGAGCAATTCTGGGCACCATATCTGAGGAAGGATGTGCTGGCTCTGGAGAGGCTCCAGAAGAGGTTTTCAAGAATGATCCCAGCAATGAGTGGGTTTACATATAATGAGCATTTGATGGCATTGGGCCTGTACTCGCTGGAGTTTAGAAGAATGAGGGGCGACCTCATTGAAACGTACTGAATAGTGAAAGGCTTCGATAGAGTGGGCGTGGAGAGGATGTTTCCTCTAGTGGGAGAGGCTAGGACCAGAAGTCATAGCCTCAAAATTAAAGGATTTTCCTTTAAGAAGGAGATGAGGAGGAATTTCTTTAGTCAGAGAGTGGTGAATCTGTGGAATTCTTTGCCACAGAAGGCTGTGGAGGCAAAGTCAATGGATATTTTTAAGGCAGAAATAGATAGATTCTTAATTAGTACGGGTGTCAGCATTTATAGGAATTCCCAGACTGATTCCTGGGATGTCAGGACTTTCATATGAAGAAAGACTGGATAGACTCGGCTTGTACTCGCTAGAATTTAGAAGATTGAGGGGGGATCTTATAGAAACTTACAAAATTCTTAAGGGGTTGGACAGGCTAGATGCAGGAAGATTGTTCCCGATGTTGGGGAAGTCCAGAACAAGGGGTCACAGTTTAAGGATAAGGGGGAAATCTTTTAGGACCGAGATGAGAAAAACATTTTTCACACAGAGAGTGGTGAATCTCTGGAATTCTCTGCCACAGAAGGTAGTTGAGGCCAGTTCATTGGCTATATTTAAGAGGGAGTTAGATGTGGCCCTTGTGGCTAAAGGGATCAGGGGGTATGGAGAGAAGGCAGGTACAGGATACTGAGTTGGATGATCAGCCATGATCATATTGAATGGCAGTGCAGGCTCGAAGGGCCGAATGGCCTACTCCTGCACCTATTTTCTATGTTTCTATGTTTATGGGGAGAAGACAGGAGAATGGGGTTATGAGGGAGAGACAGATCAGCCATGATTGAATGGTGGAGTAGATTTGATGGGCTGAATGGCCTAATTCTGCTCCTATCACTTATGACATCTCTGGGATGTAAGAGGAAATTGGAGCACCAAGGGAGAACATGCAGACTCTATACATTGGAGATCAGGATCAAAATCAGCTCACTGAACTCTTGAGACTTATTCCCGGTGGAAGGTTTACTCAATCCAAATTGATTGTACAAGAGAATTTTGAAATTAATTATTTTGTCCATCTAAGTGCATGAAATTCCAGTAAAGCAGATTTGTTGAATTTACTATAGATGTTCCCACCAAGTTTGGAATATTTCTGTTTCATCCACCTTCGTTATTAATAACTACTTGTTAGGTTGAGCAGCCATTAATAGGGAACAAGTAATTTTACTCCTCCTCTGACCTTTCTATGCCACCCTTAAACTTATTACTGTTCAATTTGATATTTCCATTTCACGCTGCAGATGTTTTAAAGAACTGATCTAATATTTCAGTTTAGTGTAAACTGAAGACTACGCGGCCACCTTTGTCACTAATTCCAAGGACAAATATTGTGGCTGTGATCTGGAATTGGGTTGAAATGACCGACTCTTATTCTGTAGGAGCTCTACAGTTAACCAGGAGAATATATTTACATCCTATTATTTTTGGCTATATTCAACACCTGGGCTCCATAGGTGAAAGGCAGCTTGCTACACTCTGTGTTGCTGAGTATCCCATTTATTTTAATGGTAGACAAAAATGCTGGAGAAACTCAGCGGGTGAGGCAGCATCTATGGAGTGAAGGAAATAGGCGACGTTTCGGTTCAAGACCCTTCTCAGGCATTTTTGTCTACCTTCGATTTTTCAGCATCTGCAGTTCCTTCTTAACCATTTATTTTAATGTTTATTTTTATCGAGAGCTACTTTTAGGCTGAACAATATACTAAACTAAAGTGATTATATTGTTCAGCCTAAAAGCAAGTTGGAAACCATTGAGAATTGACTGTATATGGGTGTGATTGAGAGTAAAAAACTGTAGCTCCATCATGTAAATTGAGCTTAATGTTAAAAATGGTATTCTCCGGGCAGATTAAGTCTACAGACTAGAACATTTGCGGATTTGCCTGTATGAGCTTCTTGGCTGCAGCCCCCAAATTTAAAATTCGGATTAAACTCAAAGTGTGAAAAAGAGGGAGCAAGAGAAATTGGTATTATATCATGGAAGCCATTGGTAGGCAATGAATATTAAAAATTACTCAACTATTTTAAATCGGAAGGGAAAATTAATTTTGAAATCCAAGAACCTATTTACAAAATGTCTAGGTTTTCATTCACCTTAGTTATATCTTGGCGTGCAAGGAATAAAGTGATTTTACTTAGTACATAGTAGAATGTTTAAATCTTTATGTATGCTGGTTATGATTAAAGGCTTTTTTTGTATGTGTGTGAAACATGAGTTGTGGAAAATTATTACATCTCAATACTTGAAATGGGACATTCACAGTTAGTTGGTCAAAGTATTTGGATGGTAGATATTTTGTAATAAATCCATTTAGCGAGTCATTTGAATGCCAGAATTACTGTCATTAAATGAGTGAAGGTCATTTTAGCAAATTACCTGAATAATTTATTTTCCGTTTATAACCAAATATTGACCACAATAATTAGTCATATATCTAGCAGAGTTTTAGCTTTTCTTTCTTTCTGTACAAGTTATTAGTGTGAGATTTTTCATTTTTTAATGTAATTGTCAGCTGATGTTTTATGCTCTCGAAGCAGTTTGGTTTGTAAATGTTTCTCATTAAATTATATTTGAATGATTTTATAATGTACTAAAGCTTCAATTCCAGAGCATCATCTTCAAATTCCTGGGGGTGCATGTCTCAAAAGATCTGTCCTGTGCTCAGCACACTGATGCAATCACAAAGAAAGCTCATCCAGGCCTCTACTTCCTTGGAGTATTGGGCAGGTTGGGAATGTCGCCAAATACTCCATCCAACTTCTACAGGTGTACGACAGAGAGCATACTGACTGGTTGCAACATGTCCTGTTTCGGTAAGTTGAATGTCCAGGATCGAAAGAGGCTGCAGAAAGTGTTCAACATTGGCCAATCCATCACAGGTACTGAGCTTATGAAGGGATCTACTGGAGGATTTTCATATCATCAAAGACCCACATCACCCTGGCCATGATCTTATCTTGCTACTACCATCGAGAAACAGATGCAGGAGTCTGAAAATTGTGACCTCCAGATTCAAGAATAGCAACTACCATCTGTAGTATTCATAAATATCATCTGTGCACAATCACTTGTATATACAGTATACATGAGTGCTTCTTCCCAGCAACCATCAGGCCCATGAAAACTGCCAGCGCCGGCCTTAAGCCGATTGGACCGATTGCTCCCAATTAGGCCCCGCGCCTAAGGGGGGCCCCGCACTAATGTTCCGTATTTCGTACGGAAATATGAATTAGTTTTGTTAAATAAAGATTTTTTTTTAAACATTTGCCATCCGGATTTTTTTTTTAAACGAACATGGATAACAACCGCTGTATGGCCATCAGACACAAACTATTTGTTAACTACTACTGTTAGCACTTGTTAACAGCCAGTAGTTAACAAGTAGTTATAAAATGTGTCATCAATACATCGATCCACATTCCTCAGTAAATGTAATTGTGTTTTGAACAAGTATTAATGATGCCGCGTTCCTTTGAATAAAATTCACGCGGCGTCATTAATACTTGTTGAAGTCTGAAGAAGGGTTTCGGCCCGAAACGTTGCCTATTTCCTTCGCTCCATAGATGCTGCTGCACCCGCTGAGTTTCTCCAGCATTTTTGTGTACCTTCTGACATCTACTGAGGAATGTAGATTGATGCATTGATGACACATTGAGAATTTCTTAAAACTCACCATCATGATTGAGGGCTCCGGATCACGAGAAGGGGCTTCTTCTTGGTGTGCAAGTTAGTCATTCACCTACCGACCCACGTTGTGTCTCTCTGTCTTTCGCTCTCTCCCTCCCTCTCCCTCTCTCTCTCGCGCTCTCTCTCTCCTGCTCCCCATCTCGTCTCTCTCTAGCTCTCTCACTCCCTCTCTCATCCTGTCGCCTCGGCATTCCCAGAACCATTGACGTTTAGCGGTAGACAAAAATGCTGGAGAAACTCAGCGGGTGATGCAGCCGCCTTTCCCGCTGAGTTCCTCCAGCACTCTGTGTTTTTTGTTTGGCTCTGAAGTTGAAGGTGGCTCAGTGGGACGCGCATGGGCTCTGGGGAGAGGGTTGTGTTTCTAGTCGAGACCCTTCTTCAGACAATCACAAGTACTCTCACCGACGAGAGTTCAGTTCAGTCTGAAGAAGGGTCTTCTCTCCAGAGTCGCTGCGCTGCCTGTCCTGCTGTGTTACTCCAGCTTTATGTCTATCTTCCATTTCAGAGAAATAAAATTTCTCAAGGGGGGCTTATGGCGTCTACCTCCCCCTTCCTTCCCAACCTCAGCCTCACGGACCTTAGCGTACCCCTAGTTCCTAAAACTAATTTCCATCACTGTTCATGTTGCACTTATAATGCAGAGACCGGGCTTGAAGTGATTTTGTGAAACAAATAGATAAAGAACTGGTTTCAGTCCAACAGCAGCCTGAAGCACTTCAGCTTCTTGGCCCTGTGACCAGCTGTTTCAAGTTTTGTACTGCTGTTGGACTGAAACCAGCTCTTTATCTTTTTGTTTCACCCCCTGTCCATCCACATTCATCTCCCTCTTCCCCACCTTCCTCCCATGGTGCCTGCTGCTTTGGTGGCAGGCACACCATCACGTTTACATTGCCAGTTAACCACTGATTTATTTTCAAGTGGTCAGTGCAAAGTCTGCCTTCTTAAAAACTGGTATCGTTGCCAAAAGTGATTTGCTTCGTGAAAATGGGCATTTGTAAAATTAAACCCCAGTGTCCTCTGAGCTACGTGTTACTGTATTGTTCAATATTCTTGCTAATTGTTGTATTAGCATTTCAATGCTGCGTGTGCTTCAGCATGGGCCATCCATTAGTTAGATCGCAGTAGTATTAAATCGCAAGCGACTGCAGATGCTGCAGATCTTGAGCAAAAAAACAAACTGCTGGAGGAATATTGAGTCACACCATTTAGTGAAGCCACCTAACAAAGGGTTGCTCTTTGGAGGCGAATAGTCACTTCCTGACTAACTGCAGACTCTTTTTTAACTTGGCGCAGAGTGCTATGGTTACCCATTTTCTATTGCACAAATGCATGAATGAAGTCGAGTCAAGAATGTATAATTATCTTGTGTACCCACAACAGAACAATGAAATTCTTATTTGCAGCAGCATAACAGGCGTGTAAACACAAACACATAGATTGTATGAGAACAATTGAGAAATGAATAAATTCAATCTTAACCCTAATACTAGTTCAATAATGCCCCATCAAATCTTATCAATCGCCTGCTAATCGCACGACTGCGTCCAACTGCTGTCTGGTTCGTTGATCGTATTGCTAGATATGAACTGTTTTGGGAGAGAAAAATGCTCATGGCAGACCAAACGTGTTAAACAGAAATTGGTCAGATACTGAGCTTTACACAGTGAGAAATCATGTGAAATAATCACTGAATTTTATTTTAAATGAATGTACCTGCATGTTATACTGTTTAGTTTGGAGATACAGCCAGATAGTCCACTGAGTTTGCACTGGACTCAGCTTTAAACCACAGACTTCGGCTTTAAACTATTATGATCTGGTTACCTAGTACTACTGATTATTAATTTACCGTTTTATTAATTTGGGTATAATTATTTGTGTGTTATTACATTAATGGGCTTGCAAAACTGCAGCAAGTATTAAATTATTCCACACTCATCTCACCACTGCCATCGGGAAGAAGGTACAGGAGCCTGCACTATTATTATCTGTTTTTTATGTGTACTTATATGTGCGTGTGTGTATATATATATATATATATATATATATATATATATATATATATATATATATATATATATATATATACATGCGAGTGTATACTGTATATGTGTATATATATTATATATATATGTGTATGTATATATATACACACTGAACTTTCTTTTCTCTTTATTATATTTACAGCGTACTGCATATTCTGTTGTGCTGCTTGCTGCAAATAAGAATTTCATTGTTCTATCTGGGACATATGACAATAAAACACTCTTATTAATGTGACTATTGTTCAGTTGCTGGTACATATGCCAATTAAACATTCTTAACTCGGGCCTTGTGTTGTTAACATCCTTCATCAGGACTGAAATCATAAACCAGAGACGACTATTCTGAAATACAGGTCCACCACCGATGGTATGGCAACTGGTGGTCCGACACCTGGTTCAATCTGGATAAAATTATGAGAGGTCACTTGAAATCTCCCTCAGTAAGTCCCCCCCAAAATGTGGAACCTAGGCTGGGTGAGGCAGCTGATCTCGACCTCATTGGTACTTCTGCGGCTGATCAGCTGGTTTGATTTGCCACCTGCGGCAAATCCGACCATTAATTAACTGAAATTAATTCTTCGTAAAGATGATCCCTGAAGAATCACTTACTTTAACAATACTCATGAGGATTTCTTCCGGTGACAAGGACCTTCAACCAACAGATACATCAGCACGTGTAGGATGAATTGTGGATGTTGGTTTAAACTAAAGATAGACACAAAAAGCAGCAGTAACTCAACGGGTCAGACAGCATCTCTGGAGAAAAGGAATAGGTGACATTTTGGGTTGAGACTCTTCTTCAGACTTATAGGCACAGGCAAGCACTGAGAAAACACGTGGATGTGGTAGCGAGTTTGGGTTAAAACATGTTCGTAGAGTCAGAGAGCAGGAGGAATCCCAGAGGAGGAGCAGCGAGAGAGGATGTTGCTGTCATCAGCACCTTGTGTTCACATGACTGCATTCCCTAACACTGTGAACTTTGGTAAAGTCAGAGACATCTGCCCTAGTATTTGGGCACTTACTGAGGCCTTTATAATGTACTAGACTAAGTGGGACCCATTGGGTCCCATGTTCACATGGGAGGGCTGGTTCCCCAACGCAATAGTGGTCCAGCCACTCCTGAAAAAACCTAACCTCGACCCCACCTTGCCAAGCAACTACAGACCCATTTCTAAACTGCCTATCCTTTCAAAAGCCCTTGAAAAGGTAATTTTAAGTCAACTTATGCCTTACCTTCACCAAAACACTATCTTGGAAACCTTCCAATCAGGTTTCAGGGCTCACCACAGCACAGAGTCTGCCTTGTGGAAGGTACATAATGACCTATTGCTCACCGTTGACTCTGGCGACTGTGCAATCCTGCTCCTTCTTGACCTCAGCGCAGCATTTGATACTGTCGACCACACCATCCTAATTGACCATCTCCGGTACGGGGTTGGTATTGATGGCACTGCCCTGAGCTGGTTCATCTCCTACCTCAAAGGTAGGAGTTTCTCGACTAACATAGGCAACTCTTTCTCCTCCCCAGCTAATCTCTGCTGTGGGGTTCCACAAGGTTCCATCCTTGGCACCATTCTCTTCTCCCTGTATATGCTCCCCTTAGGCCAAGTCATTGAAAGGCACGGCAGTTCCTTCCATTTCTACGCAGACGATACACAACTCTATCTCCCCCTGAAGCCCAAAAACGAATCAAATCTGCTTAACCTTACCCGCTGCCTAGAGGATATAAAGTGTTGGATGGCCCAGAACTTCCTCCAACTAAACGAGAGTAAGTCTGAGGTCATCCTTCTCGGCCCCTCGGACTCAATCAAAATGATAGCAGGCAGCCTTGGAACCCCTACCCCACTACTCAAACCTCACGTCAAAAACCTTGGCGTGATATTTCACTCAGCACTGAAATTTGACAAACATGTCAATGCCGTGGTAAAAGCTAGCTTCTTTCAGCGTCAGACAATAGCTAAAATAAAACAATTCCTCCACTTTGATGACCTCGAAAAGATCATCCACACATTTATCTCCTCCCGCCTAGATTACTGCAACTCCCTTTACACTGGCATTGGCCAATCTTCCCTAACCCCCCTGCAACTGGTCCGAAACGCCGCAGCGAGACTCCTGACGGGCACCCGAAAAAGGAACCACATCACCCCGATCCTGGCCTCTCTCCACTGGCTCCCTGTGCGGTTCCATATAAATTTCAAGATCCTCCTCTATGTCTACAAAGCTCTCAATGGGCTTGCCCCCACCTACATTAAAAGTCTTCTCACCCACCACACCACCTCCAGGTCCCTCAGATCGGCCGACTTGGGGTTGCTGAATATCCCGCCGTCTAGGCATAAGCTCAGGGGTGACCGCGCCTTTGCGGTTGCAGCTCCTGGACTGTGGAACAGCATCCCCCTTCCCATCAGAACTGCCCCCTCCATCGACTCCTTTAAGTCGAGACTAAAAACTTATCTATACTCCCAAGCCTTTCTTGACGTCCTCTGAGCGAGGGCTATATGTATATATGTATGTAGTTTGTTTGTTTATACTATTCTTATAACAAATGTAAAGCACTTTGGCCAATGAGAGTTGTTTTTTAAATGTGCTATATAAATAAATGTGACTTAACTTGAACATTCCACCTCCACCAATTCCAATATTGGTGGCCAGTGGGGGGGAGGGGGGTTTCCGGAGCGCTAGTATGGGTGTTATGGGCCGAAGGGACAGGTTTCCAGAGGGATCGTATGGACATTCTGGGGCAAATGGATTGGTGGGCTGGCAGCTCAGTCGCTCAGGCCTGGTGGACTGGCAACTCAGTCACTCAGGCCTGGTGGGCTGGCAACTCAGTCACTCAGGGCTGGTGGGCTGACAGCTCAGAAACTGCCAGAAATTCTGCCCAAAACAGGTGAGAGACTGTGAGAGAGAAGGGGGAGAGGGTGGAGAATCAATTTTAGACATTTTTCATATTTGTTTGCAGATCACAGCAATGAAGGAGAAAAGTCTATCCTGGCCTGGATCTCACAGGGAGCCAATGAAGGGAGGGAGAAAAATACTGGGGTGAGGTTTAATACCTGCAGGGCGAATACTTACTGATGGGCTGAAGGGACTCCTCCTGGGCTAGTATAGGCCATGGGCCGAAGGTACTCTTAAAAAAAAAAGTGAATTCTCAGTGAAAGGCACTTTTTCTGGACTTTTCCTGGCCTGGCACGGGCCTTTTGGGCCAAAATGCTCCTCCTGGGCTAATACGGGCATTTTGGGCAAAAGGGACTGGTTTCTCGGCTATTAGGGGCCTTGTGAGCCAAAGTGAGTGGTTTCAGGCAGGCCAAACAACTCATTTCATTTCCATTTCCATTTCAGTTTCAAGCACAGGGCAGGCCAAACAACTCATTTCATTTCCATTTCAGTTTCAAGCACAGGGCAGGCCAAATAACTAATTTCATTTTCATTTCATTTCCATTTCCATTTCCGTTTCAAGCACAGGGCAGGCCAAACAACTCATTTCATTTTCATTTCTTTTCCATTTCCATTTCAGTTTCAAGCACAGGGCAGGCCAAACAACTCATTTCATTTTCATTTCATTTCCATTTCCATTCAGTTTCAAGCACAGGGCAGGCCAAACAACTAATTTCATTTTCATTTCATTTCCATTTCCATTTTAGTTTCAAGCACAGGGCAGGCCAAACAACTCATTTCATTTTCATTTCATTTCCATTTCCATTTCCGTTTCAAGCACAGGGCAGGCCAAACAACTCATTTCATTTTCATTTCTTTTCCATTTCCATTTCAGTTTCAAGCACAGGGCAGGCCAAACAACTCATTTCATTTTCATTTCATTTCCATTTCCATTCAGTTTCAAGCACAGGGCAGGCCAAACAACTAATTTCATTTTCATTTCATTTCCATTTCCATTTTAGTTTCAAGCACAGGGCAGGCCAAACAACTCATTTCATTTTCATTTCATTTCCATTTCCATTTCCGTTTCAAGCACAGGGCAGGCCAAACAACTCATTTCATTTTCATTAAGGGCTAACAAATCATTTATTGCAAGTACATTGCAGACTCACAGTTCAGTTGTCTCACAGCTTAGAATCACAGTTGTGGACTCTCCCTCATGATCTTCCAGAGTGACTGACTCACGTCCCGCATCCGGGGCTTTATACCCCTGCCTCCCGGAAGAGGCGTTATCTTCATCATGGTGATTGACATGTGAGAGGACTAATCAGCTGATCTCAAGATTTTTTAAACATTCATAACTTTTTTATTTTTCAGCAATCGGAAAAATCCTTGGGGCTGCTGCAGCGGAGGAGGACTGTGAGTAAGATGGCGCAAAAATCATAACGATATAGGGTCACGTTTTTTCTAAAATCAATTAACAATGTAGACAGGAAGTGGTCAATATGAGACTTTTAGTATAATAATAGATATCCAAACCATGTCAAGCATAGGTTTCAACAATCATTTAATTAATAAATATGGCCGCAGATAATACTCATCGTAGGCTGCTAAGCACAGGAAGGGCAGGTAAGTCGGGAGAAATGGAGAAACGATGAACCAAAACTGAACACAATATTCCATTATGGCCCCACAAATGTCCTGTACAACTGTAGCATAACATCCCAACTTCCACACTCAATATAGACACAAACTGCTGGTGTAACTCAATGGGTCAGGCAGCACCTCTGGAGAAAATGGATTAAGGTAGGAATCCAACAACACAAATTGATGCAGAAGAGCAATTTCTACTGTAAATTAATCTCCAAGTAAGAATTTCATTGTTCTATCTGAGACATATGACAATAAAACACTTGACTCTTGATCAGATGTCTGAGAAACCTGCACTTTCAAGCCATTGTCACCAGATGTCACTATTGTTCAACTCTTGATGTGCCAGTCACTGTAACTGTATTCCAAAGGCTGCCATGATGTGGAGCCAATGATATGGGTAGCGTGGTTGTGGGAAGAAGTTGTGGGGGGGTGGGCAATGAAGATTAATAATTATTAAACAGATTAGGGATGATTGCACAAATATATGCATCTGTTTAACGTGACCGATATTCATCTGTTTAACTCTGAAAGATCTAATTGTTACTGCAAGCGTCTGTGGCAGATTGTCCTTTATACTAAAAGAAGACACAAAGTGCTGGAGCACTCAGCACGTCAGGCAGCATCTCTGGAGAACATGTTTAGGGGACATTTCGAGTTGGGATCCTTCTTCAAACTGCTTGTGGTGGCGAGAGGAGAGAGTTTGGGAAGAGAGGAGAGAGGTACAAGGCTCGGCAATTGATAGGTGGATACAGGTGGGCGGGGTATTTGATGGGCAGATGGTTGGACAAAGGCCAGAAATGAAAAGATAAAAGGTGTGAGATAAGAATGGAAGAGGTGGAAGCTGTGAAGCCAGAAAAAAGAATATAGGTGGAAAGGGAGAAGGAAGGGGAGAATCAGGTGGGACGTAGGGAAGAGAGTATGTTTTACACACACCCCTCTCTTCCTTGTGCCCACCTAGATTCCCACCCACTTCTCCCATTCCGTTTTCCCTTCCACATTCGTTCCCCTGGCTTCACAATTGAAATTGAGACATAGAGTCATACAATGTGAAACAGGTCCTATGGCCCATTCTCTCCTGTAGCATTTGTACCCTGGAATATTAAGCTGCTAGTCCTGTCCCTCTCTTAGCCAGGTTGCTGTAATGGCTACAACGTCCCAGTTGCGCGTATCTATCCACACCCTGAGTTCATCTGCTTTACCCATCAGTCCTAAGTGCAATTCAAATCAACAGTGCTTCCTCACTCCCTGCTATTCTCTTGCCTATCCTGCTCACTGAACGTCCTTTTATCACCGTCCACACCGACGTCCAGCCTCTCACCTGCAGGGGTCCTGCCAACCTAGTTTAAACCCACATGTTTAGCACTACCAAGCCTGTCTGCCTGGATATTGCTTGCCCTCCAATTAAGGTGCAACCCATCCCTCTTGTGCAGGTCACTTCTGCAGATCCCAATGTTCCAGAAATCTGAATCCCCCCCCTTTTCTTAGCCATATATTCTCTATCCTTATCTTATACCTTTTGTCTTTTCATGCCTGGCCTTTATCCTACAATCTGCTTATCAAAAAACCTCTGAACCTATCTTTAGCCAAGCTTTACCCTGCCCCTCCTCTCTTCCAGCTTCTCCCCACCTCCACAATCAGAAGAAGGGTACAGGCCCGATATGTCACTTAGCTATGTTCTTCAGAGATGCTGCTTTGCTTGTTGAGCTACTCCAGCACTTTGTGTCTTTTTAAAAAAAAACAGCATTTGCAGTTTCTTGTATCTCTTGTTCTTTATACTAATTACTTGCTGAAATCTTAAGGTCAGAAGATATTTGCAATTTAGAACAGTCTCTTTAGGGATGAATGATGCTAAGGTTTGTTGCAAAGATAGTTGGTTGATAATTTCACCTATAACAATATATTGCAAGAATTGGAAATGTGAAGTAAAAATTGAAATGCTGGTTAACTTGGTAAGATAATTGATCTAGGTTTGGGTTTAGTGTGCAGAATATAGTTTTCAGCATTATCGTACACCTGAAATGTTAAGTCTATTTTTCTCTTAACAAATGCTGCCTGACATTATTTTAATTAAATGTAATAAATCAGAGACCCAGTGATTTCATGTCTTCAGTCCAATCTTGGAATTAAACTAATGCTTAGTAATCAGTTTGCCAATCAGTAATGAATTGCCAATCAATCTTAAGAAGGGTCCTGACCCAAATGTCACCTATTCACAAGGTTGCTAACTGTCCCGTATTAGCCGGGACATCCCGTATATTGGGCTAAATTGGTATATCCCACTCGGGTCGAGGGGACTGTCGGGTCGGAGCGCCGCGTCCGGCACCGCCTCACCCGTCCCGACGTAGTGCAGCCCATGGAGTGCAGCAGCAGCGCCTCACCCGTGGCCCCGTTGGTCGGCAGCCCGGCCAGCTGTCCGACCTTCGGACCTTCACTTACCGCCGACACCACCACCCTTCCTTCTCATGGCCGATCATTAGTTCATGAGTTGGATGGGGTGTCAGACTTTGCACGCGACGTCGGCGCTCGGGCCAAAACTCCTCAGCTGGCCCGCCGGCTGGGCTTCGTGTGCAGTCCAGCACCCAGGCCAACTCATCATTCACCCAGCCACGGCTGAGTTAGTCAACGAATTGCCGTTGGGAATTTGTCCCTTATTTTGACCTTTTGTCCCTTATCTGGGAGTGAGAAAGTTGGCAACCCTACCTATCGATGTTCTCCAGAGATGCTGCCTGAGTTACTCCAGCACTTTGTGTCTTTTTTAATGCTTACTAAAAGCATGTATTGCTCCAGTGCTTTTGATGATGCTTACGGAATCTTCCATTGAAAACCTGTTAAGTAATAAATGTTACAAAGTAAATTAAATAAAAGCAAAATATTGTGGATGCTGGAAAACCCACATTAAAGCTGAAAATGTCACAAAATGTTTAACTTATCTAACTGCCTCTGTGCAGAAAAAAAGTTAGACTTTTCATTAGAATGAAAAATAGATTGGCGTTCAAATGAAGGCTTTAAACATGACACTTAATAATGTCCACAGCACCTTTTTATATGGGCAGCTCATTTCATTGTGATCCTGATTACAATGTGGATTCTAACTGTTAGTTAATTCTGTACTTATGGATTTCTGTAACTGTAGAATTACTTAAGAAACAATCTGCAGGTCTGAATTAAATCATGAATCGTACAGCACAGAAATGTGTCCTTTTGGCCCATCTCATCCATACCAACCATGATGTCCATCTATGCTAATCCAGATTGCCTGCATTAGGCCTGTATTCCTCTACCCCAGTAAATGTCATCATTGTTCTACCTGAAGCATTGATCTCTTCTTTCTCTATCATATGCTGACTGATCTACTGTTTTTTTTCCTGCAGAATTTAATACCTTTGTGTTCTGGGAGATTGTATCTCTAGGTACTCATCTCCATAACCAGATTGAACAATCTTGATATATCAATGGTCTTTATCATCCTTCAACATTTCACAGTAATTTCTTGCATTGTTTGAGCCTAAGCTTTTTTTTCTTCTGGTACGTAACTTAGTTAGCTATCAGTGCTTTATATCAGGAAGGCTTAATATATTCCTTGTCTTTCTTTTTTCCCCTGGTCTTTGATTCCCAGCCTCGAGGCTATATGATCTCCAATACATAATTTCCTGACGTTGAGATCTGAAGAAGGATCTCGACCCGAAACGTCACCTATTCCTTCGCTCCATAGATGTTGCCTCACCCGCTGAGTTTCTCCAGCATTTTTGTATACCTTGAGATCCAATGATACTATTTTTAAAGGCTCATTTGAATTGTGGTTCAGTAGATGCAGAACTTGCACATTTCTGCCAGAACTACGAAATGACCTCAGGTGGTCTTAGTATATGTTAAAGCTTGAGATTTCTGCAGAACATTCTATAGTCATAAATTAAAGCAGGATATTTTTATTGGTATATTTCCTAGTGCTACTTTAATCATTCTGTCATAAAGGTTGATCACTGTGACTTTCCACAGGTAAGTGTTCTAAATTTAACTACCAAATAGGGAAAGATTAAACCATACTTCATCAGGAAATGCTGTAGCAATGGTATGACTCATTATTTGTTCAACCACACAGTCTCAGCCAGCTCCAGCCGTAAATATATATATAGTTATTCCCATGGCTGTCATTTGAAATATCAACCCTCTTACCTCCACAGTTACAGCTTTTAAAGTCATGGAGTCATACAGCATGGACACAGGCTCTACGACCAAACTTGCCCATGCCGACCAGTAGCTTTAACCATTGAAGAGTTGAAGGCAATGATGATCAGCACAAGCATGGTGACAAGTTGGAAAGAGTGCAGAGAAGGTTTACGAGAATGTCACCATGCTTGTGCTAATCATCATTGCCTTCAACTCTCCAATGGTGAAAGCTGCTGTTTAATAAAACACATTTATTTCTGATCAGAATCAGAATCAGAATCGCACTTTATTCGCCAAGTATGTTTTGCAACATACGAGAAATTTCATTGGCCAGGTCAGTCATACAATTAAAAGCAACATATCACTCAAAAACACATTTTAACATGAACATCCACCACAGTGACTCCTACACATTCCTCACTGTGATGGAAGGCGAAATAAAGTTATTTCTGATTTGACTTAAACTATTTGACTGATTGTTCAGTGCCTTAGTTTCTGTGGGAAATTATAATGAAAATAATGATTAAAAATTCCTTCAGTAAGAGTCATGTTTTCACAGCATGTTTTTGTTTTCTTTTGCTTCGCGCTACCTTTGGATGGATTGGTTATTAAAACCGTTTCATTGAAGTCCATTTAAAGTAAAAGATTGGGGAATATATCATGATATACTTTTAAACTTTTAACTACTCACTTTTTAAGAAAGGCGGGAGAGAGAAAACGAGGAATTATAGACCAGTTAGCCTGACAGTTATAGACCAGTTAGCCTAGTTGGGGAAGATGCTGGAGTCAATTATAAAAGATGAGATAGCCGAATATTTGGTTAGCAGTAACAGGATCGGTCCGAGTCAGCATGGATTTACGAAGCATGCTTGACTAATCTTCTGGAATTTTTTGAAGATGTAACTAGGAAAATGGACAAGGGAGAGCCAGTGGATGTAGTGTACCTGGACTTTCAGAAAGCATTTGATAAGGTCCCACATAGGAGATTAGTGGGACAATGGTATTGGGGGTAGAATGCTGACATGGATAGAGAAGTGGTTGGCAGACAGGAAACAAAGAGTAGGGATTAACGGGTCCCTTTCAGAATGGCATGCAGTGACTAGTGGGGTACCGCAAGGCTCGGTGCTGGGGGCGCAGCTATTTACAATATACATCAATGATTTGGATGAAGGGATTCAAAGTAACATTAGCAAATTTGCAGATGACACAAAGCTGGGTGGCAGTGTGAACTGTGAGGAGGATGTTATGAGAATGCAGGGTGACTTGGATGGGCAGATGCATGGCAGATGAAGCTTAATGCGGATAAATGTGAGGTTATCCACTTTGGTAGCAAAAACAGGAAGGCAGAATACTATCTAAAAGGCGTCAAGTTGGGAAAAGGGGAAGTACAACGGGATCTGGGGGTCCTTGTACTTCAGTCTATGAAAGTAAGCATGCAGGTACAGCAGGCAGTGAAGAAGGCGAATGGCATGTTGGCCTTTATAAGAAGATTAATTAAGGATAAGGGGGAAGTCTTTTAGGACTGAGATGAGAAAAACATTTTTCACACAGAGAGTGGTGAATCTGTGGAATTCTCTGCCACAGAAGGTAGTTGAGGCCAGTTCATTGGCTATATTTAAGAGGGAGTTAGGGGGTATGGAGAGAAGGCAGGTACAGTATACTGAGTTGGATGATCAGCCATGATCATATTGAATGGCAGTGCAGGCTCGAAGGGCCGAATGGCCTACTTCTATGTTTCTATGTTTCTATGTAAGAGGAATCGAATATATGAGCAAAGAGGTCCTTCTGCAGTTGTACAGAGCCCTAGTGAGACCACACTTGGAGTATTGTGTGCAGTTTTGGTCCCCTAATTTGAGGAAGGACATTCTTGCTATTGAGGGTGTGCAGCGTAGGTTTACAAGGTTAATTCCCGGGATGGCGGGACTGTTATATGCTGAGAGAATGGAGCAGCTGGACTTGTACACTCTGAAGTTTAGAAGTATGAGAGGGGATTTCATTGAAACATATAAGATTGTTAAGGGTTTGGACACGCTAGAGGCAGGAAACATGTTCCCGATGTTGGGGGAGTCCAGAACCAGGGGCCACAGTTTAAGAATAAGGAGTAAGCCATTTAGAACGGAGACGAGGAAACACTTTTTCTCACAGAGAGTGGTGAGTCTGTGGAATTCTTTGCGGTGGGGGCAGGTTCTCTGGATGCTTTCAAGAGAGAGCTAGATAGGGCTCTTAAAAATAGCGGAGTCAGGGGATATGGGGAGAAGGCAGGAACGGGGTACTGATTGGGGATGATCAGCCATGATCACATTGAATGGCGGTGCTGGCTCGAAGGGCCGAATGGCCTAGTCCTGCACCTATTGTCTATTGTCTATTGATAGAATTTATAATTTTAAATAAATAATGGTATGATGCTAAAATGGCCAATTAATTGGTACAGAATCAATCTATGGATGTTATTAATTAATAAAGCAGAATTTGAACATGTACTGGCATATAGTTTGGAACTTGAAAAAGTTATCAGAAATATTTAATTTTAAGCTTGGGGATAGGGGGATTAAGAGAACTCGAGGAATTAAAAGCAAATTGAATCAATTGCCAACCGTGTAACCTGTAACTGGACTTCATAAGGTGACACATCATTCGTAGTACCAGAATAGCATGCCGTTGCATGTAGAAATAAGGCAGAATACATTGATAAAATTGACTTCAGTGAAAGTATGTAATATTATGAAGCTCAGGAACTGGCCCTTTGGCCCACAATATCTGTGCCAAACATGACGCCAAAAACTAATCTCACCTGGTTGACCATGATCCATATCTTTCCATTCCCTGCATATCTTTGTACCTATCTAATAACCTCTTAAATGCCACTATTGTTTCTGCCCTCACCACCACCCCTGGCAACGTGGCCCAGGCAGCCTCCACCTTCGGTGTAAAAAAACTTTGTCCTCTCACCTTAAAGCTACGTCCTCTAATGTTTGATATTTCCACCCTGGGAAAAAGGTTCTGCTTTATTTTGTGGATTGAGGGATCAGTGTTGTCCAGGGTAATTTCCTTATGTACTTCAAGTCATGTTATTCATCATTCTGAAAATAGGGACAGGACCTCAGTTGGTTCAATAGTTCAACGGTGCTTTTATAGTCACACGTGCGAAGTGCAAACACGTAGTGAAATTATTTTCTTACAAACAATCCAGTAGACTATTGCCATACCCAAGCACATCCCTGAGTAGCAAGTGTATAGAAAAGATCCACTGATCCCGCATGCCAGAGGCATCATATTTTGGCGCCATTTTCAAAAGTCCAGTCCATGCTCTAATTGTAATGAGCGTCGCTTGTTCCATGCAAGCTCCAGGCTGCTGCGTGCCTCCAGTCGTAATTTTCCCTTGGACGTCCCACATCCTCACATGTCCACCTTTGTGTCCTGGGGGAGCCTCCCACAGCCATCCTCGAGAACGCGGGTAGGCCAGACCCCTGTTCCCTTTCCTCTCTACCGCATCTGATGGGCACCTCATTTCAAAATCACCATGCATTCCCTGAATAGTGCACAGAAGTACTTGTGCTCACGACTCAGTTGAAATTGAATCCACGGACATCAGATTCAGAAACCAGGCCACTGCCAACTAAGCCAATCCTGACACTAAAATTATTGCTTGAAATTGGTTTCCTCTCTCTCTGTTACAGTCTGGTTGTTTGGCTGTTTTACAGCTGATAGTGGATATAGCTCGAAGCTAGAAGTAGTGTGGATAGTCAGACAAAGAATATCATTAATTTTAATTACATTACCGATTAGGACTTGTAATGTTACCAGTTTACCTTTAACACGCAAGTTAAATAGAGTCTAATGGATATCCAGGAAGTGATTAGAGGTTGATATCAGATTAATCGTACTTGAATGACATCATAAGCTGCAAACTGAATGTGATTTAACAGATAGTATTTCAGCCTCGAGGTTGGCTCCCACATTTGGATTTTTAAAGAAATTTACTTGATTTTATTTGATTTCAATGCTTGTTATTTTTCCAGTGGTTCTTTACACAGTCAATATGCACCAACAAAGGTCACTAAATATTATTCATCTGCTCTTGTTTCTGTTTCATCCATTATACATTGATCAATGTTTTTCTAAGCAATTTCCCTGTCCCCTCCTTCCTAACAACATACTGTATATACCATATTACATACTCTTCCTTCTTACTGCAACTTCCGTGCTGAAAATCAGACTTCTGTATTCATATTACTCCACCATTACAAAAGTCTCTTCCATTTTATTGTGATTTGCAAGCGTTTAAAAGCGTTTATAAACACAAGGATACTGTGAGGATATTGCCAGGACTCACGAGCCTGAGCTAAATGGAATGTGTGAGATAGAGGTGGGAATTGAGAAGCCAGAGGTAGGAATACAGGTGGAAGGGGAGAGGGAGGGGGTAAAATGGTTGCAAGGCAAAATGGTTGCAAAGCAGAATTTGAACAAGTACAGGTATATTGTTTAGAACTTGAAAAAGTTCTCTTCCTCTTACTTGATCTCTCTGCCTCCAACACAGGGGGCAGACTATCGACTGTCATCTACTACAAGCCTATGACTCCCAGAATTTTCTGGACTACACCTCCTCCCACTCTACCTCTTGCAGAGACATTATCCTGTACGCTTCATTTTTCCGTCGCATCTGCTCCCAATATGAGGCTGTCCATTCTAGGACATGTCATCTTTTTAGTAAACGTGTTTCCTCCCAACCTGCTGTCATAGATGCATCCCTCACCCGTGTCTTCCCTGAGTACCTAGTTCTGCCCCAACTGACCCTTCCCCAAGACAAAGATAGGGTCCTTACGTTTCACCCCATCAGCTTCTGCAACCAACACAACAGTCTCCGACATTTCCGCCACCTTGCTTGATTGATTGAAATGTTATTATCACAGGTGACATGTCACAGTGAGCTTCTTGGTTTTACATGCCATATACAAAGTGTGCAAAGAGTCACGTATAGGGCACCAATAATGTGACAACGTGATCCCACTACCAGTCACATCTTCCCATCCCCACCCTTTTCTACCTTCTGCAGAGACTGCGTCCTCTGCAACTCCTTGATCTACTCATTGCTTCCCCCCCAAACCACCCCCTCCCAAGGAACTTTTCCCTGCAACCACATTAGATGTAACATCTATCCCAAAACTTGTCCTTTACATCCATCCAGGGACCCTAGAAGTCCTTTCAAGACCATTTTGATCCATGATCTGAAAGAGGTGTACGAAATCATGAGAGGCATAGATCAGGTAGATGCACAGTAGGGGAATTGAGGACCAGAGGACATAGAATCAAGGTGAAGGGGAAAAGATTTAATAGGAATACGAGGGGTAACTTTTTCACACAAAGTGTGGTGGATGTATGGAACAAACTGCCAGATGAGGTGGTTGAGGCAGGGACTATACCATCGTTTAAGAAACAGTTAGACAGGTTCATGGATAGGACAGGTTTGGAGGGATATGGACCAGGTAGGTGGGACTAGTGTAGCTGGGACATTGTTGGCCGGTGTGGGCAAGTTGGGCCGAAGGGCCTGTTTCCACACTGTATCACTCTATGACTCTATAACTCTGATGGGCCTGCCCCATTTAGGTGATTTTTCAGGCAACTGCCGGCGACTGTCAAGTTGCCGACAGTCGCCTGAAAAACCAGCAACTGGAACGGCGACTGTCAGAGTAGAACACACACAAACACATCGCAAAGGTGGGGGCTAGGGCAAGCGGGGGGAAGTGCTGTCTGAAATTCACATGGTGCAACGCCAAGGTGATACAGACACACACCGCGATGAACAGGAAGGTTGGCGCTGTAATTAAGAGAGCTAGCATAGTGTACGGTAAGTCCTTTAAAAGAGGGGGGGAGAGGGAAGGTGGGGGGAGAAGAAGGAGTGGAGACATATTTTAAGAAGCCAGACGACTTTTAAGAAGCCAGAGATACACGGCTGTGAAGCTCGGTGGACATTTAACTTTACCGGTCGGTTATCCTTGATGCTGAAAACTACTGCTTACCTTTTTTTCCCCCAAATGAGCCAATGAAATTCACCAGTCAGCACCGGCTACAACCTGCGAGAACCAAAGAGAACCTTCGACCTTCTGGCAACCCACCTACGGCTCGAGAATTCTCGCTACTCTCCATGGCGGCTTCATTCTAGTCGCCGCTAATTTTTCAACATGTTGAAAAATTCTTGGTGACCATAATGAGGCCGCGAATAGTTCCCAGAATGCGGGAACTCCTCACGACCATGAAGGCGACTCCCCAGCAACCACCCGCGCACATGTGGCGACCATGTGGCGACTGCATAGTCTCCTGCAGTCGCTTAAAAAGTCGCCTAAGTGGGACAGGCTCATGACTCTCTTTCCCATTTCCGGACTGACCTTTCTATCCTGGCATCCTCCAATGCCAGAGTGTGGCCATATGCAAACTGGAGGAAGAGCACCTCATATTCCGTTTTGGTTACTTACAATCTAAAGGTATGAACATTGAATTCTAGATGGTGAAGGCAGTGGTTGGAGCCAATGTGGAACTAGATAAAAAGAAAGATGATGGGCAGATGGAGCCTGTGGGCTCTATAAAGGGTACTCTATAAAGTAAATTGAGTCCTTTGGTTAATCGTGTGACTTGCGTCTTGACTCCTCGTGACATCAGTTACTTCTAATTGGCTTCTCTCCTTCGTTGAAGCTGAACCTGATGCATTGACTTTTATTGCTGCTGCTCCTCCTGCCGTCATTTTTTATGTTTATTGCTTGATATGGTAAACAGATTGCAATGATTGTGACTACGACCAGCACACGCAACATGAAGTCTTATCCACAGATTTCTCTCATTTGTAGTTTCACAAGTTCATGAATGTTTCCACAGGGGAAGTTTGGATGCTTTGCAAGTCTCTTCCCACATTGTCTTAAGATTCAATTCCCACAATACATGCTGCATGATATCATTTAGAATTTTTTTTTCATTTCTGTCCAGATTTCAATATTATATCCTGATATAATATCATATTTGCTGATTTACTCTTTCAAACTCAGATAGATGATTAATCAAATATATCAATTTTTATTCATTTTCCTTGTAAGAGTTGTACAATTCTATGTTTCATTGACATTATCTGAGTATGCACAATAAAAAAGTGTCAGGTATATAACTAGGCACATCAGGTTTTAACCATAAATAAAATATTTAACCCAGTAAATCCTCTTCCACCCAATAGCTGAATTAACAATTCTATATCTCCTGAATCGAAACTACAAAGCGCCATTTTTGCTTTTCTATGTGAGGCAACACTTTCTACTTAATGTGTGGAGATCGCCAGTCGGTGTGGACTCGGTGGGACGAAAGGCCTAGTTCCATGCTGTATCTGTAAACTAAACTAAGCTACTCTTTACAAGAGATATTCGTAGAAAGTTGGATTGACAGATTGTTCAATCAAGGATTTATCATAAACTATCCACAAATAATTCTGTGCTGCCTCAGACCAGCATTTTAAATGTCACAATATGGAGAGTTATTATGAGATCTTTATTTAGTTGCTATTGTGTTAAACTATTGCTTCACTGCAAGTTAATTTCAATCTGCTGCTTCACTTTAGTTCACTACTCATTGTCACTAAATATATCCTATTATAAACCATTCTTACTGCAGTACTTCCTGTCATTAAATCATCACATTGATCTTCTTATCGAGTCCACACACAAGATTAGAAGTTGTTCAGCCAGAGCTGAACACACTTCTCGGCATCTGCATACAATGGTGTCTGTCTTGTCGCTTCTTGTTCTTCTTGTGCGTGGTGGTGGAAAGATTGGTGAAAACAGGGCCGCGACGTGAACACTCTTTCCTGGACCCCAGCGAATTGATGATTTAGTGACAGGAATTACTCTGGTAAGAATGGCTTATAATAGGATATATTTAGTAACAAGGAGTAATAAATTAAAGTTACCATGAATCCTGTATGCAGGTGACTCCTCCATTATGAATGGTAGGGTTACAGAAATTCAGAGGAACTATCAGTGTGGAGATTGACCAGCTCGTCTTCCCAAAGCATAATCAATTTCATCAACATGAGCTTCTGCCTTTCTGAGTCTTCCATATCAAATCCTGTCATGGCCGTTTCTGTTACTGGTTTTGCGAGGCCTGCAAGGACTTTTGATCAGCCTGCCAACTAATTCTCATCTAGTTCTTATGATTACTCTGCAATATAAACAGGCCACAGCAAGCTCTGCGTGTTCTTCATTCCCCCAAAAACTCGTACACTGACCTTAAATGGCTCACCACTTCCATTGCTGTAAACTTCCTTAATGTGGACAGAAGTAGCTGCAAATGCTGGGATCATGTAAACAAAAGGGTGGAGGAAGCATCTGTGGAGGGAATGGACAGACAACATTTTGGATCGGGACCCATGATATGTCCGAAGAAGCTTCCTTAATGTCTCGCTTTGCATCATCTCACAATATCGAAGCCGGCATGCTAGAGCTGTCTTATCCAAATAAAACAGACTCTTTTCCCTTGGTCTCATCGAGAGCTTCGATCGTGGCAATTGTTTTTAAATGTAAAATTGTCTAAATCTCTTCCCGATTTCAGAAATCTAAGGCTTCTCTTTATTGTGAGGGGTGTATGTTTGTTCATAAGTTCCCAAGAGTTGCATTTGTGTCTCCTTTATTACTCTTTGTACTGCAATACCATTTTCCTTCACTTCCCATAGTCCCGCTTTTAGCCTTTTCCACCACGTGTCTAATGGACCTGTCCCACTTAGGCGATTTTTCAGCGGACTGCTGGCGACTGTCAAGTTGCCGGCAGTCGCC
Organism: Malacoraja senta; assembly: GCA_038087875.1. Taxonomy (NCBI): domain Eukaryota; kingdom Metazoa; phylum Chordata; class Chondrichthyes; order Rajiformes; family Rajidae; genus Malacoraja; species Malacoraja senta. The sequence goes on from CM075980.1 coordinate 36,570,268, forward strand.
TGAAAAATCGGGAACTGGTACGGGAACACATCGCAAAGGCGGGGGCCAGGGCAAGCGGGGGAGCGCTGTCTGAAATTCACATGGTGCAAAGCCAAGGTGATACAGACACACACCACGATGAACAGGAAGGTTGGCGCTATAATTAAGATGGCTAGCACAGTGTACGGTAAGTCCTTTAAAAGAGGGTAGAAAGGGGTAGAGGGTGGGAGAGGGGGGGAGAAGGGGGGGAGGAGTGGAGACAACTTTTAAGAAGCCAGACAACTTTTAATAAGCCAGAGATACACAGCTGTGAAGTTCGGCGGACATTTAACATTACCGGTCGGTTATCCTTGGTTCTGAAAACTCCTGCTTACTTTTTTTTCCCCCAATGAGCCAATGAAAATGACCGGTCAGCAAAGGCAATTAACTAAAACTATCTACGACTACCTCGACTACCTACAACTACATGGCGACCCCACTACAACTGCACCTACAACTACAGGATTATCGATTTTCTCCATGGCGACATTTTTCAACATGTTGACTAGATCCCAGAATGCGGGAACTCCTCGCAACCATGAAGGAGACTCACCAGAGACCATCAGCGATCATGTGGCGACCATGTGGCGAGCGCAGAGTCTCTTGCACTCACCTAAAAAGTCGCCTAAATGGGACAGGCCCATTAGGCAATCCTTCATCTACAGCATCTACAGCCAATGCCTTCACACAGGTCACGTTTCTTTGGTCCTCGAAAGTATTATTTTCAAATAGGGTTTCTCGTGGTTCTTAAGTAAAGATAAGAGATAATTGTGAGAAAATTCGGGATAATCTTGTTTTTCGATACTGTACTTTTAGATATGCCTACATGCTTAACGCAGCTTGCAAGTGTTCACTTTAGTGGAAAATGCGTGGTTAATAATAACTTTTAACACTCAATTGTGCAGCCATTAAGCTGCAACTATTATTGTAAAGCTGCATTACCAGCTCTTCATCTCCTGTTCAATGGTGTTATCAACTGGTGTACACTAGCAAATTTCCCAATGAGAAAGGTTGGAAAATGCATGCCCTTTGACTAAATCACACATCTGTATTCAAAGTCATTCTTGAGTTATATTTAAATGAGCAAACTTATTGCTCCCTTGGAGAACTTCTTGTCTTGTTCTTGATGTGAATAATTTAAGTCTGGAAGTCATTGGGTTTGCAGCACAACTCTGGCAACACTGTAGATAGACATAAAATGCGGGAGTATCTTAGCGGGACAGGCAGCATCTCTGGAGAGAAGGGATAGGTGACGTTTGGGCCTGAAGAAAGGTCTCGACCCGAAACGTCACCCATTGCTTTGCTCCAGAGATGCTGCCTGTCCCGCTGAGTTACTCCATTATTTTGTGTCTATCTTCGGTTTAAACCAGCATCTGCAGTTCCTTCCTTCACAATTCCTCTGATAATATTGTGCCTTGTGTATATGCATTGATTAAATACAAATGACAGTCACATGACTAAGGACAACTTTCTGGTCTATTTTGCTATGCATGCAAAATAACCAAAAGGAAACTATTTGTGGAATTTATCTTAAAGGGCCTGTCCCAATTGCGTGTCCTTGGCACGCAAATTACGCGACCTTGTGGTCGCGTTGAGCCGAGACGGTCCCGCGAAGGTCGGGCGTGATTCCATGTGTACGCACAGCCGTCTGGAGTGCGTGACGTCATTTGAAGATGGACACAAAGCTGGAGTAACTCAGCGGGACCGGCGGCATCTCTGGAGAGAAGCAATGGGTGACGTTTCGTGTCGAGACTCTTCTTCAGTCTGTAAAGAAGGGTCTTGACCTGAAACATCACCCATTGCTTCTCTCCAGAGATGCTGCCGGTCCCGCTGAGTTACTCCTGCATTTTGTGTCTATCTTAAATTTTCTTGGCCCCGCTTTGGGAGTAGAAGTGGGGGCGGATCCGGACTGCAACGGCCATGAGCCCCAGGCTGAGTTCGCCGATCGTTTGCCTGCTTCTGCTGCTGTTGAAGGTGAGACATTGCGTCGCGCCAGGGTCTTGGGCCTGTCCCACTTTGGCCGTCAGTTCCACGACAGGCCGTTGGCGCGGAAGATTTCGTTCACTACAAAAATTTCGGAGCCCCGCGCGATGTCGCGCACAACTACATACCCCTCCGCGCTTCTAAGTGGGACCGGCCCCGCGCGGCCATACGATGCCCGTACGCCTCAACGCGACCACGAGGTCGCGTAATTTGCGTGCCAAGGACACGTAAGTGGGACAGGCCCTTAAATATTTAAATGTTGATTTAAAACCGCCATATATGCAAGTCAAGTGTAAAGAGTGTTTAATTGGCACATGTACCAAAAGGGAACAATGACATTCTTACAAGCAGCAGCACAACAGGCTTGTAAACAATACTCAATAAATAACATAGTAAACAAACAAATAATAAAAAAACAAATAAATAAATAAAACAATATCGTGCAAAAACAAAACAAAGCCCAAAGTACCTAGTGGAATCAAGAAAGTTCATAGCTCGAAGTTTCGTTTGTAGTTTTCAATAGCCTGATGGTTGTTAGGAAGAAGCTGTCCCTGAATATGGAGGTGACAGTTTTCAGACTCCTATACTTCCTTCCCGATAGTAGGAATGCAATAAGAGCAGGGCTGAGGTGGTGTGGGTCCTTAATAATGCTCGCTGCCTTTTTGAGGCAGCGCCTCCTATAGATCCCTTTGATGGTGGGGCGGTCAGTACCCATGATGGACTGAGTAATGTCCACCACTTTTGTAATATCTTTTGTTCCTGGTCATTCAAGTTGCTGAACCAGGCCATGATGCAACCAGTCAAAATAGAAGTAGAAGTTCATGATGGTATTCGTTGACATACTAAATCTCCTCATTCTAAGGAAGTAGAGGCAGTGGTTCCAGGACATATCTTCAAAGATATGCGTACCCAGGAACTTGAAGTTTTTCACTTTCTCCACCACTGACCTGTTGATGAAAACAGGTTTGTGGATCCTCGGCCTTCCTCTTCTTGAGTCAACAATCAGCTCTTTGGTTTTATTGATGTTGAGAGCAAATCACACATAATCAGGATTATTCACAACATGTTTTACAAGCCTAGACAGAAATTTATCAAAGGTTCAGCAGTAGCACCCACTTTGGTTAATGTTGGATGATAGCTTGCACACTCAAAGATATTGTGAAATGGAACTCAGAAATTATGGGAGGATTACATAAAACTACAATTCAAAGGTAATGAATGTACTGAGTATTCTTATTTCCATCATGAACATACTATAGTGATATAGGACACCAGGTCCTACTACGGTAAACTCACAAGCTACTACGGTAAACTCACGAGCTACTACGGTATGACTACATGCTAAAAAGTATCAAATTTTTACATCCCGAGTATATTTTACTCGTGGACATTTTTCAACATGTTGAAAAATCTTCACGAGTTACCACGTTTCCTGAGTACCTGCCGTTAGCGCTAAGAGACGTCCCGAGCTCCGACGTACCCGCTACGTTCATTCTACATGCTTACCACGAGTTTCGATTTTTTAAAAACTCGGGAGAGCTCTTGGGTGAAATCGCACAGTGGGACAGGGCTTTAACTTTGTAGCCCAGTAGGATTGTTGGTTTAAAGTTGGGGTGGAAGCCCATGTTAAGAAAAGGATTTTTTCGAATCTATTTTAAATCTTACCACAGGAGGCCAGCAGAAGTAATTTTCGGTTCTGGCATAACATACAGATATCCAATCCAAGTCTTAAACCAGTGACTTACACATATTGTCACTGCGAATCTGCATCTGATCAAGGATAGAAAATCGTTGTCATAGCTTGACACAGAAGAATGTTCCAGCCGTGCTGTGAAGAAAAAGGAAGGTTTGTTTGAAATTGGACAGTTTCTGCATTGTAACCAATTGCCCTGCAACAAAGTGAATGAAAGGATACATTTTAAGGCTGTTTAAATAAAGAGCATGCAGGATCTGTGCTTTTATAAATAGAAATGTTGAGTAGTGAAACAAAGAAGCTCTGCCAAACCTTTACAAATCATATAATCTCAACTGGAATAGATGTCCAATTTTAGTCACCACATTTTAGGAAGGGTGCCAAAGTCTCAGGGACGATGCACAGGCAGTTTACAGGACGGCAATTAAAGGATGCGGGGCCAGAGGTATGTGGAGAGATGTGTTTTAGTTTTCATTTTTAGTTTCAGAGATACAGCAAGGATCAGATCTTGCAGCCCACCGATTCTATCTATATTGCTGATCAGCAATCCCCGTACACTAGTTCTATCCTACCGATTAGGGACAATTTATATAAATCAATTAACCTACAAACCTGCATGTCTTGGAGTGTGGTAGGAAACCAGAGCATCTGGAGAAAACTCACGTGGTCACAGGGACAATGTAGACACTCCGTACAGACATCACTCATAATCAGGATTGAACCCGGATCTCTGGCACGGTAAAACAGCAACTCTACCACTGCACCACTGTGCCGCCTGTAAGAGATGCTGAGATTGTCCTCTTCAGAGGAAAATGGTTAGAGAGATTTAATTGAGTTTTTCCTGTGTAATAGAAGACTGATACAATTAAGATACACACAAAATGCTGGAGTAACTCAGCGGGACAGGCAGCATCTCAAGAGAGAAGGAATTATTGACGTTTTGGGTCGAGACCCTTCTTTGTTGCTTCCGAGGCAGTGGGCCGAGAATTGAAAAGCATTGAACTGTTCAAGACTGCGTGAAATGTCGCAGAAATGTCAGAAGGGACTGGACAAGAAGATGACAAGATAGAATTGACGATTTATAGATGAGTTTGGTGGGGCAGGAGCAGGCAGAAACAATAATAATAATAATAATAGATTTTATTTATATAGCGCTTTTCAGGACTCAAAGTCGCTTTACAATTGAGAGTCAGGAATAAACAAAACAAAATAGAGCAGTAAGACAGAGGGGAGGGGAACATGGGACTAAGGGTATGCAGAGGTGAAGAGATGGGTCTTGAGGCGGAACTGGAAGATGGTGAGGGACTCAGAATTTCGGACCGGTTGTGGGAGGTCTACCAGGGCAGTCCGATTTGTGGATGATGGGAAGGAGAGAAGCGGGAACTACAAGGTTGGAGGCTGTGGAGGGGAGATCGCCAGAGGAGATGAGATCATAGAAATATAGAAAATAGGTGCAGGAGTAGGCCATTCAGCCCTTTGAGCCAGCACCGCTATTAAATATGATCATGGCTGATCATCCAAAATCAGTATCCCCAGCCTGCTTTTCCCCCCATATTCTTTGAATCCGTTAGCCTTAAGAGCTAAATCGAACTCCCTCTTGAAAACATCAAGTGAGTTGGCCTCCACTGCCTTCTGTGGCAGAGAATTCCACACATTCACAACTCTCTGGGTTTTTCCTCATCTCAGTCCTAAATGACATACCCCTTATTCTTCAACCGCAACCCCATGGTTCTGGACTCCCCCAACATGGGGAACATTTTTCCAGCATCTAGCCTGTTCAATCCCTTAAGAATTTTATATGTTTACTAGACTAAGAGGGACCCGTTGGGTCCCAGCATCACACAGGAGGGCTGGTCCCCCAATGCAATATTCCACCTCTCCACCAATTCCAATATTTGTGGCCAGTGGGGGGGGGGGGGACTGCTTTCTGGAGCGCTAATTTGGGTGTTGTGGGCTGAGGGACTGCTTTACAGTGGGCTAGTATGGACATTATGGGCCGAATGGGTTCTTGGGCTGGCGGTTCAGTCACTCAAGCCTGTTGTGCTGGCAGCTCACTCACTCAATGGCTGGTGGGCTGCCAGTTGACTCACGGCTATTCCTTAAAATTCCATTTCAAGCAGGGTGCAGGGCCACCAAATTCAAGTGCCGTTTCCTACCACTTCAAGCAGGGTGCAAGGCATAGAAACATAAAAATAGGTGCAGGAGGCCATTTGGCCTTTCGAGCCAGCACCGCCATTCATTGTGATCATGGCTGATTGTCCCCAATCAATAACCCGTGCCTGCCTTCTTCCCATATCCCTTGATTCCACTAGCCCCTCGAGCTGTATCTAACTCTCTCTTAAATCCATCCAGTGATTTGGCCTCCACTGCCCTCTGTGACAGGAAATTCTACAAATTCACAACTCTCTGGGTGCAGTTTCATACCATTTCAAGCAGGGTGCAGGGCCACTAAAGACAGCGAGCCGTGACCTCTCCCCCTCCATCTTGCAGAGACTGAGCCACGCCCACACTTCTGGGTTTTATAGTCCCTCCCCCCCTCCCACCAGAAGGGGCGTGGCCTTCATGGCATCATTGACAGGAGAGAGAATCTCAACATTTTTAAAACACTAATAACTCTTTTATTTTTCATCGATAGGAAAAATCATCAGCACCTGATGAGCGGAGAGGGACTGTGAATAAGATGGCCAAAAATCACAGCGGTACATGGTAGCGTTGTTTCTAAAATCAATATAATGCGCAAACAGGAAGTGGTCAAGATTAGACTTTTAATTATATAGAAGGCAAGGCAACTTTAATTAGGCAAGGCAACTTTAATTAGGTAAGGCTACTTTAATTAGGCAACACAGCTTTAGCATTTCCAAACCAAAGGCAACACAGTTTTAGCATTTCCAAAACAAAGGCAACACAGCTTTAACATTGCCAAACCAAAGGCAACACAGCTTTAGCATTTCCAAACCAAAGGCAACACAGCTTTAGCATTTCCAAACCAAAGGCAACACAGCTTTAGCATTTCCAAACCAAAGGCAACACAGCCTTAGCATTTCCAAACCAAAGGCAACGCAGCTTTAGCATTTCCAAACTAAAGGCAACACAGCTTTAGCATTTCCAAACTATATTTTCAAACCACATTAAGGGCATTGACAGGTCAGTAAAACCACTCACAGTTTAGTAGACATGTGTTCAGTGTTAGTCACAGCTCAGACTGAGAGACGTGACCCTCTCGCTCCCCCATCTTGCAGAGATTGACTGAGACACTCAACAAATCTGGGTTTTATAGTCCCTCCGGAAGGGGCGTGGTCTTCAGGAGAGAGAATCTCAACATTTTTAAAACGCTAATAACTCTTTTATTTTTGATCGATGGTAAAAATCCTCGTCCTGCGCAGCAGAGGGGGACTCTAAGATGGTCAAAAATCACAGCCGTAAGTGGCAGCGTTTTTTTCTAAAATCAATATACAGAACAACAGGAAGTGGTCAAGATCAGACTTTTAGTAATATAGATAAGATCCCTTATAAGATAAATTCCAGTCGATCAATTCCCTCATCATATGTCAGTCCCTCCATCCCGGGAATTAACCTGGTGAACCTACGCTGTACTCCCTCAATAGCAGGAATGTCCTTCCTCAAATTAGGAGACCAAAACTACATGCAATATTCTAGGTGCAGTCTCACCAGGACCCTGTACAACTGCAGTGGGACCTCCTTGCTCCTATACTCAAATCCTCTCGCTATGGCCAACATGCCATTTGCTTTCTTCACTGCCTGCTGTACCTGCATGTTTACTTTCAGTGACTTATCATATTTCCCGGCAATGAAGACGCACCTGTGTTGAAGACGCACCCCCATTTTGAGTTGCTAAATTTTGAAAAAAGGCTGGCGGGACATAGAATTTCTCACGCTCATAAAAAATATTTTTTTATTTTTGTTATTGTTGTTAGGCATGTTACTAGTTCTAATGCAGAAAACACAGAGAAAATCAGTCAGGGACAGATCTATTCAGGAAGACTGAACTCTTGTAGATAAAGACACCCCATATGATACACAATTGGGATGTAAAGTAACGTAAGTAATGAGACTGGCACGAAAAAAGGTTTGACATTCACAAGTTGGAATACTAGAGGAGTAAACAACCCAGTCAAAAGAGGCAAAGTACTGGCTCGTTTGAAATCACTGAATTCAGATATAATGTTTTTGCAAGAAACACATCTAAAGAATGACTGTCACAATACTCAGGGCAAAATGGATAAAATACATATATCATACAACCTTTTCCACAAAGGCAAGAGGAACAGCAATATTAATAAGAAAATGGATACCCTTCATTCATAACAAAACAATTGCTGACAAGGAAGGACGGTATCTGGTCGTGACAGGGGAAATACACAATACATCCTTATCTCTAGTTAATGTATACACACCCAATATAAACAACCCTTCATTCTTCAAATAGGTCTTTGCCCTTATACCTGATGAATCTCAAATGAACCTAATAATAGGAGGAGACGTTAACACTGTTTTGGATCCATATCTTGACAGGTCATCCACCGAAAATTTCCCAAGAAACAATTCAAGCGAACTCCTGAATACGTTCCTCAAAAAGATGAATCTTTCAGATATATGGCGGATCGAGAACCCTGCAGGTAGTGACTACTCTTTTTACTCCTCAGTACATAACTCATACAGTAGAATCGATT
>CM075980.1:36578852-36643897 GCA_038087875.1 Malacoraja senta
TAAGGGATAGAAGGCAAGAGAGTTAGAAGCTTTAGAAACAAGAGTCTTCACAAAGAATTATTGCACCGAACTGCTCCATATGTACTGTAGTCGCCTTCTGCACTTTACTTATGTATTTATTTATTTTAATTTTTATAATTTCCCCCCCTCACCCATTATTTATCTATGTATTTATTTATTTATTTTAAAGTTGTTTTTATAAACATGCCCGTTCATATTGTTTGTATAGGTATGTTACAATACTTACCTTCAGTGGCGCTGCAATTCTGCCACTGGCCGTTGTGCGCGATTTTGGCGCCTTTATGGGGGGGGCGGGGTTAAAATGTGGGTTTCTCCTACCTTGTCCTGGTTAATATTTCGTTGGAGTGCAAACTTTTGCTGAAAAATCGTTCCTACGGGCGTTTAGTGTATTTTTTAATTTTATTAAATCGACAATGTCAGCGCTGGAGTTATTTTAAAATCAGCTTCGAAAGCCGTCAATGCCGACAACGGGGACGGATTTCACACACGGGACAGGTAAACGAAAGTAGTTTATTTGTTTGTATAAAAGTGCTTCTTAAGAAGCCTTTAATTAATATTTTTTAATGCGAAACGGTAATTCTTTTCCCCGAACTAACGGCAGAATTTTTCATGCCGATACGTGGTTAAATTCACCGCAAATCAACGTTCCAAATGATCGCGTTCCAGAAAACCTCACTCGCAAGATGAAGTTATGGCCATTAATTTACAGGTATTAAACATTCAATTCCTTCCATTTCGCCTGTAAATCCATGACAATGAGATTTAAAAATTATGTTATATTGTGAATTCTTGTGTGAATGTTATTTGGACACTTAGGCTATTTAAAAATGTTAATCTATTCTTAAGAAATTGATAGATCTTTAGATCTAGTAATTGAATTTTGTAATTAGCTACAATTAGGTAACTAACTAATTATATGCTTTAATTTCATGTCATCTAAGTAAGATTGTTTCATATTTGTTTAAGAATGCTTCAATCTATAATAACTGAAAATTTCTTTCAGTTCTCTTAATTTTTAAGAAAGTTATGGGCTTTTGACTGTCCTCGATCACAGCTTTTGTGTTAAGTCAATGGAAAAGCAATAGGGAACAAAATGCTAATTTCCGAGTATGAAAATGGCCATAACTTTTTTAATACTGAAGATATGAAAGTGAATTAGGTGTCAAATTAAACTTCTTTTTATGCTTTATCTGGTGGGATAAATTGCAGACTTTATTTTAAAAAATCTCAAAATTTTGTAACATTGCTAGTTTGTATAATACTCAAATGTTCTGTTTTGATATGTACATTTGGAAAAAATGAGTTTGGATATGCCAACATAATCTGTACCCATTTTTTTGATGGCTCAATAAAATTTATTACAATAAATAAAAATAAAAAATAAAAATAAAGAATGTAACAATTTAATTTACCCAAGGCTTCCAGAACTCCTCCATTCTGAATGACTGAATGCGTGGGGGGTGGAGGGTGACAGCAGGTGGAGAGATGATGGGGAAAAACGGGAGCACACCGGAACAAGTTGAATCAGTTGTGATCTTATTGAATGACAATATTAGTTCAAGGGACCAATTGGGGGGAGAGTTCCATTCACAGCGTGTGGGGAGTCTGGGCCAGGTCAGCACAGGCAGGAGCGTTGAGAAGGAGGGGGTCGGAGATCATGCCAGCAACTCACTCATTCACTGCTGCCGTGGCGCTCCGGGCGCGGAGCAACCGCATTGTGGCCTGGGAGGCAATTAGCTTGGGTTGCTGCGAGCGGTCGCCGTTCATTAAATTCCGACTGCCGCCGGGAGCAGGACATGGCCTCACTTGCTGCGCTGGTGGACACTGCATGGCATTCACTGCCCGGTCCGTGTCTTTCAATGTGAGGGGACCAGCTCAAGAGCAAAGATCATAGAGTGGAGCGGGTCAGCGGGCAATGGATAACAGGACAGCGGGCGGTGGAGCTTACTCCTGTGTCAGCGTGATCAAGGGACCAATCGAGGTTACTCGCGCTGACACAGGAGTAAGCTCCACCGCCTGCTGTCCTGCTATCCATTGCCCATTGACCCGGGCCAGACTCCCCACACGCTGTGAAAGAAACTCCCCCCCCCCAGCGACGCTGTCCTTTTACAGCTGCTTTCCACTTTACAGCTGCTTCCCATCAGCTGCCAGCAATGAGGGATAGACTTGGCTATCCCTCAGTACAATAACATCGTTCTTGATGTTGTTGTACTGAGAGATAGCCAAGTCTATCTTTCTTGGCTAACAGCCTAACCTTTGGCCTCCAAGACGCAGGTAAATATTCGTGCCTTATTTTTGGGTAAAAAATAGTGTCTTCATTGCCAGGAAATACGGTATGTACAAGGACACCAAGGTGTTGTTGCACCTCCCCTTTTCCTAATCTGACACCATTCAGATAATAATCTGCCTTCTTCTTCTTGCCACCAAAGTTGATAACCTCACATTTATCCACATTATACTGCATCTGCCATGCACCTGCCCACTCACCCAACCTATCCAAATCACTCTGCAGTCTCATAGCATCCTCCTCGCAGCTCACACTGCCACCCATCTTAGTGTCATCTACAAACTTGGAGATGTTACATTTAATTCCTTCATCTAAATCGTTAATATATAATGTAAATATCCTTGCGGAACCCCACTAGTTACTGACCCGAAACATCACCTGCCAATGTCCTCCAGAGCTGCTTCATGACCCTCTGAGCTACTCCAGCACTTGCAGTGCCTTGTTTCTACAATGGAAGTACGCCCCTGATTGTCGAGTCTGGAGCATGACTAATAAATGCTGAACCTGAATGAACTTTGGTGCACATTTGAATTTTTAAAAAGAGATGGACTATTTTCTTCATGTAAATTTTAATTAATGAAAAACACCCATATTTCCTGATATACCCAGCTGGTTGGGAAGACTCCCTTATGATAGCACAACTTCAGAAAATTACTTCCGGTTGCCATATTTTGTGGAGTTGCAAATGATATGATAAATTATATTGTGAATCATTTAACATTATTTTCCATTCTTTTGTTGCCAATGTCATCAGGGTGACTGATCACCAGATATTACTGATGTGAAATATTTGAATCATTAACTCCCACACATCAGGGTGAAAGTCGGTCTAGTTATTTTTAAATCTTGGGAAGATCATCTCGGTAAATATTGTGGCCACTGGGTATTCAGACACTTTGAACTGATTAATAGATGTAGTCTGAAGCAGAGTCCCGACCCGAGATGGTGCTTGTCCATGTTCTCCAGAGATGCCGCCTGACCTGCTGAATTACATTACTTAAACACTTTCAGAAAGTTAGTTCGGAACTGTTACATTCCAAATGGTCCCGTACGCCTGTTAAGTATAGATCTCCTTTTATGGAACATTTGCTGAATGGTCTGAAATAATTTCCATTACAGTAAGTGCCTGTACTTTGTCATTGCTGATGTGCTGCTAAATGTCTTTCAATTCTCCAGGTTATGCCTGGTCACAACAGAAGAATGCATTTAGTTTTCCTTGCACCACCCAATATGTCCAAACAAAAAAAGTGTCAAATGTACTACACTTAGTTTCATGAACATTGCTTTATACAGTTCACCCAACCTGAAATTACAATTATTTCTTATTCAAAATATGAATGACAATTGGATAGATGGATTAGAATTAATCAAGGGTGGCACAGTGGCGCCACGGTAGAGTTGCTGCCTTACAGTGCTTGCAGCGCCGGAGAACCGGGTTCGATCCTGACTACGGGTGCTCTCTGTATGGAGTTTGTACGTTCTCCCTGTGACCGCATGGGCTTTCTCCAAGATCTTTGGTTTCCTCCCACACTCCAAAGACGTACAGGTTTATAGGTTGATTGGCTCGGTATAAGTGTAAATTGTCCCCAGTGTGTGTAGGGTAGTGTTAATGTGCGGGGATTGCTGGTCAGTGCGGATTAGGTCGGCCTAAGGGGCTGTTTCTGCGCTGTATCTCTAAACTAAACTAAACTAAATTGATTGACATAATAGTATACGTATTAATTTTGGATTGCCTCCTGCACAACTTCAGGATTCCAAAATTGGCATTGTAAAGTTAAAACAAAAACTGTGTACATTCTTGTCCAAATTGTTAATACAAACCACAATCTGCAGTGGGATCTTCACCGATCCCTGAGGCACACCACTAGTCACGGGCCTCCAATCCGAATTGTACTGAACTTCTTTTTGTTGCTTATTATGGTATCTACTGAGTACTACTGTATGTTTACATACCTGTTCTGCCTCTGCAAGTAAGAATTTAAATGTTCTGCTTTGGGATATATCATAATATAATACTCATGACTTCTGAAAAACACCTTCACCACTACTCTCTGCTGCCTTCTATGAAGCCAATTCTGTATCCAGTTTGTTGGCTCTCCCTGCTTCCCAGACGTACTAACATTCCAGAGCAGTCTACCATGCGGAACCTTAAAGGCCTTGTTGAAGTCCATGTACAGTAGACAGTGTCTATGGCCCTGCCATCAACCTTTTTGGTTACTTCAAAAAAGCCAAATTCATAACACACATTCTCTCACATACAGGCTTTTCCTTGCAACCCTACTTAAATAGAGGCACAACGTTAGCCATCCAGCACTTCACCCGTGTCTAATGATGATTGATACATCTCAGCCAGTACTCTCGCAATATCTCCTCCAGCTTCCCACAGTGTTCTCGGATATATCTGATCAGCCCAGGAGAGATATCTACCCTATACGCCTTAGGACATCCAACTGTAATATGGACGATCCTCAAGACATCTCCATTAAGTGTCCCAAATTCCCTAACCTCATGTTATTCTTCACAGTACAAACAGAGAAGAAACACTCATCGAGGACCTTGCCCAATCAGGGATATCCTGCAGCTTCACACATAGTTGACCACTTTGGTTTCTGAGTGGCTTTATTTTCTCTCGAGTTACCCTCTTTCTCTTCTAAAATCTCTTTGAATTCTCCTTAATTTTATCTGCAGTAGACCAAGGAAGATTTACAACAAAAAAAACAAAACACATACTGTACCTTATTCTACATCATCCTCCACCAGTGTTTCCCAAGTGGGGTACGCGTACTCCCAGTGGTACGCGAAAGGTCTTCAGGGGGTACGCAGCTATGTACTACTGAAAGATAGATTCATTATTAGAAAAAAATACTGTGGTTCAAATTATTTTATACATACATATTTGCAAATAAATTATATATTTCATATGAATTCTACTCAAGTTGTGCTGTCTGCATCGTGGATGTTGTGGGCCTGGTGCTGAGCCTGGAACTCTGGTGAGGTGACGGCTCTGGCCCTCTGATGGCCGGTGGAGAGGCGAGGGTCGGCGGAGTCACTGGTGGAGGCTAGTGGGTGGCTGGAGTAGAGCTGGTGGTCAGTGGCAGCAGCATTGGTGACCCCGGGAGACAGTGAAGGTCGGTGACAATGGCAGTGGCCCCGGGAAGGTGGTGAGAATCGGCGACAACAGCGGTAGCCCCAGAGAGGCGGTGAGAGTCGGCAGCTGTGGCAGTTTCGGTGGTCCAGGCTGGGGTTTGGCCGGGAAGGGGGTGAGGGTTGGAGAGGTGGTGGATGTTGTTGCTGCTCCTCGTGGTGGCCATCTAGGCCTCGTGGTGGTCATGCAGGTGGCGCCGCTGTCCAGCGGTGGAGCTCCGTGCCTGCAGGCGGGCGGTCTAGTCGAGGAGTGTCGGTGGAGGGACTGGTCTGGAGGCAGGCAAGCTTGTGATCCTTGGTAGAGTCCAGAAGGTTGAGGAAGCCTTTGTTGAGGGTGTAGATCTGGTGTCGAATGAAGTAGAGTTGTAGTCCATTGCAGGTGTGAGTGAGTAAGTGAGTGGGTGAGTGGGTGAGTGAGTGGGTGAGTGAGTAAGTGAGTGAGTGAGTGGGTGAGTGAGTGAGTGGGTAAGTGAGTGAGTGAGTGAGTGGGTGAGTGAGTAAGTGAGTAAGCGAGTGGGTGAGTGAGTGGGTGAGCGTGCAAAATTAAAATGTATGCAATTTTTATCGACTTTTACAATGAAATACGATTGTTTTTAACGAGGGGTACAAGTTGCTTACAAAAATTTACGAAGGGGTACACGGGTATTAAAACTTTGGGAATCACTGCTCCATACCAAAGCCTCACAAGCCAAAGCGTCACCCTTACTCTCCACAGTCACTCAAATCAACACCTGATTAGTATGGTGTCAGGGGTTATGGAGAGAAGGCAGGAGAATGGGTTTAGGAGGGGATTGAACAGCCATGATTGAATGGCGGAGTAGACGATAGGCCGAATGGCCTAATTCTGCTCCTATTACTTATGACCTTATGATCTCACACTTACCCTTCACATAGCACTTTACCTCCACACACATGTGTACAGTCCCAACAGGCCACTCCACTGGTGTGTGTCTTCCTTTCTATACATCCACCAGGAGCAGTCTCTCCAGGATGCTAACTGTTTTCAACAGCATTTTCCCTCATTAAGTGGGTGCTACCTTTTATACCTCTCTTCTGTTCCTGCTTTCAGTTGCTCACTGAAAATGAGGACCCCAAATTTGCCAACGGCCAAAATTTGCATTCATCGGTAAAGAATACTGATCAATGAGAAAGTACACAATTACATCCTGTCTCTGGGAGTGTGGTGAAGGATCAGCCTGGCCCCAGTGGTATGCAATGTCCCCGTCAGCCGTGGCCCTTATCCTTCATGGAAACGTTCTTCCAGACCACCATCTTTGATCACTAGTGTTTAAGATAGAACTGCAGATGCTAAAAAAATCGAAGGTCGACTAAAAATACTGGAGAAACACAGCGGGTGAGGCAGCATCTATGGAGAGAAGGAATTGCCATCGCCAATTCCTTCTCTCCACAGATACTGCCTCGCCAGTGTAGTTGCTCCAGCATTTTCTGTCTACCTTTGATCACAAGTTCATCAGAAAACATCAGTGCGGAACATCCTCAGTGTGGGACAACGACACATAGAACACATAACAGTACAACACAGTAACAGGCCCTCTGGCCCACAATGTGCCCAACATGATGTCAAGTTAAACCAATCTTATCTGCCTGCAGATGTTCCATATTCCTCTAGTCCCTGCAATTCCACTTGCCTATCAAAAAGCCTCTTAAACGCCACAATTGTATCAGCCTCCACCACCACCCCTGGCAATGCATTCCAGACCCCCAACACTCTGTGTAAAAAAGTTACCCCACACATCTCCTTTAAACTTTCTCCCTCTCACCTCATAACTATGTCCTCTGTTGAACATTTCCACCCTTGGAAAAAAAGGATCTTACTGTCTACACTATCTATGCTTCTCATAATTGTCTATCCTTTCATCACCGTGATTCTGTGGGGGTGGTTCCGTGAGCAGACTGTCCAGTTCCTCTTGCAGAATGCCTCATTGCTCCAACTCACTAACAAGCACCAAGACTTCACTTGGCTGATGGGGAGGGGGGCCCTTCTGTCAGATCCTCCCGTCAAGGAAGGCTGCCAACTGCCGTTTTCTCGACTGAAGGAATATATGCTAAGAAACAAATAGAATGCAGCCAATGTAAAGGCTCTGTGGGAAAGGACCACAAACTAGGATCCTTCTACTACTGATAATGAGGGGCTGAGTCCAGTGGGGAAATCCCATAATCAACAGAGAAGGATATCAGGCCAAGGGACCACATGAGTGGTGCTACATACAAAACACAGATGTGTTGACACTGCAATGTACAAAACCAACAAAGTGAATGTACAGACCAGCAATGAGAATGTATTAAGATTTTTGCAGTTTTCTTTTGTTTTTAAAGTTACAGCGCTGAAACATGCCCTTCGGCCCAAAGGGTCAGCGCCGAGTAGCGATCCCCGAAAACTAATACCATCCTACACACGCCAGGGACAATTTACAATTTTACCAAGCCAATTAGCCTACAAAGACGTACGGTGAAATTGTGGGAGGAAACAGGAGCACCCGGGGAAAACCCACGCAAATCACGGGGAGAACATACCAACTCTGTACAGGATCGAAACCGGGTCGCTGGCGCTAGAAGGCAGCAACTCTACCACTGCGACACCGTGCTGCCATTTTGTATATATTTTTAAATTATAAATATAGCTTATCTATGAAATAAAATAAAAAGCAGCATTGTCCCATCCTCAGCACTCTGTGTGAGGTGACTGCACTTGCAGTACTGTGAAGCCCATCCTATGGTGAAGCCTGAACAACCGCCCACTAAAAAGCTGAAAAACCCTGTGCATTAGCCAGCTGTCAAAGCCTTAAAAAATATATAACATTTTTTGAAAGTTTTAGTAACAATCCGACACATTCAGACCTATTAAAAACTATTGATGCCATTCAAACATTTGTGATGCGGAAAACATTTAAGTCGAGCTGAAACATTTAAAATATTTAAATAAATCCACCATGTAACAATATATACAGTAACTGACCTACTATGGGCTTTCACAGAGAGTCTGTTCCAATGGAGACCTACCCAGATTCAACCTGGCACAGATGTTCAGGCTAATTCCTTACTGCATGTATGAGAGTTTTATCCCAACTTTGCATTCTCATGCTGGACTCCAGAACAGGAATGTTGGCAGAAGAACTATCCCAAAGAACTAACTACAACGTCAGGGTTTTCATTTTAACATTAGTTGGTGTATTTCCAACAAAATCAAGGCCTGTGTGTTTGGAAATGTGTTCCTATCACACAGTGTACAACAACATGACTTGGTGGTGTTAATTACTAACCATGAAACTGAATTAGACGTCCATGCTTTTAAACGTTTCTCTATGTGAAGCTACAGCCAAAAAAGTGGAGCACCGCTTTCATTTCCTCAGGAGACTAAGGAAATTTGGCATCGCACCAATGACTCTTACCAGCTTCTGCAGATGCACCATACAAAGCACGCGATCAGGTTGCCTCACAGCTTGGTCTTGGCACAGCTGCTCAAGACCACAAGCAATTGGAGAGAGTTGTGGACATAGACCAGTCCATTACCCAGACCAGACTCCTCTCTAATCTACATTCCATGCTGCCTCGGGAGGGCAGCCAACATAGTCAAGGACCTTTATCACCCCGTCCTATAGAGTCGTAGAGTCATAGAGTCATCCAGCTTAGAAACAGGCCCTTTGGCATAACTTGCCCACACCGGCCAACATGTCCCAGCTACACTAGTCCCACCTGCCTGCATTTGGCCCATATCCCTCCAAACCTGTCCTATCTACAGTATGTACCTGTCTAACTCTTTCTTAAACATTGCGATAGTCCCTGCCTCATCTACCTCCTCTGGCAGTTCGTTCCATACACCCACCACTCTTTGTGTGAAAAAGTAACCTCTCAGATTCCTATTAAATCTTTTCCCTTTCACCTTTAACCTATGTCCTCTGGTCCTCAATTCCCCATCTCTGGGCAAGAGACTCTGTGCATCTACTCGATCTATTCCTCTCATGATTTTATACAGCTCTATAAGATTACCTCATCCTCCTGTGCTTCAAGGAATTTAATCCCAGCCTCCTCAACCTCTCCCCATTGCTCAGACCTTCGGGTCCTTGCAACATCCTTGTAAATCTTCTCTTTACCCTGTCCAGCTTGAAAACCTTTTTCCTCTAACTTGGTGCCCAGAGCTTCACTCAATACTCTAAATGTGGCCTCACCAACGTCTCGTATAACTGCAACATGACCTCCCAACTCTTCTCTCTGCTCCCTTTGGGCCGAAGATATAAATGCATGTACCACCGGACTCAGGAATAGTTTCCTCCCCTCTGTAATCAGAATTCTGAATGGTTCATCCATGACAATAATAAACCAATGCCAATATTCTTTGTCATTGTGATGGAGCGAACAACTGGCATTCTGAGTCAGATATGAATTTTTAGTCGATCAATTAATAATGTGCAAATAAACAGTTAGGATCAAAGTCATTTAGTTGAAACCATGTAGCTTGTCTTTGAATAATAGTATAAAACGATAAAATGCAATACAGTACTTCCATATAGTGCTGTATCACTATGATTGCCTTAGATTAAACACCATCAGAACTGGCATCTTAAATTCACCTAGTGAGCTGACTGAGAAGCTTGTCTAAAGTAGCCTGTTTTAAAACAAAATCACCTTTATTTATTTTTATCCCCATATCTGAAGAAGGGTTTCGGCCCGAAACGTTACCTATTTCCTTCGCTCCATAGATGCTGCTGCACCCGCTGAGTTTCTCCAGCATTTTTGTGTACCTCCTGTGTTTATATGTTGAGAACAATATTTGTGCTAAGAACCTAGGTTCAATTTAGTTTATTGTCCTGTGCACCGAGGTACAGTGAAAACCCTTTAGTTGCGTGCTATCCAGTCAGCCTAGGATCAGGATGTGACAAATGATACCAGGAATTTTAGCCGAGGGGAGATACTCTTATGAATTTGGAAAACCGGACCGAAGTCCTGAATTTCCAGCAAATCAAGCTCTTTCAGTTTTCTTTCAGTTGCTTGGCTGATCACAAACAGCTTGATTACTAGACTACAGAGCATTTGAAGATTAAGAAGTTCCTAAGATCATGAGTTCCAGGAGCAGAATTAGGCCATTCGGCCCATCAAGTCCACTCGGCCATTCAATCATGGCTGATGTATCTTTCCTTCTCAATCCCATTCTCCTGCCTACGCCCCATAACCCCTGATGCCCTTACTAATCAAGAATCTGAATGCGGCATCAACTAGGTACAACAGTTCTGGTAGGGGAGGTATTAGATATCATGGGATGAGGAGGGAGGTCCCAGCTTCACAGCATGGGAGAGCCCTAATTGTCCAGTGGTGAAGGATGATATGTTGCTCCCAGGAAGCTGATGGTATTCAGAGAGGGGTGGTGGGTGGAATCTGCCACCCTCAATGGATGGTGGGAGGGTGGGTGATCATTTTCTGAATAGCTTGTTGGGACTCTTGCAGCACTTCTACTGCCACAGGTTGAGAAACAATGTTATAGAGGCAGCTCCCCTGTAAATGTTGTCCTTCTCACCGCCTTGCAGCTGAAAGATTTGCAAAGCCAGTGAAACATGGCCGACAAAAGCTAAAAATAGAATAGGCGTTGAAATGAGGGCAGCCTGCCCCCTTTTTCTAGAACCACCTCAATACCAAACAGCCTCATTTCCCTCTCCCCTCTACAATCAGTTTGAAGAAAGGTCCCGACCCAAAATGTCACCTATCCATGTTCTCCAGAGACGCTGTTTGGCCCTCTGGGTTACTCCAGCACTTAGTGGCTTTTTTTTGCAAACCAGCATCTGCTTGTTTCCTTGAAACCTTGTTTCTACGGCCTAAAACCCCTGTCCCATGGTACGAGTTCATTCCAAGAGCTCTCCCGAGTTTGCCCTGATTCGAACTCGGAGATTTACGGTAATGGCCACTCGTCGGTACTCGGGGCTCTCGTGGACATTTTTCAACATGTTGAAAAATCTTCATGAGTGTTCCTGTGCTTACCTGCCGTTAGCGAGTCTTCCCGAGTACCTGCCGTTAGCGTTACAAGCCAGTAAGAGACGTCCCCGAGCACCGACGTACCCGCTACGTTCATTCTCCGTGCTTACCACGAGTTTGATTTTTTAAAAACTAGGTAGAGCTCTTGGAATTAACTCGTACTGTGGGACAGGGCTATTAATCTGTGGCCATTTAGCATCCTGCAAGGTAATAAATAGGGGTCCATTTTCTAAATACATACCATGGGGATTACTAGGCCGATGCACGCAGCAAATTAAATCATATCCTGTTTAA
Organism: Malacoraja senta; assembly: GCA_038087875.1. Classification (NCBI taxonomy): domain Eukaryota; kingdom Metazoa; phylum Chordata; class Chondrichthyes; order Rajiformes; family Rajidae; genus Malacoraja; species Malacoraja senta. The sequence continues at coordinate 36,590,581 of CM075980.1, forward strand.
TCTGTGTTAGGAAAATTGCAGACATGATTTCTGGTTATAAATTGTGGATAGGTAAGAATTCCTGTTGTAAAATTGGCCCCTTTATTTATTTTTATAACTCGAAATTTTTTAAATTATTATTTTCCATTAGCCAACGAAATGTAAAGTTTGTCAGTAACAGTTCGTAAAGTTAGGAATCGCTTGCTGCATCTTGTGATTGAAATTGATTTGCTGTATTCAACGTGCTGGGTATGGCTTGTGGGATAAAACAAAACCCATGATTAAATTGAGTGCCATCCAAATCCATTTGAATTCATTTCAGTAATTTAGTTTGGTGTGAATAAAAGCATCTGTTCCTGAGCCAGAAAAGCAGAAGTAGCAAGAATTCAGGAAAATATAAGCCAGTGAGCCTCATGTCAGTGGTTGTGAAGCTATTGGAGATGTGCGTTTTTACACAGAAGGTTGTGATTGCATGGAATGTGCTGCTGGGGGTAGTGGTCGAGGCAGATACGGTAGTAGCATTTTGGATACAAAGAAAGTGGATAGACAATGCTTTGAGTCTGGACTGGATAAAGATCTTGACCCAAAATGTAATCTGTCTATTTCCCTGCACAGATGCTACCTTATCTGCTGAGTTCCTTAAGGTCAAGATTGTAACATCTGTAGTCTCTTGCGTCTACATTGCCAGCAGAGCAACATCAATGTATAACTGATGTCCTTCCTCACCATCAACAACAATACCAATCGTCTTATCTGCAGAATTATTAATCATACTTCCAGAGGCATTGAGTCAATCACAAAATATGTGATTGGAGTTACATGAAGTTAGACTGATGAAATGATTGTTTGCCTGCCTGAAGATTCGCGAGACCATTTTATCGGATACTAATCCAACAATTTATGAGTTTAATTAACTTGAATTTCCTCATTGAAGTGGGATTAAGATTTTAAATCTTTAAAGTTACTAATTTGGAACAATGTTTACCAGACCTCACAAGTAGAACCAGCATAAGGGAAAGTGCTCTGTGAAAACAATGTACTCTCAGGGAAGATTGCTGTTGGTTTGCTGTCCTCTTTAAAGACAAAATTGGAAAGCATTTTATTTTGAAGAGATCTCCATAGGAGTAATTTTCTGAATCAATTCTGGCATGACTAGTTCAGTATGCATGTCAGAAATGTGATTTCCTGATGCAGATAATTTTCAGTCATTTGGATCAGAATATTACATTCAACAGTCTGGACTTTGCATTATGCAATCTCCGTGGTCTAGGTTTCCCTTGTGAGTGTGGTTAGAAAATTCTCACTGTAATGTCTCCTTGGCTTGTTTTATCTGTCTTAAAGTTTAAAACATTAAAAAGAAACAGGCCTGAGAATGGCTAGATTCTCACGTTCCATGATATTTCAGTAGAATAACATCACATATTTCATGAGCAGGAACTCAGTGAATCAGGCAGCATCTCTGGAGGGAAATGGCCAGTCAACATTCCAGGGTGGAAACCGTTTTCAAACTGAAGACCAAGATGGTTGAATTAAATTGAATTTATTTCAATGCCAGTTTCCTGACAGATAAGGCAGATGAACTCAGCATGTGGATAGGTACGTGCAACTGGTGCAATGGTTATTCTATAATAGCCATTATAGAAACCTGGTTAAGTGAGGTACAGGACTGGCAGCTTAGTGCTCCAGAGTACTCCTGAGTCCAAATCCTACCGATGAGATAGAGATAGGTGTAAAAGAAGAGAGGGAATTGCTTATTTCACATAAAGAGAATGTGACAGCAGTAGTCCGAGATGATATGAATGAAGAATCATCTAGTGAGTCTAAATGGGTGGAGATGAAAAATAAAAAGGAAATTATCTCCTTGTATGATTGCCCCCCAAATAATCAATGGGAATTAAAAGAACAAATATGCTGGGATATTACAGACAGCTGAAAGACTGATAAGGTTGCCAGAGTAGGTCATTTTAACTTTGCCAATGTTGACTGGTCCTGTCATAGTGAGGTGGAGGTTGTCAGGAAAGTTTCCTCAGGCAATATGCAGACGATTCTTCAAAGGGGGAATAGTTGAGGCTGGTGTAATAACAAAGTTTAAAAGACATTTGACAAATACATGGATAGGAAAGGTTGTGAGGGATTTGGGACAAATGCAGGCAAATTCTAGCTTAGATGGGTTATCAGGCTCTATGGACAAATTGGGCTGAAGGGACTGTTTCCATGTTGATTCTATGATTCCATGGCTCTACATTTCTTTCCTCAGCTTATCTTTTGGTGAAATTCTCATCCATACCTTTGTTTATTCCAGACCTGATTATTCCTTCAGTACCCAAATGGTTTCCTGCTTCTTCCCTCTGCAGCTTGAAGTCAAGTAAAATACTCTGACTATGCCTTATCAGTGCCAGGTCCTGTTCATCCAACACCCTTTGTGCTTGACCACCTACATTGTTAAAGATGACCTCCGTTTAAAAAAATCTCAATATTTTTTTCAGATTTGCCCATTCGCCCATTCCTCTACTCTGTAATCTCTCCCAACACTAGAGTTTTCTAAGAAACCCAGGCCCTTCACTCTGCACCTCTTGAACAGTCCCATATTCAATCACACAATCACTGGCAACTGACTATAGCTGCTTCAGCTCCAAGCCCTGCAGTTTCATCACTACACATCTCTACATTTTCACCTCCCTTTTATGGGTATTTCTTAATATTACCATCATTTTTTGTCATTGCTGCTATGAAATACCTTGGAACATTTTGCTATATTCTTCTTCTTGTCGAGTCCACACAAGATTAGAAGTTGTTCAGCCAGAGCTGATCACACTTCTAGGCATCTGCATGCAATGGTATGTCATGCACTTCTTGTGCTTCTTGTGCGTGGTGGTGGAAAGATTGGTGAAAACAGGGCCGTGACGTGAACGCTCTTTCCTTGACCCCTTTGCAATATTAAAGCTGCAACATAAAAAATCAATTTCTTCTTCCTCATAAATAACGGGATTGGTAGCTCTTCAAAGATTGTAGTCAGATTAGACTTCCTACTGGAAATCAGAAAAACAACTGCAATGTTGGAAATAGAATCATACATCTGAAATAAAAACAGAAAATGCTGCAAATACTCAGCAGATCTGGCAGCATCTATAGATAGAGAAACAGTGTTAATGCTTCAGGGGTAAGTCCTTTCATGGGAATTGTTTCCTGTGTTTTCAGTTTTCATTTTGAATTTCCTTACATATGTCCAAACTCCAAATGAAAACATATAGAAATGGAATGGACATTATCAGTTTAACAGCAGAAGTAAACAGACACCTTTACATGGAACCAATCTTGAAGGTCTAGTTTAATTAGTGCATATCCATGTGTGTGTATATAGATACGCACGCTGATTTTTTTTTCTCATTAATTATATTGTTTAAGTGTACTATGTTTACATATTCTGTTGTGCTGCTGCAAGTAAGAGTGTCATTGTTCTATCTGGGACATATGACAATAAAAATCTTGACTCATGTCTCTTGAATTTAGAGGTGAACAGTCATCTTTCAAAATTGGAGCCAGAAAATAAAATCTTACAAAGTACTTGTAGATATCAGATGGTATCTGTCAACAGCCTGTTGAGGGCAGACTTAGCACATGAACAGTTCTGTGTTTTAAGTCACTCTTGAATGGTGCCAAATTTAATATTGATTTTGTTTTTGTGCACAGCTTTGATAATTTCTTTAGTGCTGGCCTTGCTAATTAAGAATCTATTTTATTGACGATGTCTGAACTACTCCTTCTGTTAAAATGGCAGACTATTTATTTCATTTCTTGGAAATGGTGTTAACAGATTGTGGTTTCTATGTGAGATTTTACAGAAATGTAGTAACTCTGAATAAAAAATAAGAATGTATGATGAACACGCTCCCTGCTGCTCACCCCTTCTGCTATTGATGCAGAAAACGATGTTTACTTTTACTCATGGACAAATTTGGATGTTTTTTTCCTGTCGGACATTAGTTTAGTTTAGTTTAGTTTGGAGATACGGTGTGGAAACAGGCCCTTCAGCCCACCGAGTCCTTGCCGACCAGCGATCCTCTTACACTAGCACAATCCTACACACCAGGGACAATTTATACATTTTACCGAAGCAAATTAACTTACAAATCTGTACATCTTTGGAATGTGGGAGGAAATCGGAGCACCTGGAGAAAGCCCAGGAGGTCACGGGGAGAAAGACATACAGACAGCATCCGTAGTCAGGATCGAACCCGGGTCTCTGGCGCTGTAAGGCAGCAACTCTACTGCTGCACCACCATGCTGCCTCAAGACATAATTATGGATATTTTATTTAAATTCAGAGTTTAACTTCTTAATTTTCTTTTATTTTAAAAATATATTCAAATATTAAAAACTATAAATCATTCAATCATGAATGTCTTTGAGTGAAAATTAGTTGAAATGATGAGTATCTCCATATTCTTTTGCTGCTTTATTCTTTGATATGAAAAGCAAAGGAGGAAGTTTCTTAAGTTTTTTGTTAATTTAAGTGTGTTAATTTATAACAGCCAATATTTACATAAATAATTCTAGGGAAAATACAAGGATTTGCCAATGGAGATTGATGTTATTTCCTAGTGATCATGGCTGATCATCCACAATCGCTCTGTCCAAGACTGCAAAATATTGCAGACTAGTGCCCAATCAACCTGGGCACTCACTGGCAAATGTCAAAGGCTTCCAAAGGTGCATTGAGATAATGATGAACTGTGAACAATTAAAATCATCCAGCATAATTGTGGATGGCACTGAAGAATTTCCCATGCAGATAGGGTCACCGTTTACATTGTTGATCATGCTGCCAAATACAGTTGCATGATCAAGAATAATCAGAAATCAAAGGTGCAACTTTGCTCTTGAGGGGAATCTGTGGAGCAGACCAGTATGATATGAAATCATGCAACAATGAGCTCTGGAAGCATTTATGTTGCTTTCATCTATTTTAATAAGGCACTTTACCTGGTGCCTCATGAATGCCAGATGTTGATGCAGAAATCATGGAGCACTGAGCCATGGAGCACTGAAATGTATTCTTGCTCCAAAATCCAAGTGAAAAATGATGGGAAAATTACTAAATCTTTCAGCTTTTGACAGCCATTAAATGAATCAAATTGCAGGGCATATTCATTACCCGAAATGAACTGCACCAGAAGGCTGTTACCTCTTGTCCCCAATTTCATTCATGTCAGTTCTATCCTTTCAGAGCAATAATTTCAACAAGAGAAAAGTTGTAATTATGTTTTAGCCCTGGTCAAAGATGCCAGTCACACAAATTCAAAACCGGTATTACAAATTTAGTCTACATTTATTTATCTAAACCCTTATTTAATTAAGAGCAAAAGCTACTGCCTTAGCTACCTAATCCAATAGATATTAAAAATCTCTTTCAGCTATTTAAAAAAAACCTGCTGCAAACCCTGAGCATCCTGTTCAACCACTGTTAATGAGGTAAACGGATTAACTGCTATTGGTAGGACCTTGTTACTATGTTTGCAGGTACATCAACCATCTGCACTTTATAGCAGTGCTCGCTTCAGATAGTCTGAAAGATGATATTAAAACACAATTCATTTTCCTTTTACCTTTAATAACTTTGCTGTTTGGTCACAAGGCGCGGAATTAAATGGAGAAAATAGAAGATCTTCCACATTAAAAGAGAGTTTTTTAAAAATATCCTGTTACATTTATCAAACGTAATTATATTGAAATTGCATATTATAAATCATAGAAATTTTTCATGGAAGGAAGCAGAGGGTGATGGTGGACGTTTGTTACTCGGACTGGTGGCCTGTGACGAGTGGAGTACTTCAGGGATGGGTGCTGGGCCCATCGCTGTTTGTGGTTTATATCAATGATTTAGGTGAGAATGTATATGTCATGGTTAGTAAGTTTGCATATGACACTAAAGTGTATTGTATCATAGACGGTGAATATGGTTATCAAAAATTACAATAGGATCTTGATCAGCTGGGCAAGTTGGCCGAGGAATGGCTAATAAAGTTAAATGCACGTAAGTGGGCAAGTGTGTGGGCAAGTTGCCGGTGTGGGCAAGTTGGGCCGAAGGGCCTGTTTCCACACTGTATCACTCTAAGTGTAAGCTGTTGCATTTTGGGAAGGCAAACCGGAGCAGGACCTTCACAGTGAATGCTGGGGGTCTTGGAAGTGGTGTAGAGCAGTGCGATCCAGGAGCACAGATAGATTGTTCACCGAAAGTGGATTACATGTAGATTGGGTGGAAAAGAAGGCTTTTGTTACTTTGGCCTTCATCAGTCAAGGTACTGAGTACAGAATTTGGGACGTAGTGTAACAGTTGTACAAGAAGTTGGTGATGCCGCCTTTGAAAAACTGCAGGTAGACATAAAATGCTGGAGTAACTCAGCGGGCCAAGTAGCATCTCTGGAGTGAAGGAATGGGTGACGTCTCAGGTTGAGAACTTTCTTCAGACTACATATCCTTCCTACACATTTGGTCACCGTGCTATTGGAAGGATGTCATTAATGTCATTAAGGTGGAAAGAGTGCATTAATGAGGATGTTGCCAGGACTTGAGCGTCCAAGCTATAGGGAGAAATAGGGCAGCTCGGACTTTATTTGTTAGAGCGCAGGAGTCTGAGGGATGATCTTGAGGGGTACAGACATGGTGAATATACAGAGTTTTTCACACAGGGTATGGGAATTAAGAATTTGGGTGGCACGGTGGCATAGTGGTAGAGTTCCTGCCTTATGGCACTAGAGACCCGGGTTCAATCCTGACTACGGGTGCTTGTATGTACGGAGTTTGTACATTGTCCCCGTGACCTGCGTGGTTTTTCTACGGGATCTCTGGTTTCCCCCCACACTCCAAAGACGCACGGATTTGTAGGTTGATCGGCTTGGTATGATTGTAAAGTGTCCCTAATGTGTGTAGGATAGCGATAATGTGTGGGGATCACTGGTCGGCGCGGACTCGTTGGCCCGAAGGGCCTGTTTCCATGCTGTATCTCGAAACTATACTAAACAAAACTAAATTAAATGAAATTAAACTAAACTAAGCCAAAGTACATAGCTTTAAGGTGAGAGGGGCAAGATTTAATGGGAACGTGAGGGGTAATCTTTTCATACTGAGAATGGTGGTATATGGAATGAGCTGCCAAAGGAGGGAGTTGAAGCAGGTAGGTACCACAACACTAAAAGACACTTAGCCAGGTACATGGATAGGAAAGGTTTTGAGGGATATGGGTCAAATGTGGGCAAATGGGACAAGCTTGGATGGGGAATCTTGGTCGGCATTGACGAGGAGCTTGTTTCCATGCTGTATGACTCCATGACTAATTTTATGGCACGGGAAGTGAATTGAACCATCATTTCCATGCTGCCCAAAATAAATGCTGGTTCAGTTCAAAACTGGATGAGCAGCAATCATGGGCACAGAAATAATCAATCTTAGGCTGATCTTGTCATTGTGCTGGACAGCCTAAATTTGAGGGCTGGCTATTGTAGTGGGGAGCTGGTGTTGGTGATATTATACCCATTTTCAGATACTTCCAAATCTTACAGTTCTTGTGGGAACAGTTTATTTTTCTCCTTTAATGGAAATGACCAATGTAAAGATGGATATTGCCTGAGTTATTTTTGTTAATTCCTAAATGTACTTCATTTCAAACTGGGAAAATAAGGACCATTATATTATCTGTGGGAAGGGACTGCAGATGCTGGTTTAAACCTAAGATAGATACAAAATGCTGGAGTAACACAGCGAGCCAGGCAGCATCTCTGGAGAGAAGGAATGGGTAACGTTTCAGTCCGCCTTAACCTACCCGATTTCCCGGTTGCTAAACACATTAACTCCCACTCCCATTCCCACACTGAACCTCCTCCATTGTCAGTGTGAGGCCCTGCGCAGTTTGGAGGAACAGTACCTCATATTTTGCTTGGGTAATTTACACCCCTGCTATATGAACAGTGACTTCAAGTAACTCTAACTTCAAGTAACGCTTGCTTTCCCTCTCTCTCCATCCCTCCCCCTTCCCAGTTCTCTGGCCAGTCTTCCTATCTCCGACTATATTTTATCTCTGTTTGCTTTGTTGTTACCTTCTCCCAGCTAACAATGATCTATTCTACATTTTCCTTGATCTCCATTCCCTTTGCAATAGTGTAGAGTAATACAGTGTGGAAACAGGCCCTTCGGCCAACACTTCCCACACCGGCCAACAATGTCCCATCTACCCTAGTGCCACTTGCCTGCGCTTGCTCCATAACCCTCCAAACCTGTCTTATCCATATACCTGTCTAACTGTTTCTTAAACGATGGGATAGTCCCAACCTCAACTACCTCCTCTGGCAGCTTGTCTGACAAAGAATCTCTGCCTACAGCAGTTTAAAGAGCTCTAGATGAGCTAGGCCACATCTTGAACCAAGGACCCAACAAGTAACAGAATAATTCTACCTTTAATAATCTTAAATTTAATGCAATGTGTACCTTTCAATTGGAACTGAGCACATGGCTTTTTTTAAAGTACAAATATTGGGATGTAGACAAGACCAGTGCTTATTGCCCACCCCTCACTCCCCCAAACAGAATGACTTGTAAGGCCATTTCAGAGGACATTATAAGTGTCAACCACATTACTGTGGATTGGGAGCTAAACTAGGTAATGGTGATAGATTATCCTGAAAGGCGTTAGTAAGTCAGATGGGTTTTATGACAACCCATTAGTTGCATGGTTACCATCACTAAGACTAGCCACTTTTGTTTTATTTACAGATTTTCAATCTAAATTTATTCCCTCAGTTGTCTTTGTGCTATTTGTACTCAGACCTCTGATTTGTTCATCTGGGTTACCAGTTCAATAGAATCCTTGTACTGAATTTTCCAGACACTATATCTAGTCTACAATTGATTATCATCTTCATTTTGTTGTGTGATCCTTCACTGGAGTCAAATTTTCAATCTATTGGCAGCTTTCACAAACCCAATACAAATGTACTGTGAGTTATTATTTGGTAACAGGAACACCCTTCTTTCAACTCTTTTGTGGCTAGAAATTGAAATATCATGATTGATTGCAAGGCACAAATTACATCATCATTGCTGAGAATCATAATTTAAGGTCCTGTTAACTGGAATATAAACCAAGTAATGCCATCTGATCTCACAATTTATGTAATGGTGAATATGGCCTTCCGCAATGTGTAAGGCCAATCAAATTTACCAATTAGTGTTTCGGCACAAGGAACTGCAGATGTCGGTTTACAAAAAAAGGGCACAAGGTGCTTGAGTAACTGAGCGGGTCAGGTAGCACCTCTGGAGAACATGGATAGGTGATGTTTTGGGTTGTGACCCTTCTTCAAACTGATTATGGTGAGGGGGGGCAGAAGCTGGAAGAAAGCAGGGGTAGGACAAAGCCTGGCAAGTGATACATGGATGCATGTTCATTAAAGAAAGAGGATATCTTGGATGTCTTGGAATGGAAAACCTCATCCTGGGATCAAATGCACCAGCAAAGGAGAAATTGAGATATTGTTTTTGCAAGAGGCAGCATGAGAGGAGGTGTAGTTCAGATAACTGTGGGGATCAGTGGGCTTGTAGTAGACGTCAGTCAATAGTCTGTTCCCTGTGATGGAAACAGTGATTAAGAAAGGGGAATGAGGAATCAGAGATAATCCAAGTGAATTTGAGGGCACGGTGGAAGTTAGTGATAAATTTAAAGAAGTCAGCTTCAGGAATATTTTATAATTTGTATAAATGTTGCTTTATGTGGAAGAATTTCATCCCCAGATATTTTCGAATTAATTTTGCAGTTATATTATTTGTAAACTTAAAGCACATTAATAGATTGCCGATATTTTCAAATACCAAACAGTATGTACATGAAAATATATACTCTAATTACTTCATTTATATATTGTCAATTTAAATAGTTTTATAAGTAGCAACTCCTTGGCATAAAAAAGTAATTTTAAAATGCAACAGATGATGGTTTGACCCCAAATAATTTCATTACGTAGGTCAGGTCAAAAGCACAAACAAAATGCAATTAAATTAAACAACATGTCAGTGCTGTTTATTTAATACTTATTGCAACACAGTGTTGTGCGTTGTGCTGCGGTTTTTTATTTCTTTTTCCTAGAATAGTATATTTCAAGAATTCTTGGTATAAATCATGGAAATTAATCATGTTAGAGTGGGTTTACTGCCTTGTTAGATTAAAACAGCTTTATTTATTTTAACAATATTTTTCATATTTCACATACTTCCATCTGATATAGTCAACACTGGCTGGTAACTTACTGTAGCCAATTAACCTTTCAATCAATTCATTTTTCAGATGTGGGAGGAAACAGGAGTGCTGGGTTGACTGACATGGTGGAAGGGAAAACATGCAAATTCTGAATGTTATTTTCAATTAAGCAACTAATGAAAAAGTCATAAAGTGGTAGATGTTGGAAATCTGAAATTAAAACAAATAATGTTTGAAATAATCAGCAAGTCAGTCACTATCTCGTCAAGAGTCAAGAGTGTTTAATTGTCATATGTACCGACAACGGAAAGGGAAATTGAGTTAATGTTTTAAGTCAATGCCTTTCATCAAAATTGTTTATATTACACTTCTCACAGCTTCCAGATACTGAATAAAGTGTTTTTGAAGAATAGTTATTTTTATAACGCGGAAATATGGCAGTCACCTTCCACAAAAATAGCATTGGCTTGGATGTTAACAGGAAATGCTGGCAGTCTGAATGGAAAGATTGGTATTTGCCTTCTTAATTGCCTGTAAAGGTTTATTTGAATATGGGAATCTTGAACTCAATGGCTGCTCTTTGCCAGCACTTTGTCAACTGGGCTCTGATGTTGAAAGTGAAATTGTGGTAATTACTTAGCATTTTCCTGAAAATCCTATACCAGCTCTCTCCATGATTGAATGGAGAGGAATAGCTGAGAGGTAGCTAGATAGTCATAGAGCTGTCCAACATGGAGACAGGTCCTCTGGCTCACCTTGTCCATGCCGACCAAGTTGGCTTACTGGGGTGGTAACATTTGCCTGCATTTGACCCATAGCCCTCTAAACCTGTCCTATCCATACATCTATCCACATGCCTTTTAAAAGTCATCTTTTCATCCGCCTCTATAACTTCCTCTTGCAGCTCAGTCCAGATATGTTTGACCATCTGAGTGAAAAGGTTGCCCTTGATGTCCCTCTTAAATATCTCCCCTCTCACCTTAAGCCTATGCCCTCAAGTTTTATCCTGGGAAAGTCCTTTATCCTGGGAAAAGGATTGTGGGGAATTCACTTTATCCATGCCCCCCATGATCCTGGAGCTCTGTAAGGTTATCCCTCAGCCTCGTACACTCCAAAGAAAATAATCCCAGTCTAACCAACTTCTACCTATAACTCAAGAGCGCAAGCCCAGGTAACATCTGGTAAATCTCTTCTGTTCCTTTTCCAACTTAATGATACCCTCCTTGGCGACCAGAACTTCACACAGTTATCCAAGTGCGGTCTCACCCATAACCTACACAGCTGCAATATGATATTCTAACTGTTGTACTCAATGCCTTTCCCAGTGAAGGCAAGCATGCCAAATGCCTTCTTTACTGCACTGTTTATCTGACTCACCACTTTTAGGGAATCATGCAAAATGTACACCCATATCTTTCCACTTTGCAATACTCTCCAGACTACCATTTATTATACAAATCCTGCTCTGGTTGAAGTTTCAAAGTGCAGCATCTCATACTTGTCAGCTTTAAATTAATTTGCCATTCCTTGGTCCACCTTCCAAACTGATCTAGATCCTGGTGTAAACCTAGATATACTTCCTCACTGTCTTTTATACCACCAATTTTTGTTTCCTCTACAAACTTACAAACAATGCATTGTCATTCAGTTTGTTAATGTATACAACAAACAACAATGGATCCGGTACCAAACTCTATGTCAACCATTGGTCACAGGCTTATAATCAGAATAACAACCCTCCAAAACTACCTTCCTCCAAGACAACTTAGAATCCATTTGGCTAACTCACCTTGGATCCCATGTGATCTAACCTTCTGGACAAGTCTACCTAATGGGCATTGCTAATTGCTTTCAGACAACATGCAGTGCCCGGCTCTCATCAATCCTCTTGGTGATCGCTTCAAAACTACATCTGATTCGTGAGAAGTGATTTCCCACACAAAGCCATGCTGACTATACCTAATCAATCTGTGCCTATCCAAATTCTGGTAGGAATAGGAATAAAAATACTTTATTGTCACGTGTGACTCGGCACAGTGAAATTCTTTGCTTGTATACCCAATGTATACAAATAGCGGCCACCTGCGGTGCTTACAAAGTTACAAAACACCTCCTTTTGTTGCCCCCCCCCCACCAGTTCCCCCACGCCAGGTCCCCATTGTCCTTTGTCCCCCCCCCCCATTGTCCATTGTTCTTCTCCTCCCCCCTCACGGCAGTTCCCATACGCCGGGTAGTTCCTGTCCCCAAGAATCCCCTCCAACAACTTACCCACCACTGACATCAGGCTCACCGGCCTGTAGTTGCTTGGCTAGTCCTTCCTGCCCTTCTAACATAATGCTATAACATTAGCCACTCTCTAATCTGGAACTTGTCCTTTGGCTAAAGATGATGCAAATAGCTCCTCAAGGGTGTCTACAATTTATTCTCTAGCTTCCCACAAGGTCTAAGAATGAACTTGGTTGGGCCCTAGATATTTAACCACCTTAATGCACTTTAAAACCACCAATACCTACTTTTTGGTCATTCATACATGCTCAAAGACATCACAACTCCTATGTCTCAATTTGTTAGCTTCCCCATGGTCCTCTTCTCAATAAAAACAAATGAGAAGTATTTACTTCTTGCCATGTCAAAGACAGCCACTCTGATCTTTAACGGAAACTATTCTTTCCCTGGCCTCCCTTGTATGCCTAATATACCTATAGAACCTCTTGGGAGTTTCTTTATCTTGCTTAATAGTTCCATTTCATGTCCCTCTTTTCACCCTCTTGATTTCTTTCTTAAGTGCATTCTATCACTTCCTTTGCTCTCAAAAAGAGTCGCCTGCTCCTGACTGCATAAGTCTGATGTATGCCTCCTTCTTTTTCCTGATCGGAGCCGTAACATCACTTGTCAACTAGGATTCCCTAAACTTGCCAGCCTTGACCTTCACCCTAACAGGAACATGCTGGTCCTGAAGACACTTAAAAAAGAAGACACAAATTGCTGTAGTAACTCAGCAGGTTAGGCAGCATCTCAGGAGAACATAAATAGGTGAAGTTTCAGATCGGGATCCTTCAGACTGATTGTAGTGAGGGGCGGTGGGAGGGGAGGTTGAAGTTGGAAGAGAGTTGGGGTGGGGCGGGACAGAGACTTGCAAGTGATAGGTGGATACAGGTGAGTATTTTGATTGGAAAATGGTTGGACAAAGGCCAGAGAAGAAAAGACTGGGCGGCAGGTTGGTGCAGCGGTAGAGTTGCTGTCATACAGCTCTAACAGTGCCAGAGACCCGGGTTCGATCCCGGTTATGGGTGTTTGGCGGTACGGAGATTGTATGTTCTCCCCGTGACCTGCGTGGGTTTTCTCAGAGAACTTCGGTTTCCTCCCACACTCCAAATGTACAGGTTTGTGAGTTAATTGGCTTGGTATATATGTAAAAATTATCCCTAGTGTGGGATAGTGTTAATGTGCGGGGATTTCTAGTCTGTGCGGACTTGATGGGCCAAAGGGCCTGTTTCCACGTTGTTTCTCTAAACGAAACGAAACAAAACAAAATGAACTAAACTAAATTAAACTAAACTAAACTAGAGGTAGTGAGCTAAGGAGTTAAGGATAGAAGATGCGTGAATTGGGAAGCCTGAGGAAGCGCTGTAGGTAGAAAGGGACAGGTGGAAGGAGAAAGGGAGATATGGGTGTGCATACAGGTGGAGCAGAGGGAAAAGAGGAGGAAAGTCAGGGTGTGATGTTTGTAGGTTAGTTATTAAAATTGGCGAATTCAACATTCATACTGCTGGGTTAAAAGCCATCCAAGTGGAATATTCTTGCTTTGTCACTTTAGTAAGCCTCTCACTAGATAGGGGCTAGTGTCTTACCTGCAAACGGACTCTCCCAATCAACCACTGCAACTTCCCACCTAATGCATCCAAAATCGGCCTTGCCCCAATTTAGGACCTTAACTTGTGGACCAGTCCTATCCTTCTCATTAACTACTTTAAAATGAAAAGAATTATGGTCACGAGTCCCAAAGTGCTCCCCCACTGACACTTCAGTAATTTGCCTTACCATGTTCCCTCACAGAAAGTCCACTGTTGCACCCTCTCTAGTAGAGCCCTCTATGTATTGATTAAATATAAGTATTAAGGATTAATGATAAGTACATTTTCTGATCAATTAGGTATTCAATGTTTTTAACAATTGTTTTAAAACTTTAAGCCTATCTAATAACAACATTATTATTTGTTTTTAAATTACTTTTGGATGTTTTTGAATTCATAAATGGATAGTTGACTTTTTCTGCAATAATTTTATTGATGTCTTTTGACTGACTTCGCTCATAAATGTCCAGCAACCTATTCGCATAAGTGCTTGAAATTTTAGGAGGACCATGATTGGAAATGTGATGCTTTATATCTATACGTGGAGTCCAAGTTGGATTTCAAGTAAAATTCTCACTCCTTAGTGCATAAAGTTGATTAGAACGGATGTCAAGCGTTATGGGGAGAAGGCAGGAAAATGGGATGAGGTGGCAGAGGTCAGCCATGATTGAATGGTGGAGTAGACGCGATTGGCCGAATTCTACTCCTATAACTTGTGAAGTATGGCAGAATTTCTAGGCTGCACACGAGACCTTCAGATGATGAATGTCTTTGACCTGAAATGCTAACTATGTTTCTCTTTCCATAGATGCTGCCTGACCTGCTAAGTGTTTCCAGCATTTTCTGTTTTGATTTCAAATATCTGCAGTTTAAAATAAATATTCATTCAGTTGCCTTTGGTTATATCCGAGCTTCACATTGAGGTGACAGATTGTTGTTCCTTAGCAACGTATGGTCGCCTGGTTAAACAGTACTATTAACACTACTTCTTTCTGTTACAGTTACAATAGATGGAAATGATCATATCTCACAGTGTGCCGTGCCTCAGAGAGTAAAGAGGACTGTGATAAAGGGCATTTCAGGCTGGAAGACCAACTGTAGAATTAGTTTAGTTTAGTTTAGTTTAGAGATACAGCACAGAAACAGACCATTTGGCCCACCGAGTCCGTGCTGACCAGTGATCCCATACACTAGCACTATCCTCCATACTAGGGACAATTCATAGTTTTCACCGAAGCCAATCAACCTACAAACCTCTACCTCTTTGGAGTGTGGGAGAAAACTGGAGCATACGGAGAAAACCCAAGTGGTCATGGGGGAACGTATAAACTGCATACAGACAGCACCCATAGTCAGGATTGAACCTGGGTCTCTGGCGTTGTAAGGCATCAACTCTACTGCTGCGCCACTGTGTGGCACCAAAACTCAGGATAATCAGGTGCTTTTGTGAGCTCGACTGCCTAAGCCTATACCCTTGCTTTATCGTGAGATCTGTCTCCTCCTTCAACGTGGTCTCAATTATGTCCAATATTCTCCCTGGAAAATTTCTGAGACATTGTTAGCGTGTCAGTGGCCTTGGCAAAATACATGAGCATGTCACACAATGCGCATCAAGAATTTTCTTAAAATTAAATTCAGACTTTAGATCTCAACAGTGAGCATGATTTTAAGGAGGTGTGTGTGTGGGAGGGGGAGGGGGGGGTGTCATAATTCTCACTAATTTATTTCCTTCCATTCAGCTGTAAGGAGAGTTAACTAATTGTAGTGCTGGCCAGGAAAATGGCTGAAACATTGTTAGTGAGCAAGAGGAGCCAATTTGATTACAAATGGTGGTGGTGTTGGTGGTAATGGTTGGTGAAGGGGCGTTAATAGTCCTCAAGGTGGCATTGAGAGTCACAATCGTAGAGTTATACTGCATGAATAAAGGCCCTTCAGCCCAACTTGTCGATGCCAAGCAAGATGTCTAAGCTAGTCCCATCTCCCTGCATTTGGCTCATATCCTTCTAAACCTTTTCACTGTACCTTAATTGGTTAAGTGACAATAAATGCGAACTAGAACTTGAACTTGAACTATTCACGGACCTGTCCAAATAGCTTTTAAACATTGTAATTGTAGCCCTCTTTACAGCATCCTCCAAAAGCTTGTTCCACACACACACACCACCCCCTGTGTGCGAAAGTTGCCCCACAGGTCCCTTTCAAAGCTGTCACCTTTCACCTTATGCCCCCTAGTTTTAGATTATTTTGCTTTAGGAAGAAAACTGAGACCATCCACCTTATCCGCACCCCTCATGATTTTATACACCTCCATAAAATCATGCTGAAAGTTCTAGGACTCCAGGGGAGAAACTCCCAACCTATCCAGCCAGTTCTTATAACACAAGAACTGGATATTAATTACCATACTGGTAATATCCTTGTGAATCTTCACTGCATCCTTTCCAGTTTAATTCCCGAGCGAAAACAGAGTTAACCCAGCCTCTTAGTTAACTAAACAACTGATGCAAATAGTGTATTCTATGCAATGATTCCAGCATCTACAGTCTCTTGTGTCACCATCCATTTCACTTAATTTCTCTGTCTCCACTGCATTTACACCCAAGATGAGGTGTTCCACTCTAGGACATCAGAGATGTCCTTTCTTTAGTACATGTGGCTTCTCCCCTGCTGTTGTGAATCAATCCCTCACCCATGTTACCTCTGTGTCCTGCAGTTCTTCTCTCGCTCCCCCTACCCCCGATCAAATAAGGATAGAGATCCCCTGGTCATTTCACACCACCAGCTCCACATCCAACACATCATTCTCTGACATTCCCACCACCTGCAATGTGATTCCACCACTAGTCATATCTATTCATCCCCACCCCTTTCCGCTTTCTGTAGAGATCACTTCATCCACAACTCCATTGTTCATTCATCTTATCCCAGCCAAACTGTTCCCATTTCCATGTACTTTCCCCGTCAACCTGCTCTCCTGTGGAGGAAGTGGTCTAAATGGTGTTGAGAGCTATTGTGGAGGAGGAGTTGTCACCTATCCTCACTGATTGAGGTATGTGGGTCAGGGTGTCAAAGGTTATGGGGAGAAGGCAGGAGAATGGGGTTAGGAGGGAGAGATAGATCAGCCATGATTGAATGGCAGAGTAGACTTGATGGGCCGAATGGCCTAATTATACTCCTATCACTTATGAACATTAACTTATGAAAGTCGAGAGTAGACTGGAAGAAGGGTGCAGCTGATTCCTAGATCCCAGAGTTTGGAGATGAGCTTGGATGGGATTATGGTGTTGAAGGCAGAGCTATCGTTGATAAGTAGAAGTCTATGTAGGAGTCCTTGCTGTCTAGGTGTTTTAGAGATGAGTATAGGACCAGGGAGATGGTTTCTGCTGAGGACCTATTGTGACAGTAAGCAAACTGCAGTAGATCAAATCTGGCTGGGAGGCTGAAGTTAATATGCACAATCACCAGTCTCTTCACGCACTCCGTGATGGAGGATGTCAGAGCCACTGGACAGTAGTCATTAAGGCACACCACTTTTTTTTTCTTTGGCACAGGGATGAGAGTGGTCTCAACAAATCAGGTGGGGATCTCAGAATGGAGTAGTGAGAAACTAAAGATGTTCTTGAATAGATGCACAACATTAGAAACCCTCCAGTCTTCTAGCACCAGTGGCTATTGTAGATATAGATATCTCTGCCCAGGACTCTACAATTTCTTCACTGGCTTTCCACAATGTCCCAGGACACACATCGAATGGTGAAAGGCCTGTATAGAGTGGATATGGAGAGGATGTTTCCACTAGTGGAAGAGCCTAGGACCAGATGTCATAGCCTCAGAAATAAACATAGTAACATAGAAACATAGCAAATAGGTGCAGGAGTAGGCCATTCGGCCCTTCGAGACAGCACCACCATTCAATATGATCATGGCTGATCATCCAAAATCAGTACACCATTTTCCCCCATATCCCTTGATTCCCTTAGCCCCAAGAGATAAATGTAACTCTATCTTGAAAACATCCAGTGAATTGGCCTCCACTGCCATCTGTGGCAGAGAATTCCACAGATTCACAACTTTCTGGGTGAAAAAGTTTTTCCTCATCTCAGTCCTACATGGCCTACCCCTTATTCTTAAACTGTGATCCCTGGTTCTGGACTCCCCAACATTGGGAACATGTTTCCTGCATCTACCCTGTCCAATCCTCTAAGAATTTTATATATTTCTATAAGATATTTCCAGCATATGCAAGCCCAGTCGACCCATTCTTTCATCATATGTCAGTCCCGCCATCCCCGGAATTAACCTGGTGAACCTATGCTGCACTCCCTCAATAGCAATAATGTCCTTCCTCAAATTAGGAGTCCAGAATTGCACACAATACTTCAGGTGCGGTTTCACCAGGGCCCTTTACAACTGCAGTAGGACCTCCTTGCTCCTAAACTCAAATCCTTGACGTTACAGTTTTCAGGCTGCTGTACCTTCTTCCAGATGAGTGTTTCCACTTTGAAGGAAATTACCCGAAATTCGGGAAATTCTGGTTGTCCTGGTAATTTTAGGGAAATTAAATAATTTCGGGAAATTTTAGGAAATTACCCGAAATTCGGGAAATTCTGGTTGTCCGGGTAATTTTAGGGAAATTAAATAATTTCGGGAAATTTTAGGAAATTTCCCAGCCCAGTAAGCCTTCCCAAACTGCGCATGAGCGACTGCCGCCCCAACTGCTCACGCGCGGATACCCGGCCCACTACGCACGCGCGGGGAGACGCAAAGGGATTTGGGTAAAAACACTTTTCGACCATCCATGCCTGCGCAGTAGGGGGAGGCCCGTCAGCCGCGCACAATTGAAGATGGCGCCGGTGACGGTGTAGGGACGCAAAATGACGCCGTCTCCTTCCGCGTGCGCAGTGGGCCGGGTATCCGCACGTGCACAGTTTGGGCGGCAGTCGCACATGTGCACTTGGGGAAGCCGTCTCCCCGCGCGTGCGCAGTGGGCCCAGTATCCGCGCGTGCGCTGTTGGGGAGGCAGTCGCACATGCGCAGTTGGGGAAGGCTTAAGTTTCAGGAAATACCATCAAGTTCCAGGAAATTTGGGAGTCTATTTCAGGATTATTTTTTTGAAGTGTGGAAGCACTAGTCCAGATACACCACATCCACTGGCTCTCCCTTATTCATTCTACTTGTTTAAAGGACGTTCCTTTAGGAAGGAGATGAGGAAGAAATTATTTAGTCAGTGTGTGGTGAATCTGTGGAATTCATTGCCACAGAAATCTGTGGAAGCCAAGTCAATGGATATTTTTAAGGCAGAGATTGATTCTTGATTAGTATGGGTGTCAGGGGTTATGGGGAGAAGGCAGGAGAATGGGGTTAGGAGGGAGAGATAGATCAGTCATGATTGAATGGCGGAGTAGACTTGATGGGCCGAATGGCCTAATTCTGCTCCTATCACTTAAGACCATTTGACCTTATGACTTGATCAGGTCTCGGATATATTTTAATATCTCCAGCATCTCATCCATAATGTGGACCTCTTCAAGCTAACACTATTCACTTTCTCAAGTTCCCTAACATCCATGACTTACCCCCTGGAAAATAAAGACGAGAAATAATCATTTAACATCTTCCCCAATTCCTGTGGCTTCACACACAGTCTCTCTTATAACTTGGGAATCTCAGTGGAAGCACCTGCACTTACCTTATTGACACATGCACGCTGGCCATAAGTTCACCAAATTTCCTGGCATCCTCAGCAGGCATGCCACACATAATTTATTAACATTTCACGGATTCCTACTCACCTTCTGGAAGTTGGAGAGAGCCATCTGGTGCAGATCCAGTAGTTTGCGTCTCTTTGAGCTTGTAACTTTTCAATATCATATTCATTCCATTGTTAACGTTATCCCTCTTGCTTCTCCACATAATTCACACTTTGTGGGGATATATTTCCAGGAATGAGAATCGTATCAGGGTGGCCTTCCCAAGTGGCTTTTAATGATACATAAGCTTTGATGGTGAAAGACAGTTAGCTGTTTGATTGTGACATGATAACCACAATCCTGTTTTTAATTAATATCCACACAGATATCAGGATAAATCACCCAGATCAAAGGACCCTGATGCTAAGTGGGGCATTCCCTTTGTTGATTAGGCTTACATCTCCAAGTGTTCCTGGTTCAGCCATGATCATATTGAATGGCGGTGCAGGCTCGAAGGGCCGAATGGCCTACTCCTGCACCTATTTTCTATGTTTCTTTGTTTCTATGGTTCAGCTAACCAGCAGAACCGTTAGTAGACCATATACAGAGCTGTTAATATGCAGAGAACTATTGCTTTGGCAGATGTTAATAATTTGATATAATTGCACACTGCAGAAACTGAATATAATGAAACAGGAAATGTTTTTAATACTACAGACAGCTAGTTAGCTCTTTAATGGACCCAACATTTTGTCTGGATTGTGTTGTGATAGGAATACAATCCATTCTGCAGAACACTTAGATCTTGTTAAAATTTTATGTCACCAATTCAATTTACTCATCATTTTCATGGCAGCCATAGCTCTGCAGGGACTTGGGGTGCGAAAAATAACTTGCTCTGGAAACGAAATATAAATGCATTAAAAAAATCCCTTCCTCGTAATGTTGGTGAATATGTTGAATTGGGCAGAGGAAGCTTTTAATTTCATAAGCAGATATTTTGGGTTTTACATTTTCCTCCGTTTGTTTCCTACTTAATATTTTCCTCTTTTATCTGAAGGTCTGCATTTCCTTTTTTTAATATAGCATCTGTTAATTCGGCATTGCCAATGGTGAACTTCAATTGCTCAAAGCGGGATTGAATTCTCTCTTCCCCAATGCCACATCTCCTGCCTTCCTTTTCATTCCATGATCTTCTGATGTGTTTATTACCTCCCAGATCCAGGGTCACTTCTCATGAAACTCCCTGCTTAACACTCAGCAATGCAGTGTCCATGGTGGTGAACTTAACCAAAATCATAGAGTTTGAGTTTAGTTTATTGCCACGTGTACCGAGGTACAGTGAAAAGCTTTTGTTGTGTGTTAACCAGCCAGCAGAAAGACAATACATGTTTACCATCGAGCCATCCACAGTGTATAGATACATGAAAAAGGGAATAATGTGAATAATGTTTAGTGCAAGATAAAGCCAGTAAAGTCCGGTCAAAGGTAGTCTGAGGGTTTCCAATGAGGTAGATAACAGTTCAGTACTGCTCTCTAGTTGTTGGTAGGATTATTCTGTTGCCTGATAACAGCAGGGAAGAAACTGTCCCTAAATCTGGAGGTGTGCATTTTCACACTTATACCTTTTGCCCAAAGGGGGAGGGGAGAAGAGGGAGTGGCCATGGTTCAACTCGTCCTTAATTATGCTTGTGGCCTTGCTGAGGTAGCGTGAGGTGTAAATGGAGTCAATGGAATCGAGCTTGGTTTGTGTGATGGTCCGGGTTGCATCCACAATTCTCTGCAATTTGTTGTGGTCTTGAATGGAGCTGTTCCCAAACCATGACTTTCTCTGTGATTTTAGGTTTAAGTTTATTATTGTCACATGCACTAAGGTACAGTGAAAAGCTTTGTTTAGCTAACTGTAATGGCAGTTTTTAAAAACATTCTCAAAATCTAATTTCGATATCCAAACACAGATAATACTATACAAAATACAATTGTAGATTGGTTATTTCCTACTAACCAATTGTAGTGCTTGTTAGTAGTTGCTCTGCCTAATATGCGATTTATATTACCAAGATCTTGCTTACATAATTCAGTCTGAGTAGATGCTAGTTACTGTAATGTCATGCAGATCAATGCTGTAAGTGGACTTTAATAAATTTGTGTTTTATCTTGACCTGTGTACGACTTGACTTATTACATGGTGTCAGAAGTGAGTCTTACCTACTCCGTTCACGTTTATTAGGTTTTGTTTTTTTATACTTGTTTTATGTGTCTGTTATCTCTATCATGGCAAACTCATCTCGCCATCCTAGTCCTCTGATCTTTGACTCTGACATGGCTGAATGCTGGTGCCTTTTCGAGCGTGACTACATTCACTACATTCGCATCGTTCATCGCAATGATCCTCCAGATGTACGTGCTTCTGTGTTACTAAACCTGGCTGGTCCTGAGGCAATGAAATGTGTGGATCATTTTACTTTTGAGCCTGCTGTTTTAGATGCAAACGGTCAGATTCAAGTGCCTGCAGAAACGATTGATGACCCTGCTGTCCTACGTGCAAAATTTAGACAGTTGTGCGACCACCCCTCAAACTCTATTATCGAACGTAACAAGTTTGATGCTCGTATGCAACAGGTTGGCGAGCCGATAGATTGTTTTATTAGCGACTTGAAACACATGGCTGCACGCTGTCACTTTTGAGATTTATGTGATGAACTGATCCGCGACAAACTCGTTGGCGGAATGCTCAATGACAAGGTGAGAGACAAATTACTTCGTAATACTGAACTGACTCTAAATCAAGCCGAACGCACCTGTCGGATTGCTCAGATAACAGCTTCTCACACTAAGTCTGTGATCTCTAGCCAGCGCTCCCAGTATAGTGTCAACCTTACAGACACCTCCTGTTTTAACAGGCATCCACAGCCTTCCCCGGCCTACCAGCAGAGAGGGTCTGCTGCTCAATGTCCTAATTGTAACTAGTTTTGTATCGCTTATGGTAAAATTTGCAATTTCTGCAAGAAATGCAACCACTTTGCAAAATGCTACCATTCCCGTGCGACTCAATCTGTCTCAAGGCCGAGTTTGCACTTGTTACAACATGAGTTTGCTGATAACGAAAGCCGAGAGCTTGAAGTGCCTCAGCTCTCTGAAAGTGAAGATAACAGTTCAACAAATCCACTCTCTCCTCCCTTCCTCTAATGAGCAACTTGACTCTGAGGTAACCATGTTTGTGAATAACAAGCCTGTGATCACAAAGATTGACACCGGCGTGAAATGCAATGTCATCTCGTTATCTGAGTTTTAAAAAATACGTAATGTTGAACAAAATTAAAAAAAAAAAATTTAGATGTTCGGCACGGACTTGAAGGGCCGAGATGGCCTGTTTCCGTGCTGTTATGGTTATATGGTTATATATGGTTATATGGTTATATGGTTATGTTGAAAAGGCCTCGGCCGCGCTATGGGACTATGGGGGTGATGTTCTACACCCGCTTGGACAAACTGATTTAAACTGCATCATAGACTCGCAGTCTCATACCCTGAAGTTTTATATCGTCAAGGGTGATTCTGAAATTCTGCTTGGTATCAATGCATGCCACGATCTAGGCCTAATCTACTTTGGCTGCGCTGTCCATCAGCTTGTTCTCACTGAGGGCTCCACTCAGCAAATACTCTCTCAATATAAAGAACTGTTTAACGATGAGTTTGGCAAGCTGCCCCTCAAGTACAACGTCGCCGTTGATCCCAAAGTCACTCCTGTGGTCCGAACACCACATCGTGTTCCCTATGCCATGCATGACCGAGTACACAATGAGTTCAAGTGGATGGTCTCCCTGGGTGTCATTGCTGAAGTTACTGACCTATCTGACTGGGTTTCCACCATGGTGGTTGCAATGAAGAAAAACAAGGAAGAAATCCATATCTGCATCAATCCCAGGGATCTCAACAGAGCTATCAAATGCCCGCACTACCCTATGCGAATGGTAGAAGAAGTTGCCACTCAAATAGGCAACGCATCAGTGTTCTCTGTTCTGGATGCCAAAAGCTTGTATTGGCAGATTCCATTGTACCTAGACTCGTCCAACCTTACTACGTTCGGTACCCCCTTCGGCCGTTACAAATTCCTGAGAATGTCCTTCTGCCAGCGAGGTTTTCCAGCGCACGATGGAACAACTGCTTGCGGGGTATCCATGCGCCATCATCGTTGATGACATTCCCGTCTACAACTTGAGGATGACACCAATCTGAAGAAAGTGTTGGACCGTGCCAAAGACATTCAGCTCAAACTCAATCCCCTGAAGTACATGTTTTGAGTCCCGGATGTTACCTACGTCGGGCAAATTTTCACAAGTGTTGGTCTCAGACCAGACCCATCAAATACTGTTGCTATCAACGAGATGCCAGTTTCTACTGACGTTACGAGTCTACAAAGGTTCCTTGGAATGGTCAACTACCTGGGGAAATTTATTCCTAACCTCAGTGACATATCTGCCCCCCTGCGGGAACTGACACACAAAGACACTGCATGGTCCTGGTATCCGCAGCACCAAAGAGCTTTTGATGTCCTCAAGTTGCAGCTGGCCAGCGCACCTACCCTCGCCTACTTCGCTTTGCATCCCAGTATGGACTTGGCGCTGCGTGCCTACAGACCACCACCGATGGCGACTGTAAGCCTGTTTCATATGCCTCTCGCACACTAACTGATGCTGAACAACGTTACACCCAGATTACACCCAGATTGAAAAAGAATTGAAAAAGAATTGAAATTACACCCAGATTACACCCAGATTGAAAAAGAATTGCTTGCAGTCGTTTTCGCCTGCACGAAATTCAAAGACTTTTAATTTTGGAAGTCTGTGACTATAGGAACAGACCACCAGCCGCTGGTCACCTTCTTGAATAAACCCATTCACACTGCTCCGGCTCGCCTGCAACGGATTTCAACATTGTCTACAAAAAAGGCAAGGACATGCACATAGCTGACACGCTATCAAGGGCCCCATGCAAAACCAGCGAACAACAGCCCTCTCAACAGGACCAGTTCTCAGTAATAAAGGTATCGTATGTTCCTACTGATTGCCTGAGCAGCCTGGCAGAGCACACGGCTGCTGACGAGACTTTACAATTGCTGGCCGCAGTCATCCGGCTTGGCTGGCCGGATAAACAACACAGCACCCCGCTCGCCATCCGCCCATACTTCCTGGTTCGCGACGAACTGGTGTTACAGGATGGGATTATAGTCAAGGGCCAAAAGGCAGTGGTCCCAGCTGTCCTCCAGGACAAGTACTTTGATGTCGTCCACAGGGGCCACCCCAGTGTGGTGGCAACCTTACAACGGGCACAGAGCATGTTTTACTGGCCTGGCATGACCAAGTACATACTAGACAAAACTGAAGTCTGCGCCATCTGCAAAAAGCCTGACGCCACACCAGCAGAAGCAGCCCTTACTGCCGCACCCGGTTCCTCATCTACCGTGGTCCACGGTAGCCACCCACATATTCGAATGGCATGGGAAACACTATCTGGTTCATGTCGACTCTTATTCGGGCTGGTTTGACATTGATCTACTCCAAACCATCACATCTGAAGCAGTTATACAGAAGTTGGAACGCCATTTCTCCGTGCACGGTTCCCCTGCACGCCTTTTATCCAACAACAACAGTCAGTTCACCAGCCAGCTTTTCAAAAACTTTGCACAATGATGGGAGTTTCGACATATCACCAGCAGCCCTGAGTTTCTGCAGTCCAATGGACTCGCTGAACGGGCCGTTCAAACGCTAAACGACTAATGGAGTGTTCTTACCTTGCTAAATCTGACGTCTACCTGGACCTGCTCAATTTAAGGAACATTGCCAGGGATCCCATACTGGGTTCCCAGCCCAACGACTGATGTCTCGTCAAACACGTGCTGCCCTGCCTGTACCCCAGCAGCTTCCGCAGCCACAGGTCCGTTCTCCGCCCGCAGTCCAGAAACAACTACAATTCAAGCGCGATGCACAAAAAACGTTTTTTCGACAAGTCCAGTAAGCCACTCAAACCTCTCTCCAGTGGACAGGTTGTTTGCCTCCAGACCAACAAGGGCTATGGCCGTCTGGGTCACATCCACAAGCCCTGCCGAAGAACCGCGCTCTTGCCTGGTTAGCGCGGATGGCGCCATTTACAGACGCAACCGTCAACATCTCCTTCCTGTGAAGGAACCGCGTCCTGCGACTCTGTATCCAGAGGTCTCGCATTTTGTATACCCTCCCACTACCGGGCCGGCTGCTCCACTACCAGAGACTGTGTCCCCCGAGGCCTCTCCATGACGTTCAGCGCCAGCTCGCCTGCTTCACCACCTTTACCCCAACGAGTATCCGGTGCCTTCCCCGGTCACATCCCCTGTCCCCTGCCCAGTAACTTCACCGGTGAAAGGAGGAGATGCGGATTCATACCGCACATGTGCCGGACGGGTCAGCAGGCCACCCATTAGATACGGAGATTTTGTGTAACCATTTATGCTTCCCCATATGTGTTATTAACGTTTCGGCTGCTGTATTGTTTAGCCACCATGTTTCCATGTATCTATGCTTTATTTTGTTTCTACAAGGAAAGATGTAGATTGGTTATATCCTACTAACCAATTGTAGTGCTTGTTAGTAGTTGCTCCAGCTAATATGCGATTTATATTACCAAGAGCTTGCTTACATAAGCAGGTGCGACAGAGGTTCACCTGCACCTCCTCCAACCTCATCTATTGCATCCACTGCTCTAGATGTCAGCTGATCTACATCGGTGAGACCAAGCGTAGGCTTGGCAATTGTTTCGCCGAACACCTCCGCTCGGTCCGCATTAACCAACCTGATCTCCTTGTGGCTCAGCACTTCAACTCCCCCTCCCATTCCAAATCCGACCTTCCTGTCCTGGACCTCCTCCATGGCCAGAGTGAGCACCACCGGAAATTGGAGGAGCAGCACCTCACATTCCACTTGGGCAGTCTGCACCCCAGCGGCTTGAACATTGACCTCCAAATCGGTAGCCCTTGCTGTCTCCTCCCCTTCTCAGCTCTCCCTCAGCCCTCTGGCTCCTCCTCTTCCTTTCTTCTTCCCGCACCCCCCCCCCCCACCCTGCAACAGTCTGAAGAAGGGTTTCGGCCCGAAACGTTGCCTATTTCCTTCGCTCCATAGATGCTGCCGCACCCGCTGAGTTTCTCCAGCACTTTTGTCTACTTACGTATTTCAATCTGAGTAGATGCTAGTTACTGTAATGTCCTGCAGACTAATGCTGTAAGTGGACTTTAATAAATATGTGTTGCATCTTGACCTGTGTACAACTTGACTCATTACAACAATCAAGTCAAACTCAAGTACAAGAGATAGAGCAAAGTGGAAGATACAGAGTACTGAATATAATTCTCAGCATTATAATGCACCTTATTCTGTAGACAAAATCCAATGTCTGGAATGGAGTAGAGGTAAATTGGACAATACCTTATTTTATGGAATGATCATTCAGAAGCCTGATCACAGAGGGGAAGAAGCTGTTCCTGAGTCTAGTGGTGCACACTTTCAAGCTTCTGTATCTTCTTCCCAATGGGAGCAGGGGAATAAGTCGTGAATTATGTTGGCTGCTTTTCTGAGACAGTGTGAAGTGTAGATGGCGTCATTGGTGGGGTGCCGTGTCTGTGCGATGGACTGGACTACATCGAAATTCTCTGAGATTTCTTGCAGTCTTGAGCAAAGGTTTCCAAATCAATCTGCAATGCAACCCAACAGTATGCCTGCTATGGTGCATCTGTAAACGTTTCTCAGTCATTGGAGACTTGCTTAACATCGTCACCTTCTAAGAAAGTGGAGGCGTTGGTGTAGCTTGGCTGTAACTTCAATGTGGTTTCATGTGCAGGCAGAGGAGATTAGTTTAACTTGGCATCATGTAGGCAGAGACATAATGGATCAAAGTGCCTGTTCCTGTGCAGTTCCATGTTCTATAGCGTTTACACCTCAAAATACAAATGTTACTTCGGAGTCACGTGAGTGACTACGTGAAGAAGGCCGTCAACCCGCATGCGCGTCATTTACGTCTGACGTATGGCGCAACGGCTGACTGACAGCCGCGCTGCTCCTGCCAGCGGTAAGTTTAAACCTGCAGGTACGTTTTTAACTTTCCACGTTATGTTTCTATTGCAGGAATCTCTTCTCACAGAGTTTCCTGCTGGATTTCGGGGGGAATTGGGGAATCCCGGTCACGACCTCAGGGAATCCCGGCCACGGACCGCAGGGGAACCGTCTACGGAGACCGCGGGAAGTGCGGGTAGCGGCGGTGGTCAAATTCGCCTTCCGAGTCGCTGGCGGTGGAGCCAGCAGCTTCAGACTGGTGTCGGCAGCACCTTGGCAGACCTGCTTGGAGGGTAGCCACAGAGAAGGTCTGTACGGCCCGTTGACTCAAACGAGTCAGGCCAGGGGAATTCCTGATGGAGGGGATCCCCTCCTTCAATGGGTGGCATTCTTCGGACGTCTAACCCACATGGAGCACCTGATGGAGAGGTGCTCCACAATGGTATGCACCAAGGAGGGAGTTATATCACCGCGGCTGCACACAGGGCTGCACACTGTCTCCCTCTCTGAGGAGGGGAGCAGTTGGGATCAGTTCTGTCTGACTCGGAGTTCGGAGATATAGCGGGGGAGCATACCATGAGGCACGAAGGATATGGTCCGTGGTGGGGCCATATCAGCACAGGTCTCCTCGGGGCCTGCGGCAGCACCTTTTTCAGGGCTGCTTACTATCGCCCTCGCTATGAAAAGGAGTGCGAGGGGTCAGTGTGTAACTGACTCCAAACTCAGAAGTATGTCCGTGGCACATACTGAGTTCCTGAAAGTGCCGGCAGTGAACAGTGCTATCAGGGGTGACGGTGGAAGGGCATGGTACCACCAGGAAACCAGCCGCCGTATCTTCTATTCAGGTAAGCCTATTCAACAGGTGAAACCTGCATGAGGGAGCTAAAGCTGTCGAACTACGAGTACAGGCCTCATCGTTTTGGCGACAATACACCCCACGCCTCCATCGGCAGTAAGCGGTTCACTGAAGCTGGTGGCAGCCAGCAAGCTGGGCAGAGGTCTTTTAGGCCAAGGCCCAAGCCGGTCTCAGGAAAATATGGAATCCACGTACCCTACCAGTCCTACTCTCCAATCAAGGACGGAAATACAACCCGCATCAGGGGCCTTTGGGCTTACCATAAGACCACCGGTAACCATGAAGGTAGGTGGGTCTGGGTCTTTCCGAAACATGGGGTATGTGGACCATTTACAAGTTGGTAATACTTATTTTTGTGAGATTGGTAATAAAAGCCTGTAACAACCTTGTTGTTATGAAGCAGCCTCTATTCATCAAGAGTAATTGGCAATATAGTGGCTGTGTTTTTTCAGCTGTGCATTTGACCTCTGCATTATCAGAACTTAGAACATGCAAAGGAATAATCTCTTCAGTGCCATGTAGGTCATTATTAACAGACCTATCCTATTACCAGCTGAAACTATCTTAGTCACAATGGTGGATGTACTATATTCAACATTGCTCCTGTAACTTTTGCTCAGTAACTATTCAGTTATATTACAAACTGATACTAGTACTCAAAGATGAAAAATTACGAATACCATCTCTAGTTACGGAGGCGGATGGGCTTTGCATGAGTTACCTATTTTCAGTTATATGGTATCAACTACCTATAAGACACTAGGTGTATTCTATGGGTTAAAAGTTTATTGTGCGAATATGCATAATCTGCATGCTCAACACCAAGTTGATACACTATGGTGGTGGCATATGTTAATCACATGGGTGCAGTCAAGTTAAATATCCTGTGATAATTTACCTAACCTCATTTGACGCTGGTGTATCATCACGTAATAAGCTATGACAACACAGAATGGATGTTGTATCACAAAGTATTTAATGACATTGTGGTCCGATGGAACACCGAATATCAATATGTTTGCATTCAGGCTCTATCACCATTGCAAAAATATGTGGCACAGTGGCAATCGATGTATTCTTGCTACACTGAGGAGGAATGTTCTTTATGTCTTTCCTCCATTTTGCCTCATCAGTCGGGTCTTGCACAAAATCCAGCTAGATCTCGCCTCAGGCATTTCGCACTGCCTGACTGGCCTATGCAGTCATGGTTCCCGCTAAATGTTGGGAATGATATAGCACCTTATATGGTTATCCTAAACACAAAAAATTGGTGGTTCACCCCGTGACTCAGGAAACCATCCTTTGCATGATTAAATCAATTTATAGACTTGAAGACTCTGCGAAGACCGTTCGGCGGATCGGGTTGCCAGACCGATCTATGTACGTGCTCACTGCAGAGTGCAGGGATAGCACCGGGTAAGCAGCACATTTTTCCTCATCAGGAGATGGGAAGTGATTTGTTTTTGTGCCAACGTGCTTTCTCATCATAGTTGCTGCAGCGATCGGGACCCACTCTGTCGGGTCTCACCCTCTGATCTCCAGATTTATAAGGATATCTTTAACGCAAATTCTCCCAGGCCCAGGTACTCGGAGATATGGCAGGTTAGCATTGTTCTTAAACTGCTTCGCCAGTAGGGCCCAGCTACATCTCTATCCCTGGTCAAACTCACTTACAAAGTGGTTATGCTCATGGCGCTAGTCTCAGCGCAACTGGTCCAGCCACTACTTATATTGCGACTGGACAGGATGGTTACATCTGCTAATAATATAATATTTATGTTTATGATGTAATTAAGCAGAGCAGACCAGGGGCGTCAGGTCCCAAACTATTTCTCATGGCATACCCCATGGACCTTTGGTTGTCTGTAGTCACTCATTTACAACAATACATCAAGGTCACTGAGAGCTTTAGAGGCTCTGCACTAGCAATGTTTGTTAGTTACTAAAAACCTCATAAAAGGTATCTATCCAGACCATCTCCAGGTGTTCAACGGGGTTTGGCTTATGCAGGAGTAGATACTAAATTTTTCTATCTCACTCCACTAGGGCTGCTACTACATTAGCAGCAAGGGTCATGTACGTTCCACTGGACCGCATCCTAGCGGCTGCAGGATGGTCAAATGAACGAACTTTCCAACTTTTTATAATGACCCATTGCCAGACCAGAGGTATTTGCCAAATTCCATTTATGTTTTGTTTCATAGTTTCCCCCAGGATGGGAGGAGTCACTATTATTTTCCTTTGATGATTAAAGCATCAGCATTTTTTCATGGCTGAATGCATTAATCTTTTTCACTAATCCATGGTTAATTGATTCAGTGTGTGACGCCTGGACTCGTATACGGCATGAAATCACAGAGCTTCAAAGTCTTCACGTGGTCACTCACGTGGCTTCGAAGTAAAATAGTAAGATTAAATGAGAACTTACCAGTTTGAAGTTTGATCTTTATTTTGTGAGGAGTTACGATGAGCGATTACGTGCCCTCCGCTCCCAACACTCATATTATGAAGGTCATCTGGTAGTTCTAGTTCTCTCCAATCTTACTATGTTCAGGTCAACTACTGTTATCTGTGATTTCACACCGCTGCTTTGAAGATTGACACGCATGCGGGTTGACGGTCTTCTTCACGTAATCGCTCATCGTAACTCCTCATAAAATAAAGATCAAACTTCAAACTGGTAAGTTCTCATTTAATCTTACTATTGTTTACCATATGACTATGTAATATGAGTGTAATTTGGCTAATGCAACATTGCAACAGGTACCAAACTTCATAAATAGCTTCATTAGCTGCACTTTGGCATATTCTGATTTCATGTGGCCAGCTGGAGCGGCCAGCTGCGGGCGGCAGTGCTGAAGTTTACACCGGGAGCCTGGGATCTCTCGCCGAGATCGCCAGTGGTGAAGCTCCATCCAGCACGGCCTGTTGGCTTCGGAAGCCGCGGTCTCCAGTAAGGATGCAGCCGTTCCAGGCATCCCAAGCCACTGAGAGGGTTCTCCCGACGCCGGAGCACCATCACCCGGCGAAGAAGGGCCTGTAACATCGGCCCCCATAGCGGCGACTGCGGAGGCCTCAATAGGCCCGACTATGGGTGGACATGGGGATGGGGACTGGACTTTGTGCCTTCCCTCACAGTGGGAACCATTGTGGGGGGATGTTTTTATGTTTATTGTTAAATTCTTTAATGTTGTGTCTTATCTTTATCTGTGTGCTGCATGGCAAGACAAATTTCACTACACCAATTGGTGTATGTGATAATAAATGTCCTTTGTATCCTTTGTATGTGCCAAACACAGACAAATGGGATCAGTCAGTCGAACATAGAACAGTATAATAAATATATGTCCTCTTGTCTGATATTTCACCTTGGGACAAAAAAGGTTCTGAATGTCTATCCTGTCTGTGATCTCATCACTTTATGTATCAAGTCATCCCTTATCCTCTGATGTTCCAGAAAAAACAAACCAAGCTCTATCCATTATCAAATTCCTCCTCACCTGTATCCACCTATCACTTGCCAGGTTTTGTCCCGGTCCCATCATTTATCCAACCCCCCCCCCCCACCACACCCCACTACAATCAATTTGAAGAAGGGTCCCGACCCGTAACATTGCCTATCCATCTATATCCATGTCTTTCAGAAATGTTGCCTGACCCGCTGAGTTACTCCAGCACTTGCGTTTTAGTGCAGAACATAGTGTTACATCTGTTGAAGAAGTGGCAATTAAAAATGTACGAAGTTCCCAGGGTTGTAATTTGATAGATTAATAGATTGGGAATTAATCTCTAGTATATTTTTCATTAAAATAATATATTATTACGCCTAGTCCAATATCTGTAAGGCCTCTCTAATATATGAGAATTATTGCAATTTAATGCAAATTTGTGGTAAGAGTCATAGTCAAATACAATAGAATGTCAGAAGATTACTCTGAGATATTTTTTCTGGATTAGTATCCAGATGCGTTGAATTACCTAGAGACAGTGGGTATCAGAAAATTGGATTACAACCCAACAGAGGATCCAGCCTATTTATCTCTGTTCAAGTTATAAAAGAAAATCTCTCAAAAGAAGTTCTCTTCTCACATAGAGCATCAGGCTGCATCATACTGAAGCATAATTAGCAAACTGAGACAGAACGAGAAAGATAAAAGTATAATAAAAGGTTGGGAATACTTAGCAGATTAGCCAGCATCTGTGGTCAGAGAAATTGTGCTTACATTTCCAGTATATTCAGTTTTCCACCTTTGTGATGAACAAAATCAATTTTTATCATCTATCTGGGTTTTCTGAAGGCAGAAACATTTAAAACGAAAACCAAAGTAAGCCAACACCATATGATATTCTTTCTCTGAATCATGACCAATTTTAGCTGAAATTATGATCTCAATTTTAAAAAAGGCCTGAATGACTGCTAATTACTGACAGATATATTTGCTTGTGCATTTTTCATTGCATGGTCCCAATGCAGATATTATGAAAAAATAATAAACCAAGATTTATGGCATGTTTTCCTCAGTTGTGGAGAAATGTTAATAACTGCTTGACTTATTTTCTTCATTACAAACCATTACAGTTAATTCGAGCAATTAGTTATTTATTGTGAACAAACAACGAGACTTCTAGAACATAATTACTGGTAGCAATGGGCAAATTAAAATGACTCCCTAAGTGCAATTATTCTTGCGTGATTCAGTGCTGTAAAAAGCCAAATGTTTGTGTCTGTGTGGGCAATGTGTGCAGTTCAGCATGGAAAGGACAATGTTGAGGGCTAAAATAATTCTAAGCTAATGTTTATACCTTAAAATTATATCTTGCTTATTTCAGTGTTGCATATTCTGAACTGAAGTCACAACATTATAAAAAATAACTGCTATTTCTGCTTGTTTGATTTCATAAGTTCATAAGTTATAGGAGCAGAATTAGGCCATGTGGTCCATCAAGTCTACTCGGCTGATCAATCCCTCTCAACCCCCATTCTCCTGCCTTCTCCCCATAACCCCTGACAACCTTACTAATCGAGAATCTATCAATATCATCCTTATAAATATGCGTTGACGGCCTCCAAAGCCTTCGATGGCAATGAATTCCACAGATTCACTGCCCTCTGACTAAATAAATTCCTCTTCATCTCCTTTCTAAAGGAACGTCCTTTTATTCTAAGGCTACTATATTTCTTGAAGTGCATTCATTTCAGTTAACAACCATCTTGCAGTTAATAGATATCAAGGTGATCATAACTATTAAGGTCTAACCTCAGGCCTTCTTATTAGGCTCTTCAAGTCCCGTCTGGGAACAAGCTGATCAGCCATGTAGAATTACATGTGGCTTGGGGCAGATATATTGTTCAGATGGTATGGAGAAATTTCACTGATTCTTTGCTCCCAGTGGTAAGCTATGCTTGAAGGCCACTTAAGTTACAGAGAAAGTTTCCATGATTCCAGATGTCCAATTTGCTCTGCCATTGCATTTCTCTCCCCTTCTGGGAATTTTGGGTTAAATTCACAGGAGAACTGATATTTATTTAAAACAGGGAACACTGGAAATATTTAGAAAAAGATATTCGTGCAAAAAATGTAAAGAGAGAAACAAAGTTAACGTTTATGCTGATGACATTCATCAGAACTAAGAAAAAATATTAATTAAATATGCCACAAGTCGCAGAGAAGGTGGAGAGCATTTCTAATTTTTTTGTTTTTTTTAGTATGTCTAAATGTGTGTTTTAGTGTCTATCGTTGTGTCTTGTGTGGAGGGTGGTGTGGGGGGGGGGGGGGGGTGAGGGGGAAACTGCTTTCGGTTACCTCCTCCACGGAGAGGCGACTTTTTCCATGTCGCCTTCCTCGCGGCCTAACACCAAGGATTGGTGCAGCCTTTCCCGGAGTCGGGCCTGGAGCTTCAGCTGCGGGCGCAGCGTGGACATTTTCCGTACCCTGGCCCGCGGACTGTTCAGTCTGAAGCCTTGCGATGCTTCTAGCCACGGGTGCGGCGTCCAGAGCCTGGGATCCCTCGTTGGGGACCCCCGGAGAAGAAGAGCTCCGACCCGCCGGCCCGCGGCCTACAACACCTTGAGGCCACGAACTGCAGTGCTTCTAGTCATGGGCGCGGCGTGGAGTCCCTGGAGAAGAGCTCCGACCGCCGGCCTGCAGCCTACGTCATCCTGAAGCCGTGGTCTCCGGTAGGGAAGCATCGATTCGGGACTTACCTTCCAGACGAGAGGGCCTGTCATCTGGTCGCCCGCAGCGGTGACTGCGGAGATTATGGCCCCGACCACGGGGGAAAATGGAGGAGGACTGACTATACTTTGTCTATACTACAGTGAAGAATGCTGTGGAGGATGTTTGTATTAAATTTTTATTGTGTATTGTGTGTTCTTTTTTATTGTACCGCTGCTGGCAAGTTCATTTCACTGCACTTTATTGTGTACTAGACTAAGTGGGACCTGTTGGGTCCCATGTTCACACGGGAGGGCTGGTCCCCCGACGCAATATTCCACCACTCCACCAATTCCAATATTGGTGGCCAGTGTGGGGGGGGGGGGGGGTGCTGTCTGGAGCGCTGGTATGGGTGTTGTTGGCTGCAGGGACTACTGGTCTCCAGAGGGCTAGTATGGACATTGTGGGCCAAATGGATTCTTGAGGTGGCAGCTCAGTCCCTCAAGCCTGATGTGCTGGCAACTCACTCACGGCTGGTGGGCTGGCAGTTGACTCACGGCTATTCCTTGAAATTCCATTTCAAGCAGAGTGCAAGGCCACCAAATTCAGATCCATTTGTGCAAATGGTTGTTCGGTTTTGTTTGGGGTTGAAGTAAAAAGGCAGTGCAAATGGTCGTTTGGGAGGGGGGGGGGGTTGGGTTGAAGTACAAAGGCAGTGCAAATGGTTGTTTGGTTTTTTTTTGGGTTGAAGTAAAATGGCAGTGCAAATGGTTGTTTGGGGGGGGGGTTTGGTTGAAGTAAAAAGGCAGTGCAAATGGTTGTTTGGGGGGGGGGGTTTGGGTTGAAGCAAAAAGGCAGTGCAAATAGTTGTTTGGGGGGGTTTGGGTTGAAGAAAAAAGGCAATGCAAATGGTTGTTTGCCCCCCAAACAACCATTTGCAGGCAGTGTATTTTCACTTCAACCCAAACCCCCCAAACAACCATTTGCAGGCAGTGCCTTTTTACTTCAACCCAAACCCCCCAAACAACCATTTGCAGGAAAGCCTTTTCATTTCAACCCAAACCCCCCAAACAACCATTTGCAGGCAGTGCCTTTTCACTTCAACCCAAACCCCCCAAACCACCATTTGCAGGTAGTGCCTTTTCACTTAAACCCAAACCCCCCAAACAACCATTTGCAGGCAGTGCCTTTTCACTTCAACCCAAACCCCCCAAACAACCATTTGCAGGCTGTGCCTTTTCACTTCAACCCAAACCCCCCAAACAACCATTTGCAGGCAGTGCCTTTTTACTTCAACCCAAACCCCCCAAACAACCATTTGCAGGCAGTGCCTTTTTACTTCAACCCAAACCCCCCCAAACAACCATTTGCAGTCAATGCCTTTTTACTTTAAACCAACCATATTTTCATTTTCAAACCACATTAAGGGCACTCACAGTTGAGTAGACATGTGTTCAGTTTATTCAGAGCTCAGAGAGACGTGACCCTCTGGCTTCCTCCATCTTGCAGAGACTGAGTGAGGCACACCACTTCCTGGTTTTATAGTCCCTCCCCCTCCCTCCCTCCAGCAGGGGTAGCAGAGAGAATGTCAAAGTTTGTAAAAACATGAATATGTCTCTGATTTTTCATCGATGGGAAAAATCCTCTGTTCCAGAAAGGCGGAAGGGGGCTCTGAGTGAGGTGGCCAAAAATGACGGCCGTAGGTGGCGGCGTTCTCTCGGAAATCACAGCACAGTGAGCCAAAAACGGTCAAGATCAGACTTTTAGTAATATAGATGTGATGAATAAATCTGATTGATTGATTGATTGAGCACAGGGAGAATGTTTGCGTTCGGGTGGAGAACAAGAGAGACTGAATGAAACGTGGTGCTGTCAGCTGCGAGGTGTTGATAAAGACTTGTTAATTGTGAATGTAACGCTTGCAAAAGCTGTAAATTGAGGGAAGTGAATGAAAGATAGATTTTCAAGAAGATACATGGGGATAGGCAAGTAAAATTGTAAGTAAAATTTATATAAAAATAGAACATTAAATTATTCATAATAACAACAGAAAATGTGGAAAACACTAGACATGTCAGGCAGCATCTGTGAAAAGAAATGTTGTTGGTTGGTTGGTTATTTAAAATTGGAGATTGGGGTATGTTGACCGGTGTAGGCAAGTTGGGCCGAAGGGCCCGTTTCCACGCTGTATCACACTATGACCCTATAATTCAATGTTCATACTGTTAGGTGGTAACCAACCAAGTGGAATTTGAGGTGCTGTTCTACCTGTATGGATGTGGCCTCACTCTGACAGTGGAGGAGGCCCAGGACAAAAATGTTAATATGGGAATTGGAAGGAGAGTTAAAACGTTTAACAACTTGGAGATCCAACAGGCTTTGGCAGACCGAGTGCAAGTATTTGGCGAAACAGTCGTCTAGTCTACACTTGGTCTTGCCTATTTAAAGGAGGCCACATCGGGAGCACCGAATGCAGTAGATGAGGTTAGACATGGAGCACCTGAACCTCTGTCTTACCTGGAAGTGCTGCTGGGGTCCTTGGAAAGATGTGAAGGAGGAAATATATGGAAAGGTGTTTGTTTATTATATTATCTTTTGAGTACTATGTTTACAAACATGTTATGCTGCTGCTGCAAGTAAGAATTTCATTGTTCTGTTTCAGGATATATGACAATTTAACACTCTCGAAATAACCTGGGGAGGGGATGGTTTGTGTGGGAAGGGATGAGTGAACCATGGAGTTGTACAGGGAATGCAGAAAGGGGAAAAGGATGCGGTTGAGAACATGTGACTGGTGGGGGATCACACGGGAGGTGGTGAAAACAATGGAGAAGGTGTTGCTGTTCATTGGCTCAGTTTTCAATGTAAAAGGTAAAGCAAGGACAGGCCTTCTGTTTTGCTAATATTGTTTTCCAACTGGTAATTGTCATATTGTACTAAATTATAGCTTTTTTTTTTACTGCTCGATGCAGCTGTTTTTTGTTTAAAATGAATATCTATTAAGTTCAAGCTGCTCGGGGATCATGGGTCAAGATATGCTTAGTAATATTGCCCAAGGTTTTAAATAAAGGTCTTTTTTTAACAGTGTTTTAGTTTTTATTTGCTGATATCATACTTTGTTTCATTTCTTTCAGATGGTGCGATGATAGCTGGGCGGAAAGGAAAAGGAAAACAAAATGAGTTCACTGCTCACGAAATGCATAAGGGACCACCTCAGACAATATTATTTTCCAGCTGATCTTTCTTCTTCCAGAGTCATCACAGATATTTGGTGTATGTAATCTGTTTTCGATGCCTTCACTCAACTGAAAACGTTTTACATAGAAAAATACACCAATATCCGTTTAATAAAAGGCTTGGAGGATTTGACCATGGTAAAATTGGATGTTTTAATACTTTTGCTTAACACTGTGGGAGGATTATGTGCAGTTCTAGTCACCCTGTCACAGGAAGGATGTGGTGGCTCTGGAGAGGGTGCAGAAGAGGTTTACCAGAATACTGCCTCGATTAAAGGGTAATACCTCACCTAACTGTGCCATTCAACCTGAGGGCTTCCTACTACACCGGATGGATTGTACGGTATCCTCAGGCATCATTAAGGGTGGAGGATTTTGCTTTCCAATTAATTTTTACATGAAGCGAGGACATGGTGGTCCATGCGAGTTTCTGCTCCCAGAACTTTAATATCTTACAGTGAAGTGTTGTATCTGCTATCTGCCGTGGGAACTCACTTTGGTTACCCTGACAACAGTCCACATCCCATCCTAGGCCGGTGCTAAGCCTGCACTTGACGAACTACACACTGTCACCAATAGTCTTGAAACCCCAAGGCCTTATTCATAATAACTGTGAACTTCAATCAGGCCAACCTCAAGAGCGCGCAGCCAAAATACCATTAGCACGTCTCCTGCCCAACTAATGGCCCAAATATCTTCGACCACTGCTGTACTGGTAAATCTGATCACCTGGCTGTGCTTCTACTCCCTGCTCTCAAGCAGAAACTGAAATGGGAGGATCCGGTACAGAAAGTCGTGCGATGCTGGTCTGAGGAAACAGATGACATGCTTTGTGACTGCTTTGAGTCAGTGGACTGGTCCATATTCAAGGAGTCTGCAGCTAACTTAGATTACATCACTGCTGGCACAGACTTTATCAGTAAGTGACGATACGTGCGTTCTCCAACACATGGATGAACCGTGAAGTCCACTCCCCAGGTGAAGTCCAAGTCTGCAGCATTCAAGTGAAAGAATCCAGAGCGATACAAGAAAACTATCTATGATCTCTGCAGAGCCATTAAGAATGCCAAGAAGGAATTCCGGACTAAGCTGGAGTCTTAAGGCAAGGACACAGATGCCTGTAAATTGTGACAAGGATTACACGCAATAATGGACCACAGAAGGGAAGGTGGGCTGTATCGTGCCCCTCCACGATGCACATAATACATTCTACCCACGTTTTGAACAGAAGGTCGGCAGTGGAATACCACCCGTCCCACCAGTCCCAGGTACACCTGTAGCATCGGTTACTGTGGCAGATGTAAGTGCGGCTTTCCTGAGAGTGAAGTGCAGAAAGCAACTGGCCAGGATGGAGTCTCTGACCGTGTCCTCAGCAGAACCTGGCAGAAGAATTCACAGACATCTTTAATCTCTCATTACGCCATTCTGAGGTCCTTACCTGCTTCAAAACGATCACCACCATCCTATATTTTTTCTCTTAAAAAAGAAGTAAGGTAGTGTGCCTTAATGACTATCATACAGTGGCTCTGCCATCCACCATCATGAAGTGGTTCGTTAGGATGATGATGCCGCATATATATTTTACCAACAACAGAGGTCCCAGCACAGATCCTTGTGAAACTCCAGTGGTCACAGACATCAAGCTTGAATATCATCCTTCCACCGCTGCTAATCCCATGGCTCGTAATCATCTGTATCGGCCTAGCATGGGGGACTTTACTAAATGCCTTATTAATATCCATGTTGATAACATCCACCTTTGTCACCTCCTCTAAAAAACTCAATTGTTAGTAAGTCTTGGTACATACAAGGCCATGCCGGCTGTCCCTAATTAATATATTCTCTTTCAAATGGGAGTAAATCTTCATCAATAGCTTCCCTGCCACTGGTGTGAGACACACTAGCTTATAACTCTCCGGATTCTCACTACTTCTTTTCTTTAAAAAAAGATTAACATTATCTACTCTCCAGTCTGTGGCTAGAGAAGATGCAAAGATCTTCATTAAGGCTCCCACAATCTTTTATCTCAATACCCTAGGATAGATCCCATTAGGCCCTTGGGGAGTTATCCACCTTGAAGTTCTTCAAGATCTCTAACACCTCCCCATTCTTAATCTCAAACTGCCCTTGCATGTTACTATTGTCCACACTGATCTCACTGTCCTTCATGCCTGTCACTTGGTGAAAATTAATGCAAAGTACCCGTTTAGTACCTCACCTACATCCTCTGATTCCAAACACAAATTCCCTCCTTTATTCTGGAGTTATTCTTGGTTACTCATATTCTTCATGTAAGTATAAAAAACTGGATATTTCTCTATTCCGGAGGATTGGAGAGTAGCCAATGTTGTTCCTTTGTTGATATCTGGAACATGCTGCCAGAGAATGTGGTACAATGACTGTGTTTTAGAGGCATTTAAACTGCCACATAAATAAGTGAGCCAGAGAAGAATGAGGGCAAATGGGAAAGGTTCAGATGCGCAAAAATAGTTAGCATAGGTGTAGTGGATCGAAGGGCTATGTCTGTGTCATAGACTCATAGAGTCATGGAGTGATACATTGTGGAAATAGGCCCTTCGGCTCAACTTTGCCACACCGGCCAACATGTCCCAGTTAAACTCGTCCCACCTGCCTGCCTTTGGTCCATATCCCTGGAAACCTGTCCGATCTATGTACCTGTCTAACTGCTTCTTAAACGTTGGTATCGATAGTACCAGCCTCAACTATCTCCTCTGGTTCCATACATCCACTACCCTTTGTGTGAAAAAAGTGCTGTGCAACATTATGACTATCTATATAATTAAAAGTGTCATCTTGACCACTTCCTGTCTGCGCTGTATATTGATTTTAGAAAGAACGCTACCATATATCGCTGTGATTTTTGGCCATCTTCCTCACAGTCCTCCTCCGCTGAGCAGGCCCCGAGGATTTTTCCCATTGATGAAAAAAAAGGTTATGGGTGTATTAAACCTCACCCCAGTATTTTTCTCCCTCCCTTCATTGGCTCCCTGTGAGATCCAGGCCAGGATAGACTTTCCTCCTTCATTGCTGCAGAAAAAGATGAAAAATGTCTAAAAATTGATTCTCCACCCTCCCCCCCCTTCTCACTCACAGTCTCTCACCTGTTTTGGGCAGAATTTCTGGCAGTTTCTGAGCTGCCAGCCCACCAGGCCTGAGTGACAGAGCTGCCAGCCCACCAGGCCTGAGTGACTGGGCTGCCAGCCCAAGAATCCATTCGTCCCACAATGTCCATACTAGCTCTCTGGAAACCAGTCCCTTCGGCCCACAACACCCATACTAGCACTCCAGAAAGTCCCCCCACTGGCCACCAATATTGGAAATGGTGGAGAGGTGGAATATTGCGTTGGGGGACCAGCCCTCCAGTGTGAACATGGGACCCAACGGTTCCCACTTAGTCTAGTACAAAATAAAACTCTTTCAAATGGATCACTTATTACCAAAAGCACCATTTTTAATTAGCCTAGAAACAATGGACTCTCTCAGAGCAAGCAGCCAAGGGAGAGATCATGCAGCTTGTCAAGCCGACTGTCTTGGGAGCCAATAGAATGTCCATTGTGGAGATAAAGAAAGGGATAGAAGGATAGATCAAAGCTGGAAAAAGTCACACTTGTGTAAATGGACCTCAACAACTGGACCAACTGGAAGGGTGGATATAATTAATTTAAAAGTTACAATTATTGATCACTAAAACATTTAAATATAGACAGTCAGGACTAAAAGCTTCATGGACAGGGGTGGGGAAGGGTTGTGGAAAAAAGAATGAACAAGAAGAAAGATACTTAGGAGAAGAAGGAAGAAAAAGATAGACTGAACCGTCCTCAAAATGTAACCACTGAAGAGACAAAATCTTCCTGAGTGACTTCTGGACTTCTGCCATGTGCTGGAAAGTTGATTTGCGCAATCTTTAGTTTAATATATAAAAACACTTACCTCATGCAAAGTTGCTGTGCTAAAACTTGTCTTTGATTCAATGAGGCTTAAAGTTATTAGAATCTATTTTATATATTAGCAAAAAGCTTACAGGCTGCAAATTGGATGTTAAAAAAATTATAGTTTGAATACTTCCCTAGGTAAGACTATTGCCAGTGATCACTGCACTTTAACGATAGCCTATGCACACTGGGGACAATTTATATTTATACCAAGCCAATTAACCAACAAACCCTTATGCCTTTGGAGTGTGAGAGGAAACCGAAGATCTCAGAGAAAACCCACGCAGATCACGGGGATAACGTGCAAACTCCGTACAGACAGCACCCGTAGTTGGGATTGAACCCGGGTCTCCGGCGCTGTGAGGCAGCAACTCTACCGTTGTGCCACCGTGCCATCCAACTCTCCCAATTTTCTGTGCAAACCAATTGGGAGACGATATAATACGAAACGATGCGATACGATAGAACTTTATTCATCCCTGGAGGAAATTGGTCTGCCAACTGTCACAACACACAACAAGGTACACGAAAACTTGAATTTGAAATTAAATTAAAAGTGAAGAAAAAAGAAAAAGACAAGAGACTTGGCTGGCTGCCGTGTGCACAGTGCCTTCACCAGAATGAACAAACAAACAAACAAACGAATGCAGGCTGGGCAGAGGATTCTAAACTAGAGTGTTCCCCCTTCCCCCACATCGGGTCCCCCTCCCACCGTCCCTCATGGCGGTCCCCCCACGCTGGGTCCCCATTGCTCTTGACCTGGCGTGATCCATAGAATTTCACAGCCTCTGTTTTCTGGAATTGCATGTTTTAGGCCATTTGTTCTTGCAGCTTCATTCGTAAACCAACATATTAATGAAAATCTGTTTTGTTTTTAATGAATTTCCAGCTCCCCAGTTGCAAAGCATTAAAGATTATTTTTTATCAATTCATTAACGGAGGATCAAATTACTCTTGTCTTCCAACATTTAAAATGGATGTCATTGCCAACTAGATCTAAAGTCACAGGCAATGCATGAATGCTGGGTTTACTGTATAATTTACAAGGGATTTTATAAATATTTCCATACAGCCATTAGCAGCCAAAAAAAGTAGACCAGAACTTCTTCATAAATTATCCTTTTAAATGACTACCTTATAGCAGCAAGCTGAATCAATTAAGGCTTTGTGCAATAAATAGTTGGGACTCCAAAGCATAAGGCAAAAAGTTTATTTTGAAAAGAAAGGATTAGGCCAAATGTGGCCAACTCTCCCATAAATGACAGTCTGGGCTCAGGCAACGCTGATAGAATTGTTCTCCTGAGTTTTAATGGGAATACGTATGTTGTGCAATAATCTCAAAACAAAAATAGAGTATTTAGTGAAATACTAAAAACCTTGTCAGTTAGAATCTGCATTTTTGTGACTCTTTCCACAGCTACTGGCATCTTAATGTATATTTGGTCCTCTGATTCTACATTAAGAAGATTATTAGTCTCAGAGGCTCTGACTGTTTTGTATTAGATTTTACAGGTTTTATGTTATATATACTTTTTACGTGAAAACAGAAAAAAAAATCTGTTTGCACAGCCAATTTACTTCTGTAGACATTAAACTTCCCAGAAATTTAATTAATGACCAGGTACTTGATTTAGTTTTTTTTTAATCTCCAGGAGGCA
This sequence comes from Malacoraja senta, assembly GCA_038087875.1. Lineage (NCBI taxonomy): Eukaryota > Metazoa > Chordata > Chondrichthyes > Rajiformes > Rajidae > Malacoraja > Malacoraja senta. The sequence goes on from CM075980.1 coordinate 36,634,286, forward strand.
TAGTTCGTCTCCCTCCTTCCCCACTTTTGTGGATGGATCCCTCACCCGTATCTCCTCCATTCTCGCAGTTCTGTTCTCGCCCTCACTCCCCGCCAGATGGAATATGGACAGAGTTCCCATGGCCCTCACCTTTCCCCCCCAAAAGCCTCTGGTTTGGGTTTATTAGTATTGGTTTATTAGTATTGTCACGTGTACCAAGGTTTCCGTACTGTATGACTATGACTCTTAAGGAAAGGTTCAGAGGGATATGGCTCAAATGGAGACAAACGGGACGCTTATTATTATTATTATTATTATGATTATTATTATTATTACTGCACTACTATTGTTTGTTTTTTGAGTATGTGTGTATGTGTATGTGTGTACTTGTGAGTATGTATATATACACATTGAACTTTTTTTCTCTCGTTTATCATATTGTTTACTGTACTATGTTTACATATTCTGTTGTGCTGCAGCAAGTAAGAATTTCATTGTTCTATCTGGGACATATGACAATAAAACACTCGTGACTCTTGACTCTTGCTTATTTGGGCATCTTGGTCGGGATGAATGAGTTGGGATGAATGGCCTGTTTCTGTGTTCTATGAATCTAATATAATTTTAAACATTAAAAGCATCGGGTGATATGGTATTAATGCAGCAAAGTGGTGCTGATACAAAAGACGAGGCCTGATATTATTGAATGGCAGGTCAGGCACATGATATTGAAATACCTATTCCACCCTTTATTCTTGATGTTCTCAGGACAAGCAATTGGACTATTTTATTATAACTGATGACATTTCATAATCTTCTGTGAATCTTTTGCCTTCATGTTGGCCTCACTAAAGCTCTTTGCACTAATTTTCTTGGAGAACCCTACAGTAATTGCAAGGAATTAATTCCTAGCCTTCTGAGCCTTTCCACGCCAACCCTTCTTCCATAGAGTCATAGAGTCATACAATGTGGAAACAGGCTCTTTGACCTAACATGCCTACACCGGCCAACATGTCCCGGCTACACTAATCCCACCAGCCTACATTTGGTCCATATCCCTCCAAATCTGTCCTATCCATGTACCTGTCTAACTGTTTCTTAAATGTTTGGATAGTCCCAGCCTCAACTGCCTCCTCTGGCAGCTTGTTCAATACAATCCCCAGCCTTTGTGTGAAAAGCTTCCCCCTCAGATTCCTATTAAATCTTTTCACCTTCACCTTAAACCCATTTAGCCCAATTCATTCATGACCAACAGAATCTGGAAAATAATCTGAACAGACTTATTAATGAGATCAACTGAACCCTCTCTCAGGGTCATTAAGTGTGTAGAAAGGAACTGCAGATGCTGGTTTATGCCAAAGATAGACATAAAGTGCTGGAGTAACTTAACGGGTTAGGCAGCATCTCTGGACAAAAAATATTGGTGACATCAGATCCTTCTTCAGACTGAAAGTAGAGGGGAGGGAACTGGAGGTAAGAAATGGCCAGAACCTATAGAAAGGAACAACATATGCTGGTTTATACCAAATGTAGGATCTGTCCTTTTCTTACCTCCAGTTTCCTTCCATCTACTTTCAAGCGGAAGAAGGGTCCCTACTCGAAACATCACCAATCCTATTTCTCCTGAGATCTAGCCTGACCCTTTGAGTTGCTTCAGCACCTTGTGTCTATCTTCAGGGTTATTAAGTCTTTCATTGCTAATCCAGTTGCTTTCTTATGTAGATTATTTTGGCTGCTCTTTTTCCTGCCTATATTTTTCAAAAGACCGTCCCTGCTTGTCTTGCTCTTTTCTAGCATCCAGCTTCCCAACTTCTTGATGCAACTTGTGCCTATTTTCCTTTAACTTCCACGAGTAGCATAGCCAGTTCCAGTTCTCAATGTCTTGTGTGCTCTGTTATTAACCTTTACTGCTGTTTGCTCCTGAGAATGGCATTTATTGAAACCGACTTGTTTTTGTTCTGCAGGTGATATTTAACTTACTACTTCTACTGAATGTTTAATGATTGGCGTTTCCACCAACATTCGGTGTTTGCCCTCACAGCAGTTACCATATGTTGCCCAGATTAAATTACTTCAGGAAAGTAATAGGGAAATACAAGTTAAGGCAGAATGCCCATTACGGGTATCACGGGACTGCTTATAATTTGGCATTTATTACTGAAGATCTTGCCTTACACTTTTCTTCATATTATTTTATAAAGTATACTTCGAGCTTGTCATTGTAACTAAGTATACTCAGAGATTTTTCATTGTATCAAATACACACAGCATAAAACACGGGGCATTTCATCACAGAATAATGCAAAATTATTACTGTAGCTATTTTTCATCATGTGGATATGTAAAGATTATAAAAGTGATTTGATTTTGATTTGTCTAAGATTCAACAGTAAATGAAAATCAAACAACTGCAGATGCTAGATATCTGAAATAAAAGCAGAGGGTGCAGTCAACAGTTGGCAAAGTAACTGTTGTGTAAAGGTAAACAGAGATAATGTTTTGGGTAAAAACCCCATCATCAAATATATTAGAAACATAGAAACATAGAAAATAGGTGCAGGAGTAGGCCATTCGGCCCTTCGAGCCTGCACCGCCATTCAATATGATCATGGCTGATCATCCAACTCAGTATCCTGTACCTGCTTTCTCTCCATTCTCTGTGATCCCTGTTTTGTGGTTTTTTAATGACGGTTGTGAGCATCCATTCACAACGAGTTCCACCGAAGGGATGATAAACTCCCAGAAAACCCCTGGGCAGAAACCGGAAGCCTGTGGGCAGTCCCTCGTCCCTGTCTCTCAAGTGCCCAGGTGGATGACCCAAGGAGTGGCCTAATATCCAGGGACCGCCACATGACCCTCTCCTGCCCAAGAACCGGAGGCACAAAACGGACAGGAGAGCGCGCGAGGTGACCAGCCCGGGTGCGCACCATGCCCGGCACAGGAACTGGCAACCGGCCAACAGGTGGAGGGGACGGAGCAGCCACAGGAGGAGGTACCCTAGACGGAGGGCGCCCTTGCAGGCCGGGCCGCGCGCCCAGCACCGGCTGATCAATGTCAACATGCGCCGGCTTCAGCCGTGCAACCGAAACGGTCTCACGCCGAACCCCCATGTCCAGGACGAATGTGGACGAGCCATGTTCCAAGACCCGGAAGGCCGCTGGAGAGGTGTCTGATGAGCATCCCTGCATAGGAAGATGAACTGGCAGTCCTCCAGAGCAGAAGGAACGTGCGGAAGGAAGAACCCATGACGGGACGTGGGCACCGGCGCCAGCTTGCCCACCTTCTGCCGAAGATGTCGCAGGGCGACCGAAGGCTGCTCCACCTGGCCCCGTGCTGGCGGAATGAACTCCCCGGGCACCGTCCACGGAGACCCACACACCAACTCGGAGGAGGAGGAGGCCATGTCCTCTTTGGGTGCGGTGCGGATCCCCAGCAAAACCCACGGCAGAGCGTCTACCCAGTCCGGGTCAGTGAGCCGTACCTTCAGGGCAGCTTGAGTTGGCGGTGAAACCGCTCCACCAGTCCGTTCGCCTGCGGATGATATGCCGTAGTGTCGTGTAGGTGAACCCCCAGGAGGCGTGCCTGGCCGACCACAGTTCCGACATGAACTGAGGCCCCCGGTCGGATGTTGTGTCCAGCGGCACCCCGAACCGGGCGCAAGTGGCCGTCGAGGTGTCAGCCAGCGGAATGGCTTCAGGCCACCATGGTGAAGAGGTGGGTCATGCCCCGGGCCGGTGGCAGCGACCCCACGATGTCCACATGAATGTGGTCGAACAGCTGCCGAGGGATGGCGAACCCCTGCAGCGGCGCACGCACGTGTTGCTGCACCTTGGCGGTCTGGCACGGGATGCAAGAAGTCATAGAAACATAGAAACATAGAATATTGGTGCAGGAGTAGGCCATTCGGCCCTTCGAGCCTGCACCGCCATTCAATATGATCATGGCTGATCATCCAACTCAGTATCCTGTACCTGCCTTCTCTCCATACCCCCTGATCCCTTTAGCCACAAGGGCCACATCTAACTCCCTCTTAAATATAGCCAATGAACTGGCCTCAACTACCTTCTGTGGCAGAGAATTCCAGAGATTCACCACTCTCTGTGTGAATTTTTTTTTTCTCATCTCGGTCCTAAAAGATTTCCCCTTTATTCTTAAACTGTGACCCCTTGTCCTGGACTTCCCCAACATCGGGAACAATCTTCCTGCATCTAGCCTGTCCAACCCTTTAAGAATTTTGTAAGTTTCTATAAGATCCCCCCTCAATCTTCTAAATTCTAGCGAGTACAAGCCGAGTCTATCCAGTCTTTCTTCATATGAAAGTCCTGACATCCCAGGAATCAGTCTGGTGAACCTTCTCTGTACTCCCTCTATGGAAAGAATGTATTTCCTCAGATTTGGAGACCAAAACTGTACGCAATTCTCCAGGTGTGGTCTCACCAAGACCCTGTACAACTGCTGTAGAACCTCCCTGCTCCTATACTCAAATCCTTTTGCTATGAAGGCTAACATACCATTCGCTTTCTTCACTGCCTGCTGCACCTGCATGCCTACTTTCAATGACTGGTGCACCATGACACCCAGGTCTCGTTGCATCTCCCCTTTTCCTAATCGGCCACCATTCAGATAATAGTCTACTTTCCTGGGCAGAAACCAGAAGCCTGTGGGCTGTCCCTTGTCCCTGTCCCTCAAGTGCCGAGGGGGATGACCCAAGGAGTGGCCTAATATCCAGGGACAGCCACAATATACTATATTTTTTTACATCGATTTTCTATATTTACATCGATTTACTATATATTTTTAGATCGATTTTCCATGTTTGCACAAAAGAAGTCAATCAAAATTTTTTTTAAAAGTCAGTCAATTATTTAAAACAATCCGATCTATCAGACCAATGACTTGGTTTTCAGATTTGAGTGAGGGGAGAACCGGAACACTCGGGGGAAAACCCACGCAGTCATGGAGAGAACGTACAAACTCCGTACAGACAGCACCCCTATGTAGTCAGGATCGAAGTCGGGTCTCTGGCGCTGTAAGGCAGCAACGCTACCGCTGAGCCACCATACTGCCTTACATATTTGGGGTAGTAATTATGAACATCATATACCATGACAAATTACTAAAGCAGAATCAAATGAATCTATGATAAAATTAATTATTCAAACTGAGAAGAGGTATTGGTGATTGTAGATAGTGTTACAGGGTTTCATCAATGCTCGCCAACAACACCGTTCATAAAAACAAAGAAACAGAAAAATATGTGCAGGTTTTGGCCATTCGGCCCTTCGAGCCAGCACCGCCATTCAATATGAACATGGCTGATCATCCAAAATCCGTACCACATTCCTGCTTTCTCCCCTTGATTCCGTTAGCCCTAAGAGCTAATTCTAACTCTCTCTTGAATACATCTATTCAAACTAGTTACCGACCACAAACCTAAACTGGCCACTCTTGCATGTCAGTGTTATTTTCACAATGGCATCATCAACAAACAAACCTGGACGAAAGAATGTGGGAGCAGCGAAATGCAGAACAGGAGGATATGTCCAGTCAGCTCAAGCCAGGCATATCCTCCACTCCCAGATGGGGGAAAAAAGCCAATACCACAGACTGATACAGACTGAGAAATCAAGTTGTCTGGAGTTGTAGAATTCAATATTAAGTTTGGACAGTCAGCCTCACTGGGTCAGATGGTCTTGTCCTCCAGCACTACATTTAGTTCGAGCTTTAGTTTAGAGGTTCAGCATGGGCACAGGCCTTGTGGCCCATCAAGTGATCACCCATACACTAGTTCTACCATGAACACTCGGGACATTTGACAGACTCCAATTAACCTACAAACCTGCATGTCTTCGGAATGTGGGAGGAAACCGGAGCACCCAAGGAAAATCCACACACGGTTAAAGGGAGAATATACAAACTCAGTACAGACAGCACCTGTGGGTCAGAATCAAACCCGGGTCTCCAGCAGTAAACTCTATCTCTGTGCAGCTGTGCCACCCACAACTCTCACATTCTTTTGTTGATATTCCTTTTGTCTCTGCTCTCACTATCAACAGCTCCCAATCACTCACTGATCAGATCACCCTGTTACAGTTTATTCCCATGGTCACCCTAATTTTACCCTATTAGAGACATTCCCCCTTCCTCATACCTCCGGCACTTTAACAAGCTGCTTTATTCTCCTTCTCACTTCTTATAAAGTAAGCACATCAGCACCTCTACTTCCTGAGAAGACTACGCAGTCGGTATGTCAAAGAGGACTCTCTCGAACTTCTACAGGTGCACAGTAGAGAGCATGCTGACTGGTTGCATCGTGGCTTGGTTCGGCAACTTGAGCGTCCAGGAGCGGAAAAGGATGCAGAAAGTTGTGACCACTGCCCAGTCCATCATCGGCTCTGACCTACCCACCATCGAAGGGATCTATCGCAGTCGCTGCCTCAAAAAGGTTGCCAACATCATCAAGGACCCACACCATCCTGGCCACGCACTCATCTCTCCGCTACCATCGGGCAGAAGGTACACAAGCCTGAAATCTGTTACATCCAGGTTCAGGAACAGCATCTTCCCCACAGCCATCAGGCTATTAAACTCGCCAACAAACAGACTCTGAACTGTAACAGCCTATTGCACTTTATCTGCTTATTTATGTTTATATTGAACTGAACTGTTCTGTATTTATGCCTACAATATTCTGTTGTGCTGCCGCCAGCAAGAATTTCATTGTCCTATCTGGGACACATGACAATAAACTCTCTTGACTTGACTTGACTTGACTTGACTTGACTTGATAAAGGGTCTCTGACCTGAAATGTTCACTCTCTTTTTCTTCCTACACATGTGGCCTGATCTGCTGTGTATTTCCAGCATTTTCTCTGTTTGTTTTACATCTGCAGTTTTGGGAGCAGGGGGGGTGTGGGGGAAAGGGGGGTGGGCGGGGGTTGGGGTGTGGGCGGGGGCGGGGGGGTGTAGGCGGGGGCGGGGGGGGGGGCGGGGGGGGGTGCGGGGGGGGGGGGTGCGGGCGGGGAGGTGTGGGCGGGGGGTGTGGGCAAGGGGGGGGTTGGCAAGGGGGGTGTGGGGAGGGGGCATGTGGGCCGGGGGAAGTTGTGGGGTGAGGGGGGTGTGTGGGCGGGGGAGATAAGTGTGGGGGAGGGGGAAGTGGGGAGGGGAGAGGGGAGGGGGGAGTGAGCTTGGGGAAAAGACAGGGGAAGAGCCATGGGGAGAGGGGGGGTATCACGGGGTAGGGGGGCAGGGGGGGGAGGAGCCAGCGAGGGGGACCAGAGGGGTAGTGGCTGGAATTGGCAATGCGATGGGGACTCACAGCAGTCGCTGGTCACTGGTCGTTCTCCTCGGTCGGGTCAGAGTCTCCGCTATCCGTTTGGCGAAATCTGCAACATCTCCGACTCTGGGCTGGGCTGGGTCTCCCACGCTGGGCTGAGCTGGGCAGCGTCTCCGACGCTGGGCTGGGTCTCCGACACTGGGCTGCTCAGGGCTGGGCTGCTTCGGGTCCCTCCGAAAATTGTGTCCGGTTGGAAACCTCGGCCGGCCATTCTCAGCTCCAGTAAAGACGCGATGGCGCAGGAAGGGACGGACCGTCCCGGTGAGTGACAGGGGAAGAGACTAATCCATGCGACGCTGAACGGCAGGAGAAGAGATCGATCTGCGCACGCTCGGTTTTTAAATTTTTTTTAACTTCACTAACTTTTACAACATTCAACCGATCGGAACGAAACTTGGTGCAATCACAGCATAGGAGAAAGGCGAGTGAACTGGTGAAAATTCATAGCGCTATCGCCAACCGTTTTTGCGCAAATAGAAAGACCGCACAAACCGGAAGATAACAAGATCAGAGTTTTAGTTATGAAGAGATAGTTGACTGTGGGGTTTGCCTCCCATATCACAAAGATGTGCAGATTGGCAGGTTAAAGAGCCTCTCTAAATTGCCCCTAGTATGTAGATAAATGGAAGGAGTTGATGAGAATGTAGGTTACAGGGAAAATTAGTGGGGAAAAGGATTGTGCTGTAAAATAACACAGACAAGTTGCTGAAGGATCTGTTTCTAAGTGATGAGAAAGTATGAAATATCAATTATTTTATAAATGACACTGTGAATTGTTTATCAACCAACTTTGTATAAAATAGGGATACATAAACCTAAAAATAAGTCTGCAAAACAAGATTTATGAAAGTAATTCTTTGATTCAATCTGAGGCTCATGCTTTACCTCTTTGTTCATTATTTTAATGACTGACCTTTGTTGACAATTTTTACCCTCCTCTCACTTACACCTGCTCCATCTCTGACTCTTCCCTCTTCTTCCTCAACTTTTCTATTTTTAATTTCATATTGTATAATGAGAAAGGGTTAATTGAGGATCTGGTAGTTATAGTCATAGAGTCATAGAGTGATACAGTGTGGAAACAGGCCCTTCGGCCCAACTTGCCCACACCAACCAACAATGTCCCACCTGCCTGCGCTTGGTCTATATCCCTCCAAGCCTGTCCTATCCATGTCTAACTGTCTCTTAAACAATGGCATAGTCGGGGCCTCAACTACCTCCTCTGGCAGCTTGTTCCTTGCAACCACCACCTTTTGTGTGAAAAAGTTACCCCTCGGATTCCTATTAAATCTTTTCCCCTTCATCTTGAACCGATGTCCTCTGGTCCTTGATTTCCCTACTCTGGCAAGAGACTCTGTGCATCTACCCGATCTATTCCTCTCATGATTTTGTACACCTCTATATCCCTTCATCCTCCTGCGCTCCATGGAATAGAGACCCAGCCTACTCAACCTCTCCTTATAGCTCACACCCTCTAGTCCTGGCAACATCCTTGTAAATCTTTTCTAAACCCTTTCAAGCTTGACAATATCTTTCCTATAACGGTGCCCAGAACTGAACACAATATTCAAAATGCGGTCTCACCAATGTCTTATACAACTGCAACATAACCTCCCAACTTCTATACTCAATACTCTAGCTGATGAAGGCCAAAATGCCAAAAGCCTTTTTGACCACCTTATCTACCTGCAACTCCACCTTCAAGGAACCATGCACCTGGTTCTCCTAGATCCCTCTGCTCTACAACACTGCCCAGAGGCCTACTATTTACTGTGTAAGTCCTGCCCTTGTTCGGTCCCAAAATGCAACACCTCTGTATTAAATGCCATCAACCATTCCTCCGCCCACCTGGCCAATTGATCCAGATCCTGCTGCAATCTTTCACAACCATCTCCACTCTCTGCAAAACCACTCACTTTTGTATCATCAGCAAACTTGCTAATCTTGCTCTGTATGTTCTCATCTTTAGGGAGCAATGATCACAGCTTGATTAGTATGGATGTCAGGGATTATGGGGATAAGGCAGGAGAATGGGGTTAGGAGGGGGAGATAGCTCAGCCATGGTTGAATGACGGAGTAGACTTGATGAGCCAAATGGCCTAATTCTGCACCTGTCACTTATGAACTTATGATCAGCATGGGAGAGAAGTTTATGTGCAGATTGACAGTGATTTGATAATAGACAATAGGTGCAGGAGTAGGCCATTCGTCCCTTCGAGCCAGCACCACCATTCACTGTGATCATAGCTGATCATCCACAATCAGTACCCCGTTCCTGCCTTCTCCCCATTTCCCTT